>JBAMNC010001377.1:167500-882500 GCA_037902135.1 Cetoscarus ocellatus
CCCTGCGATCCCCAAAGTGATAAGCATTGTAGCTAATGGGTGGATGGATGGACTGTGAATCTAAAAATGTATTTTAAGTGTCTTCTGTTCCCCCTTGAAGTGTTAGCCTAGTTTTGTGGTGGTGTTTTTGATGGGATTGGGACAATTAACCAGCTAATGGTCAAAGTTTAATTACTAAAATGTCTGCATTACATTTACAAGTCAATACAGGCCTGAAAATTCCCCTCAAATGCCACGTGTACCAGAGCAAGAGGTCACTAACCGGGGTAACAGGGCTGTAGCGAACGCCTTGCTGCTGAAATGACCCTTAACCTGAATTTTATGGTTTGTGAACAAACAGACCATCAACATCATCTTGTACGTACAGCGTGGCGGGCAGTTTGTTAATCTGAAAAACAGAGGTGGGATTATATGTACAATGTATCAGGAGCTACCAGTGTAGCCAAGTCTGCTTGTTAAAGGCATCTTTGGGGTTGTTTTTCTCTAGAGACACTTATATAATGCCAGCTGAGGATTGAGTTTTGTGAGTTAGTTTCTTACAAAGTTCTGGGCTCTCTTTGCTCCCTGCTCTGTATGAACCCCGCCTGCTTCTTCACTCGAAGTTCTGCAGATGTATTTTGTCCACAGCATTTGTCCAAAGTGCTGCAAGAAAAGAAAAGAGTTATAGTAGAGCATCATCTTAGAAATATTTCCAGCATTTGAAGTTTGTTAATAGTCTGATTCATCTTAAGATGCATTTTTTTTTACATTTAACAGCACCAAATGAGCAATATGTTGAGTTTTATACAAAGAAATGTTCAAGGAAAAACGTTTTATTTTACTATGGTATATCAGGGCCACACATATAATATAAACAGCAGATAAACAACACATATGACAGAAACTAGGATATTTACATTGGAACAGAACTAATTTTCCATTGTCCTGTAGAAAACAAATGGTTGAAGCCACTTTTTTGTCAGTTTTAGACTATGGAGATGTCATCTATAGGCATGCTACAGCTAGTTCGCTTAAACTTCCAAACTCAGTTTACCACTCTGCCCTAAGATTCATTACTGGTGACAGTTTCTCAACTCATCACTGCATCCTGTATGACAAAGTCAGCTGGCCCTCATTATCAGTCAGACGAGACAGGCATTGCTTACTTTTTATATACAAAGCTCTGTCTGAACACCTGCCGTTATATCTCACCTTTGTATTGAATGTGTCCACTAACCATTATCATACTCGCTCAAATGACTGGATAATGCCTGAAGTTCCAAGAGTAAAAACTAAAATTGGAGAAACATCTTTCAGCTACTGTGCAGCTCACAGCTGGAATACTGTATGGCAAACACTAAAACTAAGCTCAGTTATTAACATAAGACAGTTTCAAAACTTGTTAAAGATCCACTATGTTCATTTCTGTAACTGTTTTTAAATTGTGTTCCATCTATTATAAACTACCTGTTTGCACTGTTGTTCTTTTCCTTCTTTCTCCTTGCTTATTTATTGTCTTGCATTTAATTTTTTACTGTATACCCAACATCATTGTAAATGAGAGCATGCTCTCAATGGCATCTCAAGATTAAATAAAGGTTGAATGAATATATAAACTCTTTAACAAGTGCAGTAGATGAACATTTTTCCAACTTTAAGGAGAAATCAAAGATCATATATTTATATGTATACACTCCTTAAACAAAGTTTAGAAACAGTATTTTGGTCAATTATTTCTCCTCTTTCCTGAAACCAATTATATCATTGGAAAGCCAGATTAGTCATCTTTTACAATGAGGTTCAACCTATAAGTATTTTGCATGGAATGGGAAACACAGCTAAATGTGTGGCTCCATACACAAAAACCTGGCTCAGGGATAAACAAGAGGAGTCCAGAAACACACAAAAGGATGTCATACAAAAGCCAAAGTTGACATTGATTTTTTATTAAGAAAAAAGCCAAAGGGAAAGAAACTGAATGACCTAAAATGGGCTGAAGTTGTTGGCAAAAACTGACAAAACAGGGATTAATGACCACGAATAAGGGGCTGTCATACCTGACATTCCACCTCTGAACTACCGAACTTAAAAGGTAATAAACCAAACAACAAATGAGAAAACGAGACCACAGACAACCTCCAGCTCAAACTGAAATAACAAAACCCAGCAACCGAGCGCTGCTGAGGAACAAAAGGAGAAAAGGGATAAAAATACCTGTAAATCAGCCTTGTACTGTTCTCCCTGCTCCTCTCTCCTCCACTTTTGAGTGCTGATTACACTCAGGTGTGCCCCATGCAGCAGGTAGAGGGAGAAGGGAAAACAGAGCCAGGGAGAGAGAGGACAGGCCACAATCCAGGTCATACATAACAAGTGCCCCGAAAAATGTGCCAAAATCCCTTGCAACTGGAATCTGGTTTTCTGGTAAGCATTATCAAACTCCAAGTTCTTTGACGTCTCAGGAAGACAACATCCCAAGAGGACCGGTCCCTCGCCCTTCCTTCCCTGAAGAACTGTCTTTCTTCTAGGCAGGGGGCTTTGGCACATTTTTTGGGGCACTACCCACATGTTTAGCTCTCAGGCTCATTTCATGAATACACAATCATCACAAATATGATCTGATGTCCCTTTCTCTGTTTCATGTCTTGGTTTAAGGTCCACTTAAACAACAACAAAACTAAAGATGTAATAAGAAATTATAAACCATCCATTCAGACGAAGACATGTTGGTATCTCTGTTTTAAGGACATGAGCTCTTACAAGGTTGCAGATTTATTAGCTTGACAACATTTCTTGTTTATAGTTCATCTATTAACTGTGGGCCAAGATAGATTCACAGAGAATGTTTTTTTACAGTAATAGAAAAGAATAGCCAGGCTAGATTACTTAGAAAGTTTTAAAACCATGCAAAAAACTTGAAGGAAATTCTGACCTAATAGAAGCTGCAGCTTTGCAGATAAACAATTCATTCATAAAAGCTTTAGAAGTGTTGCAAAATGAACATTTTTCAAACTCAAATAGAAATTAAAGAGGAAAGCAATATGTTAAAGGGATAAAGCAAAGCACACTGCGCGCTCTGAGGCATTTTCTTTAATGTTTTGGCCCTGTGGTGATATTGATTCTGCAGATATTAAACGTAATCATGATATTGAATCCAAATCCCAGAGTATTTCTGGCATCTCCTCAGTGAATCCACACAAATTCTTCACTCCTGTGTGTGTGTGTGTGTGTGTGTGTGTGTGTGTGTGTGTGTGTGTGTGTACGGGTGGAGGTGCATGTGTGTGTGTGTGCTCCGGGAGGCCGACTTCCAGCTGTCAGGGAGTGCAGCCTGCAGTCAGTCAGGGGGAACAGGTCTGTGTTAGCTGCCAGTCAGGCCCCACGCTGCTACTGCTGTCCCTACAGTAATGATGATGGGGGAGCACATCCACCAGCATCCACCACTGCGGGAGCTCATTAGGGGAAAATAATTGGGAGTTTGTTAAAAACAACAGTCCTCGAGCCGCCAAGCAGGTGTTGGTCCATATTTGGGAAGCAGTTAGTTTGATGAGTTGATATGCAGATAGAAAGATAGAGGAAAGGAAGGATAAATGGATAAACAGAGAGATGGACGGATGGATGATGGATGGATGGATGGGTGGATGGATGGAAAAATCAGATGGATGAATGCATGGATGGATGCTTCATATTGGCCTCAATAATGTTTGTCAGGGTCAGAGATACTGTGCCTTCTCTGCTTACTTTGCATAACTGTCCAAACCCTTTGAGATAGATACGAGGGCTGATTGATAAGTTGTGAGCCTCATATTTAAGGGTTTGACTTTTGGCAGACATATTTCATTATTTTTCAACATAATCCCCTTCAGTATATATACACTTTTGCCAACGGTGTTTAAGGGCCTCAATGCCACTTTTAAAGAAGTCCTTTTCTTGACCGTTCAGAAAGTCCTCCACTGCATGTATGACGTCATCATCTGACCGAAAGTGGGTACCGGAAATGGACTTTTTCAATTTTGGAAATAGATGAAAGTCTGATGGAGTGAGATCAGGCCAATAAGGCGGATGCTCAATCAATTCAAAGCCACAATCTTTAATGGCAGCCATGGCAATGACAGACTTGTGAACAGGGGCATTTTGTCCATTTTGCAAAAGTCACTTGCCTTTTTTACTTCAGAGTGCTACCTCTTCGACATAAACTGACCAAATGACACCAGTCTTCAGGTACACAGCCTTAAATAGTCAGGGAATAGTAGAGCTGAAAAAGGACATCCCTGCTTCTCTTCTTCAATACAAGGATCACAACTTATCAATCAGTCCTTGTAGATAGATAGATAGATAGATAGATTTATACACTGTGCTCTACTTATCAGCATGTTTGAACTGGGTTGTTTCAGCTAACTTACAACAGTCAGTGAAGTGGCTGAAAGGGCTCCCAGCAGTGCTGTACCTTTGAGGAAAGTGGGCTAAGACTACCAGTAAGGTACTCTGCTGTTGACGGGTACAGTTATTAAATGTATTTGTGAGTTTTACGTCAAAAGGAGCCACAGAACTATGTTAGGTCTTCTAAAGGTCTTCTGAAACCATAAATCCTCAGTAAAGTAAAAACAGGTGCACATAGATGTATTATTTGTTTAGACCAAAGCTGTTTATTTTTTTTTAACTAGGCTGGTAATATGTGTATTTAGGCTGTAAAAACTGTCTGTTTCCTGCACATAATCGTAGCATCTTCAGGGTTCCAGCTGCCAGTGGACACCTGGGGAACTACAGCTTTTGGCTCTCTGCATGGCTTCCTCTTTCAGCCCCAGCTAAGAGGCGGAGGCTGCTGCTTTGTTCAATCCATAGCATCCATTAAATGTCCCTTGTTTACATCCGGGTCAAAGAGCATTTTGGATGCAAGGCAGTGGCCTTTAATTGACGCTCAAGGTTTGTTGTGATTAGTTGTTTTGTTTTATTTTAGACTAGGATTTTGGGGTGAACTAGTGGGAAATATAATTACATAGAACTTTTAAAACTCATGGTGGCCACCTTGTTATTTGAATTTAATAATTTATCCAGCTATGAGTACACATCCCTAAAGCTGCATTCACACCGACTTGACTTGGGCGACCATTCTCTATGCATCGTCAATGTACAGCCGTGACCAGGCGCAACCAGATATCACAGGATGCAACGGACGCAATCTGGGCGACTTGGTTGCGTCTTGGGAGACTTATGGCGGTGCCCTTGTGCCTGCAGATGGGTACTCTTGGGGTCACTTTGAACCAGGTCGGTCAGTCAAAGATGAAAAATTTGAACTTTTCAGGTGATGTCACGTGTGGCTGTGCCACGACAGCCAATCAGCGTTGTGTGGGCGTGTGGCGACCCATGGCAGACTGTTTATATTCTGACTCAAAGAATGACAATCCATGTCCGTGTGGGAACATAAGTTAGTGAGTACATTAGTTCCGCCTTTTCGGGACCACAGAGAACTCTCAATTCGAGGTGCAGCTGATAGACGATGCTGCTGCAGGGCCATCAGCTGCAGTGTTTGTGGTTGGTAGGTAAGTGAAAAGGATACAGTTGGAGCGGGTGTGACGTCACTGAGCAATGCAATGGTGACAAAATGAGCTATGGACAGGCAGCGCGACTTGGGTGGGCGACGCGATCTCGGTTGCCTAAGTCGTTTTCAGTGTGAACGCACCTTAATGCTTACATAAATGGATTCATCAATGCACCTTTAGTTTTTTGTATATATATATGTTAAAGAATTCATTTGCACATGCACTATCACATAGAAAGCTTAGTGGATAGATAGAAACTAAGACGAATGCTGGATAGACAAACAGATAGTCTGATTAATCAACAATAAATGGAGAGATAGTGGTATATATAATTTAGCTCCTCCTCCCCTGTCAGCACTCACATTGTTAAACCTCTCATCCAAACAAAAACCTCTCCTGATTCCTCGCTTTTACCCGACACGGACAATCACTGTAATTATTACCTCTCTCAAACAAGTAAGAGTTGGGGATCGTTTAATGGTGTAATCTAAAATTAAACACAACACATGTAAACACAGGCATGGAGGAGGAAATATGTAATTACTGATAATTACAGGGAAGGATTCTAGCTCAGGAAAGTCAATCAACCTCTAGAGCTGAGGGGAAAGCTGTGGCTCATTTTTTTTTCCACTCTGCAGGAATGCCAAGAAAGTTAGGGTTGTATCTGCAGCAGAGTTTTGATTTAATCCTCCCTGGGTTATTATTAAATATTCATCTTCGAGACGACAAATCTGCCCATAAAGGGAAATGCTTTTTTGATTCCATAAAACGACACAAAATTTCAGTCCCTATGAAGATGCTGTTCATCTTGCAGGAAGGAGCCTAATCCGCCTTAATGTCTGCAAGCGGAGATACATGTCATGTGGCGATTATGCTGGCTGCTCCCGTGTTTCACATGTTCCTCCCCCGAGCACGAGGGGGTTAGATCCTCTGCAAGCCTGACTCAACTGTGAGGGAGCGAGACTCAAACTGATACCTTGACTCCTCAGTGAAGGATTAGGCAGACGTCACTTTCAGATGTCATAAGGTACTTCTGTGACTTGTGGCAGGTGATTTACGGGAACAGGAAGTAGAGGATGAATGTAAATCCTGCTCCATAGGTGAAAGTACCATGAGTCATTGACATGTATGATTTAAAGAGCTACTTTGTCTGAGATTATGCAGAGAAAACTAGATCAATAACAGATTAAGACTCAACCTGTCTGATTTATTCAGGAATAATAAAGACAACATGAAAGGGTGACTGGATGCAGTATCATAGTAGGCACCCCTAACAAGCCAGATGGCACCGCTGTAGAGAAAGGCTGCCTAAGAGGGTTAAAGCTGGGTTGTTGTTCAGCCTGAAGCTAGCTTCAATGATCACATCTGGGCATGTCTGTGTGGTGAGAGTAAACAATAGAGCACAGCACTGACACAATTTGATGCAGTTCAACAGGATTTGGTTAAAACAGCCTGTTTTGGAAGGGGATGAAACTGAGGGGTTTAAGGGCTTGCAAAATCCAATTTCTTCATGGATTTTAGGCGAGAACCTTGAAGATCACATGCCGTGGTCTCTGTCAAACATTTTCATCTAGTTTTTATCTATTGACGAAAATGTCGGTTAATTTAGTTTTTGTCTAGTTTTCATCAGGGGACAAAGGTTGTTGACAAAAACTATGACGAAAACAATTGGTCAACAAATTTAGCACTGTGGGGGAGAAGGGGTTACAGGCAGCAGAGCAAACTTTTAAAACAGTCATGGCGTCTGCCTGTGATGAGCCAAAACAAACCTGTGGGTGGAGGCTCTATAGTTATGACATCATTAAACACAGGGAGTACAAATCTGAGCATTTTAAGTGGCATTTCACCTAAAGAGGCACGGCACTTTCCGAGAACTGTTCTTCTGCCCCTCTCTAACAACATTAAAATCAAAGAAAATTAGTATCACAGGACATGGGATCTTTGTTTGTTCTGTTTGGGATATGTGTGCCGGTCTAAAACTAGCAAATGTTTGTTTTGGATCCAGGTGGTGCTCTCAGTGTTTGGGGCGAGAATGTCTTTCTGAGTTCGAGGTTGAAGTCTGTAGCTTTGTTCTGAATGTAAACTGCCTGTGTTTTTATTTGGCAGCATCAGTTTCAGCTGTGTATTGGTAGTGAGGGGTGTGCAGAGAGTGGGGATGTCGGAGAAGGATGTGAATGTACTTGTGAGATCCTGTTCTCTGTCTTCTGTTATTTGTGTTTCCAATCTTTTCTGGGAATATTCAACTCTAACAGTACAGAGGGCCTTATTTCGAGCTATTGTAAACATGACAAAACACCACCAGAGAGTTTGTGTTACCTGCTATTTTTGCTCAGCTGCTGACATAAATAAAGGTATTAAAATGTCTCCGTGTGCATGTTTGTGTGATACTAGCAATTTTGAAGATGAGCCGGAAAATGTCATTGCCCAAAATGCTTAGCTTTAATGAAGCATGACAGAGCCACTGGCTCTCCTCCAGCTCAGACGGCCTAATTCATAAAAGGAAATACAAATAATAACCCTTTGCAGAATAAAAAATGGAAAAATATCAAGAGACGTTGCATTAACGGTCTTTCATCTGGCATGTCCTTGTGTTGATTGCTTCTGATAAGATTAAACATTGAACTTCTGGCAGATGATCAGAGCCTGTGCAGCTGTAATTACTGCAGCAGTGAAGCTTTTAAGTGTTTTTAGGGGAGTGGGGGAGGCACCGGGGCCGAAACAGAACACGGGCCACTTTGTGTCCACACAATTAGGACCACATCACACTCCAAACAAGAATGAGCTGGGCCCAAAGAGAGCTGCTGTCCAGAGATAATGATAGCCTGTCGCATTTTAGAGCAGCAATTATGCAGATTCTTTTTTTTTTAAATGGCTTCCAGAGCAGAATGTCACTCAATAACAGACTTTCGCCCCAACACAGTCAGACAGATCCTCCCTCAGCTCTATGTGATTGGCAGTTAGGATTAAAAAAATGGCTTAACATCACCTACTGGCTCTTTCTATTTGGCCTTGACAACGGATTCATAGAGAGAAACTGGTCAGAATTTTAAAATTACCTGTATCAAATCATGCATATCACTGCAGCAGATGGTCGATATAAATACTTGTTATTATGAGTTCATTATCTCAATGTCACGCTGGGTGCTCTCTTCTCTAAGTGGGAGCTCCACCTCATGCTGCATTACTTTTTAAAGTTGACTGAAATTTTTATTTCAGGAACTCACGGAGAAACGAAATCCTGAGTTTCAGGTGAGGTGCATCTACTCTTGAACTTTTTTGAATGACCTGCAAGTACGACACTCGGGAGAAAGTCATGCCCACTGTTTGGTCCCCATCAGCCACAATATTATGCAGTCTTTGGCTACGTTCACACTGCAGCCCTTAATGCTCAATTCCGATTTATTGCTCAAATCCGATTTTTTTGTTTGGCTGTTCAGATTACGCCTTTAAATGTGGCCTGTCTGCAGACTGCGATGTGAACAGCTCACACTTCAGAAGTGACACACATGCTCAGTTGAATATTGATGACATCATGCACAGAACGGTGTGATGAGGGGCAACAAACACAGACCAAAAATGTGCTTCACAATGCTGGAGAAGTTTGTTCTCATAACGCAGAACCTGATGTTACAGCAGCTCACCTTGAATGAGCTCTTATTAAAGTAATTATGGGTATATTTTATTTCTTATGAACCTAAAGGCGGCCGCTCTTTCCCGTCGACCCCTGCCAATGAGAGATTGTTGCTGGAGAGAAAAACAGCTCAGAGCCATAGCGCGCTGAACAGGTGAACAGAGGCGAAAACTTAGTTTTATCATCTGTTCTGATGTTTCTTAGTTTGTCTGAGAGCAGATCAGACAGGAGCAGACTGTTCACTGACTGACGCTGTCTCGTAGAAACACACAGTAGCGCGCAAATGCGCATGGATGAGATGGTCAGCAGTGGATCCTCAGTGTCTTTCGGCGTCCTGTAAACTGTTATTTTACCCTGATAAATTCATTAAAACTGTTGGTGCAATGTTAATAAACTGAGTTTATCAGATATCATAATACAAACAGTGTAAAGATGTATGATTCATTCACGTTTATTGTTTATTGTGCATGTAATGGAGACATCAGTCGATTGCACCAGCGATCTCTCACTTTCTCTCGTCACTCCCCCCTTTATGCATTTTTTAATCATGCTTGTAGAGGGAAAATCAATTAAAACTCTTTATTTTAGGAAAAAATGGTATAAACTTTTTAATAATCATGTCTATATATTAACCTCTCATATGTTTTGGCCATAAAGTGACTCTGAAAAAATCTGACTCGAGGTAAATTGCCGACCCCTGCTCTAGAATGACGTCAAAGTCGCATTGAATGCGACTTGGCTGTTCAGACCGCGGTCGCATTCAAGAAAATCAGATATGTATCTGATTCAGTACCACATTTGAAAGTGGCCTGAATCTGATTCGAAAATGTCAGATTCAATATGACTTGTGCTGTTCACACTGTCAAAAACAAATCAGATACAGGTCACATTTGAGCCAAAAAATCAGATTCAGGTCACTTTTGACTGCAGTGTGAACGTAGCCTTAGTTGCTTTTGCAGTTTTGATTGTTAACCATAATGTCATTACTGTTAAAGGGCAGCTTACAACAGTACTGAGACCCACCAAAGTGCTACTGAAGTGTAGACACAATAATAAAGAGTTACAAAAATATTCAACACTTTGACCAAAAAACAAACATGGGTTCATTTCAGATATTTCCAGAAAGACCTCAGAGTTCTTTAAGTCCTTCTTTAGGTTTGAATGATCTGTTGTTAATGTCAGGTTTGTTGTTGTGTAGTCAGGCAGTTATAAGTCAGTAGGTAAGAGCTCTTATGTTCAATATAAAATCCATACTTGGTTGTGAAAGTTGGACTCCAGTGTGGAGTCCGAGAAGCGATGACCTCCTCACCGGTTCAGGGTTGGCTTACCATCCCCTTCATCAAGTAAAATCCAGATCCATGTCTAAGGGGTTTCCAGGGTAGCTCAAAAACCAAGCCAAGACACCAAAAAAGTTCAAACACCTAACTCTGTAGTGATCAAGCCCTCTTCTCCAAGTGTTGCCAGATTCTGCCACTAAAATAACTAACCAGGTCAATAAAAACAAGCCCAAAACAAGCAACCTCCAGCTATTTTTTTTTCTAATGTGTACTTTTTTAAAGAGAAATCTACAAAAAACGGGGTTTGATTTTCATCTAGATTACATTTCAGTTTTACTGTGACATTTTTACTTATTTGTCTCTTAATTTAGTTCTTCAACGTCCTTTTGTTTGGAGGTGGAACATCCTTTTCCTTAAGTTTCGCTAAACAGTCTGTCTAACCTTGATTTTTGGAACCAAACAGACATAGTCAGGCTTTTATCTAAGTTTTATGTAGATCCTCTACAGCTTTATTGTGGTGAAAACTGTAAAAGCTACATTAGAAATAAGTTTGATTCTGGCTACAAGGATTTATCTTCGGTGGAAACATCATTTTACTCCTCCTTTAATAGCAAAATGTACATTTGTGTTTGGAGTGGGGTAAAATAGTTTGTATAACTTCTGAATTGAGTTTATATTGGTAGTAGAGTATGCATCAGATCCTTCCTGAGTTTGGGAGCACAACAAGTCCAAATGAACAACTGCACTTTTGCAGCAAGCCCAGATAAACGAAACCTGCAACTGCAAATATTTACGGAAAAAAGGAGCTTAAAGTCACTTATAATAAGCAGAATTGACAACTATGACTCTTTCACAGGTTTTCAAGGTTTCCTAAGACGAGTTCTTCTTCTGTAGAAAACCTAAATTTTTATTAATGGTTTATTTGCTATCTTAGCCAGCCTTGACCGCTTTGGCGCCCCAGGCAGGATTCCAGGTGATGCCTCTTGAAATGACAACCTTGCAAAAATTTTGATTTGTCAGACTATGTCTGGATCTGTTCTGCCAAGGTTTTTTGTCAATGTGGTGAGATAATGAAAGGACCAGTAAGCGTCCTTTAAGAAAGAGCAGGTGACTGGCATGGTTCTGTTGTGCTGGCAGAGAAAAGTGACCCCAAACTTGGAAGACATAGTGGCTTGCAGCACTTTTATCAGACGTGGACAGTTTCTGATTTAAAGAGGAGCCAATAACAACTCTGAAAGCATTTCTTAATGGAGAATATCTTTTTGCCCTTCACAGGACCAGTTTCAGGAAAGCTTGATTTATTTGATGGCCTTGGTTTTGTAGGTTAATACTCAGCAGCAGTGCCCAGGATGTTTGTTTGGTTGTTTTTATCTGATTGGCCCATAAATATGACTAACAGAACATTAATAAATGCAATAAACAGGTAACAAGCTGAGATGCCCTGGGGTCATATTTTCTTGGCTTCTTGTGTAAAATTCCTTGAAGTAATTTTCCAGCATTTTCAAAGCAAGTTTCGAGGTCCCATGTCATCCAAGTTTTTTAAATCAAAATGTAAAAAAAAACCATCTGGTTCACAAAAAGCAGCACAGAAGTTGGAAATCACAGCCTCCTCTCAGCCTGTGCTGCCTGCTTTACTTCAATCACGATTCTCCAAAAAAATCTTTTAACAATCTTTTGAGAGAGAAAAGTGAGGCTCATCTCAGCCATCTGAATATCCACAGCAAAAGGAGAGAAATTCACCCCAGTTAAGTAAAAGTATAAATCATACCTGCATCTCAGAAAGCTGAGACGTTGTGGGACTCAGCTCTCTTTATGTTGCTGTTGTGTACAAATTGGCACCCTTGTGTCTGGTGTGACATATTTTCGCCTGTATAAATGTTGAACATCAGTGCAAACAGTGAGTCAGCAGAGGATAAGTTGCTGCTTGACTCTGTGAGGCTGACACCAAAATCTTTACCAACAGCATAAATATTCTGCTCAGAAACTTTAAAAGAATTGATGGTCTGCCCTGAGCGTGTAGTGTCTACTTTCAGTTTTCTTCCTCCTCCAATTAAAAAGAAGATATATCAACATCCACACAAAATTATCTCACATTGTTAATTAATAGTGTGGATTATCTTTAAGACTCTAAAAGGTTTATTTTTCATGACTTTTTATCAGTTCATCATTATTTTTGTGGTTTTATTATAGGTATTATGTTGTTTTAGGGTCTTCTTGAGGATTAATAAAGTACTTCTGATTCTGATTCTGATCTTACCAGGAAAGTAAAAGGCCTTGGGATTAAAAACCTCTTTATATTCATATTTAAAAATAATAAGATTTATATTCAAGTGCTGGACAAACAGACTGAAAAACTCTTTTGTCCTTAAGACCATCAGACTGTACAAGTCCTCACTAAGGAAGAGGAGTAACAGGAAGACTGAGGATGGGAAGGACCAGTAGCCAGCCTGTAGCCATACGTTTCCTAATATTTTTGTTTGTATCCATCTTTATTTATGTATCTTTGTATCTGCTATATAATGTTGCTGCTGGAATCTGAATTTCCCTGAGGGAGTCTTCCTGAGGGATTAATAAAGTTCTATCTAATATAATATAATATAATATAATCTTATTCAGAGAGGCCAGGCCAATTTAATCAATAACAAAAATGACTCAAATTCAGACTTTTAAAATGTGTCAGTTATTCCTACATATAAGAAAGAACAACCTCTATTACCTGAGCCTTTTTTATCTTTGTGTCTTGATCTGATTATATGTCATTACTAGCCTATCGCAGCTGACATTGATTGAGAGGTGGGGTACACCCTGAACCGGTTGCCAGCCAATCACAGGGCCACATAGAGATACAGACAACCATTCACTCTCACACTCATTCCTAAGGGCATTTTGGAGTCAACAATGAACCTACACTGAAAAAACTCATTTTTAAGTGAGAGTTTTTGTCCTATTTCAAGACAAAAAAATCCCACTCTACTTATTCTAATCCACAATTTCCTTACATGTTTGGATTAAGATCTTATTTGAAGATATAAAAAATAAAAATGAGGCCTGAGTTGCTTGTACTAACAAGACAAAACAAATTTAACTTGAGCAGATATTAAACTCAAAGACCCTCCCTGAGTCAAACTTTCCTTGTTTCATTGGCAGATATTTTCTCTTCATTACAATCAATTCAATGACTTATTTTTGCCTTCCAGCCCTTAAAGTGAGATATTTATCTGGAATGGTTAAGTGAATGTGGATTGGAATAAGTGTTCTGACTTGAAAATAGACAAACACACTTGCCTAGATCTGAGTTGTTGCAGTGATGAGCATATTTTTGGTCAGGGATTGAACCAGAGACCTTCTTGCTATGAGGCATTTGCACTACCTGCTCTGGATAATTCTTCCCACCCTGCATGTATGTGAGCCAGCATCATTCACATGATGGATCTGACTGCAGCAGCTGGACTGTGATCTTAGCGCAGCATTAAGACTCAAATTGTCCGGTAAGGCAGAGGAAACAGCCGTGTGTCAGCAGAACTGTGCAGGTGCAATCTTTGGCTTTTTGTTGGCATCGCCTGCACCTGACACAGTTTTACCTGTTATGAACCGAGAGGGGAAAACAGGTTTAAAAATGCCATCAATCACTGTCATCCCTACAGGATTGGCTTGTTAGTGTTAGCAGTGATACTACAGCTGACGTTTGAAAACAGGTGACAGCAGAGTGAATGAAAATGGACAGTTGGGTGTAGAGGAGAGGAAAAGTGGAGTGGATCTAAAATGACTGGTGAAAACAAGAGGCTCTTCAGGAGGAGGCTCATAAATACTTAAAATATGAGGAGCAGGATGTTTAGAAGTGCTGCAGAGTTCAGGGCGGATCAGTCAGAGTATAATGATGCAGCTCTGTGGGAAGTCACTCCTAACAGTGTTATGTTCTCACAGCAGGGTGGAGAGAGCTGCCCACAAATCCAGCACAAGCTATTTCTGCAGAATAGTTCACAGGGGAGCATTTTCATGTCCTCAGAGGTGGCCTACCAGCATCAAAACAAAAATGAGTGGGGTCTGAATGTGAGGTCATGTTTTTAACTCGGCTTGTTTGTGTTTTAGTGGTGGTACGGCTTGCTGTCTTGTCAGTTCAGCCCTGAAGGCACAGGATTTAAATTCTGCCATCGGGGGACACGACATGCAGCTGCACACAGTATAAACACCTCTCCTTTCACATTAAAGCTGCAACATCCAAGTTATTGTTGTGTCACTGGCCCAAAATATTAGTCAACATTTTATTACTGAAGCCACATGAGAGATCATTAGACATCTGGGCCCCTCTTTGCTCTGTTTAAAGCCTTTAGAAAATCTAGCAAGGGACGCCCACCTTTCGGCCAATCAGGGCTCAGATCAGGGACAGTGCTCTCAATGGATCCTGTGCTTATTATATCTGAATGAGTTTTAAATGTTGTTTAGATTGTATGGGTAATGATAATTATATGAAGGGTTTGTGGTTGTTTTGTGGCTGCAAATACATCACATTGGCATGATGCTAATAGCGGCTAACGGCAGCTAAAGGCACACAAACACAGTGGATTGGTTGGGCATAAGGACAGGGTGCTAATGGGAGCACATCCATTATAGGGAGGGGGCAGTTTAATCAAAGTCACAAACTCCAGCTTTAAATAAAGAGGTTTGTTGCACACTCTGACTCAGCAAATGAAAAAGATACCAGTCATGCAAAACATATCGTTGCAATTTTTCTGATGAGTACATCAGTCATTTTCTTCTTGAAGTCCTGATTTTGTGAATCTACGCATCGTCTCCGTCTCTCTTTGACTGATTGATTTTAAATATGAGAAAAGTATGTGGCGTTAAACGCTGTTTATTTCAGATGTACAAGCAAATATACAATAAATATATTTTGTTGCCAACGAGACAATTTAGTCTTGATAAACTATTCAGGCATGTCTAAGTTTAAGTTCTAGCCAAAATCTAGGACCTCTTAAAAAAAAGACTATTAAGACGCTTTTTAAAAACATTTGAAGGATTTGAAGGACCATGTCTGAAATTCACCATGTGGTTGCTTACCCCTCGTTGTACTTTTACTTGCTGACCTTGCAGTAGCTTGAGCCACCAGATTCAACATATGTAATTAGGCAGATCCATCTTGCCAAGCTCCAATCTACAATGACTGTTTGGTCCAACGCAGCACAGCCCAATCAGCAGGAAGAGGCAAGAGCTACGAGCATGACGACAGCCCGAAGTGACTGTTCATACAGAGATCAGCATTGATGCCAACCGTTTCAGTAGGAGTTTTATCAGATCAGGACTGCATTTGTTTATAAAATAGAAAAAAAAAAAAGAAACAATGAAATTGTTTCTTGATGGAAAATGCTTTTTCATTCCTGTTCCAACATGCTTTGGCAAGAGTTTGTTCAATAACTTGACTCACATTTTGCAATGTTTGCACTATGAGCCTGAAATATACATCCAGCTTTAAGTAATCCCATAATTTAGTTTGAAGCAACTGGGGAGTATTCTGTGCCACACAGTACAGATGAAGCTGTTTTTAGGCTTTGTCACTTGGCCCTTGCAAATTAAGTGATTTGTCACCATATTCTGCATGGACTCATAGACGTTAATCTGTCAAGGAGGACAAGAGGCTGGTGTTGCTGGCAATGCTAACGTTACCTGCATTCTGCTTGATATTACCAGCCAGTACTATGCTAGCTTTCTTACTGTAGTGACATTTTGCCAGCAGTTCACTGCTTTTTGGTTTGCTGCCCTATTCTGTCCTTGTTTGGTTCAGGTTGCTTTCACACCTTCCGTGAACCGAACTCTTGTCTGCTAAGTGGTGAACCAAAACCCCCTCTTTCAAGGTGGACCAGAGTTTGTTATTTGGTCTATGCAAATGTCTGTGTGTTCTTTGACGCCACCCCAAGTCAACTGAACTTTCAAAAAAAGCAGTCCAGAATTTGTTTGGTTTGAAGAAAACATGTTAGCTATGCCCTGATTCCATAATTGGGGTGTCAAGTTACTAATTAAGATGTAAATAAAAAGCATGTTAGTGGTAGTTCTTGATCAGAGAAACCTTGTCGTAGTTGTTCAACCAAAAATCACAGGCCTGTGTGATATTCAAAGTCGATAAATTAACCTACCCACAGCATGAATAATCCATCCTGCACAAAAACTGTGGATAAAAATGGGCTTGACTGTGAATCTGAGACTTTGCTGACAGCAGGCAGGATGTGAGGGATTTAGAGGAGCAACTAGCAGTCCTGAAGACTAAAAGGTGGGACAGATGGCAACATAGTCATCCCCCTGTTTGTCAGACTGGAAGGCAGACTCGCTGTCAAGTCCAGACAGTACGAAACAGCAGCGGGCAGCTGCACAATGAAGCATTTATAAGGGTAAACGAGACAGAGTATATTTATCCAGCTTTGCTTCTGCAGTTTCAGTGATTAACCCAGTGGGGCATCACTTGGGCAAAGAGCATTTGTTTCCTGAAACTGAGGGGACCAACAGTGAGGCTAAGGACAAAATCTGTGTCACAGGCTCCACTTCTTTGTAAGATCCTGGACTCAGGGTGCTTGTGGTTTGAAGCTAACGTGTAAATGGAGCGAAGCAGATGTGGCTGATGGATTGCTTTTTACCCGTGTCACTGTTTTTGGCAGCGGTAGGTTCTTTTGGGGGAAATTTATTCCCAGCATAATGAAAAGCTGAACAAAACATTGACAGTTGCTTGAGCAGGTGCCACAATAACAAAATATCTGTCAAGTGATCCAGACAGTGTTGAGCAAGTTTACTCAGTTCAAGCTCAGTTACGAAACGTTAATCACTCATCAGTTCACAAGCTGCTGGCAGATTTGGGTTGAGCAGGTTTTTGAAATTCAGCATTTGGGTAGTAACAGCAACTGTAAACATTAAATATGTCAAATACAGAAGCATAATGCAGAGTGAAGTCTTTAAGGGACGCAGAGAACCACAGGTAAGGATGGAATTACTGACACTTTCATCAAGTCCTTTTTTAATAGGGATGCACAATGACAGATTTTTGCAGGTATCCGATATGCTGATATTTCTGACCTCATAATTATCATACAAATGTGTTGTTGTCAAGAGCACGGAGTATTTACAAGAATTGACTAAGGGCCCATTTACACGAAAACAAAAATGGTTGAAAACTGAGAGTTTTCATTGCGTTTTCGCCTTCCATTTGCATAAGAACGGTGCCAGGAGTGCCTGAATCCACAAACTGTGAATGCGTCTTCGTGTGAACGCGGAGCACTTTTGAAAACGCTCAGGAAAAACCTTTCTGTTTCTGGTGACAACTTTGTCATGTAAAGGGGCCTTAAATGCTTTTTTATGTGACAGTCTTTGTGTAAGGAGCAGGTGTAAAACAAGAAAAGCAACGATCAACTCTCGCAAATGAAACTTGATTTTTAAATATACCCATGCTGTGATTACAAGGTGAAGCATTATATAATATTTGTGTATTTTATCAATATTAAACCCAATATTTGGAATACACATATATATAGCAGATATGTATAGCCAATATATCAGCTGTAAATATTGGCAATATTAGGTCAATATCTGCTGATACATGTATCATACTGATAATATTGTGCATCCCTATCTTCCCTATAAGTACTGATTACTTCTTTAAGAATACCAAATGAGTCTTCTGACAAAATCTATAGCTGCTGTTCTTCTCATCGTATTAGTGTTGACAAAGCATCACTTTCTGTGTCATGTGACTGTTGAGATCAATCAGACGTATTTAAACGTCAATCAATATCCAACTGAATACAGTGGAAAGAAAAAAAAAAAAAATTTCAACGTGTCAAGATTTTATTTTAGACCTTCGCCAAAGTCATTCTGGCACAAGTAGCTTAGAGTTCTTAAGAGCACATCTGAAAAGTTTAAAAAATATGCCTTATCTCACACTGTTAAATCATTCTAAATTCCTGGATCCACAAACAAAGTTAATCACTTCTTCCTTGTGCTATTAGCAACATTCCCTGAAAATCTAATCAAAATCTGTTCTGAACTTTCAAATTATCTTGCTCACAAAGGCTTGCAAATTCCTATAACTCCTTGGAGGAGGTAAAATATAAACAAACACGAACCACAATTTCAACTACTATAAGACTGCACTAATGTATGTGTATGAAACACCCGGAGAATTTAAAATACCAGCAGCCAGTGCCCATGCCTCTATCCGTGCAGAGAAAAATATCTGTGAATAATTCACTGCGTTATTGGATCACAGAGGGAAGAAGCAAAGGTATAAAAAGCCGACCACTGGGTACCAACAAAAGGTACTTAAAAATAGTTCAACAGTTTACATATGGTGATAGATTCGTCAAGAGACCACTGAACAGCAGAGTGTATAGGAGACCCGGTTTAAGCTTCAAATCTCACTTGTTCTCCCAACAGCTCCGTAATGTTGAACAAACACTATTACACTCCCTCCCACACATGAGCATACCCTCTAACATGTTCAGGCCCTATTATAGACACTGCCAAAGCTTCCTACACAATGTGCTACCTTCTCTGACACACATATAATATCGCTGGATACTTATGGCTTGATCAGATTAACCTGCGAAGAGCCCCCTGGGTATAATCGAGCTGTGTGTATTGATAACATTATTGTAAAATGCAGATATAGTGGGAAAATTCTATGATGCAAAACTTTCCAGAAAAACAAGAGGTCAAGACATGGAATATTTATTTACAAACCTTAGAAAAGTTTAATTGTGTGTTTTTGCAAAAATATAAGAGTACTGGCTGAGATGAACAGCGTTGTGTGTTGTAAAAATTGTATTCGGTAGTTGTTATTAGCTTTAGGTCAAAATCTGATTCACAAAAATATTGGAAATTTGAAGATTAGTGTGTTTAATTTGCTAAACCCAATGGACAAATAAAAAGAAGGGAAAAGTTTCCTAGGGGAGTAAACCTAATTAAACATTTTCCATTGAAATAAATAGTGTGTATTTAGACTGATTTCTTTTTGTAAGTAATGTAAAGCATATTATACAATTAAAAACCAATGCAGCGTCAGATTACTGAAAAAGTGATGCTTTTAGCCGTTACTCAGTAAAACTAAAATATCTAATTGTCAGGGATAGATATGAGGGTTCATGACATTCATACACACATAATGCTTGTGATGGCTTGCAGCATGTTTTAGGTTACAATATTTAATCTTATCAACTGTTAACTGACCTTCATCGACTCACCTCGGTGAATATAGTAAAAACAAGAAGTACTTCAAGTGCATTTCCAGAATTGCAAGGCGAGATATTGTCAAAAAATGTGAAAACTGTCTTTTCTCTCATTGTTGACAATTGGTTGAAAAGATCCGCATTTGGGTTTGGATCACCACCAAAGTCAAATCACTTATTTCTGATGCTGTAACCAAAACTCCCTGGAAATTTCATTAAATACAGTTGAGAGCTTATTGAGTTATTAGCAAAAATGTGGGAAAACTGCCCTATCTTGTAGAATAGAACAGAATAGAATAGAACAAACCTTTATTTCCCCCTATGGGGAAATTTGCAGCAAAAGGGAGAGCAATGATGAATAAAAAAAAACACTACGTAGAAAAAACAGTATGTGCATTATCATAAATATAAGGAAAAGAAAGATTAAACTAAAGAACACACTATAAAAATTGTTTACACAAGTGAAAATATTGTACGTTGTTGGGAGAATTGCACAGTTTATGGTGAGTAAGCGTGTATGGTCTACTGGGAGCAGTGCTGGTTGTAAAGTCTATCTTAACTGTAAGTCAAAGTCTGTAAAGAAATCCTTTAAATGTTCCTTGTTCTGCATCTGGATTTAGATCTCCACAAACATAAAACTTTGTCCTTGTGCTGTCACTGACATTCCCTGAAAAAAAAATCATAGAAAATGGTTAAGTTATTGAGTTTTTAGCTAAAATGTGGAAAACTGACCAATCTGGCAACGTAAAGAAATCCCTTAAGAATTCTGTAATTCTTTAAGGATTTGGATCACCACCAATATCAAATCATTTTGCTGATGCTGTGAGCAACATTCCCTGAAAATCTGATGAAAGTGAGTTGAGAAGTTATTAAGTTATTAGCAAAAATGTGGAAACTCCCCCATCTCACAAAGTTTAGAATCCTAGATCCACATCCAGACTCCAATAACCCCCCAAATTTAATCACTTATTTCTAGAGCCACAGCCAACATACCCTGAAAATGTCATCAAAATTTGTTCATCAGTTCTTGAGTTATCCTGTTCACAAGCTAACAAACAAAGAAACTAACAAATGCCAGCAAACCCATCACAACAACAAACTTTCACCAAAACATGTCGGAGAACTTCTATTGAGAAGTGCTTTCAGTTTTGCTGTTTGTTTTTCACTTTATACAGAAATGTGGTCCAGATATGATAAAACTGCTACTGAGGGGTCGTCCACAAGGAGACGAATTCAGGATCATGTTCCCTGTCTCCTTCTCTGGTTTTGATGTATGTCTGCAGCAGCATTACAGCGCCACTTACAGGCCTGGCATATGTATTACAGTGTTTTCAGTGTTTTAGTGTAGACAGACACATTTACTGAAACAAAGCAGTCTTTACATAAAACCTTTTTAACTTAAAGTGAAAACATTTTCATCTCTGTGTGGGAAGAGCCTGAAGCTGTTAGCATCTATGCTAATCTCTGCTGTTGTCTTGCTCTTAGCTCCCAGCACTTCCTGCACTAAAAGATGAGGTGAGAGCTACAAGAGGAAGTCCTGATTGAGCTGGGCGAGAACATTAATCCATTGAGAGCCCAATATGATCTATTTATTGTTAATCCTGAATCATCATTTGTCTGCTACAGGGGTGTCTGCTGAGCTCAGGTTTGAAGTCATGACAGGACGGAGACTCATTTCTCTGGTTAAACAAGAGACTGTCCTAAACTGATGAACCCTAAAGCACATCCTTAAGTTTCTCTGATGTTGCAGAAGCTTAAATTGACACAAACCTCAGAGTTTGGAGCAGAAAATCACACAAACACCTTAATACCTCCGGTGTCAGATTCCCGATCCTATCTAACAAGCCACAGGGAGTGTTGCAGGCGTTATGCTGCTTTTACAGGATTAAATATAAAGGTGTGTATCCGTCTCACACACATCAGGCAGACTGTAAAAAATCTGAAATGCTGCAAATGTCATACATCCTCCCCTCTGCATCCCTTAACACGTCAGCTGCCTTTCCCTCTCTCTTTCTCTTTACGGCCTTGTCCAAGTTATTTCAGTGAGAGAAATTACTTCCTCTTTCTGTTTTGTCATCTCTAACTGGAGCAGTCCACGGACTTAATTCCCAGAGAGCCTAAGTACAAGTCAGGAGAAGGGAGGCAGCCGAAGAGAGGGAGAGCTACAACGGAAATCTCCTCCACTTAAAAGTGAATAATTCTTCTTGACTGAGGAGAATTTGCTGCCCAATTTTTTTTTCTTCAACTTCACATTCTCTCAAAGTCCCCTCGTGTCATCAGTGTCTGGGTGAGAGATGGAAAAAAAGGTTCATTTTCTCTTTTCCCGCCGTGTATGGGCTCAATTGCATTAACTATCAGCAGATATATTCTCTCAGACACGCTGGCTGTTATTGGTGGAGAGGCAGCGTGGGGATGATAACGACAGGGAGGGGGATATTACGAGCATAATGCTACGTCCTCACTCACTCACTCAATCTGTGACTGTGTGACAGCTGAAAAAGAACAGTTTATGTGCCAAATTCATTCAACACATGCCTTTTATTTATTATAGAAATAAATAATTAATTCAAAGGGAATTATGAATGGATGGATGGGTAGATGAATGGGTGGATGAATGGATGGATGAATGAATTAATGGAAAAAACATCTAATTCCAAATAATTTAAAATTTGAATTGTATAATGTACAGCATGTATAAATGGCTGGTTGATTAAATGGGCAAGTTGATCTGTGGTGGATCAATAGATGATTGCATGGAGGGTTAGATGGATTAATGGAAATAACAAGTCAAAAATGTCATCATTCTATAATTGAATTGTATAATGTGTGTTATGTTTAGATGAATAGATAGATGGATAAAAGAGCCAAGTGATCAATGAGTAGATAGAAAGATGGATGGATTGATGGATGGATGGATGGATGGATCAGTTGATAAATGCATGTGTGAGTGATGGGTGGATGGATGAATTAGTGGAAATTGAAATTTCAATCAATTTTATATTTCAACTGTGAAGCGAACAGTATGTGTAGAGGGATAGATATATCCATAAAGGATATTCTATTCTAAATAGGCAAGTTGATCAATGGGTAGACAGAAAGACATGACATGACATGGAAATCACATGTATCATATGTTAATAAAAAGCTATCAAAGAATATTTTTATTTTGAACAAAGTCAAGGATGTATTAGATTGCAAAACAATGAGAATGTTATACTGTTCACTTATACTGCCTTACCTGAGTTATTCTGCAGAAGTGTGGGGTAATGCATATATGAGTAATATAAAGCCTTTGTTTTTATTGCAGAAAAGAGTGATCAGAATCATCCACAAAGTCAAATTTAGAGAGCATACCAATAGTTTATTTATTAAATCAGGGTTATTGAAGCTTTCAGAGATTATAGAACTCCAGCCATACTAATTATGTTCAAAGCCAAAAATAGAGTTTTACCAGCAAACCTACAAAAGCTATTTGTGTTTACTTCAGAAGATGAAAATCATAAAGGAAGATTTGATTTTAAGCACCAAGTTGCTCGTACTACTTCAAAACAAATGAGTACTTTGGTTGTGGGTGTAAGTTATGGAATTCCTAACTACAGGACTTAAAGGGTTGTACAGATACTCATCAATTAAAAAAATGTAGTAATGCAAAAAAAAGTGTCAATATGCACTTGAAACTTAAACTGGATGTTAAGTATCAATTGTTTTAAGCTGTAAATTTGTATATTTATGGGTTCTTTATTTTATTTTATTTATTTTTATTTGTTTTGCTTGTTTTTGTTGTTATAATCAAAGAGTTGTTGGTGTAGGCTATTGAATATCAACTGTATGTGATATCAGACCATCTTTTTTTTTTTTTTTTTTTTTTTAATTGTTCAAGTAAGGGCAGACAAGCTGCTCCTTTCCTGTCATGGATGTGTTTGTTTGAGGGTGTAATGTGCACTTGTGTATGGATTTTGTTGTAAGGAACAAAAAAAATAAAAAGAAATAAAAAGATGGATGGATGGATGGATGGGTGAATGCATAGATGAATAAATGTATTAATTATTATTATTATTATCATTATTGTTATTATTATTACTGACCTTTATTTAACCAGGAAAACCTCATTGAGATTAAAAATCTCTTTTTCAAGAGTGTCCCGGGCAAGACAGCAGCACATTCAACAGTTTTAGACAAACACACACAGTCATCAAACAGATAAAACAAGACTTGAATACATTCGGAAGGAAAAGTCACAATTTCAGATTAATTAAAACTGCCCATGTGAGAAAGATAAAGTGCATCGGTCCAAACATCTGCAGCCAGATGTGTCCGCCTTCTAGTCGCTCAACATCGTCTTAAAAGTGTCCAGTGAAACCTGATCTTTGAGTTTCAGGTCTTTTTGTAGTTCATTCCAAGTGGACCCACAAACCTGAACGCCTTTTTTCCCAGTTTGGTTCTTACTTTTGGAACAATGGAAATGGAAATAACAAATTATAATTTCAATCAATTTTACATTTGAGTTTTTATGAAATATGTTTACATGGATGGATAAATGGGCCAATTGATCAATGTGTGGACAAACAAATGGATGGATTGACAGATGAGTTGATGGATGGAGGCAGGCAAGTTAACAAATTTCCATTTTTAACAATTTTGTAGTTGAAGTGTATGATGATGAATGGATAGGTAGATAGGTGGAAGGATGAATCAATAAATACATCTAACTTCTTTTTGTTGTGCTGTTTGTATGTCTTAATAAGGATCAGACTTTTGTTTCTGCGCTGGAAACATTCGGCCACGACAAGTTAAAAATAAGATGAAAACACAAGATACAGCATGGACCAAACTGAAGTGAACGGGTCGATAAAGTGCTCTGAAATGCACCAATAATTGAAGCAAGTGAAAGTGCAGTATGCCAGCTCCAAATCTCCACCTAAGAGTTTTAGCTGCAGCCTGTCTTGATGATTGCACGCTGTTTCTCTCAGAGGAAGGTGCTGACTGTAACCCCTTAAAGCAGCCCACATCTTTAAAAGCCTTACATGAACAAACAGGCCCACACACACTTAAAGACACACGATGTGACTCTTGTGGTGGAGCCTCAAAAACCTTGAGAGGCTGAAGAGAGTCGTATGAGAATTTTGAACTTGAGAATGAAATAAAAATGTGTCATCTGCAAAAGGCTGGGAGGCAGCTGCACACTGAGTGCGGCGAGGGGAGCAGACGTGTTGCCTTCTTTTACCTGCTCACATTCTCTCCTGCAGCTTCCTCATCTGCTCTGCTGCTCTATGATACCGGGAACAGGACAGGAACAAAGGGGCTCGGGCGATACAGCCAAGTCAGGCTGATTGTGTCTGAGTGTCGCCTGTGTTCTGGCACCAGATGACCCGCTGCGAGTTGGGTCTGGCACAGACGCCGTGCGGCTGCCAGATCAGCCAGTCCGTGGCTGCTAGCAAAAAAAAGAAAGTGGCTGCTCTGCGGAAAAAGTTTCTGTTCTTTGTGTTATGCAATATTAATTTGCTTTGGACTTGGTGTGAAAATACTTCAAAAATTTCACACAAACAAGCGTGTTACATCACAGAGAGGCTGATAAGTAACCCTTTCAATCAGCTATGAGTAATGTGCTTGATGCAGAGACACATTTTCACAGCAGTTGGACATTTAGAGGTTATTTAAGGATGTATGTCTTCGCCGTTATGTCTATACTCGCTCTGGTTCAGAGGCGGGGAAAAGGTGGTGGACCCTACACACAGTTCAATATTTAGACTACATTAGATTGAGTATCTGTCAGTCATAATTCATTAATTATATCATTGATATATCTCATGAATAAATCTGATGAAACCTATGACCTCTAAAATGTCCTTTCGCTTATGTTTTATGCATTTGAGTCGTGACAGTATGAATATTCTGAAAGTCCATTTTGTTGAGACCAGATGAGGTCTGATTCCTGTTGAGCATTACGTATAGATCCATCCATCTGTTATATATTTCACTAATCCCTCTCAGGATCAGGAGGGAGGCTTGAACCTATCCCAGCTGACATTGGGCTGGAGGCCGGGTACACCCTGAACAGGTTGCCAGCCAATTGCAGGGCCACATAGAGAGACAGACAACCATACACACTCACAACTATGGATATTTTGGAGTCACCAATCAACCTAATGAACATGTTTTTGGTCTGTGGAAGGAGAGAACCCACACATGCATAAGGAGAACATGCAGTCTCCACACAGAAAGGCCCTGCCTGACAAGGATTGAACAAGCAACCTTCTTGCTGTGAGCCATGTGCACTACCTGCTGCGTCAATGTGCTGACCATTATGTTAAGATGACATCTTTCAACATTACATAATTTACTCGAGGAAAACATGCATGTACGTAGATCATTTATTCAAGTGAATTGGTTTACAGAACAAGGCTACATTAGGGTATGTATAACCTATGCTTGTTACATATAGCCTTGCAGTGCAGCTGGATCAACCTGATTTAATGTCTGTAATCAAGCAGATCTATCCTGCCCAATTTACAACAATTGTCTCAAAATTTGTGAGCCCAAAGCGGGATAGCCCAATCAGAGTCCTTTGGAGCAGGAAGAGGTGGGAGCTACGAGCAAGATGACAGCAGGAAGTGACTACTTGTACAGCGACTAGCATTGATGCTAACCAATTCAGTAGCAGTTTTACTCGAACTGGACAGCATTTCTTTATTAAATGCAAAACAAATAACTACCCAATAAACTTCTCTGTAGAAAGGATATTTTGGCTTCACTTCCAGTACAACCCTGCATTAACCCTCTAAATATGTTTTTGTCATATTTTTTTACACCTTAGCGAAAACACATGCACTTTAATCAGCACCTAACAGTGACCTAAAGATGGTGCATATTAGAAACTTATAGCAGCTGTATGTGAAAACACAACCTTTAATATCTCACGCTCTGTGAACCATGTGCTTTATCCTTGGAAAAGCAGCATTATTATTTAACAGCTATACCTTGTACAATGTGATATGACACAACATACTAATGCATATGTGATATGGCACAATATGATATGATACAATGCTAAGATACACAATACAAAGAATTCAACACCCGTGGCCGAAGTGGATGCTGTTTTCCCCACTTAGCCTCCTTGTTGCTTCATTTTAAAGTCCATCTATCATTACCTCCGCCAAGGAGGTTATGTTTTTGCTGGCGTTGGTTAGTTTTTCTGTTTGTTTGTTTGTTTGTGTTCAAGATAACTTGAAAAGTTATGGGCGGATTTTGATGAAATTTTCAGGAAATGTGTGGAATGGGATAAGGAAGAAATGATTAGATTTTGGGACTGATCTGGATCACCATCCGGATACAGGAATGTTTTAAATGATTCTGTAACATTGCCAGATAGGACCATTTTCGCCAAAGTGGACTGAAGCTGCTTGGCGGAGGTCTGCGCTCTCTGAGCGCTTTTCTATTTGTATATTTTTCCTAAAGATAAAACCCTGGATGCTACAAACCAGCTCTTATGTAATCCTGGATATTCATACAAAGGCCACCAAGCTGTTTTATTTGACAAATCTGATTTGACAGCATGTCATTTTCCTCATTGGATTTTTGTTCTTCATGTTTCCTGGTGATGAAATACTTTTTACTCTTTGCAAAAATCAATATCATTGGAGCAGCTCTTCGGTTCACACGTGTCAAAGGTTTGTTAGCTGCAGACAAGAGCAAATAAAGGAATCTAATGAAGGAATTGGCAAGTTCCTGCAGCAGAGAACACAGAGATAGAAGATCAAATAATGTGTTAGAGGAAATAAAGATTCATGACATTCATTGCTGCAGTTAGGAGGACTGCACGATAGATTTCAGGTAATGGGGAATTAGGATTAATACAGTGGGTATCAAGTATCAAATGCTGGAATTGATAAGCATTGATATAAGTACATTGAGTTTCATTATCTCCCGAACTGTAAGAATTATTGCACCCTGTAGTAAAAAACATGATTCTTAAAGAAAGGAAGGGATTTTATAAGCGGGGAAACATTTACATAAACTGCTCATTTACTCTTCTTTTCAGGCTTTAAACAACCACAAATGTGGGATGTAGTACTTTAACTCTTGCAGCGTGGGCGTCTGAAATCTACATCTGCACAGAACAGATAATATTAAAGTCTGCATGGTAAGGGAATCCCAGCTTCACTCTGCACAGAGCATGGAGTCTGCATTATGTGAGTTACTTCTATTAGATTATCGTAGCATGAAATTTTCACAATCCTTCACCTCCAATTATCCCTAATACTGCACTAATCACTGTGTCTCCAGACAAGATAAGCACATATTGTGTATTAATAAGTCCCACCAGCAAAGCTATCCCCCCACCCTCCTCTCATATGCATCTACACTTCTCTAACCCACACATCCCATTTACAATGCAGCTTAATGTTTCTCTCACTCTTGAAAATTCTTCATAAAGAATGGTGGGCATTTCCACAAGGGAAGTAAAGAAGACGAACAACCAGAGTCGTCTCCAAAAACATCAAGCACCGGCTCATTTGCCAACTGTAACTTTGTATCTTGCCATGTTCTGGCCCAGAGAGGTTTTAATGACTGCGTACGCTCCCTTTTATGTCCGACTGCGTTGCTTCATCTATTTTGTTCAACATATTCACGGCAAAGTAAAACATTTTTACCAAAGTACATGGATGTACCATCATTTGTTTCTTTTGATAGAACTACTCCCCCAGATGTTTTTTCTTTAACACATTTGGGGGGTGGATGGATGATCAGAATCCCTGAGCCAAAATAATGGGGGAAAGCATTTACAGCTACAGGGTAAGAGCTTAAAAATATGTTTTTTTTAATATGAAAAACAGGCTGGAACAAAACGATCTTTGAAAGTTTCTTTTACCTAAATGCAGCCTCCTCAATTTTTCTCTTCTAGACAAAATCCTGCTGAGTTCCAGCCATCTTCCAGCCACTGGAATTGTGCCTAAATTCCACCATAAGAGTGCATACAGTGGGCTTTAACCTTTGCATTACAACTACGGGGCCGCGCAGGTCCCATCACAGACCTGCAACAGTCCAGCCAACACTCAGTCAAGGAGAGAGGGGAAAGTTTAAGTGGCTAAAGCTTGAGTTGTTCAGGAGAGACTCAAATATCAGTCGACAATTATTCATTTTGCAAGCCTAAATGTTAACTGCGCAATGTCTTTGGCGATTACACTCCATCATGGTTGGGTTGTGCTGGGAGCGCCCTCTGCTGGATTGGGCAGTTCACTGCTCCGGGTACCCTAGTGTGTTACTGCTCTGTGTATTTCTATTCAAATGGATATTTACAGGTCAATATGAATTTTTACCCCAAGTTCAAACTGATTTTTGGATATTGAGCATAAGGTGAGGCAAAGATACTGAGCTAAACCAAACTCAGCTGCACTTTGAAAGAGGCATCCGTGAAAATTTCAGTCTGTTTTACAACCAGTAAAAAACTCCTTTATAATCCTACATGAGACATTTTTGTTTGTACTGTGTCTCTGTCTCTTATTTGCCCTTCCCAAAGCAAATTAAAACCCCTTAAAGTGCTAAACACACATTAAGTTTGTTATTTTGTCAACTGTGTAAGCTTAGCAGAAAGAATCACTTCTGCAAACTGTGCGTGTTTGACTTTGGGCTTTCACCATTACAGCCACCCATGGTTGACTGGGGCCCAGTTTAACCTTTGAAGCAGCTCCACCAACAATGCAGCCTGAGGGTGGAGCAGAGTGTGTGTGGGTGAGTGAGGACAACATGGTGAGGAGGCAACGTTTGTGGTGCTGAGGGCACAGAGGTGTGAAGATAATAGCCCCAGTGGGGAGATATGCAAGGCAGGGGTGCTTTATGAGGCCTGGTCAGTGTGCTGTGAAGGAGTCCTGCATGGCACACTCAGACTGAGAGAGTAATCTTTAACTTATTCACTTTTTACTTTCTGATGGATTCAGGTCCAGCTCTTACAGTCTCTGCTTCTGTGGCTCTCAGTGCTTTTTATGTTTGATGTTTTCAGTAGACAACAACAAAGTAATTTCACTGAGTACTGTGCTTTTCAGTTGTATAGTTTTGAGTATTCGCTCTTCTCTTGGAACTTTTTGTACCCCTTTTATTCCAGAACATTTGAAATACAAATATTGCTCTTTTGTCTTAGTTGCATTGCTAGTAAGAAGAACAAAGTAGATCCTAATTATGTTCTCCATAGTGGTTTTGAGTATTGGGCGGCGCATAGTGGGCATGCCTTACTGCAGGAAGATTGCTGGTTGACATGAACCCTCGTGTCAACCAGGGTCTTTCTGTATGGATTTGCATGGTCTCCCTGTGCCTGCGTGGGTTTTCTCCTGGCACTCAAGTGTCCTCCCACAGACCAAAAACATGCCTGTTAGGTTAACTGGTGGCTCTAAATTACCCTTATGTACAAATGTAAGCATGAATGGTTCTCCGTCTCTATGAGGCCCTGTGATCTGCTGCTACCTGGGTCCAGGTGTACCCCGTCTCTTGTTCATTGTCAGCTGAGATAGGCTCCAACCCTCTGCGACCTGAAAGCGATAAGCAGTATAGATGTATAGATGGTTAGATGGTTTTGATTATCAGCCATAATGCCAAAACCATCCAAAGTAGACTTACCGCAACCTGTCTTGGAGAAACAGAGGTTCTACGATCCTGCAAAAGACAAAAAAAATGTTACATCAACCTCTTAAAAAGAAAAACGAACATCCCTAATGATCTCAGGGTAAATAACAAAACTTCCCATCATCCTACAGTGTTATTGCAAATCTTATTTATGAAGCCTGCTGTTGTGGTGCCTTCCATTTGACCTCAAAAGTTGGGAAATTCAAGTTGCATGGACATATCTCCCAAAATTCCCTCTAATGCCTCCCAATCAATCACAATGAATCAGGGTCTGTTTCAACAACTCCTGTTTATTTTTTTCTTGTTCACAGAAAGAACCACACAGCAGCGCTCACATCCTTGGTTCAAGTGCACTGCTAGTTTTTCATGCTGCTAGGTCACAACACTTGACTCTCACGAATGTTAGTATCCATAAGATCATTCAAAATGGTTCTGGGTGCTTAATATTTTCCTTTATTTGAGGACGCTGTCAAGGAATCAAGTCCTTCTGCTAACAGTAGCTTGAGAGTGGGAATCATTCCCTCAAGAGACAAGTCAGATCACTTTCCCTTTCGCCATCCCTGCTGACAAGACATTAGAACCATCCTGAGCAGGACACCCACCACAAAAATTGTTGTTCTACCTTCACTGTGCTTAAAAATGAGAGGCTACTCTATTAGGTACACGCTGCTAGTACTAGCTTGGACCCCCTTCTACCTTCAGTGCTGTTTTAATTCTTTGTGGCATGGATTCAACAAGGTGCTGGATTTTTGTCCATAATGTCATGATAGCATCCAGTAACTCAGCAGATCTTCAGCTGCACATTCTTGATGCAAATCTCCCATCCCAACACATCCCAAACGTGCTCTATTGGACTGAGATCTGGTGCATTTAGATCTGGCAAAAATGGCAGCTGTGGAGCCAGGGCATGAAGATATGAAATGCAATGGATTATGGGATGTGTAGTTCATTCGCCTCCTCATGTAAAATTATCAATAGTATTTCCAGGAGTATTTAGGTAGTTGATTGGCTTGGTTTTAGGAATAAAAATATTGATAAATGGCTTTTTTAGAATACCAATGAAAAATATGAATGTCATATTTACTTTCTGAAGCAAAGCTGCCCAAAAAGAAGGCGGTCACTGTTGAGCATGACAAAGACAATGGCAAATATGAACAATTCCTCCCCTACTGGAATTTTTTTGTAATGTAGTCTAAAGATTTCAAAGTGTTTTCAGGTACTCCAGAACTTTAACTTAATTAACGATATTACTGAGCATCTTTGACCAGTATTGTGGTAATATTTGACCAGATTTACCCATAAATAGAATCAAGTAATAATGTTGTGTACTTTGTCAACTGTTGCATTTTATCTTAATAACAACCTCCAGTCTATACTGCTTTTATATGCTTAAACCATTTAACATATACCTTCTTATATAATAAAAACGTATGATTTAAATGGATGTGGTATGTTACAACTGAATGTTAAGTTGGATAAATTGTAGAAAAGCAATAAGGTGTGCATCAAAAATCATGGCAGAGTTTGCAGTACAGTAGTAAAGTACACTTTGTTCTGCTGCTTTTCCTCCAGGCTGACATTTTCCCATTATCTTTGCAGCTTCTAAAGCCATGCCAGATTTTTAAAACAAAAATATTGAGTATGGTTGTAGGCATTTGAGTTTTATTTTAGCAAAGATCTCAGTTCTTTTGTGTTTGAAAAGGCAGCAGTATAACACGAAGTGTTGCTCTTTCTTCCCTCTTGTCGTTGGCAGAACTATCACAGTCTGTTTTCTTTTGGTTGCCAGGTTTCTACAACAGTCCCCATAGCCAGACTTTGGTCACTCACTAAGTGTTTGTCTTTCTCAGTTTCTGCTCGATCACAGCGCCCAGATTATCTGCCACTTGGTATTTATTCAGCGATAAACAGCACAGGGTTCCTGTTGAAAATGTCCAGGGGTTGGTGTTTATACTTCTTTGGCAATAGTTTGGTTGGACCAGACGGAGGAAAAGTTGTGCAACTATTGAAGGAGCTGTGGCTTATTCCCAGCTGGCTTGTTGGATTCTTCTGTGTTTGGCAGCTTTGCTCTTTGCAGGGATCTTGTGCTTAAGATTTAAATAAGTATTTACAGTGTCCCTGATGCTTTATTCAGTCAATCTGACCAAAGAAATTGGATCAAATCAGTTTTTCTCTCTGGTTAAACTCTAGAAGATGAGAGTAGCTGCAGGCAGTGGGAACAGCTGCAAGGACTTTACACATTATTTCAAATGTAAATGAAACTTCTGTTCGACCAAGATTGGTTCAGTATCAAGTATTGTTAAAAGCAACCTAAGGTGGAAAGAGAAAACGAGAGAGCTGTTCAGAAATCAAGTCAAACTGTCATAAATGGTGCTGCCCTGATTACAGTTAAAAAACTGAGTGATCAAGTAAGAAAAGGCTAAAGACATCATCATCCTACATTTCTTCCTACACCTTTATTGCATCGAATTAATTTTTTATTTACACTCTATTACAATCTATACTTCACTGCCAAAGTACTGCTAAACTTGCACACCAGCTCAAATCCTGTGTTCTGGGCACTCAACTATTTAATATAAGTACTTAAACATTCTTTTTTACATTATGCAAGTTTTTTTGTTCATAGTGAGAGCAGAACAGAATAAAATGAAAATACCATAATAAAAAATAAGAATTCAAAATAATAGAGTACTTTACACCAGAAAAATACAAAACTTTAGAAAAATAAGAAACACATAAAAACAGGAACCACACAACTCTCTTGCTGAATTAAAAGTCAATAAAAGTAAATGTTAAGACGAGATTTAAAAGTAGGAAGAGTGATTTCAAGAGGTAGGTCCTCCCATTATTCAGGGCATTACAGGCTTGGTGACCTTGAAGTTTTAGCCTGGCCTTTGGGACGACAAGAAGAAGCTGCTACACAGACCTCAAAGATCTCGACAGGGTGTAGACTTTTTAAGATCATTGATGTTTCAGGGTGCAAATCTATGTAAAGATTTAAAATATAACAATAAAATCTTAAAATTAATTCTGAAATGAATGGGGAGCCAAAAGAGAGAGGCCAGGATGGAGGTGATATGCTCCCACTTTTTAGTACTTGTTAAAGACAAGCAGCAGCATTTTGCACCAACTGTAGACGAGAAATGGACGCCTGGTTAACATCGACATAAAGTGCATTACTGTCCAAATGTGAAGTGATAAAAGCATGAATCACTCGCTCAAAGTCACTAAAAACCAATTTAATCTTGGATAAAAGCCTCAGGTGAAGTAATCATCAACAAAAGACTTTATCTGCTGATCCAGTTTAAAAATCACTGTCAGCTTTCAGATGGCAGGCTTACAAGTCTGTATGAGGGGCATCACCAAATCCACTGGAGCCAAACACAATAATCTTTGTTTTGTTTTCATCGAATTTTAAAAAGCTAGGGGTCATCTAGGCTTGATAGTCCTTAATAATCTCCATCAGAGTTTCAACAAAGCTTCCATCATTCTTCTAAAGGCAGGTAGACTTGGGTATCATCTGCATACAGATATAAGACACACCATGCTCTTTGAAAACCAAACCAAGAAGCAGCAGATACAGGCCCTCTAATTAGGGCTGTATGTCGCTCCAAGGCCACCAGTTGCCCAGCCCTGGTCCACTAAATGGTTGAGATAAAAGGCTTGAACATTTTATTCAACCACACCAACACTTAAACCCATCAGTAATGTCACAGGGCCTCATGGTCTGCATCAGCATCACTGCAGTAAGGTGAGAAGTTAACCACAAAAGGACAGCAAAGGCCCGGCTTTCAAGGGGGTGTATGTTCTTTTAAAGGTGCTCTGAAGTGTTTTTGTTGTTATCTGTTTGAAATTGAAAGTGGAAATTGGTTGTATTTTGCCCCACGTTGATTGTTTCCTTTTCCTCTGTTATTTTTTCCCTTCCTACACTTAAGCTCTCCTCCTCCACCTCTCTATAGCTTCTCCGTCCCTTTGCCCTCCCATCATTTCCCACCTCTCCCTATATCTTTGAAATACCACACTCACAATTTCTCGTGTAAACAAACCGCTCACTGGCTCTCGCTCTGTCCTTGACTTTACTTTCTGTCCGTCATCGAATAGAGACGGGGAGGGCGAGCCGCTGGAGGGAATCATGTTTCATCATCCAGCTATATGAACTAAGATGGAGCCTGTCATCTCGCTCTCTGCAGCAGCTTGTCTGCATACGATTGTTGTTTACGACTCACATGGTGCAATATTCAGAGGAGAGGCTCCATCTTTGGTTGTGCGTCTGAAAAAGTTCAAGGAACCAAGTCATTACATGCAAGAAAATTAGTCTCAGGCCATCACTGTGGAGGGAGTAAAAAAAATAAACCACTTATCTGTGCAACGTCTGCAGTGAGGCACTTGGCTTTATAAGGAGAGAGGGGATTGGGAGCACTCACTGGTGAGTGGTAGTTGCATGCAGACAAGCAGCCGGGAGGGAGGGGAAAGCACTCACAAAGCTGAGTAGTTTGTGCGCTTCGCCTCCAGAGGGTTCAGGTTTACAATGGAGAGGGAGAGAGCAGAAAAACTTCAAATGGCAGAGCTGCAGTAGCACCCCCAAACACGATAAGCCACCCGGACGTCTTGTGAAAAGATCAACTTCCCCGTCGTGATCCTCAGGTCCCGTTTCATGGATGGAGCACGGACACCTACGCTGAGTAATCATAGCGAGAAATTCATTAGTGGTTTGTATGTTTTTAAGGTTTTTGGTGACGAAAGACTTTGAAGTGAATCCTTGGTTTGGTGTTGTGCTTTTTTAGTGACTCACTAAATCCCATAAGCTCCTGTAGTATCTTCAACAGCCAGACCAGGCTTTCTTTAATCACACCTAGACAGCGACTGTGTCTTATCCTGCAAAGCCTCCTGCTTTGTAGTTTAGGGAAACAACAGCAGAATCAATTAGACTGCAAGTTAGGGACATGACATGGGGAGGAGAGGAGTAAAGAACGTCAGAGACGAGGCTTCATAGTGGTGTTTTCACCAAATTCTGGGCTAAAATGGTTATCAGTGTATACAATCAATATTACAGTCAGCACTGGGCCATAGTTGGAGCAGTGTTGCCAGATTTTTCTACTGAAATGAGCAACCAGGTCGATAAATAAAAGCCCAAAACAAGGGACCTCCAGCTATTTTTTTTCTAATGTGATATATTACTTTTTTTTTTTCATCTACATTACATTTCAATTCCACAGTGACATTTTGTCTTATTTGACTCTTAATTTACTTCTTCAACATCCTTTTCTTAGGAGGTGGAGCATCCTTTTCTTTATATAGAAGTGAAGGGAGGGTCTACTGTTATTTATAACTCTGTTGGCACTAAACAGTCTGTCTAACCTTGATTTTTGGAACCAAACAGATCAAACCTCTGTCAGGCTCTTATCTAAGTTTTATGTTGAGCTTTATTATGGTGAAAATAGTAATAGCTACATCAGAAATAAATTTAATCCTGGCTATAAGGATTTCTTTTTGGTGGAAACGTCATTTTTGCCCCTCTTTTTACAGTAAAATTTACATTTGTGTTTGGAGTGGGACAAAATAGTTTGTATAACTTCTGAATTTAGTTTATAAAAGAAGGGTGTTCATCAAATCCCTCCTGAGTTTGGGGGCACAACAAGCCCAAATGAGTAACTGCACTTTTGGAACAAGCAAACAAAAACATAACCTGCAAATTCCAATATTTACAAGCAACTTTTCAAAAGAAAATCCCAAAGTTGCTTATAATAAGCAGACCTGGCAACTATGAGTTGGGGGCAGGGCATGAGCACGGGGTTTGTTTCGGTTCAGCTGGAAAAAAGCTACAAATTTGCACGTCCTATGAGTCACTTCGTGTTCACACAGCTGTATTTTGAAGCAGCCTGAGACTCACAAAAAGCCTTATATCAATATGTCACAGCCAGCGTTGCTATTAGTGATGTGTCATGTACAAAAGATGCAACTCTGAGAGCCGATGCTTTGAGCTGGCTCCCAAGTCATTATCTGACTGGAGGAATTGCTTCGTCATGGAGCTTTGCAAGGTGGATCTGCCTAATGACAGACACGGACTCTGCAAGTCCAGTTGCTTTGCAAGGTTTGATATTTGAGGATGCAATTCAGAAGAAAGATTTAAAACCCTTTCCATTTATCACAGAGGCTAAGTAGAAGTGCTCCAAATGAACAGACCTCCACCTTTGCATTTCTGACATTGTTAACTGAGTAAAGACATGTGAATAACTGCCCTATCGCGCAATGTTAACAAAACTTGAAGGAATTCCTGGCTCTGCAATCGAGTTTGGATCACCACCAAAATAGAGCAACATCTTTCTTGTGCCATGACCAACATTTTCACTAAATTTCATGAAATTCTGTCTATAATGTCTTGAGTTATCTTACTAACAGGCTAACAGACAGAAAAATAGCAGCAAAAACATAACCTCCTGGTCAAAGGTAACAATCAACATGAGTAGACTGTGATATTTAAAGCACACACTAAGAACTATATTTAAAGACATACATCAAATATGGCGAACATATCACTTTAAGAGCAGAAGACGAGAAGAAGAGGCATTAGCTCTGTCCATTTTTTGTTCACAAAGCAGGTATTATTCCTGAACCATCACTTTTTACACTATAAATTGAAGTGATTTCATGATGGAGGCTGGTAAATTTCTCTGGAGTGCAGACTCATAAAACAGGAGCAGGTATGTGTGCATTTGCGAGCTGGAGGCACAACAGTGACTCAAGGGCAACCCTAATACACAGCAGAGAATTGAGGGAATGAAATGATGATAAGTTATCATCCTCTGCTGGAGCTGAACTATATGAAACCAAAGACGGTCCCAATGAAGACAGAGCAGGCCTGCTAAAACAGTTGAAAGCCCAAGATGGAATCCAATTGGGAGCCGAACAGATCCAAATTCAATTTGATGTGAATCGAAGGTACAGTACAGTCCGAATCCCCTTAGACCCTCCTCTTGTCAAGACAAAAAAGTGACAGTAAGTGCTGAGCATGTTTGTTGTGAGAGTGTTGCAGGCCTTCAAGGTGATAAGCTGTGTAGAGGGCTAGCACATTAATGAATTGACATTACAGCGGGATCAATGGTAAGGCTCTCAGGGTCTGAAAAACTGCACTTAATGAAAAGGGATTACTCTCTTAAGATCAAGGTCTTCCGCCTCTCCTCTTCCTCTCTTCGCTCTCTTTCTTCTACTCTTTTGTATTCTGTTGTTGCTCCTCTCTTCACTCCCTCACCCTTTCTGGAGCAAACACACATACAGACATTTCAGCTCTGCCCTGGCGTTCCCAAGACTCCGGCTTAAATGCAAAGATTATCAGAGAATGTGGCAATATGTCACTTGTTGTTCTTCCAGTGGGTGAGAACAGCCAAAAATACGGATCAGATTCTGCATATGTTGGCATAAACTTTGCTTATTAGAAGAAATATGTCTCCTAAATATCAGATATGATTCTCAAAACATAAAAATGTGATTCACAGAAGCAAGATGGATTCAAAATAGCACTGAGGACTCGAAGCAAAACAACACGGCATCATATTAAACAGCTCTTGCAGCACAATGCTAGTTGACCCATACTTTATCTTTAGTTCTTGTAGGGATGGAAATTCATATAATTCTACTGGTGTTGATCTCATCACTAAATCTGCCATTTAATTCCCTTATAAACCTGTGAGGATATTCTGAGTGAAAAAAAGGAGGCCTACTCAGGTTTTCTGTGCCAACAATGCCAAACACTTGGTACTCATATTTTAATGTCATATATTTCTTGACATGTTTCTGGTGTTAATATCCTGTTCTGAGCATGGGAGCTACCTGCTATAGTGGAAGTTTTACCAGAACTCAGTAACTTTCCTGCATTAAATGAAGAACAAACAACACTGAAAGCATTTAAAGTCTGAAAGGATGTTTTCGCTCCTCATCCAAAATGTTTGGCAAGACTTTACTTGGTTACGTTCGGTCCGACACATGGCAGCAGTAGCACCCGCCTACTGCAGCATCTTATTGGCACATAGTGATTATGATTGACAGCACAATCCTCCATTCACACTCCAGATATGTTTTTGAAAGCCCTCCCCAAACACTTTCTATGGGCTGTTTCCCAGTTGGACAAGTGAAATACATTCTGATAGTATATATTAAACTGTGTAGCACAAAGGGAGAATATTCAAACTCCACACAGAAAACTGTTTTTTCCTCTACCTATTTTTATACCTTATTTTATTCCTCCTGACCCTTATTTTTGTTCTTATTATATGTTGATTGTTTTTTCACCAGATTTACCAAGTCAAATTTCTTGTATGTACAAATTTACTTGGCAATAAATACCAATTCTGATTCTGATTCTGAAAGCCCTGACCAACCTGGGGCTCAAACCTTATTGTTGTGAGGCACCATAGCACTACATGCTACACCACTGTGCTGCCCACCTTTAAATCCTTCAAATGCAATATCTTAATTTTAACAGTTGGAAAATATGACTTTTCATCCCTCTGATACATTTATCACTATTTTTTTTGCCACTCCGACAGATTATTTTTATTCCTGTTGCAGGGGCCATACTTAACATAAACAACACTGATTAGAAAGTGCTTTTTTACCTATGATATAGTGAGTTATTAAAACTACAGAGATTAAAGATATGGACTACTTGGTTAATGACATGACAAACATGTAACCCTTACCACTTATATCTTATAGGATATATAAATTGCTTTTTTCATTGCATGGAAAATGCCCGAATGTCCAAAAATTAAGCACAAAAAAAAACAAACAAAAAACTTGTTTCAACTGCCAGTGGCTGGAAGTTGGCTGGTAACTGGCTGGACCTTGGCTGGCATTTGGCTGGGAGGGGAAATTTGAAGCGGGTACATCTGTATTTTAACATTTAGATCTTGACAAACACACCCCTTACGTATATGTAAATTAAAAATGCACCCATCTTGTGTTATTTCCTTTCTTTTCTAAAGGTAAACATGTAATATACTTCATATTGTAGTCGAAAAATAATATGGCAATGTCATTTTTTTTCCAAATATTTGGAGATTTATAGATTCTATACTGGAAATGCTGCCATCAGATCCCATTGTTCAGACTATGATTTCTCTCTTGAGCTACACTATACATATGCATGTGTACATTCATTCAGTGTTGTGCGGCCAGTGACTTCTTTGTCATCTCCATGTCTCTTAAACTAATGACCCACAATGCATTGCCTTTCCCTTGCGCACTTTTCTGCCTGATTTCACATTTCTTCTTGCCTCTTTGAAGCCATTAGTTTAGACGGTTGAAACTCTCTCTTCGTGTGTGTGTGCCCTTTACGTACACGGAGCACCAAACCTTCACCTGCTATGAATAATTGATCCGCTGAATCTAGGGCGCACGAGGTTTGTATGCAAGGCGGCAGCTGCTGCAGCATGAGGGTACCTTACAGTTTGTTTTAAGAGCAACATGTAAGGGGGTAGCGAGAGACGAAGTGGAAAACGCCACCTTTTCAGCACAGGTACAGCTCTATATGCCACCATGAAGACTCCAGAGCAAAGCAAACCTCTAAATCATTCAGCACAAAAGCTTTTAGAGGCATGTGCTGTAGTGGGTAGGTTGTGTGTCAGCAGGTGAGTGAATGTCATTTTCTACACATGTCAACATGATGCAATTTTAAACAGCAGTTTTAGTTAGCTAAAGTAAGATTGAGGTTCTGTATCACAACAACCTTTGATATGAAGAGGGTGACAGGTTGTTTAGAAGTACATGGTTCTCAACGAGTGGGTCAGGGATGAAAAGTGGGACTTGTTTCCAGTATTCAAGGTTCAAGGTTCAAGGTTTCTTTATACAAACGGTAAATTTGTTTTACAGATCGGGGAACTCGGCAATCCCAATATAAAAAACAACCACTCAACAGACATGTAATGACAAACAAAATCGTAAAATCATCTAAAAATACAGTAAAATAATCTAAAAAATAAAATAAAATAAAATGCTTTTGTACCTTTTTGTCGCCTTAGGGACCACAAAACGACAGCCCGATCGAAGAAGGCTGGCTTTACGCTGCAGCTGTGAGACATAGAGGGCAGTGTGTGTCGATTAAAATAAAACATAACGCCAAATATGCAGACAGTAGAGATGTGACGTTCGCGAATGAGTTGAGTCTTTTGAACAGCTCTTTTAAGTCAAAAAGAGAACCGATTCACATTTGTGAGTAAGCTGTTTGTTTGCCAGTTATTCTTAAATGCAATTTGCCAACGCTGCCTTCACACGAACAACTAATGACATCTCCGAGTTGGAGTTGTCCACAGCATGCTCCACTCACGTGAACACAGCTTTACACATGCGCATTGTGCAGCAAACTTTGGGTAGAAGATATTAGTGAGCACCGCCCGACTGGACTGAAACATTTGCTGCTGTATTATCAGAGAGGAGGAGGAGAGAAAGTAGCGAGCGCCCAGCCTTACCCGAGTTTGACTTACAGGACTGGAGCCAGTATTTACGTCTATATCGGGGACGTGGAGATAGTGATTTTTATTCTAGTTTTATTTACATTTTTTTATCTACATACATATATATTTATTCCTTTTTTTTTTTTTTTTTTTTTTCTTTGTTAAAATGTTCTTGTGTAGAAAATTTTACAATAGCTTTGTTTTGCATTGAAGTAGGGCTGAAAGATTTTAGGAAAAGATCTAATTGTGATTTTTCTAGCAGATATTGATTTCAATTTGATTCACAATTTTCTTCAAATCAACCTTCAGTGCAATATTCATAACGTTTATAGTAACTTTTACAAACTTGACAGAAAGTTACATCATACCATCAAACATTAAAAGCTATTATTCTAAGGCAAGGATGAAAACTAAAGGTAAGAACTGCTTCCAAATGTATTTATTAACAAGAAACATGCATGTACACTCTTTAAAGTCCTTGACCAATGGCAGATTTATGGAAAAATCATCCACTATACAAAAGAGGACAAGCTGTATAATATGTCTACGTTGTAAATAGGTCATTTTTACATGGACTTTGTGGTTGACTTTCTGCAGCTGGCCTGAAGTGGACAATTGTGGAACTGCAGCTTTGTGCACTTCTAAGCTGGCTTCATTTTTCAGCTCACATTGTTGGTAACCAGGATGAACTAAATGCTAACTCACTTCCACATTTTTGGACTTGTTCCTGCACCACTCAATAGAACTGGAGCTGCAAATTTGGTCATACAACAGTTAGCTTGTTGGTTAAATTTACAGATCAACAAGAACTTGCTGAAAGGGTTCATACTGCCACCTATGTACTGAAGACGCCAACGCTTCGATTATCAAAAAGAAATTCCCCCTGGGAGTTGCTTGAAGATATAAAATGAGTATGCATGTAACCTATTGACTGTTTACACGTCTAGAAAAGAGAAAATCTGATTTACAGTATCTCCATGGATCCTGTTAAGAACAAACTGGCAGTGAAATCTCTGTCCAGGAACAAAACCAGCTGAATGTTGGTCTGATGAAAGAGGTGAAATTATTCCTGCTGTCTCAGATATTGATAAGTGCTCTCAGGCTTACCCCACATGGATTATAGAGTTTATGCAGACAGGTTTCTGACATGATGGGATAAGAATACAGAGCAGAATGAGACAAATTGCGGGGTCTTTTGGCATGCTATTATAATGATTGGGACATTTAACATAATAGCTTAATGTTTCGCTGAGTCGCTGTTTGAATCCCAAGAGAAGATTTAAACCCTCATCTTCGGTCATTCGTCTCAGCTGTTCGAAACATTTCCTTAATCCACGGGGAAATTTCAATATTTTGTTTGGCTCCTCACACAGAAACTTCAAAGCTCGGGGTCGAGCTAAAGAGCAGCCGGCCTGGAGCTGTTAATGATTCCCTTGCTCTGATTCCTCATAAGGCAGATGCTTACTGACACAAGGCTTATTATAAGGTCTCCTGGTTCATGAAGTAACTGCAGCTCCAGTCCTGTTAGCACAAGAGCTCCAAACTCCTAAAAATAACCTCTTGATCCTCCAGCATCCCACACTTATTAAGTCAAATGGAGCCAATACAGTTCAGCTTCTGTTTGCTGCTTGCTTCAGCGTCCATGCTCTCTGTCACAGCGTCACAACAAATCAGCTGCCACCCTCACAGGGACACCGTGATTGGCCGCGCTGCACTCTGTCATTGACACACATGAATGTGAGTGAAGAAGACGCTGCTGCTAGACGAGCCAGACCAAATGACATCTCCTCAGGCTGCTTCTGAGAGCAGCAAACTCAGGCCCAAAACTGTCTGCAGCGTGTGATATAGGGTGTTATTTGGGAGACTCATGCTCGGTGTGTGACAGCCCAAAATGGCATCAATTTGACCATTCAAGGCGACAGACCAGCAGTGATGGGCGAGCTACTTAAAAATCAGCTTCACTAAACTAAACATACACCCTGGCAGGCTAAGTTACAGAGACACCACAACAGCAGCTCATTATATTTAAGCTGTTTTAATTTTTTAAGCGTATATATGAGAAAGAAATTATGAAAATGAAAGTTAAATCAATGTTAAAGCTATTGTTCTACCATTATAATTATTTTAACCACAGTGTTTGTTTTGTTTTACTTCTTTATATAAAGCTGGAATGCTTGTTTTTTGTGCAGGTAGCAGGTAGTGCACGTGCCTCACAGCAAAAAGGTTGCCAGTTTGATCCCTGTGAAGTTTGCATGTTCTTCCTGTGCATGCGCGGGCTCTCCCTGGGCACTCCAGCTTCCTCCCACATACCAAAAACACGTTCTTTAAGTTGACTGGTGACTCCAAATTGCCCTTAGGTATGAGTGTGAACATGGATTGTTGTCTGTCTCTCTATGTGGCCCTGTGATTGGTTTGCTGGTGACTGGTTCAGGGTGTACCCCGCCTCTCTCCCAATGCTTGCTGGGATAGGCTCCGGCCCCATCGCAACCCCAAAGGATAAGGGCACTGATAATGGATGGATGGATCCTTGTTTTTCAACCCAACTTATATAATATGCTTTGCGTTTGTTGCATTGCACACTTTTGTTTTAAACCCAAGCAGCTCTTAAAGACATTTTTTACTCAATTTACTCAATTATTTGCTTGTTTTGAATTAATTTTAATAAAAATGTTGTGATCAACTACTGAATTTTACACACTTCCACATGATAGATGTGATTAAATGGCTATTTTAACAAACTTGTTTAACTTTGGTTTCATATAGCTCTCATTACTAATTTTGATATCCATGGTTGTTTTATTAGTAAACAAGAAAAGCTTATGGAGTGTAGGAGGCGCAGTCTGAAAGTGTGTCCTTTTGGTTCCTGGAAGGTTGCTGGTTAGAGCCCAGCTCAGGCTGTCACATGTCGATGTGTCCTTGGGCAAGACACTTGACCCCAGGTTGCTCCCACTGCTGCGGCAGTGGCGTGGACATGGATATGAAAGGGCGTTGGTGTGTTAGGTAATACTGATGGACTACATACATAGAACCTCTGAACCATTAGTCAGTGAATGGGTGTGAATGGGTAGATGACCTGCAGTGCAAAACTGTTTTGAGTTGTCAAAGAGGTACACAAGTAATGGAGTGATACTTTCTGTTGCTCCATCACTTATATCACTCATTTCCACTTAGTGATGTGGTTTGGTTCAGTACAGTTTAGTACGGTTTTGAGCGGTCAATTCTGATCTTATTTGCATTTCAACCACAAGCTGTACCTTCACTTGAGGGCAGGGATGTGAGCCAAGAGGAGAGGGTTGTGCCAACTATGTAAATGCATGATGTCACAGTAGCGGTACACTGTAAAGTGGTCTAAAGTAGAGCCCGATTGTGAAAAACGGACGACTTCAAGGACTAAAGAACTCTTAGAAGCATTTGTTTCATGCAGACATTCTTTGCAGCAACAGCAGTGAACAAATCACTCTAAATTCATGGCTTATTTCAACATGGCAAGATGTGTTTTTGATTTAGCTGCTGATGCATGAGAATGGATGATTTTTGTGACCAATGGGTGCCAATAAGTGGGACAGCATGGTTGGTTTTTTTGGGCACCTACCCATATTTGGTAGCGGAGACATCTGTAATTACGTATCATACCAAGCCAAACCAGACCGGACTGCTTGGTATAAACACAGCTTATGATGCTGCTAGACTCTGCCTTTGTTTCGGACAAGACTTGGTGTTACTGTTAAACAAGTGACCGTGTTGACTGGTGACCCATGGCCACTTGTGCCTGTGGTTACAACAGAGGTTGAAACCAACAGGAGTCCCCATGAAACTTTTAATAACAGAATTTGATCAAGATTATCAGATGTACCTTGAATTGAAAAATAACTTGAGAGACATTCACTCACTATGCCTGCAGTCTCCAGTTTACATGGCTACAAGATAACCCACAACACTATTTGGAATTAATATCAGTACTCAGCAGTGCCTGGGAATTGGACCAGCGGCTTCAAACCAACCAGCCTTTCTTTCCAAACTCTTCTCCACGCTAGAACTTGTCCGACTTCCTTCTGGTTCACAAGCCAGACCCTAAAGCCACTGCTGCCCCAGCACTGCATATTGTGTAACAGACCGTAAACAGCACTCCACAACTCAAGAGCCCTTACATTACAAGAAATATCCTCAACCATGAGAGACAATAATTAGCCCCTCCACTGACGAGGATTGCATTATAAACGCTCTATATCACTTGCTGAACTACATATGGAAACACTCTGATGATTTATACGAGTTTGTTGAACCATTAGTTTGCTTTGGTCTACGCTGTGCAACACCGCCACAGGGAGTGCAATATATTTGAATCATTTGGCTTTGTGCTGTCATGATGAATGAATGTAGTTGGTGGCTGATAGTCTTCCCCCCAACGGCGGTGATTTAGGCGAGTGTGCAGGTGTATATTCGAGCATGGATGGATGTGGGTTTTCATCCACGCGGTGTGACATTTATAAAAGCTCAACAGAGTGCTGTGACGGCGTGAAAGACCAGCGGGTACAGATGCCTCTGCAAGTGTGGGCAAGTAGAATTAGCACATTGCAGACATCCATTAAAGCTGTTAATTAAAATGCAGGTATCAAACATCTGGGGGTAGCTGAGGCATCAGACATCCACCTCCCTGCCCACGTGCTTCCAAGCATCTTCAAGCTCCGTCTTTTCAAATAAATGAGCTGCATTCACCTGCACACCCTCCACAAATCCCTCTTTTATTCTGTACATGCTCCATACGGTGCCGCCTGTTTTGCAGGGTTATTTTTAGCTCCTCTGATTCCTCATCCTGAGAAACACTGCTGTCACTCACATTATCTCTGCCTTTTTCATACCCAACTTCCCTCCCGTTCGCCTCCCTGCTTTTATATGTTGTTTGTGTTCAGAGAAGCAAGTCTTTCACGAATCAGATCCTCATCTCTGTGCAGCTGCGACTGTCTGTAGGAGACAGGAGCCTCTGTTAAGAGTTTTCTGCACAAACAGTTTATCGCAACATCTTTTTTGATTCTTTCTCTCGACTTGGAGTTGGGAATCTGATGAGATTTATCGACAGGGCTACCTCGTGAACCCGCCCCTGCCGCTTACAATATCAAACAGCCATCAAATAGCACTTAGCCCACATGAATATCAATAATGTGGTGAACATGCTGGTCCATTTAACTCTGACATGACTTGGCTCTCTGCTTGCCAACCAGCTATGTGACTGGGCTCCAGCTCTCACCTGCTCCTCGCTGCCCCTCTGCCACGACAGGATGGCGAAATGAAAGCATGGTTGCAGATCAGTGTTCTGAAGTATAGCCAATCTGACAGAAGAATACAAACTATGATTAATAGGCAGCAACAGCAACTGTGGCTGATTCACAGTTTCACATGTTGTACAGACAGATGAAGGACAAGCAGTTTAAATTTAGCCGGTCTGATCAGAAATATAATGTTACACTGCAAAAAAAAAGAAATCGAGGTTAATGTATTTGTCCATTACCTGTCAAAAATATCTTAATAAATCTATTTAAAGCCATATCCACCTCACAAGTCCTGATTAACATCTTATCTAAAGATGTCCACCTCATTTTTGGAAAGTCAAAAAGTTAATTATGAATGATTCTTAGGCAGATTTTAAGCCTTCATGCCAGGAATTTCAAGAGCCTCAGTATGTTTCAGATCATCTGTGCATCCAGGCCATTCTTGTGAGTTTGACACCTTAAGAATGTTTTGAAGAGTTTCTTCAAATGTTGCAAAAATACAATAAAATATTAAGTAACTAGATTCTGGAGGTCAGACAGACCATTCAATATACTAGTCCATCTGGGAAACTGCCCTTTGAAAGTGTTTGGGAATGGGCAAAACCTGTCAAAGCATGAAAGGCATGTGATTGGACGATCGTCCTGTCAATCAGATTCATTTCAGGCCATTCAGATGTTGAGGCAAACAGCTATCACTGCAGCGGTGTAAAGTACAAAACATAAGCCACTTTTCCAGAACTTGTTAGAAGCTGAGTAAAAATATCTTTGCCACTTTGGTGTTGTTTGTTTATAATTTAATTTAAAAAATGTGGTCCAGATATGGTAAACCTGCTCCTGAAGATATTAGCAATCCTGCTTACATTGCAGTAATGGGCAACTTTATGAGCTTGTTTTGTTTTTATTTGACAGTGTTGAGACCATTTACCCACAAAACATAATTTCAGCTTTTAGAAAATGATTTCAGTAGACTCAGTAGGGAGAGACGAACTTGTTAAACCCATTTGATTTAGGACAGTTGTTTAATTACCTCCATCATGTGGGAATAAAGTTGTTTTTGTATCTGCCTGAAATTATTTTTTTTCAAAACGGATGTAAGTAATTAAATGAGTAAACACAGGTTTCTTAGCACAGAACCTTACAGGGGCAGATCTGTAAAGCAACAGAAATATTTGAAAAGGCAAATTAAAGAGGTCAATAAATCAATCAAACTATACTTGTATAGCACTTTTGATAATGAAGACATAAAAAAAACACAAATGACAAAAGAAAGAGGAATCAAAAACCCAAATTCAATAAATTCAGACTCTTCACACACAGACACAGACGACTGAGGAAACGCTATCTAGAATTAAAAATGAGGAAACACAGGAGTTAAGACTAGGCTGATAAAACCATAATAGGAAATAAGACTTAAACAAATAGAGCAAAGTAAATTTAAAATGAGATGTAATCTATAGAGATAATAAAATATGAAATATTAATTGTGATAAAACATGCTAAAATAGGATAATAAAATAAAATAATCAAAAAGAAGTAATTAAACACAACGTAATAACTCTAAGAATTAGAGTAAGAAAATCAATCAGACTGTATTTTATACCACTTTTTACACAAAAAATAGCATCAAGTTCTTTACATGAGCAAAAACGACAACAACAAATGTGCATGACAAAAATAAATAATCATAATAGAATAAACAAACCTACATTGAATAAATCAGGGAATTAGAATTTTATTAAGACCTGGATTAAACAGAACTGTGGGAGTGAGGAACTGAGGAAAGTTATTATCAGTTCCTGATAGTTGTTGTTGTTAAAAACACCAAAACTAGATCAACTAAGTGTTACATCCATACATCCACCTTCCTTACCACTTATCCCTTTCTGGGTTGCGGGGTACACTAGATAAGGCGCTGGTTTAAGTCCTGATTTGCTGCTGCATTCTGGATCATCTACAGAGGTTTAAATGTACACACAGTTGATGCGTGAAATCACCAGAGCCTGTACCAGAAGCTAGGTTGCCTGTCTGTCAGGGAAGGTCCAATCCTGTTACAGAGGGCATATCGACAATGCCGAGCAATCGAGGCCACGTGAACCTCAAAGGTCAACTGGTCACTATAATCACAAGAGACGGGGAGGCCGTAGTCTACCCTGGAAATTGAGGAATGGTAATTTAAATCTCCACCTGTGGGGGCGCTAATGTGTAGAAAGGCACATTAGCATATTGTATTTTTAATGAAAAAGAGTCAGGAGGAATGCAATACACACCTACAGACTGGGAATGAGTCTGAGTTGCCATAAGAAGGACGAATTTGGTGCGCCACCCTAAGATTTTCACTGGCCCCCCTATGAAAATGTTCTGGGGGCACCACTGAATAGAGGGAGACATTTCTGGAAGCCCTGATGAGGCTTTGACTAAAATTCAGGAAGATTCCTGCATTATTTAGTAAATACCCTTCTTCATGAATTACACAACTGATTCTTTGTGACCTGATTTCTTATTGTGCGAGTGTGAGATAAGAGATGAGACCAGCTATGATGCTGCGCCAAGACACCCTCTCACAGAACACACACACACACACAGCAATCTCCGCGTGTTGATGCCTCTGCACCAGTGGAATCTAACCACGCCGTGATATATATTTCTGATATATTTCAATTCTTCTGCATTTCTCAGAGATCTCGGCTCTGTCATTGTTCTCGCTCCCATTTTGCTTTCACTCTCCAGAAGAATAGTCAGGCAACCTTATGAGGCAATATCGCCTGCAGTGGAGCCGGGGAATGGCAAATGAGACAAAATCTATAACATTCTGCAGAGGAGCTGTGAGGAGGGAGGAGGGAATAAAAAAAAAAAAAAAACACAACAACGAAAAACAAATATTCCCAGGCAGAAGTGTTGCCGCTCGCAGCTGCTGGCAGGAGTGTTCATGTGTGAGTTTGTTGTGCAGTCAGAGAATAATGGCAGCAATCAGGGCTTTTAACAAGTCAACAGAGACATTCTTTAAAAATGGTAATGGAAACAGCTTGAGTGGAAATGTGTGTTTGTGCCTTTATTGTTGTTCCTTCATCCTTTAAGAATAAACACTTGAATTTGTGCCTTTGTTCCCACAATGTTAATTAAAATAAATATGCAATCGCTGACCCGCACAGAAATGTCAGAAGCTGATGTTCTATGCAGAATACTGTTCAGCTTGGTGTGAATAAAGTCTTATGTAACTAATATGTAGATGAAATAAGTGATGTAGATTGGTCAAGTATAAACTGTTCTCCTTTGTGCAGCAAATGGAAATTCTTTATATCCTCTTTGTGCCACATATGATGCTTGATCATAAATAGTCGTCCTATAGTGCAGACATGTACAGAACAAAGCAATCACAGAAAGATCATTTCCTGATGAATAAGGCAAATTGCAGCTAATGTTTTTCTACGTTTCTTCCTGATGAAAGAAAAATAATCTTCACATGTGAAAGAAGAAGAGAGCTGTGGAAGCTGCTTATGTTTTTCTTTAACATTGATGCTTCAGGTGGAAACAATGGCTTAAGGATGAGCAGGAGCGTCACTACAAAAAGCATCACTATCAGCATAATTACATTTTCCAGCAGCTTTGTGGGAGCATTGTTGTTTTCTGAGTCGAATAGCTTCTCAGTAGCTCTGTTGTTTTATTTATGATGTAGTGCAGTAGCATCTGAAGAAGTCACATTCCTCCACATCAATGCACAGTCCAGCAGTATCAGAGAGTGCTGTCACAGTCCTAAAACTGACTGTAGGAACCAAATATGTACGTTTTGGAGATGCCTTTGGGTGTAGGTGGGTTTTGGTTTGCACACTGATTAGTGGGTGTGGTTTTTGGTGGCACAGTAGTGATCAGTTGATTTATTTCATCTGTGCATCCGTGGTGTACCTTTGCTGAAATTTAGAGTGGGTTTAGCACAGGGAGGACGGCACGTTGTGAGGTAAAAATTGACATATTATGGTGTTTTCTTTAGTAACGTTATTTAATGTTAATGAGTTTTGGTGCGACATAGTAGCCAATATGGCGAGCGCGTCATCACTTTGACTCCCGTGTTTAGCCTGCAGCGGCTTTAATTTTGGATGGATCGGCAGCTATACAGACTGTTTAACCCTTTAATGCCTGAAAACACAAATTATAGCCAGAAAATTCTAATGTTTTGGAGATGAAATGTTTATTTCACTTTCTACTGAAATCCTAAAAAATCAAAATATCCATAAAATTTAACATTTATATTTTTTGTATCTCCTTTGATACATTAGGTGTTTTTGACAACTGATAATCCATTTGAGGACATTTTTATCATTTATCTGATTGTATTCAGATGGGGGGTTTTTTAGGAATTTGTTGATCATACTGATTAGATACAGGTATCATAAAAGTATGTATCAAATATGATTCAAAAGTCGTTAAAGGGTTAAGGATAAGCATTAGCAGATATGTAATCACAAGCCATGTTTACATGTGCACTTTTTTTTCAATCTGATTAAAATCAGCTTCTGATCAGATTGTCCCGTTTCAGTGTTCACATGGACATGATCATGGCGTGTGTATAATCTAACATGTAATCAGACTCAAGCATCTGGGCATGCTCAGGTGGTCTTTACTCAGAGCTGTTTTTGACTCTTAAAATAAAAAAAAAGTGCGTTAACTGGTGAGAAATGATTTCTAGTCATTATCCCCCTGCTGCTGTCGGTAAATCTGGATGTCTTTATTTTCTGTTCTGAAATGAACCCAAATAGTTTGGGTCTGTGGAAGGAAGCCAGAGTTCTTGGACAGAATCCATGCATGCAAGGAGATAACATGTAAATTCTACACACAAAGACACTGACCCACACGGGGATTGAACCAACAACATTCTAGCTGTGAGACACATGCACTACCTGCTGCGACACTGTGCTGCCTGGTTTTCAATATAATTTGGGATTTCATGCAATTAAACTTGAGAATATATCTGCTATTCCTCAATCACATGCACATAGCAACTGCTTTTTGCAGGTGTATTGAGGCCACGCCCCCTACATGCACTGTGCTTTTCTCCATCACATGCACAGATGATTTCTAGAACCCTGGACTATTAAAGTCACATTTTTGAGCCCATGGACATGAAGTGAAGTCTAAATCAAATGTTCTATAAAACATTAGAATTTGATAAAGTTCTACTCACAAATAAATCTTTTGAAATGTTTTTTAATTGTATTATTTCACATGAATGTAAACCTATGACAAAACAAAATGTTTGTATTTATGTTTGAATAAATATTTTTCCCATATTTTTCTCCCGCCGATGAACTGATGCCGCAACACCAATCCAAATATACCAGTACAACTGCCCATAAACATAACTGTCCTGTAATCCTTTTCTTTCTACAGTCAGCACCTAAACCATCCTGGTATCCACTCTAAATACCAACTTGGTTTTTTTTTTAAACTTTTTATTTTATTTTTTTTCTTGTTTTCCTTTTCCCCCTCTGTTTATTTGTTTCTCTTTGTTTCTATTTTTTACTTACTTTTTGTTTGTTTGTTTTTGTTTTTCTCTCCTTACCTTTTTCTCTTGCTTCTGTTGATGTTTTTTTTATGTTTGCTTGTTTTTTTTTGCCTACTTGTCTATTCTCTTTCTGTTATTGCTTTATTTGCTTTTTCTTTCAATTTTACGTATTACTTGCAGTAGTAATATGTTTTGTATAAATCTTTTTCTATGTGTTTGTATGTGGTTTTAAATAAATGTTATATATATATCTATATATATCTATATATATACATATATACATATTTATATACATGTATACATATATACATATATATAAATATATATATAAATATATATACATGTATATATATACATATACATATATATACACGTATATATGTGTGTGCGTGTGTATATATATATATATATATATATATATATATATATATATATATATATATATATATATATATATATATATATATATAGATAGATATATATATATATATATATATAGATAGATAGATATATATATATATATATATATATATATATATATATATATATACATAATTTTTTCCCCATAATTTCCAGGGAAAGTTCCCAATTTGAAACATTTCCAGAATTGACCAGCTTAACTCCCTCAGAAAAGTTTCCCAGAAATTGCCCACCCATAATGATACAGATGATTTATGAAGTAAGTAAACAGTTTAGAAAGAACCTGATACTACAATTGCATAACAATTTTATCGAACGCGGTGGCGGCACATTCAGCTCCGCAGGATCATATTGACACAGCACATGTTTTAAGCCACACTCCTCAGGAGAGTGAGCCCAGGGAATCAATAATCCACTGCATCTCTCTAACATTATGAGCCTGCATGAACATGACTGTAAATAGCTTTGGAGTGTGGAGTAAGCAAACGCGATATTTAGAAACAGCATGAGTGAAAACATCGGGGGCGCTTATCGAGAGTCTTTGGAGAGACACAGGAAATTGAGTTTGTCCAGTCTAATGATGGGCAGAGTCACGCAGCTCTACAGACTAAACCATTTCCCTCCTATTAGCAGAGATGTGTTATTCATGAGGGCAAATCTGCTGTGAACTATGCTTCACTGATATTCCACACAGTCACTCAGCGGCCTGCCAGGGGACCCCGGCCATTGTGTTTTATTCATTTATTTATCTATTTCCGTTCCTACGCCACCGTTGAAAAGAAGAGCAGGCTGATGATGGGGTCGTCGGGTCAAACGTGATTCTCCGGCTATCAATAGCATCTGTCATCGCTAATCAGCGGGGAGGAAGACAGGGGTGACGGGTGGGAGAAACTTGGAGGTGAAAGACTTGTGTCGAGAGTGTTAATACCAGCTCAGAAATAGCAGCGCCGCTTCCTTTCCAAAAACACATTATCTCCCTTTCAGAGCATCTCCTTTATTCTGCCAAATTCCAATAGGCACTATTGGCATGTATATGCTGCTTTGTGTCCAGAGCTATTTATATAATACAATTTGAGCTGAATGGCTCTTTGTGTGAGCCCACAATGCAGTTATGACACACTAATTTCTTACTTTTTCATTTAAGGACAGCACTTCCGCACAATGCTTGTTTTTTTTTTCCCCAGTGTTGAAAACAAGTCGGCCTTTTCAAAGCTCTGTAAACAAGCCTCGTTCAGCCCTTTGTGTTCGTCAAGCCAACATGATCTGCCGCATTCATTCTCCAACTTGTTTCAAGTTTTGTCGCTCTGAAATGTGGGCCTTTGTGAGTCCAAGCAAAGTTTACAAATCTGAATAGGGCTGGGCAAGATGGACCAAAACTTCTATGATGTTCTGCCAATGGCAGAACAATAAGCTGTAGATATCACGCGATGGGCAAGCTACTGTTAAAATATAGTAAACTAAGTTATTAGTTACTCATGAAAAATATCAGCTTCACTAAACCAAAGCTACATACTGGAGAAAGAAGCAAGCTAACATGACACAGCTTCAGGAACATGACAACAGTAGCTCAATAACTTTAAGCTAATTTCCGAAAAATGATGATAATTATGAAATAATTAATAATTAGTAATTACCTTATGATTATTGTTGATTTTGTTACAATCATAATTATTAGGTTGTCATTATTAACACACCAATTTTAATCGCAATTAATGTTGTTTTTTTACTTTCTTCTTATATTTAGCTGAACTGCTTTGTTTTAACCTAACTTCTAATATGAGATTTACTTCTTATTTGTTGCACTGCAGAAGTGTTTTTACACCGTGCAGCACTAAATTATGTCTGCTATTAAGAAACCTTTTGAATGGAATCTGCTTACTTATTTAATTTCTTTTTTGGACAAATTGTAATAAAAAACATTATGGTTAACTACTGAAATGAACACATTTCCACATTGTAGAGGTAATAAGATAAACGTTTTGTTGGGGATTAATGCACAGAAATGGCTGATTATCCAATACTAATATTAAAAACATTACATTTTATGAATAAAGGTATGGACTATAATTCCTCTACACAGTGACCTCCTCACTTTAACAGAACAGTTGTTTGACTCCCTCTAGTTTTTTCTAGAAGTCGTCAGCCCTCGATGTTTGATGGCCTATCTCCTAATTCGCCCTGTCCTGCACTGCCTTGCAGGTCGCCTCCTGGAAGGCTAGTTTGGACATGAGGAGAAGGCTGCTGTCCTTCTGGGCCACCAGCTCCTCCTTAAGGGCGTTCAGCTGCTCTCTCTGGACATTTTCAATCTCGTTGGATCTCTTCAGCTCCTGGATAAGCTCTGTTTTCATTCCAGTTTACTCCGTTGGTTTGTCCTCCAGGTTGTCAAGTGTGCACAGCAGGAGATCCCTCTCTTCTTTGGTGGCATCCAAAGCTGTCTGCAGGTCCTGATGTGCCTTCACCTCAGCCCTGAGCTAAGAAAGCTCAGCATCCCTATAGGTCAGCTCTTTAATCTGCCTACCAAGGAGGTCCTCTCTGTTGGAGGCCTCATCCTTGAAGTTTTCTGCTGTAAACTGGTCGGTCAGCGTCAGACCCAGGCGGATTTTGTCCGTTATCTTCTCCTCAAGGCTGTTGACCTTCAAAACCAGCTCTTCACATTCTTTTCTGGAGTCATCCAGAGCCTTCTCGAGTGCCGGATTGGCCTCCTCTGCAGTTTTGAGTTTGGAGGCCATATAAAGGTTGCCCTGTTTGGCTGCATCAAGCTCGTTCTTCAAACTGTCTGTCTGCAGTGCACTGCTGGAGGCCTCCTCTTCAGAGGTCTTATTGTTAAGAGGTGGCCTCTGCAGGGTCTCGTCCTCTCCAGTCTTCTCCTCTACCTGTTTCTGGAGGTCATCAGCCCTGAACTTCTGATGGTCCCTTTCCTTGTCAGTCTCCTCCAGCTTCAGGTTCAGAGCCTCAATTTCTTGCCCCAGAGCCTCTATCTTGTAGAACAGCTCCCGGCTGCTCTTCTTCTTCTTCTTTGCAGGTGGTTTCTGCTCACCGCTCTGCAGGGCCTTTATTTTCTCCTCCAGGGCTCTGTTTTCGTCCCTCAGGGTTTCCTCAATCGTTGGGTCACTTGCGGCTGTTCTCTGGAGTTTGAGCTCCTCTTTCAGCTGTTCGACCACCTCCTCACTCTCCAGTCTCTTCTCCTGCTCCCCCTTCAACATGTCCTCCAGCTCCTGGATTCTGTTTTTCTTGAAGGGGCTTTTGTTCTGCTGATGGGGTGCATCCTGATAGGACTGAAGGTGATCGCCACGGGAATACTCCCTTTGTCCTCGGTAAGTCGAGGGACCTGACTGGTCAGGATGCTGCCTGTTGTCAAACTGGCGACTCCTGCTGTTGGTCCTGTGGGCCGAGTAGTTTGGTCCATCCACATTATGTGTGCGATTGTAGTTTCACCTCATAACTGGTTGTTTTCAATCTGTAGTTGTATGTAAACAAAACAAAAAAATCCCAGACATTTCTAGTTAGCTGCCATGGTGCTGGACGTAGACAGCTGCCTCTCCAACAGCTCTCCAGTTTTTTTTTAGCTTTTTTTTTAGTTTTTGCTCCAATTTTTAAACAATTTGGTACATTGTTTAGCCTTTTCCTATCTTTTTAACCTTTCTGACCTTCATATGAAGACATTTCTTTTGTTTCATATATATCTCATGGATATTTTTTTATTCATGTAATGTATTGACTCAACATTGTTTCAACCTATATCTTGTTTCAAACACAACAATGTACAACATGAACTCAAAATATTGCCCTGCTGTCTTTCTACATCCATGATTTATTTCAGGGACCCAGTGTTGTGTAGATACACGTGCGCTGCGGCGTTAACACCTGTATTATAAGTAGTGTTTGGAGACGTGAACACGCGGGGTGCTGAGATCAGTGAGCTGGCAGGTGTTAAAGTCTCCTGTGGAAGTGCGTGTTCTGCCAGCTTCAAAAGAGAGCACACATGCCCTCAGCGTGGCTGCAAACAAGACGAGCGGTGTTTGCTTCTCCCTCGTCACTCAATCTGCATGTAGACGAGAGTGCGGGAGCTACTTTGGGCATCTAAAGAGCGTTCACATCATAAATTCACATCTTAAAAGCCTCATCAGGGATGCAGTTAAAAGATTTTGTTCACGGGAAAGAGAGAAGGGGAGGATATAACACCCCAAATCACTCATGGATTTTTGTCTCTGTTTTTCTCCGCAAATTTGACAACAAAGTAAAAGCAGCCATTTTGTGCAGGCAGATTAAGCAAGGTAAAGAATCCATTACTTTCTCCTGACAAGCTGAGGAGGACGAGAGCTGAGGAGGCGCATCCTCATGTGTCCAACGTGATTAGCAGATCACTGATTCAAACAGTCTCTCTATCTCGGCATCATCTACATTCTCATTCCCTCGCTCTGCCCGTGTACGCACTTATCACTGTCTATCTCTCGCCTGTTCGGATCATTCCCCTGTTAAAAAATCTGCTACTGTAATTCTATTGACATGCATGAAGTGAAGCTTTAATGGAAATACTTTGAGGCCTGGAAAAAATATAATCAGTGAGCGTAGGATCCGTTTTATGAATAATGGAACCTTGTGGATGAATTCCTGCCAAGGCTCACGGTTGTAATCATTCTAAACAAATGTATGAGCAAAATGGAGGTTGAATTTGGTGTATTTTGCTTTTCAATAAACCAGTAAATGAAGAGCTGAGATCAAATTTGCAAATAAGATGAACAAAGCTGCTGATTAGAGTTTTTAACTTATGAATCTGATCTATATAATGACAGATGTCTCCTTTGCTATGTTTATATCTTGCCTTGCATGCATGCAAGGGGACACATGGTTAAAACAAAAAAATACTTTCAGTAAGATCCATCCATCCATTATCTTTACCGCTTGTCCCTTTTGGGGTCACAGGGGGCTGGAGCCTATCTCAGCCTATCTCAGCTAACATTGGGCGAGAAGCAGGTACACCCTGAACTGGTCGCCAGCTAATCACAGGGCCACATAGAGAGACAAACAACCATTCACGATCACACTCATACCTAAGAGCAATTTTGAGTCACCAATCAACCTAGTGAGTATGTTTTTGGTCTGTGGGAGGAAGCCGGAGTGCCCAAGGAGAACCCAAGCATGCAAAGGAAGAACATGCAAAGTTCACAAAAAAAGCTCCTGGGACCTTGGCTTCCTATTATTCCTATCACCACCCTTGTTAATTTTGTAGACTGATTATTTTCATCATAGTTTTTGTCAACAACCTTTTTTCCCCTGACGAAAACTAGACAGTAACTAAAAAAAAACAAGTGCACATGCACAAAAACTAAACTTACATTTTCGTCAACAGATAAAAACTAGACTAAAACGTTTGACAGACTAAATCCAATCAGACCTTATTTTCATCAAGTGGAAACTAGGAACAAGTTAGGAATATATCCAATCACAGCTACTCTTGTTGTGTGGAAAGGTTGGATGAGTTAAGAGGGACAACCAATCACAACTGCCTTAGCTTCATGGTGGCAGGATAAGCTGGGGAGCGATTTAATCAGAGCTCTTTATGAATTAATATATTCATGTAGAGCAGGTTCACTGTTTGTTGTCAATTCTGGTATTGTAAGGAAACAAAAAAAATGCCTTACACTTTACACTTAATACTTTAGTCAACTAAATTTACAGTAGAATTCTTCGACTACAATGTTGTGAAATTTCATCAACTAAAACTAGACTAAAATCAAAACAATTTAGATGACTAAATTATGACTAAAACTGAAAGGTATTTTAGGCAAAAGACTATAAAACTAAATCAAAAAGTGCTGTCAAAATTAACACTGATCACCACCCATCACACTTTACTCACAGCCATGGGAGCACACAACGATACTTATGTCAGCAAATCATTGAAAAGAAAGTAGCAGAGGCTCATTTAAAGAGACAGACACCAAAACAGAGTGTTCTGTGAAAGGCTGGTCAGTGCTGGTTTATGGAGAGTCAGAACTTTCTCTAGTGATTGATGCGAATTATATTCTTGGAACTCCTATTGTCGGCTTTATTAACTGATTTTGTTGGTGTAATCCATAGCAAAGACCTTTAAAAGTGACGCATTTGACAACAAATTGGAAACACAATCTCCGATGTTCCTCTTTGCCCACATGGGGAGCCAACATTGTCAGAAGCCACACGATCCCAGAAGGAGCTTCAAAACCTGCTGGCTGCTGCATGATGCAAGCATCTCTCAAACAGCTGCTGGATGTCTTGTCCTGCTTATTTGCCTGATAAATAAATTCCTTCTTTCCCCAGAGTAATGGAAACCATTTTCACTGATTTACTCAGTCAGTGGCTTCTATGCTGGATGCATCCTCATGGTGGAGCAGAGCTGAGAGAAAAACTGGGATGAAAACAGCTGCATGGCTACAAGAGACATAAACAGCTTCCTCATTTTGTGTTGACGGCGTAAGAAATTGTGGATATTGCCAGTAATAGGACAAAAGGATGCACGCACTTAAGCAGGTCATGGCATTATGGAGAAAAGTCTAAATAAAGCCTGTTGTAGTGCTCCAATGACATGGCATGGTCTCCTGAACACCATATTTACCTGCATACTGGCACACATGAATACACATTCAACCTTTTGACAGTGTTCAACCGTGAAGTATTGCCTCATTTATCTGGCACATTTCTGATTTGGGAGGATGCGTGCATTTCCATTGTTGCCCAGCGGCAGGGCTTAACAAATAGGATTAGATCGGAGCCCGAGAGAGAGCGCACTCTTGCTCAGGTGACATGCTCCAGCTCTGCAACTAGACACAGAAAATTACTGCTAAAGGTCAGTGGAGTCAGACGCTGAATGTCACAGCTTAGCCACTGTTTGGCAAGAAAATATATTCGATAAATACGCTTGTCTCTTGGTGGAGAATAATTCTGCTCTGCCTGAATTTCCAACATAAAGGACCTCGGATTACCAGGGCGAGTTTAAAGGCAACAGAGGAGTATCGATCGGAGGCAGTGAATCAGGCCTTCGCCATGCTGTGAATAATAAATGGAGCAAAAGACAGCAAAGGGTTTGTCAGATGAAGCGTTCTTGATGGGCTGTGAGTTGTGCCTATTTCAGATGAGACTGCGGATAAGTCGCATTTCCCGTCTCAAGAATCTGGGGAACCATGTCACTGATCAGAAAGCGCCTCAGAGCAGCTTACTACAAGTTTAAATAAGAATTCCACGGCCCATTTAACAACACAAAACGGCAGATCACAGCCTCCTCTTTCTGCAAAATGGTTCCATTGGACTCAGGGAAGGGATTGGGATTTTAATAGCACAAGTCCCAAATGTGAAGGGATATACGAAAAGGCAAAGAAGCTGAAATAGCTGCATATGTGATGATTCCGACAAGTGTTGCACCAGGGATCCAATCAGCTTCACAGTGAAGTCTTGTGGCTCAATGGAGCAGGTGTTATTGTTAGCTCTGTTCAGGACACCCCTCATTGTGGGCCTAAATACACTCTGTGGATTTAGGTAGTAAACTCTGTCAAAGGAGGTCCATATCTGTGGCCCATAAGCCAACAGAGAGATGATGTCTTTGCTTTGAGAGGCGTGGACACAATGTTAAGGAACACAGTATGGTTCCCTACATAAACCAAAAGCTCATGACAAATAGTGTTCGTTTGTTACAGATTCTGCACTGCATATATTGTTTTAAGGTCAATATTGTACTTTGTATTTGTTATACTTTTAATATTTATATATATTTGTTCATAAGTAACATAATATCCAGTGCAAAACCCAGTCAAATGTGGTCTACTGTCAAACAGTGCTGTCATATTATATTCACATTGTTAATATTGTTAATGTTAATCATGTAAATTCCTTGACACTGTTCACAGTCTTTCTTTATTCTATTTTTTTCTTCATAAGGTAGTTGATATAGCTTAAACGTTTAGCAACCTGCTTACTTATTTTTCTTTACTTAATTATTGAGCTCTTATCTATTTTAATGTCTTTATTTGATATTCCTACTGCTGTACTATGCATAAGAACAACTGAAACAACCGATTTTCCCCATGGGGATTAATGAAGTATTTCTGATTCTGTTTATTGCTATGCAGATGCCATTCAGCTGTACATGTCTTTTAAACCCCCTAAGGTATCCCAGTTGTCAACTTTGGTTGATTATGTTGGGTGTATTACACAGGGAAACACAAATAAGTATTTGTATCTGCTCCTGAATATGTTGTTCCTGAAATGAGGGATTTTCTCGTTTGTACATCTTCTGCTGTCAACCTGCCCTGACTTTAGGGGTTCAAAAAGGTCAGGGTTTCAGTCTGGATCAAGCTGTGAACAATCCTCTTTTAAATCTTAGGAATAAAGTTAAACTCAGACCTGTCATGACTCAAGCTGAAATGATTATCCATGCCTTCATTTCATCACAACTTCATTAGGTGGGAACACAGACTCAGCCGGAGACAGGAGCGCTACAAGTGAGCGTTTTTGCCTTTGAGTGCATGTGGGGGCAAGCGCCGTGTCGTATTGCAGTGTGAATTAACACAGATATTATGACCTTGCAGAATTAATGTGTCTTGAGATGTAAATATTGTGGTACCTCGTTGTACTGTGAATTGGGCTACCGTGTCCGAACTGGGCATGAGAACCAACGTAGTACAATGCCTAAAGCTGTGCGACAAAGCGCAAAGTTTTTGCCTTGATGACCAAGCCTACCACATAAATGCAGACATAGAGCAAGAAGACAGACAGGCAGACAGACAAATGGATTGGTAGATTGTTTTTAATCAGCAAACATTGCAAAGGGGATGATATTTTATTACAGCTTACCTGTTTCATTGTGTAAAAGTATCAGGTTCAAAAATCAGGGAGCACTTATGGAGTAGCTGAGAAGTTGGTGAGTTCTAGCTGTTTTCCAGGGAACTGCTGGCCCACCTTAGCTCCACAATTTTAGTCTGTTGCTTATTTGACCGAAAGTTGGGTTGAGTTAGCAGTTCCAAAATGGTCACCATCATTGTTAGACTTCAAAACTGTGTTGCAGAAACGTGCCTGAGACTTTGTCCACATTTTATACAATCAATGTGGTGAACATCACCAGGTCAAAACACCATTTGTGATTATCTCTAATATGTCTTGTACTGTCAACTGTTTCTAATTGAATGTATCAGTCTCAAGTGTTAAAGTTTGAAACAAACCAACATGCAGTTTAAATGGACCCAACCTAAATATATTTTCCTCTCTCTTTCCTCGTCTGTGTTTGTTGTTGCTGCAGGCTGCGGGCTAGAGTTCCTGCTGGTTCTCTGTGGACTCGAGTTCTCCTGGTCCTGCCCCCGACACTGCATCTGCTACACTGCGCCTAGCACCGTCTCCTGCCAAGCCCACAACTTCCTGTCCGTCCCAGAAGGCATCCCTCCTGACAGCGAGCGCATCTTCTTACAGAACAACAAGATCCACCGCTTACTCCGGGGTCACTTCAGTTCAAACACGGTCACCCTCTGGATCTACTCCAACAACATCACCTACATCGAGCCCTCCACCTTCCACGGCTTCACGCTGCTGGAGGAGCTGGATCTGGGAGACAACCGCCACCTGCGTTCCTTGGCTGAGGACACCTTTCACGGGCTGAGTCGACTTAATGCGCTACACCTGTACCGCTGTGGGACTCAGTTCGCTGCCCAATAACATCTTCCAAGGCCTCAGAAACCTGCAGTATCTGTACCTACAGGTAAAATTTGATGTTCAATTTCAGTAAACACATTTTTGCAAATTTACTCTTACCATAGAAACACTAGGAGTCTTAAATTATGTAGAAAAACGACTGCCTGGTCAGTCAAGATCTCGGCTGATTTTGAGTGACACTCCAGAAATAAAAATCCCAATTCCAATGAAGTTGGGACATTTTGTAAAACAAAAGTAAAACAAAATACAATTATTTACAAATCCTTGTTGACATATATTCAATTGTATACACCACAAAGATGAGATATTTATGTTAATATTTATGTTAAAACTAATCAACTTCAATTTGTTTTTGTATATATCCATTCATTTTAAAATTGGATGCATGCAACATATTCCAGAAAAGCTGGGACAGGGGCATGTTTACCACTGTGTTAAATCATCTTTCCTCTTAACACTTAATAAGCATTTTGAACTGAAGACTCTTTGTAGGTGGAATTCTTCCACATTCTTGCTTGATGTACGACTTCAGTTGCTCCACAGTCCTGAGTCTCTGTTGTCGTATTTTGAACTTCATAAGGCACCACACATTTTTCAGTCTGGACTGCAGGCAGGTCAGTCTAGTACCTGCACTCTTTTACTGTGAAGCCACGCTGTTGTAACTTGAGCAGAATGTGTCTTGACATTGTCTAGCTCAAATAGACAGGGACGTCCCTTTAAAAGGATGGATGGCAGCATATGTTCCTCCAAAATGGGTATGTACCTTTCAGCATTAATGGTGCCTTCACAGATGTGCAAGTTACCCATGCCATGGGCACTAACACCCCCACACCATCACAGTTGCGGTTTTCAGCATTGATGCTTGTGTGCAGGGAATGCTCCAGATTCTGTGTATCTCTTTGATATTATGGACTGTAGATGATGAAATCCCTTAATTCCTTGCAACTGTACACTGAGAAACATACTTAAATAATTAGACTATTTGCTCATGTAGTTGGTCAAAAAGTGGTGAACCTCGCCCCATCCCTGCTTGTGAACAACATTCCTTTTATACCCAATCATGACACACACATGTTTCCAATCAACCTGCTCACCTGTTGAGTATTCAAAACATGTATTTTTGTGCATTCCTTAACTTTCCCAGTCTTTTGTTGCCCCTGTCCCATTATTTTTGGAACATATTGCAGGCATCTTATTTACAATGAGTGAATATTTGAAAAACAACAATCATTAGTTTGAGCATTAAATATCTTGTCTTTGTCTTGTATTCAACTGAATATAGGTTTTAAAGGATTTGCAGATGAGTGTATTCTGTATTTATTTACATTTTACACATGTGGGTTTTGTACATTTCACATTAGCAAACAGCCTAATATTTATCCATCATTCATTATGGTGTTCAAGCCAAAATTGTTCCACACATCACTGCTCAGATGATCATGATAATCCATTCAGCACGGGGCTGTAGTCTTCAGAGAGCAGCAGGGCGAGCAATAAGTCAGATGGACGATGCGTCTTAAAAACACCTCCCACTGGAGCACAAGGCCCAGTCTGCTGTGTTTATCCACTGAAACTATGAACAAATGATCACACATCCAAACACACCCTGATTCATAAAACCTGTTCCTACTGTGTAGCAACACATGGCATTTACTCATGAGATCGTGTGCTTTTTCTGTCTCCACAGGATAATCATCTCAAGTTCCTGCAGGATGACACATTTATGGACCTCCACAACCTCAGCCATCTGTTCCTGCATGGGAACCGTCTGTGGAGCGTCAACCAGAATACCTTCAGAGGCCTTCGAGCCTTGGACCGACTGCTTCTGCACCAGAACCAGATCGAGTGGGTTGACCGTCTGGCCTTCCATGACCTGAAACGTCTCACCACTCTCTACCTGTTCAACAACTCCCTGATCCAGCTGTCCGGGCAGTGCCTGGACACTCTGCCGGCCTTGGAATACCTGCGCCTCAACGACAACCCCTGGGCTTGTGACTGCAAGGCTCTTTCGCTATGGGAATGGTTGAAACGTTTTCGAGGTTCGACATCTTCAGTGGGTTGCCAGACACCAGCGGATATGTTTGGGAAAGACCTCAAAGAGCTGCGCAAGGAGGACTTTCCTAACTGTTCCCCTAACTCTGAGTCCAGAGCTCAAACTAACAATTTATCTGGCACGGTGAATCCGTCCATGAATCGCGGAGTAGTGGTGGGCTCTGGGGGGCAGACCCACTTGGTGCAGCCATCGAGGCCTGGCCGTTCTCGGAACTGCACAAAGCCTCGCACCAGGGGGAGCAAAGGGAAGGGTGACAATGAGGTTCACCACTCAAAGGAGGTCATGGCAGACAAGGAGGACTCCTCCCCAGATTTCACAGAGGGTGGGAAACATGACCACACGTCTCCGGATGGCACCGTCACGAGGAGGAAGCACAAGTGCACTCCCCGGACCACTGTCCGCCCCCCTAGTGGGGTTCAGCAAGCCAACAATAGGGCGACCTTACCCCACTCCCTACTACACATCCCTGCCCTTTTTGTGGCCTTTTTAACGACAAATATTAACAACATTCTCCGCTGACCTCCAGGGGATTTGGTTAACCACAAAAGACACAGCCCTTGGACCCTCTCTTGCTCCTGCACAACAAGGCCTGTGTGTCTTTTCTGTATGTGTGTGTGTGAGTGTGATTTTATGTGTAAATGTTGTGTAGGGAGCTTTACTGTTCAGACTCAAACAGAAATCAGAACATCAAGCATTACAGCAGAAAGACTCACAGCACAAAAGTCGAAGGGACAGGGAGTCAGAAAAGGACAGAAAGGTTTTGCAACCTAGCTTGCACTGCCACTTATGCTTCTTTGATTTCTTCTGATTTGTCTTCACATGCATAATTCACCTTCTCTCCCTCAAACAGAGCTCCAGCAACCAAAACTGGGTGAAAATATAAGACAAGGGAGGAGTTTAAAGGGATAATAGCTGGTTAGTTTACCAGCTCTTAGACAGAAAAGCACGCTCTGTTTGCTTTAATTTTAGTTCAGAGTTTAAAAACTGTCACCAAAAAGTAGGACATGGGAACCTGATGACACTGTCTCATCCTTTCTGGGTTAATGTATCTTTTAGTTGCTGTGTTTGCTAACACCAGTTCAAGAATGTCTCTCATAAGCTAGAAGGTCAAGTGTTATGGCAATAAAAAATGTCAGTCTGTTTTAGACGCAAGAATGTGCCCGTCTCAAGACAAATATAAATTTACAGCCATTGATGTTCTGCAGCTAAAAGATTAGCAGCTCGTTAGCTTGTGTGCTGTGTCCAATATCACTCCCTACGCATTAAATATGTGTTGAACATGCCATTTTAAAGTTGAGTTTTGGATCTGGATCTTTCCATTATGCCTTATTTTGGAGGGAAATACCTTTAAGGCCCCCTTGCCCACTAATCTTCTAATCTAATTCATATGCCCTGGTGTAGTTGTATTTAACAGCAATCAAGACTGTAAGATTAATTTTGTTTTAGAGTTTGAACTGAAATTGATGATATTTGTTTGCCCTTTTATGTATATTTATCATACCTACTTCAGACATTACCTCATTTCTAATTATTTATAGCCTTAACCCTTTATTTAAAGACTAAAATAATGTGTTGTTTGACTTATTTAAAGATTTAAAGAGAAGATATATACATATAGTCAGTCACATTTGAGAGTTTTGGATTGAAACACCTGTCCAGGTCACTGTACCCTCCTTCTTATGCAACCACCCCTCCAGGGTCACACCCCACTGTTATACCCAATATCAGGGGTGGGCGTCTGGTGGTCCTGGGGGGTCACATTACTCCCTCAATGAGGCCCAACAGTTAGTTTGTAGTATCAAAAATATTGTCCATGAAGAGAATCTGACAAAATCTGACAAACAACTTTAAAATAGGAGTGTCTCCAGGAAAATTGAGCTTTAACTGGCTGTGATTGTTTCTGTCTAACTCATCCTTTAAAAATGGAAATAAAAATGTAAGTAAAATATACTTTGATAAATATTTAATGTTCTGTCTGTTGCATCGAAAATTGCTAAAACTGGCTTTAATTCTGAGTTTAGCTTATTAGATCAAGTACTGAGAGTTACGTTGGTGTTAGAATATATAAATGTTCACAAAGCAACTTCTTATTCCAGCTTTTTTGTCCCTTCTATTACGATTTAAGTTGTGAAGAATTTGACCCTGTAGCAATGAGTATAATTTGTGGCCCTCTTGGTAACCAAGGTTGCCCATGCCTTCCCTTTTAAGTGCACATACTGTGTTTCCACACTGCACTGTGAAGTGAACAACTGATTATTTAAACTGGCAATATAAGCCAGCATGCTTTGCAGATCAAAGCTTTAACAAGTGGAAAATGACGTTCAGCTGCTTTTAGAGAGATGAGAGGAGGAACCAGCATGAATACAAAGCACAAAAACACAAAACAGTTCATGTTTGGTGGCATCTTTACCAAAATGTACCAGCCTGACCTGATTTAAACATTCTGTTGAAAAATAATAGCTTTCTGAAAATGATCAGGGGCATGACAGAATTGCCTGAAAGCATACATTTCAGAAACAAATGTATTAAATGTGGTACTAAATAAATCTAATTATTTTAGGGATGTGCAATATTGGATTTTTGACGATATCTAATATGCCAATATCCTTTAACTGGTTTTCCTTGATACTGTTATTATATTAAGACCTTCTTGTAGAGTCTCTTCTTTTCTGGAATTGACCTGTTCATCCTATTGTGACATTTAATTAGTGTTAAAAACAAATGTGAAACAAAAAAAACAATATTTATTATCTGATAAAAGAAACTGTTGAATTTTAGATGCAGACATTTGATGATATTAAGTGGAGGCATTATGGTACATTCATTAGGGCTGTGACTTTTTCCAAAAATTAAATTCAAACGATTATTGAACAATTATATTTAATATTCAATAATACTCAATACCGCTTCACCTCAGCCAACCCGGCCAAAACACAAACACGGGGCAATTCCAGTAGATCATTTTGCCTGATTAGGCTACCTGCATCCTTTTTTTCCATAAAAATAACTGTTTTTTCTTGGGGTAACTGTCAGTGAAAACATAAAGTGTAGAGAGCCTTTAGTCAAATTTTAGCCAATTTATTATCAACCGCCCCACCCCACTAGCCTTTGTTGTGCATGTGGTGCAACAATGACATTCGACTCAACAGCTAATACAGTGTACAAAATCTTCTTTTGGTATAATTTAACCAATAATTGTACTTTATAGTCCACTACACTAGACTCATTAAATAGGGAAAGGGAGTTGGGGATGAGATCTTGGACACAACATATGAATCAGTGACAAACGCTAACAGCTACTCCATGCTAAGTGCGCTTTCAGGTATCATGCCAACCTTCCTTCCCGTTTAACTATTTCTCACTGGTATGACATCAAGCACACAAATCTGCTTCGGTTTTCACCTCTCTTCCCATGCAACTAAATATGAAGCTGCTAATTGTTTCAAGATAACAAGAACTGCCATGTCCCTGATTTCATTTGCTTGGAAAACAACGTGTGTCTCTGGGAGATCAAGCTGTGAATACTGAAGAGTCTGTCTATATCTTGTGTCAGATGTTGTTCATTTGATTTTTGTACGACACAAAATGGACCTACAGAGATAGTTACCCCCACCCCTCTGCTGCAGGGCCAACAGAAGCCTTAGAGGTCAAGGGTCGCACGGGGCTTTCTCAGTTTCTCATTGAGTTTGCTCTGAACTGATCTCTCCGCCGCAAGAGCAAACCCTCCTCTCTGAGAATATGGAGAACACATTTTTTATTCCTTGATCGCCGAACTTCAAAGGAATACAGAGACAAGAGTTGAGGATAAAAAATGTGTGTGTACCTTGAGTGACTCATTGGATCAATAAAAGATGAAAAAAAACACTCACACACACTGAACGGAGCATGGAGAAACAGGGATCATACAGAGGGAGTTATGCCCCTCATTAACTGATATGATTGTCCATGGATGGTGGAATCCAAGACCAAGACAATTGCTCCTGAAGTAACAAAAAGATGCCGTAAAGCGTGGGTCAAAAAGATGAACAAATACAGGACATCGTACTTCAGGAGCTTTTGTGCCTCCCTATCTACAGATAAGATGGTGTTTGTATCAATGATGTGAACTGTACCAATAACAAGGAGACACGAGGACTCCTTGCAGTGCTGATATTAATCATTTCCTGTATAACTATCAGAAAAAAAAACAATATCAGTGACATTGATGATGATAACAGGGTTATCTGCTCCTCTTGTCGGGGGGAGCCTTTCGACTTTTTTGATTTCCTGGTGATTTATTTACGTATTTTTCATGTTATATTTTTAGAGCCGTTTTTATTTGTCAATGCACAACTCTTCACCTCCATATTACCTGTTTGACTGTATGCCTACTCATCTTCCTTATTTGCCATGATTCGATTGTTCGGTAAGTTATCATCAGAAAACGACAGTACAAAAATGTTTATAAAGATATTAAAATCTATATCTTCTTATGTCTACACGTGTTGGTCTGGTTCTGTTTATTGGGGCTTGTTTGGGGAAAGTAGAAAGAAAAGCTTGATTCACTTTTCCTGCCATTTTTGTTAAAGTCCAGTCATATACTGACGTTTGGCCAACTTTTGCTGATGGAGAGTGAAACGTCAAGCCTCATCGAGTCAGGCCACTGAGATAACTAAGATAACATCCGTTGGAAAACACTGATGTTTGTCGGGTACATATTTCCAACACAGTGACCTCCGCTTGCCTTCGCTACCCGCAGTTACTGCTTCATCCTTAGTCCTGGACTCCTGTTGTATGACTTGAGGCACCCTTTTGGAAACAGCTGTCTTTCACAATACTGCAAAACAACCAGCTGCAAGTAGTGATATAGCATATACCTTTGTTTTTAATGGCACTCAGCTTGCCAAGCTATATTAGGCTAAAGTTCCCCTACCTATGTGTTACATTTACGTTGGCGAACGTTCAAAATCCATCTACAATTGGTCAACGTTTTTCTGATTTAGGTACATCAAGTAGGCAGCCACTGGTGCCGCACAGCAGGGGAGAAAGGAAGCTGAGTTAGTGCCATAGGCTTTTGTCTTGTTCTTAGAAGTGCTCCATTAGGTGGGGGAAATGTGTTACTCGCAATTTTCCAATATTTGGCCTGCGTAGCTGCAACCAACAGCATGTGTTTTCACACACTTTCAGGATATTTAAAGCGGTGCACAACATAGTGTGACCCTGAGCTACTAAACACATGAGATCATTAGAATACTTCTCAAGGTAATTGTGAGACCATGAGATATCAGGCGGAAAAACATCTAAACAGATGTAGACTCAACACGTATTTCCAGCAAACCAGCTCGGAGCTGCACTGCCGGCACGTCCTGGAGACGGATCGAGGCGCTGACTGTGGAAGCCAAACAATTGACCCTTTGTCAAGCCACGCCCCCTTTAGTTACTGTTACTAGCTTAGACAAAATCTGTTGTTGCAGGCCTCAGTCCCATTTGAAACAACTGAGAATAACTCACTTTTTGATCAGCTTTAAATCGTGTGTATCTAATTTGATTCTTTTTAAAATGTGGTGCAAGTGAAACACAAAGACAAAACTGCAAGGGCATATAAAGAAAACAAACTCATTTTTATGAATTCATTGAAATAATAAAAAACACTTTTGGTGCATGACCTAAAGATGTCATCTATCCCTGTCTGTTCACATCAACGAAATGCTGAACTACTTCTGCTAATTCTTTCTAGAACCCCAAATATTGTCAGTATTAAAATGTTTTCTCTTATTTTTAAGTGTAGGTAGGTTTTCCTTGTAATTTTTCAAAGCTAAACTAAAAAACTTAGGCTGTCAATTTCACTGAAATACATTCTAGCATCTGCTGCTGTGAAGTGGGGCTCCCTGATTCTGATTGGATGGTCAGTGGGCAAATCAGAGAGCTAACAAAGGGTCGGTTGAAGAGACTGGGGGCAATTTGCTGTGTATTGCGTGGCATGTACAATACAATATTTAGGTGGAGATTAGGTGTTTAACACACTCAAGGGCATACATAATTTAAAGAAAGCATAAAATGGGCTCTTTAAATTCAAGAGCAGAAACTGATCATATTTATATTTTGTTCAGCTTTCATCGTTCCTCCATCTTTGTCTGAGTTCGCAGTTTGTCTCCCCAAATCGAAAGATGCTAGCTGAACTAAAAGTGCTCCCTTTGCGCTAATGTCTTCCATAAGCATGTATGATTTATGTGGAGTTTACCGTGTAAACATTTAAGGCGACAAATGTTATAAAAAGGAAACAATTCGCAGGACAAAAGAAGAAAATATGTTACACACCAACAAGGGGGAAGGGGAATTTTTAAAAATGACATGCAGACTGTAGTGTGATATATTGCAGTTCAATAAATCACTGAGAAAGCACTGAGGATATTAATGAAAGTGTCACGAGGGATCTGTAGATATTCCAAGCTATTATTATTATTAATGGGCCTTTAGAGCATAAATCCTATTTCCTCTTCTTTATATTCCCCTCTCCGCGATAGAAATTGATCCTGAAGTAAGTGTTCCATTAAACTTTTTTTTTCCAAATTCTGTTCAGTGATAAACGAGCAGAGAGGGGATGGTTATATGCATGGATGAGAGTGCTGTGTAATTATATTTAAGCTGATCGCAGGTCCAGCATCTAGTGTTTGATGCTCATTCACTCACCAGCAGAAGATTTTTCTCCCGGCTCTTTCAAAACACCCACCTAATAAGTACTCTCACACCTTCCTTTACATAACCCTCTTGAATCAGTCTTTTTGTATGCAGGGTTAAGCAATGTGTAGCCAGAACAGAAAAAAAATTGTGATATCTTAAAGGTCACATATTATGTAAATCACACTTTTATGTTTTTTTTATACAAAATATGTGTCCACAGCTTTTCTACAAAGCCCACAAAACATTAGAAATGTCTCTCATCTCCCTCCTTTGCTTGCTTCACCTTTCAGAATATGCATGTTTCAACACTCAGCTTGGAAAAATTACCACTAATGATGTCACATGATATTTCAGCTCCGCTAGAGGGGAGACATTTGCAGAGGCAGGTGCTTTTTCCAGCACACAGACAGCCTCAGTTGAAGAAACATGTCAAGGTATGTCTGTGCAGTCCTAGTAAACATTAAAGCAAAACACTGGGAAGCTTGAGAAAGGCATGGTCCGACACAGCCCTTGAAGATTCACACTTAGATTTGGTCTGCACCAAAGAAGTATAATTAGCTTTTTTGGAAAATTTAGTTGATTTGGCCTGGTGTAAAAGCTCACTGTTTCGGACCAGACTAACTCTGGTTTGCCTGAAAACTGGGGTTCCTTATTCGCCTCCAAGTGAACCAGAGTTCAGTTTGCAGCGGGTGTGAAACCAAACAAGGGCCATACAAGGCAAGCAAACCAAAAAGCAGGAAATTTGACCAAATACAACAAAAGTTAGCAAACATATGTGGCGTTCACTGACAATATCAAGCTTGGAGTGGCCAGCATTAGCTTTGCTAGCACTGTCAGTCTTCTATGATCTTAACAGGTTAAAATTTACAAGTCTATGCAGAATATGGTTACTAATCACTCTGTTAAATATGCCATTTTGGGGTGTCGGTGGCGCAGTTGGATAGTGCCCTTGGTCGGTAATTGGGAGGCTGCAGGTTCAAGCCCAGTGACACATGGCGATGTGTCCTTGGGCAAGACACTTAACACCAAGTTGACAGTGGTGTATAAATGGGCATGAAAGGGTGTGAATGTGTTAGCTGATGCTGATGGATAACTAACAGAAACTCTGAACCATCAGTGAGTGAATGTGAGAGCGAATAGGTGTGAATGGGTAAATGTGACCTGCGGTGTAAAGCAGCTTTGAGTAGTCAAAAGACTAGAAAAGCGCTATATAAGCTCAAGTCCATTTACCATTTTCATTTTAGCAGCCTAAATACAACTTCATCTTTATTTTATTGTTTCTTCAAGCTTAACAATGTTACCACACAAAGCTGGTTGTGTATTTCCAGGTCATAGTGCAACAATGAGGCGGATGGCAGGAACAAAGATGTCAATATATTTTAAAAGCTTTGGTCCACTTGACTAAGTGCAATGTGAAAGAAAACCAAACCAAGTAAAAATGAACACCCTAAAAGAGCCAGATCGAAGCAGAAATGAAACAGAAGGGTTTACAGGCATGCCAAAATCCAATATCTTAGGTGTGGTACCGATTTTGAACCTTTGAGAACTCCACACATAAAGACAAATAATGACACACAGTGTTATTCATCATCTGTGTGGTTTGCCACAAGATAGACAGAGCACACCACATGGATTCACCCACCAACAGTGAGGGCCTCTGCTCTCACAGTTTGTAACCTTGTGTGATCAAATGAGAATTGAGTGTAAGCAATCATGGTGGAATTTGAAGCTAAATGTGGCTAACAGCTAGCCTCCTATGACATCCTTGACAGATTTCAGCCTAGTTCCTCTTCTTATCAGTTTTTTATATATCATTTAAAAGTTACACTGTATACATGCTCATCTTTTCCATTAATCCACAAGTTCACCACTTCTGACATCCAAGGCCCCATTTACACGACAACATTGACACCAGAAAAGGAAAGGTTTTTCCTTTGCTTTTTCAAAAGCGCTCCGCGTTCACACGGAGAAGCGAGAACAACTGAAAACGCTGTAGCGTGCATGCCAGTACTTGTTGATGTCAGTTTGTATTGAAATAGTGGTGTTACAACACGCGTACATTTTCCGGTGAAGACAAACTTTTCATAAACAACAATGGCGAGTGGACGCACGAAGATGCAGGAGTTTCTTGTCTGGACAACAAATGTGCCTGGATATTTTTGTCTGGATAACAAACCGAGCACGGTAAGCAGCACACATGTTGCTCAGTAGATGGCCGAAGCTGTTGTTGTTGTTGTTGTTCCTGGAATGCGCGCATCTGAAAGAGTACTGCACTTGTGTCACGCATCAGTGTTTCAGGGGGAAACTCTGATTCCCGTTTACATGGATACGAAAACGTTTCCACTCCACAGGATTTCTGATCGTAAATATTACACAATATTTACCCTTAGCACATATCACACAAATGGATAGCCAGGTAAAATGATCATAATAAAGTATAAAGTCATCATGTTTGAGTTTTGCCAATGAAGTACAGTTCAAGGAGAACCAACTGATTTTCTAGACTGAAGAAAACACATTGTTTGGTTTTAATTACTATCAGAAACATGACTGACCAGTGAACAAGACATTTCCTTTGAAAGTTGCATTTTTACTCCACTGGTTTAATTGGACAAACCGTGAAACAAGTTCATCCATGATGAAGAACACCAAAGTCTCCTCAGTGTGATTTTTCATCTCGGCGTTCATGTTTCAATGGGATGTTAAATGACACACAGGAAACACATGAGGCATCCCAGCATCCATTTGTTACTATTTGTGGAAGTTGATGGGGTGTGGGCTCTCTTTTTAACAAGCTTGCTCATCTGCACACAAACATCCATCACTGTAGTTTAGAAGTAAAAAGAAGCTCAAAGAACTTCATAAATCTTGGAGTAACAACTGCTTATTTGTTGAGCTTGCAGCAGTGAAAAATGAAGTGCCATCAAGAGTTTAATTTTACATTGTCTATCTGCTACTGCTAAAGGGCAAATAAAAGTCAAGGGGAATTTTTTTAGCCATACACAGTTCATTTCTAATTGGTATTGACTTAATTAAATGTACATTATGCCATTTTTTGCATTATATTAACTGAATCTATGATACATGTACATCTTTTAGGAAGCCAAGTTTTCAAAGACTGATAAATTCTTGATTTTATTGATGATGGACCAGATAATCGTTGCCATGTGAGCACATGAAAGGCTCCGTCTGTCTGACAGACTCACTCTTGCTCTCTCTCTGTCAGTTCACCAGCTGCCAGCATGCATTAATAAACTCACCCCACCACGGCAAACCCTAAACTGGACTCTGATGATTTTTGGCAGCAAGCCTGCACATCACTGGGGTCATTAGGTTGGGACCTCCTGTAGCAGGTGTTTTGTCCAATTAGCCTCCGCAACAACTCTCACCTCCCACCGTGTCAATACAAAAATCCACTTTCTATTATACAAGGCGTGTCAGAAAAGTACCAGGACTGGTACTGTCACAAAAGATTTATTTAGAATCCAAAGTACAAACTACAAGTTTTCCCCTTCGAAGTAATCCCACTGGAGTCTAATGCGCTTTCCCATCCTTCTCTGCCACCCTTTCATGCAGTCCTGGAAGGATTCTTCCGGGATCCTCTACTGCTCCGTTGTGCTCCGTTGTGCTCCGTTGTGACGGCCTTTTTGATGTCGTCGACGTCCTCAACACAGGTCCCCTTGATGACCCCCTTGGGCTTGGGGAAGAGGATAAAATCACACAGAGGTTGCTCCAGCACGGCCATGTTCTTCTTAGGCAGGAACGGTTGAAAGCTCAGGGCGTTGTGAGCAGGTGCGTTGTCATGGTTAAGCAGCCACGACCTGTCCTGCCACAACTCTCACCTCTTCTCGTGCACTGAATGAAGCAAACGCCGCAGTATCTCTTTGTAGACATGCTGGGATTACTTCGAAGGGGAAAATTCTTAGTTTGAAGTTTGGGTTTGAAATGAACTTTTCTGACACACCACATACCTACCCTACCACGTTTTTAAAGCCAAAACATCCCTTATTAGATACTCCTGATGTATCAACAAATGAACTGAAAATCCACACATAAATAATCTGCATGTCCCCCAGTCCAAAGGCTGTGAACACAGAGCTGAGAACAACAAACTCAGTGTTTAACTACACTCTCTTTGAGAAAGCACTGCATAACTCTGCTGCCAAAAGTCATTCCTTTTTCTAAGTTAATTTCTGTTGTTATTCAAAATCTGATATGGTATGACATATGATGTATGATAATGTTCGAAGGGACTCATTTGAAGGGAGTGTCTTGGGATGGTAGGTTGGATGGTTGGCTTACAGCAGCAGAGTCGGAGCTTTGCTTAACTTCACTTCACTTCACTTTATTTAACTGTCCCTTAGAGGGTGATTTGGTTTGCAGCAGACAAACATTTAACAATCACAGTTAAAGACAGTCATACAAAAATACAAAATGTGAGCAACATGTTGCGTCAGGTACAAGGTGCACAGTCCTCAGACCACAAGTCAGTTTAAATAGATAAAAGAATAAAAAGATAAATAAACAGCAGATAAAAAAAAAGAAAAAAAGGGGAAAAAAAAAAAAAAAGCCAGTTGATGTCATACCTTTGCAGAAGGACACTAGAAGGACACCATGATGCAAGACACTGGAGACAGATGAATGATTTAGACTCACAGTAAATCCAAATACTGGCTGTGAAAGAATGAAATTATCTCACAAAGTACGGTTGAAAAAAAGTTGTCATATGGCGAGCAGCCCAATCCCCATGTGAACCTATTTTGCTCGGCAGGAGTTAAGAAAACTTTTCTTTTCTCTGTGTTTAATGTCCAGCGAAATATAAACCTCAAGTGAAAACAAATTTGCCCTGAATGAAGTTGTAAGAGCTTCAGAGGAGGTTCAGTCAAACTGATAACTTCACTCTGGGATTACAGTTGGCAGTACTTACGCCCACTGTGTGCCTACATGCATCAGAAGACTGATTATAAAACATAAATAGAGTTTTAGAGAGTGAGTTCTGGATATTGAGATGTCTCAGGAAGAAAAACTACTTTATAGAGATTGCTGGGACTCTCGGGATCATTTACCGAATACACTTCACATCCTCTGGAGTAACAAAGATGTTATTCTACTGAGCTAGACTAGCAACACCCACCAGAATCCACAAGGTGCCAATAACGACGAAGCCCTGGAGGTGGATCATGTTTCCATTAAACTCAGTCAGCTTTCTTCTGTTACTGAATCTGAATGTTAATGCAAAGAAATATAAAATGTAAACAAGGTCTTAGAGTCTATAATATCGTTCTGATCATTCCTTATGAGGGTTGTTTTGTTATTCGAGCATTTTACACAGAGTAGTTTGATTTTTGTAAACTTTGAGGTAAATTAGGATCTGACTCATCTGCTCTCTCGACGATTCGACCCAGTTATTTGCAAAGTAGCGGCACATCAAAGGGGACGTGATTGTAGTTGTCTCATAGCAGACGAAATGTAGGAGTGATCAGCATACAGTCAGAGACAAGAAGACGATCCTCTGTGTAAAAACAGGTAGGCTGCAATGCTAGAAGCCGGCGCCAAAGAAAACGCTGCTGCATAATTAAAAGATGGAATGAGCCGAAATAGGTCGTAAAACGTGGAATGTGGTATCATTAAGAAAATGAGAGAAGCGGAGGGAGGAAGAGCGGGAGGCCATAGCACATCAGTAATTGAGCGGTTAGAGGGAGGGGAACCGGCTCGGATTCACAGGGGAGTGTAATGACACACAAAGGGAACACAAGCACGTATGTGATATCAGAGGAATGAAACAGGAAGGGAAGAAAATGAGGGAGACGCACAGACGCAGTGGATAATACATTAACAATAGAAATGATCATAGGGCAGTGATTCTAAATCTGGCTGTATGCAAATTTAAATGCATTTAGCAGAACAGTTTAAAGTTAATTAAACAGTCGGAAAACAGTGCTAATTATGAAAGGATCACAGCAACAGCAGGTAAATAATATGATGTTTGGTTGCAAAGTGGAGTGTGTCCACTGTTTGCAGTTAAACATATGTTTTTCCACTGTTCGTTAGTTTGTAAGAAGAATAACTCAAAATGTTTTGAACAAATCTGAATGAAATTTTCAGGGAATGTTGGTCACTGCAGAGAAAAAAGGGAACTTTTTTTGTGGTGATCCAAATGGGAATGTGGACCCAGGAATTTTTTTTAGAACACTTGTTGACATTAAAAGATAGGGCAGTTTCCACATGGCTGGTAATAACTTAATAAGTTTTTTTTAACAGGTTTTCATGACGTTTTTAGGGAATATTAGTCATGGCAAAAAGAAAATGTGATGCAAATTTAGTGGTGATCATAACTCAGATGCAGATCCAGGAACTTTTAGAGATGTCTTAACAGTGTTAGATCAGGCTGTTTTTCCACAATTTTTTACTAATAGCTCAATAAGTTCTCAACAGATTTTTATGACATTTCCAGGTAATGTTGGTCATGGCACTAGAAGGAAATCTGAAGGTGATCCAAATCCGGATGCTGATCCAGGAATTTTTTTTAAGGATTTCTTAACAGTGTAAGATTGGGCAGTTTCCCACATTTTTTCTTATAACTCAATAAGTCCTCAAAAGATCTAAATGACATTTAAAGGGGAGTCCAGGAGCAAGGAAATGGTGAAACAAATTTGTAAGTGATCCAAACCCATTTGTCAATCAAGGAATTTTTGAAACTATTTGTTGACATTGCCAGATAGGGAGGTTTACACATTTTCACGAATCAGCCAACAAGTTCTTTATTAGGGAATAAGATTTTTAGGGAAGGTGAATGCACCAAAAAAATAGTATCCAGTGGATCCGGATCCGGTTTTTGGTGATCCAGCAATTTTTTAAATCGATTTGCTGTCCTGGCAATATAGGGCAGTTTCAATGTTTTTGCTCACAACTCAATAAGTTCTCAGTTGATTTCCATGACATTTTCAGGGAAGGTTTGTCAAGACTCCAGAAAAGTGTCATATGAATTTGGTGGTGATTCAAATCCAAATGCTTTTGCCAATGCAGGATTTTTTTTTTCATGACATTTGTATGGAATGCTGTTTGTATGGAATGCTGATCAAAGCACACGGAAAAAGTGATAGAATTTTGGTGGTGATCCGAATCCATTTGCGGGCCCAGGAATAATTTTGAAACGATTTGTTGACCTAGTAAGATAGGGCAGTTTCCCCTTCATCTAGTTAGATTGTTGGTCAAGACACAAGCAAGATGTGATCTGAACATGATGGTGATCTGAATCTATTTTCAGATTCAGGAATTTTTTCCTTTATAACTTACCACATTTCAGGAAATATTAGTCATGGCACAAGAAAGAGGTGATTTTACAGAGGGAAGGGTGTTATTAAGGATAAAAGCTCTTAATTGTATGTCAAAACTGTTTTATTAACTTTTAAGCAGGTTTTGAGAATTGTGTGTACAGTTTTGACAATATTTGACTGGGAACATGGGCTTATGTTAATTAAAATTACATACCATTTCAACTGACGTAAATCTGGTGTCTTTTATTACACATACTCCTATTTTGAACACTACAGGATGCTTTTTATACACATATGACACATGTAAATCAAAGTAGCAGAGAATATGTGTTACACTTTGCCTAAACATGAGTCTCCAAATATAGAAGCTGCATGATAGGTTTCACATCACTTATTCATGCATGAGAGCGGCAGCATGTTGACTCATCTGAAGGTGTGACAGAACTGAGGAAACATCGCTCTCTGACAGAAATACCGTCCCGAAACATGCAGCCTTGTGACTATCGTCGCCTATTTCTTGGCTTTTTAATTGACTCACTGTCACTTCTGTGTGGCTTTAATTAAAACCAAGCAATTAGAAAATTGAAAAGGAGATGAGGAAAGTGGGCGAGCTGGGAAGGGGAGACTGCACACGCGGGGACACGATAATTAAGAGCAGCAGACACGCCACAAAATGCCACAACACTGGAACCTATCCCCCCTCCCTCCGAGTCCCACTCTCCCCACTCAATCACAAAGCTAATATCACCTCTTTTTCCATAAAACCCTTTTCTTATTCCAGCTCTTTTATTTTGTCTATTTATTTAGCTTAAAATCCCCCCAGAGCGCTGCAGTGCTCCACTTCTCAAAACCAGGCAGCATGCATACTAAACCGAGAGGACTCAAGCCGCCCAAGGCCACAACACCACCTGCATGGATTAAAGGCTGGCTAATCCTCTCATGTTTGACCTCAAGACAGACGGAATATGCAGAAAAATTACTGAAAGTCAGCACGGCACGTTTCTTCATGATGATACAAATAGGCTACCTTTTTTGTGGGAGTAGGTGCAGGAGGAAGGGGCTGGTTAGTGCAGTTTTTACTTTTCATGAATCACATTTCCTTGCTGCTGGTTTTACATAACGCTGACTCCAATATTCTCTGAAGTGTGTTTTTCTTGAGCTGATTTATCAGAAAATTGTAGCTTTTCCTCAGGATGTTGAAAAAGCACCTTTGCTGCAATTTCTTCAGTTGGATTTGACAGCATTTTAGCTTCAAGATTAACCCAGTTGTCGAGTTTGGTGTTGAATAATCTGACAGGTGTTCCCAGAAATACCAAAATTTAAAATGTCCACCTATAGAATTTTTTGATGACTAAATCAAAATGGTATCACAGCGTTGCTGGCCAGTAAAGACGGATCATTTTTTCAATTATTTCTTAAAAGGTCCTGCCCTTTCCAATCACCATTTGTAGGGTGTTGCACAGATGAATGTAAAATATACCCAATGGACATGGGAACAGTCCATCTGGTGTATCAGATTGACTGTTCCCATGTCTGTATAAGCTTTAGATCAGGTGGACAACTTTGATTACCAAGAGGGACAGGGTTTGTTTTCAGTGCCTCAGGGCCGTACTGTTACATATTGATGGGCACTCTCAATGAAGAAAAAATATAATAAACCAAAATAGCAAATATAAAGCTTCAAGAAAGGATTAAACCAACACTGATATATTTTAACTCAAAAAAGATTTTAAAAATTCCCATTGAAAGAGCATGACACGTAACTCAAGCCAATTTAAGCTTCTTTTTAAAAAAATAAAAGAATGAGTTTACCAGTTTTTAAATCACAAATATATTACCTTTACCATTGTTTCCAAATATAGATTTTACTAATACTATATATTATATTTTTAATGCCTCATAAAAGATATTAGAGATGCAATTATAGCAAACTAGTTCTTAAACGACAATCTAATGACAGTAGATATAATTTACCCCTGGTCCTAATTCTTACATTATGTAGTACTGGTTACTTATGATGAATCATATTTATTACCTTCGCCAAGGAGGTTATGTTTTTTGCCGGCGTTTATCTGTCTGTCTGTCTGTTTGTCTGTTTGTTTGTGTTCAAAAAAACTTGAAAAGTTCTGAACTGATTTGGATGAAATTTTCAGGAATTGTCGGAAATGGGATATGGAAGAAATGATTAAATTTTGGGGGTGATCCGGATCACCGTCTGGATCCAGGAATTTTTTAAAGGATTCTTTAACATTGCCAGATAGGACCATTTTCGCCAAAGTGGACCGAAGCTGCTTGGTGGAGGTCTGCGCTCTCTGAGTGCTTTTCTAGTTAGCAGTTGTTCTTCTGTTTTATTCATATTATGGATAGATAGATAGATAGATAGATAGATAGATAGATAGATAGATAGATAGATAGATAGATAGAAATTTGTTATTGTCTGTCCAAACCAGTAACAGAAATCCTTCTTTGGCAACAGCTATAACAATAAATTGAACACATTCAGCACTCTCAAGAACAACAGAGAAGAGTCGAACTAAGTTAACTAAGAGTGTACAACCAATGAGGGGTTCAAGGTTAACCAGCCATTCTTGTTACTGTTTTGTCGGCCAGATGAAGAACTTTGAATTTGATCAGACATGCTGCTTCATTCTGGATCATCTGCAGAGGTTTAAATGTGCATATAGGGAGGCCTTCTGGAAGAAGAAGTTGTAGTAGTAGGTCCCAGATTATTCACATTTCCAACAATTTACCCTTCTCCATTGTTTTATCATTCAGAGACTCTTTATGAGGGTCGCAGGGACTTTGGTCATTAAACTTGCAGAGATCAGTGTGATAGATGAGGGTCCTCGCTGTAAAAATGAACCCCAGGCTGGATGAAATCTTAAATCTCCTTAAGAAAGTAGCACTTCTCTCTGTTTTTCACATCCTTGTTAAAATGGCTCTTTGGTCTGCTTCAGCTCTGATCAATGCCAACAATTAACACAAACAATCAATTGAAGGGGCCTGAGGAACAGAGACGTCGTCCTTCTGGGTGTGAAGCAGCCGTGGAGCCCATCACTTCTGGATGGGGTCCACGCTCCAGTCAGAAGGCTAATCACACACAACACTTCCCCCGCAGCAAAACCCCCAACTGGCACATAATTAATCTGGTTGATCTAAGAGGAGGAAAAGTATCCTTCACAGCAGCATTTATTCTGTCTTTTATACGCAGGTGATGGTCAAATGTGTTCTGGATTCCTGCACTGACGAGATAAAGTGAATGAGTGTACATAAATGAAAAATAACTTATAAATCACTCAAATCCTTTCCCTACAACTGTTGAATTCTGTTTTAGAAATGCATAAATTAGAAATAAACTGTAAATTTTACTGTATCTTGCTTTTAGCAAACAGCATCTAAGCAAAAAAAAAAAATTTGGTCAACAAGTCATCAGGAATGGTAAATGGCAAATCCAACCTGACCTCAATGGAGCAAGTAAATATGATTGCCCTTAAAGCAACTGACCAGTTCTTCCTGGGGGAAGATGGCTGGGAATGGATGCTAGCCGATACATAGCAGTCACTGGTGCCACCAAAAGCCTTGTAATTACGCCATTTTCAGGATAAAACTACTCAAAAAAATATGTTGTCTTGACTAGATGCTACAGAAAGATTCCTTACCTAAGGATCATGCATTTGTGGAATAAGCAACACAGCTAAGCATGTGGCTAGCACCCAAAAATAGTGTGCCAACGTCGCCTCTTCCTCTGGGAGAAAGTCTACGGTACCTCAGTGAAGCAACAGGGAGGAACTGGTCTTCTTGTGGTGTTGTCTTCATGGGACGCCCACTTCACTGTCTTTCTAGGACTTCACCAGTCTAACAAAATTTGGTCCAGAGTTTGGAAATAGTACCAGGGCTAACACCAAATAATGCTACCACTCTGCTTACTGGAACACCTGCCTCCAGTTGCAGGGAGGTTATACCACCCACACATTTAGCTGTGTTGCTAATTCCACAAATGCACAATTCTTACAAGTTGTACCTCATTGTAAAGGTGAGTAATCAGGCTTTCCAACGATGGATATGCCCACTCAGGGACGGGGTGTAGAGATGCAGGATGGCATAACTTTGTCACCAGAGTCCGATTTAAAGGGAACCAACAAACTTCCCAAACCAAGAAAAAATACTCTATTTGGTCTAATTTACCGAGAGAAATATGAGCAGGATGAGTTTTGGGCTGTGTATGTAAAAGGATTTCAATCCTCTAAATAGCTGTGCTCATCCAGAACACCGAATGAGAGAAAGTGGTGCACAGTTGGACAGCGTGGCTAAGGAAAAGCTTTGTTTTGGTCTGTTAGACTGATGCTACGGAGCAAAATCTACTTAACATTTACTCAAAAAATCAAACATATACCCTTCAATATCATCAACTTTTCCTGGAATGTCTTTTGCATGTCATGTTTGCATAATCAAAGCAAATGTTAAACTGGAAACCAAAATATCTGGTTGTGAAAAAATTCTCAAAGCTAATTTACTTCTGCCGGAAAAAGAGCTTTCATTGAGAGGCGTCATTATTTAAAACTTCCTGAGGAGTTCTGGCAGACATACAGCCGCTCCTCTTGAGAACTGAGCTTTTTTTTTCCTCCACAGTGCAATTTGGGAGTCCATGTCTGCATATCTCCCTGTTTTAATTTGAATAAAACTCTGTTCTGATCTCCTGACAAAGTGGCTCTCCGGCACTCTTACCGCTGGGTACAAAGAGAATAAAATATGCTGATGTTGTAGTGATTTTGTCACTCACCTTGAGGCTAGCCAGTGACAGACCCTCCCAAACCCTCTTAATCCTCTCTGCTTCTTTAAGTACTCAGAAGTGAGTCAGACTTAACAGGGCCGCTGCATTGCGCCCCCTTTGCTGTTTGAAATGCAGTGAAGGGTGTCAGTTGCAGCTGATGGCTTGGTAGCGTCTAATTATCGTGTCATATTCTGCACACTTTCCAATAGCTCGCTGGCATCACTCTCACAGCCCAGACTTTGAAGCTGTGTACTGATTATGCAGGACAAAGAATCAAAGAGGGAGCTAATTCATTATCTTACTGACTATAAAGACAACATTATGATTATTTCAAGGATTATAGCGGAGTACAACATCGACACTAATGAGGACAACAAGGATAACACATCAGATCACTACCTGAGTCACACTAGGGAATTTTAATATACAAAAGCAGTGACACAAAAAGGGGCTGCAAGGGAGGACTTGGGTGGAAACCTCATGTCGGCCAGGGCCTTTCTATGTGGAGTTTGCATGTTCTCCCCATGCATGCGCAAGTTCTCTCCGGGAATCTCCCTCTTGCTCCCACAGACTAAGAACATCTTAATTAGTGACTTTAAATTGCCCCTAGGGGTGGGTGTAAGTGTAAATGGTTGTCTGTCTCTCTATGAGGGTTTTCACACCGGCACCTGAATCTAATTTTGAACCGGCTGGTGTGTTTGGACTGGAAAAAACATTGGTTCGAAACCTGAAAAGTTTGTTCACGGCTGGTGAACCGTGACATCATCACGGTTGAAAAAATGAGCAGGAAGTCGAGGAAGCAGAAGAAAATGAAGAGAAGAGCATGCAGTGGTTGAGTGGGGCGACAAAATGTGGCGTGCTTGATTGCTGAATGAAAACAAAAACCTTCTGTAAAGCAACAAACTCTTTTAAAATATCGATGCGATCCGCCGTTTTGCTGGTGTGTTGTTTACATCTGCCTGAGTTGCACAGAATAACGTCCTCAAACTTTCGTTCCGCTTAAACTGGTATGAACGCTGGCATCAAGGTTCTGAGAATCCAAAACAGAACTGGTTCCAGAACCAGAACTGTGCTGGTGTGAAAGCCCTCTATGTGGCCTTGCGATTGACTGGCAACCGGTTCAAGGAGTAGCCTGTACTAATAAAATAAAAAATAAAATAATTAAAAAATGGAAAATTTATTTTATTTCATTCTATTATTATTAATAATATTTTTCATTTATTCCATTTTGTTTTGTTTGTTTTTTTTTATTTATGTTTATGTATATCTATCTTTTTTATGTATCTTTTTATCTACTTTCTGTAACTGCCATTGGAATTCTAATTTCCCTGAGGAGTTTTCCAGAGGGATAAATAAAGTACTATCTAATCTAATCTAATCTAATCTAATCTAATCTACTTCTTCTTCTTCTGTTTGATTGGCGGATCACAAACAACTTTTAGGTGCATACCTCCACCTACTGTACAGGAGTGTATAGTATCTCCTCATACTATCATTAACTCTTTATTCTGTCATTAACTCTGTGGCTAATCTAATCTAATCTAATCTAATCTAATCTAATCTAATCTACATAGAAACTCTGATGTCATAGATTGCTATGACATCAGTGTTCCGTTTATGTCAATTGTTGGCTTTCTGATTTGTTCACTGACCAACAAATCAGAATCAGAGAGCCCCCATCTCATAGCAACTGTTGCTAGGTAACTCCAGCCAAACAACTCCTTTCTTGTCTTATTTATGCATTATGGTAAAAACTGATATTTGAATAGTTCATTCAATATCAAAAATAGGTAACAGAGTTTTTTTTTAATATTGAATGTTTTGGTGCTCTATAAATACTTAGTTGTAATAATTAAAGTTTTTTTTTTTGTTTTGTTTTGTTTTTGTGGACGGCTAATGTTAGACAACATCAGTGAGATCACACATCAGTTGCCCAATGTTTAGATTCCCTATTCTTAAAAGGTTTTAAAGATTTGGTGTTATTATCAAACACCCTACTGTATGCCTGTTTCTATCCTTTACCGAGGAAAAATCTTGGAAAAATTAAATAAAAAAGATATGACTAAAAGTTAGTGAATTACACGCTATAGCCTATTCAACTGACCCTTAGTCAACCCCCCTCCTCAACAGAAAGCGCTCCTTGTCACGCCCCACCCTCCTTGTTAACCGTTACTATGTTGAACCAAACCGACCACTTTACTATTTGAAACAATAGTAAATAACTCACTGTTTAACTTAGTTATTCTTTATATTTACCTCATCTATTGGCATGAAATTATTTTTAATACATGAAATATATAAAAATACAGTAAGATAAACCATAAATCATCCCCCATCTGGGAATTATTTGTTGTTACAGCAGCAGTAAAAAAGTTATCACAGAAAGAAGTAAAAATAAAACTCATAACCAAATAAAAATCAAGTTGTAAGATAGTAATAACAAAATAATAATATGTTACTCTTTTGTTGCCACCTGCACCAAAAGAGTCCAGACCAGCTCCTGTGAATAAAAGGAAGTGCATGGCTGCTGCAGCACAGTGTGTGAGGAGGCTTTTCTGATGCTGTTCCTGTCACTGCAATATCCCCCCGCCCCCCACTCAAATAAAAGAAGCCCTCACAGGTGTGTCCCCTCATCCACATGCTCCCACTCGGTGTGAAGCTGCAGGGCGTCTGAGGTTGAGTTCAAGCTCGTCTCCCTCCCTCGCTCGGCGCTCTCACCCGCGGTGCAGGCATCACTCACATAAACACACACCCACACTGACACGCAGCACGGAGCATTACAATAATACACAAACATGCACTTAAAAGCACATATTTTTTACATGCGCTGCGTATCGCCCTCTTCTATCTGAGACACTCTGGTGGAGATGGGCGTATCAGAGCGCCTGTGTGGCTTCCAAGTAGGTTTGCACCACCCACATGAGCAGCAGACCCCAGCTGTGTTTACACAAAACAAACCCACTGATGAACTCAAAGACTGTGGCCAAATGCCATATTTCTGCGTAACAACCGATGTTATATATCTGGATTTTTACATATGTGTGCAAGGAATCAACACAAAACAAGAGATGCATCTATGCGGGTATAAATTATTAAACGTTTTATCACAGCTGTAGATGTTACATCCTGTATAAGTGCGGTAATGTCTGTTAAAGAACTTGGGAATAAATTAGCATCTTAGCACTTTAAGTCCTGTAGTATTGTCTCATAAGCTCTTTTCACAGTGCCTATGAGCAAAAGTGCCACATTGGAGAACTGTCATCGTTACACCTCGAGACAATCACAATAATTCAGCCAGGGAGGTAAATCTGTGCTCACTCATGGTGCAGGAATGAGCCCAAAAACACAGAAGTGAGCTAGGCAGCACAGTAGCACAGCTGGTAGTGCACATGCCTCACAGCAAGAAGGCCGCCAGTTCAATTCCCAGGTCATTTAGGGCCTTTCGGTGTGGTGTTTGCACGTTCATCCCGTGCATGCTGGATTCCCCCAGGCAGGTGAGGAATGAGTGTGAGTATGAATGGTTGGATGTCTCTCTATGTGGCCCTGCGATTGGCAAGCTACAGGTTCAGGGTAGGCTCCAGCAACCCCCCCCCCCCACATCCATCCATCCATAGATAAAAAAGTAAACCAGATCTCAGACTAGCATAACGGATAAATGCCTGAAATAAGGTCCACAGACAAGATTTAAGAGGTCAATTTGAAATAATAAAATAAATCTTCCATTGCCCCTCTTTTGAATTTTAACACATTATTGTGTCATTAATAGGACTGTTGCTAATAAACTGCGAACAAGGACTACAAAAATGGACCATAAGCATTTGTTATCATTTTTGATAAGCAATTATTCATACACCCTAACAACAACCATGAGGACCAGCTTGATCAGGTCATTTGATTGAGAGGAAATTCTTGAATTAGAGGAGACAGGGTGACATTATACATGAATAATTAGTTTCTAGTTTGTTTCTTGCAGGAAAGTAACATAGTAAGTTAGTTTATGGAGCCATTTTCACAGACATAAGGCACAAACAGAGGCAAAATATAGAATAAAAATAGAATTACATAGAGTTTTTAAAAAGAACAAAATATATCACAAGAGTGAAGGCAACAAACAAGACAGCAAACAGACTAAAATGCAGGTGTTACTGTCTGACTCCTATTTTTTTACTTCACGCCACGGCAGTAGCACCCGCCCCCTACAACATTTGATTGGCCCATAATGAATGTGACTGAACAATCATCCAATCACCTGCCAGATATGCTTTTGGAAGGTTCTGCCCATTCACAAATACTTTCTATGGGTCGCTGCCCTGATGGATGACTGAAATATATTAAACGGTTCATCCTGTGTGCCAGGTGAGGTGCACCCCACCTCTTGGGATAGACTCCAGCCCCTGTGACCCCAACAGTATTAAGCAGTATGGAGGATGGATGGATCTCTATGATAAGTTTTCTGGCGCAGAGGACAGGAAGACCTAGCTTAAAGTTTGTTTTTTAAACATTGAATGCTAAACCAATGGGGGCTTGCTGGTAAAAAGTAAAGCGCTGAGATTTTTCTGTTGCATACCTCTACCCTGGTTATGAGATTTACTTCTGTTCTTCCTAAATTAGCAAAATGACATGAAACAAATGACTCCTTCTGCTACAGTGAATAGCCTTGCTTCAATGCCTGCTCTCTTGCAGATTTCTCAGCAGAGAGGCTGAGCTGCTGCTGGTGGCTGATATACTTTCTACTGCAAAGTACCTTATATAACTCTGCTTTACATAAACCAAACTATCACTTTAGGGTAAGGAAACATATGGATAAAGCTACCTGCAGTAACTCTGGTTGGGAAACAGAATGGCAGAAATATCTCCTTTAAGTTCTGCTTGACGTTTCTTACTTCTTCATCTAAGATTTTCAAGAAAGCTTTTTCATTTTGCTCAAGGACAAAAGCTATATTTATATTATTTTAATGAAGGGATTTAATGAGAAAACAGAAAAAAGGAGAAAAAGTATAAAAGGCACCTGGTGTCATGAGTTAAGTGAGTATGCAGTTAAGACAAAATGTTTTATCAAAGTAAAAATGCTGCTCTCAAATGTTTGTCAGTTTCCTTTCATTAGCCTTAAAAAGTGCCAGACTGATGCAGGAGGGAGATGCCAAATATTCAGGGACTTTTTCTGCCTAAAAAAGAAACACACAGCATTACAAAACAAAGATTGTTAAGGGTAAAGTACCGTTCTGTGATCCATTTCTGGCCTTTTTGATGCTCTCACCACACTTTACAAAACCAGTGAAAAACCCAGTAATCATTTTACAAAACCAGTGCAAAGCCAGTTTTCATTTTACAAAACCAGTGAAAATCCACTTTTGACTTCACAAAACCAGTGTAAAGCCAGTTATCACTTTAAAAAAACAGTGAAAACAAAGGTTTCACTTTACAAAACCAGTGTAAATCTAGTTTCAGCTTAACAAAACCAGTTAAATCCCAGTTTTGGCATGACAAAATCAGTGCAAACCCAGTTCTTACTTTACAAAACCAGTAAAAACCCAGTTTTCACATTGCAAGGCCAATGCAGAGTCAGTTATCACTTAACAAAACCAGCGAAAACCAAGGTTTCAGTTTACAAAACCAGTGCAAAGCCAGTAATCTCTTTACAAAACCAGTGAAAACAAAGGTTTCATTTTACAAAACGAGTGCAAAGCCAGTTATCACTTTACAAACCAGTAAAAACCAAGGTTTCATTTTACAATACCAGTGCAAACCTAGTTATCCCTTTTCAATACCAGTGAAAAACCAGTTTTGGCTTTACAGAACCAGTGAAAACCTAGTTTTGGCTTTACAAAACCATGAAAACCAAGGTTTCATTTTACAAAACCAGTGTACAGCCAGTTATCACTTTACAAAACCAGCAAAAACAAAGGTTTCAGTTAACAAAACCAGTGTAAAGCCAGTTATCACTTTAAAAAAAAAACCTGAAAACAAAGGTTTCATTTTACAATACCAGTACAAAACCGGTTATCCCTATTCAAAACCTGTGAAAGCCAGTTATCATTTAGAAAACCATTGAAAACCCAGTTTTGACTTCAAAATACCAGTACAAAGCCAGTTATCACTTTACAAAACCAGTGAAAACCAAGGTTTCACTTTACAATAGCATTACAAACCTAGTTATCCCTTTACAAAACCAGTGCAAACCCAGTTTTCATATTACAAAACCAGAAAAACCCAGTTTTGGCTTCACAAACCCAGTGAAACCCCTTTGTATCACATTCAGCCAGCTGAAGAAAGATGACTGATGGTTTAAAAAAGCCACTGTGCTCACACTTTCTCCACCACTGCAGCCTCGAAAACGAGGTGAAGGATCTGCATTGATTTTGTGACAAGTGAATCAGGCTCCGCTTTAATTTGAAATGTGCATTTGCAGTCCTCAAGGCTAATTGCATGGAGTCACTGCACTTCAAGACGTGCCGCTGGAACACGACCAGCACCGACACTCGGCGGTCTGAAGTCTGCAGCTCAGAGGAGCAGAAAAAAGAAATCACTCCAGGTCGCTGGCAGAGGATCAACCGTGCTTTATTACTAATGTGTCTGAGGTGTGACAACACTGAAACGCCGATATCATCCCGGGAGGTAAGTGTTTTGGTCAATAGCTGGCGTGTGAAGCCAGAAAAATATCCTTGTTAGAGTAAGTGGTGGCCTGCTGCAGGTGAGGCGAGCCCACAGAGTGTCAGGTATAAAAGGGCGATAAAGTAGAATCATGTGGCTGTATACCTACAATAAATACAGGCTGACATCAACAGAACTTTCCTCCATTTAAGACCAGTTTGACAATTTAAACTCTTTTTTAAAGATATTTCTGAGCAGCCCTGGATCAGTGGTAGAGTTGGTCATCCCTCAGTATGAAGGTCTGATTTGACATCCAGCTCCTGTAGTCGTATACGAGCGAGTCTGCGGGAAAGACACTTGGGTCGCTTTCACACCTAACATGTTTGGTCCTGACCAAACAAACTCTGGTTCACTTTTTGGGGAAGTTCAGTTGATTTGGGCTGATGTGAAAACTCACACAAACTTTGGTGCAGACCAAAGAACTGGTCTGTCTAAAAAGAGGGGTCTTGGTTTCCTTCCTGGTGGGTTTGATTATGCATCATTTGGCTGGCTGATCATTTGACAGGCTTTGGTCCACTTGACAAAGTAGAGCATGAAAAATGACACCAAGCCAAACGAAAAATAAATAAAATAAAATACATTTATTCTTAATTTAGATGTTCTAACTGATGAATTGTAAACCTAAGGAGTCCCCTGTATCTATAAGGTCCCTTCCAGACTTAAATTTCTGTCTCGGACTCGGTTCAGTTCAACAGTGAAGTTGAGACTTAGATCCATTTTTCACTTGGTTTGGATTTATTCACACAGGCTTCGTCAGGTAGACAAGAGTTAAAAATTAAAAAGCCAGTACTACAGCTCAGCACATAGCAACACTTTTGGACTCTTTTTGCCCTCTAAGTCCTTACACAGGTCACGTGACAAAAGGTTTTATTAAGAAATGCGTTTTGTTAACGTAGCTGAGCCAGCCTGATTCGATGTCTGTAATCAGGCAGATCCATCTTTCCAAGCTCTGTTCTACAAGTGTGAGCGGCAACAAAGCTGCACGGTCCAATCAGCAACCTTAAGAGCCGGAAGAGGTGGGAGCTACGAGCAAGACGACAGCAGGAAGTGATTGCTCGTACGAAGATTAGCATAGATGCTAACAGCTTCAGTCGCAGTTTTATCAGATCAGGACCACATTTCTTTATTAAACGGAAAACAAACATTAACAGTACAAACTTCTCTTTAGTAAGGATATTTTACCTCCACTTTCAACTCGTATTGATGAATTTGTTTCACAAAGTGGCTCATGTTCTGTAGCGCAGTAGCACTCATCTACCAAATTATCTGATTGGCATGTAATAAATGTGATTGACAGAATGATCATCCAATCACCTGCTGCAAATGCTTCTGAAAGGTTCTGCCCAAACACTTTCTATGCTCTTTCCCCCCAGATGGACTAGTGGAATATACTGGATGCTCCATCTGGATTGCCAGGTTAGTATTTTGTGGTGTAAAAGATGTTTTAAGCTGTCAGAAGACTAGATAATTATTGTTAAGGCTAAAGTCCATTTTCATTTAGCGAGTCTGTTTGATGGGTTAAACTTGTGTCATCAAGAGAGTTGATTCATTAGAAATTTATGATGTTTGACAGAAGAAAGAGATTTTCCTGTTAACTAAACTTCTATTTTATGACGTAACATTTTTTGTTCTATTATGAAGGTTAATTGAACTTTTTCTAATGAGAGAAAATGTATGTTTTTCTGGAGATGAGAGACTGTGGTAGAGATGAAAGAGAGCCCATTAGCCTCAGCTGATATAATATTAAAGCTCCACTCAGAGTGAACGTCAGGATGATTGAACGGGTTAAGCTTTGGGCACCTGCCCAGGGTTCAACTTTCATAAGAGACGATAAAAGACCAATATAGATGGTAGCCATTAAAAAGTAAAGAACTTGAAAGAGGAGGTTTCCTAAACTTCAGGGATTATGAGTTTCTACAAGAAACAAGTGGAGCTGGATAATAGCTCACAATGAGTTGAAGCAATCATGTCAACATTGATTTTTTTTGTTCATGCACCTTTGACACGTATTTGCAATAGACATAAGAAGGTTAAATATATTAGAAATGTTTTTACGACTGACTATAGATAACCACTGCAGTACAAATCTGTAGATTTTTGTTTTGAAACCAAACAACAACAAAAAAGAGGTCATTGGCTCCCATTTTTAGGTGAGTATGCGAGGACGCTTGCAACATTTTGCTTCTGAAATGTCACCATTTCTGTCGGTATAACACAAGCAAAAGCAAACGCTCCGTCATTGCTGCCCTGCCTGGATAAAATGGCTTTTAAAATATTTTGTGTGCTGGCTTTTTAGTTTTTCTGTTTGTTTGGGGTTTTTTGTTGGTTTGTTTGTTTGGGGAGATTTCATGCAGCTGCAAAGTTATTATTCAGTGTGCTTTTTTTCCCACCAACTAAACTGAACAGAACTATGTCAATTTGGTTCTGAAATATTGGTACAATTCAGACATCATGGAGGCATTTGCTGTTGATTCTTTCATCACTGAGATTCCTGCCTTTCCAAATAGATCTGCTCTTTGTAAATGAGATTTGGGTTGACTAAGAGTCAAGACTTTGACATTCAAAAGTATTAAACAATTAAAGATGACAACTCTACTCTTCTTCTTACTGTACTATACTATTATATTAATGAAAAATCCTTATCAAAACAAGCCCAGTGGCACTGGCAGGATGAGGTTTAACTCTTGAAGAAGAGTCAATCTAGCAAGAAACGGGCACCTCAATTTTAGATTTCAATGCACACACACAATCACTGGCAGAGAGACAGGTGGAGCGGGAAAAGAGAGGGAGTGTGCATTAATTGCACTATAAAGTTAGACAACTATCCTTAAAACAGCCAGATAAGTACTGGGAGCCGTGCGGGAAATTAAATTCCCAACTGATTTCATCATTTGGCATAATGATTTTAAATTAAAACAACAGCATGATTAAAAAAATAGTTGAGAGACAAGGGGAAAAAAGAGGAGAAAGACAAAGTTTTTCAGCACCATAAACAACAGAAATGCCAAATGTGAGAACACATTTAGACTGCACTCCTACCTATAAGAAGCACCCAAGCATCAAACTCCTGAAACTCCTGTAGAACAACCCGGGCATCCGTCTTCAACCTTTTTCACACATGCAACTCTGAGATTATCAGGATAAATCACTGAGATGCTGGTTCACACTTGCTCCTCTCAGCAGGGAGTATGTCCTGCTGGACAGGGACCAATAGGCAGCACACGTAAGTCAGTGTTCGTAATATGATAGCGAACAATCAAAATTGTTCACAGTTGATATACTAACTTCAGTACGGTGACTGACAAAGGGCATACGCGCCTCAAACAGCCAAATACTGCAAATGCAGGAATGATGCAAAACCAAAAACACAATAACACATAAAACAAATGCAACAGAAAAATGCTGCATACAAAACCCCAAAACAACTGCAAGAGAGCAACACTGCAAATTCACTCCACAAAAAGTAGGTTCGCCAGGCCACGAGGAGGGTCCAACCAGATAGATGGACCAGACCCTCTTTGCAGACAGGAGATACCCAGGAGAAAGTTGGCTAAGAAGAAAGCAACATACTCCAAAGAAAGTTAGCAAATGTTTGGACAGGAGAATAAAAAGGTATGTTTCCCTTTACGTCTTTTTTAAACACTTGGCCGTGATCTCTTACGTCTCTTGCAGTTGTTTTGGGGTTTTGTATGCAGCATGTCTCTTTCGCATTTGTTTGTCAGTTTGTATGATTTTGCTTCTGCAGCGTTTCTGTAATTGTGTCATTTTTTTTTTGTGTAGCATTTTTCTGTTGAATTTGTTTTATGTGTTTGTGTGATTTTGGTTTTGCGTCATTCCTGTGTTTGCAGCGTTTGGCCATTTGCGGCGCGTATGCCCTTGTCAACCACTGTACTTCAGGGATTCATGTTAAATAGCATATCAACAGCATCGATTAAAGGGATGAGAGGAGCACTGTAGCACAAAGGAGTGAATATGAAGCAAAGCAGTGTCACTACGTGCACAACAATTATGCTGGAGAAATAAAACTGCAGAGTTTCATCTCCATATCTAACAGCAGCTCTTTGGATTCATGAGAGACCCGGTGGGGACCGTTTTGGAGCTGATGGTCTACAGAACTTTGATGATGTGCAGAGGAAAAAATGCCTCTGATGTCCTGGCACACATTTGAGTTTGTCTTATCCCCTCAAAATCAGATAAACTTCTCCCTTTTTTTATCCATCCTGTCAAGTCTCTTCGCCCTCACCACAGTGAATTACCCTGATAACTCGCTGCAGCGTTCAGACATAAGCTACTTGAACTTTACCTGGATAAGATAGGGGGCGTGGGGAAATTACCAGGGTAAAGTCAGGCTGCTGTGTTCACAAATATGGCTCGTATGGGTAATGTCTGGATAATTTCAGGGTTTTTTGCAAGTGTGAATGAGATTTAATATCCTGACGAATGTCCAACAACACTGTCTGTCATTGTTCTCCTCAGATATTTTCATAACAGATAAATGCAACTGAAGGTGAGCTCAGCACTTGCAGTTCTCTCTTCACTCTTAACAAAATGGCATAAAGAGCTTAATTCAGCATGGCTTACTTTACAGTTTGGCATCAGGTATTGTATCTTAATCCAGACTGTTACCGTGAGTGGCTTAATTAGATTGCATTGGTGGGTTGACGCAGCTAACAAGCGCAGATCAAGAAGACACGAAAGAGACTTAATGGTAGTCTCTAGCGTTGTTGCAGTTTTATATATGGGCTCAATTAAATGAATAATGTCATAACAAGAAAAGGAAAGCACTGTTTTTCAACAACAAATGAGCACAGGGGCTTGATCAGGGTCGTATAAATACTCAGTGTTTGATAAAGAAACTTGTGATGTAACAAGAGAATAAATCTACATCAAGCAGAGACTAAAACTGTTCTGTATTATAAAAATATGAGAGTTTGGTCATAATAGGATAAATGTATAATTCTGCCAAAGCTAAAACAAACAAAAGCATCAGTATGTGTTGTTAATGCTTCACCTGTGCCCTTGTGCAGATGCTGCCAGAGCAACAGATTCATTCAAATCAACCAGCTCCTGATTAAAATGTTGCTTTATAGTGTCACATGTGGTTAAACCGTCCACAGGGCACCTTTAAGTCTCCCCCGTCAGGTGTGTTTTTGGACGGCGGCCACCACTTTCAGAGTCCAACCCCTGCTGACCTTTCCCATCAGGTTTCTCTTGGCTTTGGCAGAGAACAGCTGGTCTGCACAGATGTGCACCAACATGTGAGGAGTTCTCTGAGCTCCCTGATGTCCATTATCTGATGCAGAGGGTATCACAAGTGCAGGGGAGGAATACCAACAGCCCTCTGGCCTCCCTCCATCTTTTTTTAAATGAAGTAGAAATGCATGATGAATACAAATAATTGGAGAACATGGTATTTTTGTGTAGTTTGTGCTGCATCAACTGATATTCTGAAGAAAAACTGTTGGTGTCAGTTTCTAAACACTTTGATGTGGAAGCGGATCGATCTTTTTCCTAAACCTGTGTTGTCTTTGTAATAATTTGCCATCATTCCTTTTATAATACATTTTGCCATCACAGCTTTCATATTATCAGTGCCTTTAGCTTCCACAAGAGGGTTAAAATTGGCCACCATGAATTTTCAGTGGACTGTCAGGGAAACTTTTGATTCCTATCGACTGTGACAATCAGGAACTTGTTTACTGTAGACCACAGAGACAACATCAAGAGGTGTCACCCCTCAGGGGGATCACTGTGCCCTGCAAGGTCAAACACTTCTCAACACAAACAAGGTTATTTTAGAGAACACCTAAACCAAAGATCTCCAAACCTTTACTTTTTTTGCCTTCTGTTTGCACATATACAACAATATAAAGATGATAGGGCCATTCTAATGTACCTTACTTTGTGCAAAGTTTGATAAGGAAACAACTCTGAATGGATAACAGTCAATGTTGCCAGATTATTCTACTGAAATAAGCAACTAGGTCAATAAAAACAAGCCCAAAACAAGCAACTTCCAGCTATTTTTTTTTTTCTAATGTGATATATTACTTTTTTTTTAAGGGAAAGCTACATAAAGCATGTTTTGATTATTTAACTACATTACATTTCAATTTCACAGTGACATTTTTTCTTATTTGGCTCTTAATTTACTTCTGCAACATCCTTTCTTTTGGAGGTGGAACATCCTTTTCTTTATACAGAAGTGAAGGGAGGGACTACTGTTATTTATAACTCTGTTATCACTGAACAGTCTGTCTGACCTTGATTTTTGTAACCAAACAGACACAGTCAGGCTTTTATCCAAGTTTTATGTTGATCGTCTACAGCTTTATTGTGGAAAAAACAGTAATAGCTACATTAGAAATACCATAATTTCTCATATATAACACGCATTTTTTGCTCTTAAATAGGCTCTAACTTTCGGGTACGAATTATACACAAGCGCAAGCAAAATATGTAAATTATTTAGTCTCCCAACATCACCATTACAACACATCTGATACAGAAAGCCGAAATATTCTCTTTCTCTGCGAAAAATTACCACCAAACTTTAATAATTCTTATTAAACTGACTGTTAAACTGTTCTAATTCAATATTTTGGGTCTTAATTAGTTTACATTTGCATAATGATCACATAATTCTCCAGCGTTACAGTACCACTCACATGCAAACACAGGGCGCTGCCATCTTGTGAGCAAGGGGACCAAAATGTGATTGGTCGAAGACATCGGCATGTTGATAGCTGCTCTCCGATTGGTTGGTACACTACGACTGAGCATGCTCTGGCAGAAATCGAGTAAGTGCGCATGCATGAAGCGAAAGGTATTTCCACATCTGGTTGAGAGAGAAAATTGTGTGCGATATTTGTTGTGAAAATACTGAAATTTCATTGATTGAAACTTTGAATAAAGGTAATTTTTGAGTTGTCTAAAAGAGGAAGGGATGGGTAAAATGTGGGTGCATGAATACAGTGTTTTTCCTGGAAAAAGTAAAAAAAAATGGGGTGCATGTTATAAATGAGGAAGTGTTAAATACGAGAAATTATGGTAAATTTAATTCTGGCTATAAGGATTTCTTTTTGGTTGAAACATCATTTGTGGGCCTCTTTTTATTGTAAAATTGTGTTTGGAGTGGGACAAAATAGTTTGTGTAACCTCTGAATTGAGTTTATATTGGTAATAGGGTGTGCATCAGATCCCTCCTGGGTTTAGGGGCACAACAAGCCCAAATAAGCAACTGCACTTTTGGAACAAGCTCAAAAAAATGCATCCTGCAACTGCCAATATTTACAAGCAACTTTAAAAAAAAAAAGAAGAAGAAGAAGCCCAAAGTCGCATATAATAAGCTGACATGGCAACTGTGATTACAGGGCAAATACCAAATATCTGTCACAGATTTTGAGACTGTGGCTGCACAGACATGCCTAGCATGTTCCTTCCACTGGGTCAACCAGACGGAGGATGCAGCACGTCTCCAAATGACATTGTCAGGGCTTTGCGAGGATTGCTTGAGCACACACGTTCTGAAAGATAGGACAAACAACAGGGAGAGGGCGGACTTTCTCGTTTTGGAGGGGCAGAAGTAGACAGGCCATGGCCACTTTTTTTAGAAATAATCCATTAATATGTATTTTGCATAACTTGATCTTTAAGTGTGGGCATCCTAACTTCTACACAAAGGAATGAATCACTTCTCCCAGAATAAAGTTTTGGTTTAAATATTCTTTAGTGTTAAAAGGTGGTTTAAATGGATAAATGTGAGAATGGCGGTTTTTAACCTGGACTATGAATCACAATGAGGGAAAGTGATTTGAGGAGCGAGTTTCTACTGAAGAAAGGTGCTTATAACTAGCTACAGGAAATAAAAGGTATGGAGAATCTTCGTGACAAGTGTGATAAATGGGCAGATAGATGAATAGATAAACAGAGCACAAAGAAGATGAAAAATGGTTAGAATTTCCTCTTTCTAATGGCGAGGAAAAGCTCTGCCTCTTCAGTAATAAGCTTTCTGAGCTTGCTATAAAAATGTAAAAATGTACCCGACGGTGTCCTTTTCCGTCTCCCTGGGGTTTGAGCCGTGGAATCGAGCTCCTGCGTCACATCCTCACAGCTCTGACAGCAAACGGCGAGGCATCGTCGTGAGTGCCTCTCCGTCACAGGGGGACGGGTGGCACAGCTACACATGTCAGCGTGCCGTTCTCTCCCTCGCCGCTAAAAATAAGATGTTAAAACCTGCCTCCCATCTCACCTGGTTCACTAAGTCTTCTCAACAGGGAAGACTCAGAGATTCCATCTATCCCATCAGCTTTGGTGCGACTCTTTTTCCATCCCACAAGCACCGGGGAGGCAACTGTCAGAATCTAAAATAGCCGAGTGTAACATCATTGAAATTATTACCTCTGTGGAGCCTCACATCAGTCAGCGTGGAAAAGGTGCTGCACAGGAGATATATCTTTTCAAGGTCCTTTTTGCATGAAAGTGAGTTTCTGATCAAAGCGTTCAAAATATTTCGGGATGCCTGCGCCGCCTTGAATTTGTAAACTGGAACCAAGAAGAATGAGAAGATTCTTGTAAATATAATACTTCAGCTCTCATATCAGAATTCCCTGGCCCACTCAGAGGCTCTGTGGGGCCCTATCTCAAACTTTTAAAAGCATACTCAAAGACTGTGATGCCTGCATGGTTCAAATCGACAAGTGGCACCCAAGTCTTCGCACTCATCTCAAGGTGGGAAAACCACCTCTGCTTCATGCCCGACCTTCCTCTCATGTGTCCTCTGCAGCCCCATCACAGACAGTTAGAGTCAAGCCTGTCAGATCAAACAGGCTTCCTCATGCCTCCCCTTCCTCTTATACATACATAACAGCTCCCCTGCAAGGACGCAAGGAAGCGATGAGGAGAAAGAGAGCTGACATTTGCAGACAGGCGTCCGTTCTGTCCGGAGTGGCTGTGACGCACGAACACGGCGTCCACTTCAGACGCCTTTGATCTGCTTTATGGCAACGCAACGCCCACGAACGCACCATCACTAAGGAGTCCAGGAACACAAAGCTCACATCCTGCTGGCACATCCAGTCCTAATAAAAAAAAGATGGAATTCAATGCCTTACACTCTCAATGGCAAATATCTATTCTGCTCGGAGATACTTCACCTGGAATGCACTATGACTGTTTCTCATGAGTCTCTGTAGGTCTTAAGCTCAGGATACCTCAATGTTTTTACTCATTTATATATTCTTCTGCTTTCGGACAGGCTATAGCCAAGGCCAGAGGCATTGCATTTTGGGCTCGTCTTTCAGTACTCACATACTCCATCTATTCTTCAAACTTTGACCAACTGCCCTTCTTGCTGAAGGATAAAGTGGAGGTCAAAGATCACTGAGCCTGGTGCTCATAGCCACGTACATCATTCAATACAGTATTTCACTAGTTTATCTGGGAAGGAGCCATGGAAAGTGTTTGGGGAAGGCAGAACGTTTCAAAGGGAGATCCAGCATGTTAGTCAGTTAGTCAGTTAGTTCGCTAGTTTGTAGTTAATTATTTAATGTTTATTTGTATGGGGACCGTATGAAGGAAGTGAAGTTTGCCACATACTACAGCATTTATAGCTTGAGCTAATTTGCAATGCCAGTCCCCAGTTGGCAGAGCTGGCCCTAAACAATGTGATGCTCTAGGTGAGATTTTATATGCCCCCTCCCATCTGCAGTTTAGATAGATAGATAGACAGATAGACACTTTATTCCAGCCTTAAAGATCCATATCATCAAAATAAAAAAGTATAAATATTGATAATAAAATAAAATGAATCAAAATACAAAGAGACATTTACTCCAATCTTTCTTGTAACGAGAGAAATATCTAGTATCACTCAATGAGGGTTGAGTCAGCGACATCAAAATTTCATTTTCTTAAGCAGTTAATTGGCACATAAATGGGTAGATTACATTTTTAAGCACAGCACGTAAAGTACACTTCCAAAAAAATTGAAAAGCATAGTTTTTAACATTGTCTTTAATTTATAAAATAACACGTTGCCCAATTTACCTATTCAGGATGATCATTTATAGTAATACTAATTGGGCATTTGAATCAATGTGAACTTTCCATTTTAAGAGTTAATAGTAATAACTAGCTTTATTGAAGGTGAATTTTTTTTCCAATATTGTGGCGCCCCCTGGAGGCCACAGCACCATTAGCATTTGCCTGTATTGCGTAATGGACCAGCTGCCTCTGCTATTTGGGCCTTTGAAGACATTAAAAAATAATAATAATAATATTGCTGAAAGAAACAAACAAAAAAAAGCTGAATAATTACAGACAGAACAATACCAATCAAATACATACAACAATACAAACAACGGGTAAAACATGTGAGTCCTCTTTAAAAACTGTTTCAGGTTCAGTTCTGAAGGTAAAGCCTTCTACATCTTGATGCCATGAACAGAGAAAGCAATTTGTCCCATTGGACTTTTGTTCCATCAATCAAACTCATTACAAGCCAATTAGATAATGCAGTTGGCAGGGCACTACTGCACAACAGAACGCGAGCCCCTTCATCAAACAAAGTCTTGTTAATACATGTTGGAAGTGGAGCAAAAATATCCGAACAAAGGGTTTGGTGGTGGTAGTGATGCAGTTATGATTTTTATTATTATTGTGTGGTCATGAACCACAATAATTCTCTCCAAAAGTGGCCTGATATATTGGATAACTGACTCAGGGAAGCATTATGAGGGATAGAGATTGATCTCTCCTTTACATACATTTGAGATGATAATAAAATATGACAAATGATAATGTGTTGATAAGAACAGAGTGTTTGTATTACTTCAATTCATTTAAAATTCAGTACTTTTCTGGCCCTGTTATATTCAACAATTTAACAGCAACAAAGCTCCCATCAATGCATACTTATTAATTATCTTTTTTTTTTTTTTAAAGGGTGAAGCCAAATTCACTCTTGGTTTGTTGTTTTCAGTGCTGTGTTTACAGTGTTATGGCCTTTTTTCGCAGCACACTTAATTTATATTTTACATGTTCGCTTTTTCACATGAGTTCACTCGGTCTTCCTGGGCAAAGTTTTAGCCCCAGAGTATGGGTTACAAACAACAGACTGCTCAAAACAGAGTTGAATAAGCTCTGGGTTGCAAATCTAAAGGGAGATCAGTCCTTCAAAACCTCCGAGACCTCAGTGAAGAGGGGAATTGCTGGAAATATAGTTTTTGATCGAAGAGACTCTAAAAGTCACATATTATACCTTTAACCTTACTTCACTTGAACTTTTTTCTTTTAATTGTAATTCTATGACTGCAGGGGTGTACTGTGGTTAAATCCCCAGGTTCCTCTGTCCACATGTCACGTATCTCCAAGCAAGACACTGAACACTAAATTGTTCCCAATGGTGAGGCCGGAACCCTGCATGGACGCTCTGCTGCTGACACCGTGTGAGCGAGTGTGTATTTAGTGTGTGTGTGAATGAAGACCCAACTGCAGTCCATTAAACATTCTGGTCACTGCTATTCCACCAGAGCTATTTCTGTCCAATCCGAACATGCATCAGTTATAGTATGTCTGCAGGGCCTGGAACAGGGAGGCTTTCACTGGTGCTCTCCGTGAGTTATTTTTAGATTTTACAGTACCCTAATTAAGGGGTTGGCAAAACACACACACATGGCAAACCCCTGTAAGATTTGATGTTTTGGATTGACGAGTATAAAACCGGCCTAACCTGACAGGTAAAGGTCTGAGACTATAATGAGCAATATAAAGTAATCTGAAATAAAGAAAAAAGATATAAAAGCAACACCACTGACTAGCCAGATCTTGTACAAAACCTGACAAGTCAATACAATATGCCTCAGCAAGACAGGATACACCCATCCATCTGTCATCTGTACTGCCTTACCTATTACAAGGGGCTAAATTAAAAACTGAGTTTGAAACATGTGAATGGTTTGTTGTGTGGCCAAGTGTTTCAGAACAGTGGGATATTAGTGGCTCTTAAAGCTAACACGGAGGGTAGATAAAGAGGAAGCAGACGTATTTGCAGAAAAAGAGTAATTTGCTTGTTGGTATGTGTAGCAACTCACCACAAATTTTTCCCAGTTTTGAAGTTTTGAGGATATTGTAATTAACACAGTGCGGACACTCCAGTCTGTAAGAAATGAGCATCAGTGATCATATTACACCACCACCTTGTCCGAATTCCTCTGCTTTTATCTTGCTGAAAATGAAATTACAATATAGAGATGGAAAGGTGCAGGAGGTCCTTTCTATTTCTGCCAAAAGTGTTGCATCAGAGAACCTTAGCTCCTCAGGGAACATTCAGACAGTGTTTCACTGCAGCTTGAAATCTGAAAAACCAAAATGGTTGTTTTCCATCACAGGTATTGCCATCGACTGAAAAATGGGCCAGGAATATTTTGAAAACATTAAGCCTAAGAATTCAGAGTGGTTTGGGTATTTATTTTCCTTGCTTGGATATATGAGCATGAAGATTCACTGTCGCCTGTGTATCTGGTCTTATTTTTTCGAAGTTAATCTCACACCAACTTTGATTTTGTGTTGCTGTTTTCCACTTTTTTTTTTGTCAGCATATCAATGACAAGTGTTGGGCCTTGTTTTTTGTAAATAAGTATATCTGGCTGCCTTTTTCACTATTAATCATCTTTATAGTGAGATCAGTTTGATTGATAGAATACAATACACTTTTAAAGGGATAGTTTTAATGTTTTGAAGTGGGGTTGCTCTGAGCCCATGGAGTGATATTTGCCAATAAAGCAGCTGGCCAGCTCTGCCCCTGAGGAGAGATCAATCCAATCCATCAATCTTTATTTGTATGGCGCCAATTAATATTAAGTGTTGTCTCAAGACACTTTACAATAGAGCAGACTGAAGACAAACTCTTCAATTTATGGATAAACATATATGCATAGATACATATATACATATATAACATACACATACACTTGTATATATATATATACACATACATACATCCAAAACCCAACACAAATCCATCATGGCAATAAGAAAAAAACTCTGTTAAGCAATAGGAAGTCTTGAATGTAGATTCTAGGTTCATGATGAACAGCCATCCACACTGTGCTGTGTTGGGTGTGTGGGCGAAGGAAGGGAGGTGCGCGGAGACTGGACTAAAGTAAGAACTAAAGCTAGTGACAGATCCATGGGCCAATCACAGGCCTGTCTTTGTCATATTTGTCTCTGCTGAATATAAATTTATTAGAGGTTAGCCCCATGAGATGCAGCATCTGGTTTTCAGGAGGGTCGTCATGTCTGTATAATTGTAGTAATTGTTTTTATAGAAATATAATCAATAATAAACATGAAAAGAGTAATTAATCTAATATTTACAATAACATCTATAATGATTACAAGGTAGAGATGACTAAAATTGAATAATACAACATCATCAGAGATATAGACAGCCAGGTGCAGGTGCTAGCTGATAGATACCTGCAAGTGGTGACAATGACAGCCTTGTATAAAACTGACTAGAATAGACGCTACAGTAAGATTCTTTACAGTGTTTCACTTTTCCTCGACGAAGACCTTGCATTGGAACTATTTTGTGATGCAACGTATGAGCTACGTATTCTTCCACCAACCACTTGCTGCTCTCCTCCCATCAGCTATTCAGGTCAGCGTGCTGCAGAGGGATCAGTTAGCTGTAACTACAGCACAAACTGGTCTAAGTTTAACTCTCTTGAATATTTAGAGGATGGGTCGCTCTTGTATCTATCCAAATGGTCCCAGCGCCAATTTCCATTCCTTGAGGTGGGCCTTCCCCAAATTTAGCTTGTTATTTTGGATATGGACATCAGGATTCCCCACTTTGCAGCAACAGAACATCATGCTTACAGTGCCTATTTTACACATCAGGGTCAGAAAGTTCCAGAAGAAGCCATGTTATTAAATCCCACTTGTCAAAGCAGGCTTCCAGGTTCCTGGGCATGGCGTCACAGCTGATGCATCTGCACCACCGGGTAACTTGTGATCTATCCTGCTCCTCAGTTTACAGAACAGTTTTTCAATCCCTCTTTTTACCCGTGACTCCATCTACAAAAGTTCTTCTTCTGTTCATCTTTTTGTACCCACAACTAACAGCATAATGTCATCATGAAGTGATTGTTTGTTGTATCTACTGGAGACCTATGACCTGAGTGGCTGATGAGAGGAAAGCAGCATGATGCTGGCAGGAAGGATACAGAACACCTATGCCACATTGCACCAGGGCTTTATCAATGAAAAGTAAAATGCTACTAAGGTTCTTGCTGCAGTGTCTGGTCAAGCCAACATAGTTTTTTGTGTAATTTTACCCTAAAAGTGGGAAAATTACAAGGCTTTTGGTGGCACCACTGACTGCTATGTATTGCATAGGCTATCTCCCTACATAGTAAGAGCTAGCCAGTTGCTTTATTGGCAAATATATTTGCTGATGCCACGGGCCTCGAGCAACCCGCTTCAAAAAAATGGAACTATCCCTTTAAGCCAACTTGTCTTGGACTCTAGGGGCCAGGGTACTTCCTCAGCTGCTGCAGTCACGTCATCCTGCAGTAAGCTAGACCTTAAGATGCTCTCCAAACTATCATGTTAAAGTCATGTAAGTGTGTTTAAATATGATAACCTGAGACCGACGAACATTCAATGCATTCAGAAAGAGAATGAGCACATATGAAGCAAAGGTGCTTTAACAGTCAGGTAGATAAAACAGAGCTTTTGAAACCTCCACAGCTGCTCTAGTTTAACGGTGGTTGTGTTGACATTTTCTCAAAATAATCATGCTTGATCAGACGACTGAGGCTTTTGAGACAGATAATGCCAGAGAAATCCACTGCCTCAAAAAACAAGACAAAAAGGCTCAGCATAACTATTTCACCATAGAATCTAGTGCTCCCACAAACAAAAATGAACTTATGTGATGCTCAAGTGAAGAAACGCCAACAAGTCCATGATTTAGATATTCCATAGATTAAAACACAGACTTTAATTAACCCTCGTCAGCAAGGCTGAGAGAAGGAAATTATATAACATTAATTAGTTCTGGAGGGTGCTGCCTTGCTGCAGGGCATTATAAATGCTCTGCAGACGGAGAACCAGGCCAGTAGATATGGATTGATCTAATTTCCCAGTTGTCATAGAGCTTATATGTTTTTATTACCTCCCTTCTCTACTTATGAAGGTAGTTTAGTGTAATAAAAGAACTCCAGAAGCTATGGATTCTCTCTAATGGTTCTTTCCAATGTGGAGTCTGATGTAAAACATTCATCTTTAACAAAGTGGGGAGAGCACTAATGAGCCTGATGTGCTTTATCGTTCATGGATGTTCTGTTCATTTGATTTTTTTATATCAATTCTTGTGTACATTCAATTAGATGGACCCAGAAAGATCAGTCAAATGCATAAAGGGTGAAATATTGTGACCTAAAATGACGTCAAATTATCTGAGTTAAAGCACAAGTATTATCCCCTAATGCAGGGTTTTCTGTCTTTTTTTTTTTGGCTTAGAGCCCCATTAAATCGTACCATCAAGTACAGCCAAGCTCTCCTTTGGATCTACACAGGAGAATATAAAATATTACTGTACTTCAGAAACATCCCTTTTTTTTTGATAAAGTCAAGATAAATTGGCTCAAACATATATTATTGTGCAAAGATCTCCTAAAAAGTATGTCCTAAGTAAATTATCATTGTTATTTCCTCTGCCAAGGAGGTTGTGTTTTTGCTGGAGTATGTTTGTTTGTTTGTTTGTTTGTTAGCAAGATTATGCAAAACTACTAAACAGATTTTGCTGGAATTTTCAGATGTTGGTAATGGCCTAACTTAAAAATGACTAGATTTTGGTGGTGATATGTTTATTTATCTAGATGCAAAAAATTCCCCAAGTTTCAAAAAGTCCCACAAGTTAACATTGGGCAGAATTTTTAAAAAAAATCATATCTCTGCCATTTTTTAACGGATTCGCCTCAATTTCATATCATCAAGGTAAATTTCATCTGGATCTGATCCAGATTGAGGTCACAAAAAACGACTGAACTTTAAAATGGGAAATCCCATTGATGACATTCAATAATTCATATAAAATCTAAATATTAAGTGATGTTCCCCAAACCTGTTGTGTTCATACAAGATAACAACGTCCATGTATGTGCTGAGTTTGGTCTGGATCCTGGCACTATTCTGGATCCGGTGATCAGGAATTTTATCTTTTACAGGGTTGTGGAAAAGCCACTTCCGGAAATGAGCTGCTTGGTGGAAGTCTGCGCTTTTTGAGTGCTTTCTAGTTAGTCTATGTTTACCAAATTTTGACAGCCTCATAGCTGACAGACTCTCTGGCGCCTCCCCTTAGACGCTCTTGCGCCTTCCCTGGAGGTCCCTGGACCCAAGGTTGGGAACCAAGGCTCTAATGTCCACTTATCGATCTAGCTGTTCAACCATCTGGGTCATCCTCAAGCACTTGAGGGAGTTTTCTTCAAAAATATTTGCAAATGTCTACTCTGACTTAAGAATCTGATAACTAGGCTTTGGAGGTGAGATGTCACCAGGCCTCATCTTCATCTCTTGTTTGTGTCACGGCAAATACGACCCTGGAAACTCTTTCTCACATCTTGGAGTTCCAGGCATCTGCTCCCATCACATCACTTGCATGTTGCTGCTAAGCTAAGGGAAAGAGAGACGGTCCTTACCTATTGCAGGATCTCCCCTCAGCCACAATGCCATGACGACCAGGCCAGCTCATCCTGCTTCATGTCTTTTTATCTCTTTATAACTGTAAACACATGAAGAAAACCTCAACATGGACTTTAAGACAAACAGAAAACAAGGTTAGCATTCAAGCTTTTATCAGTTGCTCTCAGTTCAGCTCCTTTCCTCACACACCTGTGGCTCTCCACATAATCAGGAGAGCAGCTTCCCTCTTCTCATCAGTCATTGGCTGTGCAAACAGGAAGGTCCACCTCTCCCCTAAAGCTTGACAGCCATTTCACACAACCTATCAGGGACTGTGTTGCTGTAACATATGTAATTGTAATATCTAAAGCACACTTTGACAGATTTCTTGATCCTCACTTATAAGCAAAACATCTCAAGAACACTCAGAAGGATTTTCTTCTCAGCACTAATTCCGATTACAACTGAAGGAAGAAATTATTTGTTTTATGAGGTCACATCACAGGTCAAGGTCTAAGGGCCCTACTGTATGGCATGGAGCATGTTCTGGCATTTCTGCCTGACGAAGGAGTCATTTATACATCATTTCCTCACACTGCTTATCTCCATATACCTGGTCTACCTCAGTGAGCTATTCCTGTGTGCAACAATGCATGGATTGAAGATTTTCTTGAAACATGGAGCTCTTTGCACTTTGTCTTACCCTGGCCTGTAAGTGCAATATATAGAGTATGCTTTAAGGGATTACTTATAATTTCATACCTATAATTTCTCTCTGACTCAGTGATTTCCTAATTAGATTTTGGACTTAAAACGTCAAGGTCATGGTTTCAACAAATTGCACTACAACAGAAATTACCACTGCAGATCACAGCCCACCACATTACTTTCACTTACTGCAAATGTAAAGGTTATAAAGCAATAAAACTGACAAGTACTGTAGTCTAATTTTATTTTCCTGAGATTTTTTTTGCAAAAGAGTCTAAATATTATTTGTTTAGTTTATTTTTTGGTGGCAACTCTTGTTTTTCCGGTGATGGTACATTTCTGTTACTTTTTTTCTCATTAAATTCAAGCAAAATTATTTTTTTGTCGTGAAACTAATTTTTTAATCCTCAAGGTAAACCAGTCAAGGTCTTTAGAAAACAAAAATTTACTTGCAAGTCATCTACAGGCATATAATATACATTTTGTTTTATATCTAAGATAGCATGTATATTCATATTTGTACTAACAAACATGGTAAAAGTTTGGGAAACCTTATCATAAATAGCTACTCATTATTTGTCAATTTTTTTAATAATGAGGCCTTCATTGCTAAAACAAATGCTGCCAAATCTTAATAAAAATGCAGGACAAATCACTGGCTTAAGATTTGTATGTGTGAACTCAGGATATTGTAAGACCTTGTTAATTCCCGCTGAGGAGTGGAGCCACAGAGGAGCCTCCTGTGGGAAGGTCAGGCAAAGGTTGTGCAAAGAAACACCAAAGATTTAATTCTTCTTCTCCTCTTTTACTCTTTTCTGTGTTTTATTACTTAATCTCCTCAACCCAGGTTTAACAGAGAGAGAGACAGATGCAACATGTCAACAAACTGCAGCCTTACTTTTTGTTTTCCGCTTGCACTTGTAGTTCTTTGTTGTCAAACGGTGACTGTGTTTTGTTTGATGCCCCGCAGCGTGACAATGACTCTGATCCTGAGCACAGATCAGCCCGTTCTCCTCAGCATCTGAAAACACGTCAATACACAACCACAAACACACAAGTTCAATCACTCTGAAACATCGTCTTCACCCAGAGGAATACAAACAGACAGAAAATAAAAATCATATTATTTTTTAACTGTTTTCCTTAATGATTTATAGAAAACCCTGGCAGATTGCAGATGTCAGAAAAGAATTAAAGGTTTATCATATGTTTGTTTATTGATGCCTGATGATGAAATAAATGATAAATGTACACGCTTGTTGCATCAGGAATGTTGTTGTATAAATCTATTGATAATATGTTTGCTTGATATCATCAGAGAGTTAAATATTTGCATGCACAGAATTTTATACTTTTTGTTTTTCCATGTGAGATTGTGTGTTAAAGGAATAGTTCAGTGTTTTTTAAGTTTGGTTGTATCAGGTACTTGACTATAGTCAGTGAAATGTCAGAAAGAGTCCCAGCAGTTGTTTGCAGCAATGACAGAAGAAACTAATACTGAACCAAATATAAGTGATTCTACTAAAGTGACAATGACGTTCCTCTCACTGTGATTGCACAGTATATGAACCTGAGTATAGAGAGGAAGAAATTCTTCAGATTGAGTAGAATAAATGCACACAGGTGGAAGATCACATAGCCATTAGTATGGAGCTAAATCCAAGCCAAAAGTGTTGTAACTTGAAAATTAAAAACAGACTGAAAAAGTAAAATGTGAAACTGAAATTTTAATGGTCTTAAATTTTTTGAAAAATAAAAACACTAAATTTAATAAAAGTAATTGTAACAGAATTTTACTGCCACGCCCCCCATGCCAAAACATGGCCAAAAGTATGAAGCTGAAAAAATAAGATCTGAAAGTGGAAATATCCTGCTTCTAAAAAACGGCACATCACATGTTAAAATATATTTTAGAGTAAATATTAACATAATTACATCTGAGTCAAAAGTATTTTTAAACTGATTAAGTCTTTCTCTTCACCTATTTTTAATTCAATATTGTATTTTTATATTTAAAAAATCAAGAACAAACATTGTAATTTCAGTTACAAATTGTATTTTTTCATTTTTTTTCATTTTCAAATTACAACACTTTTGACCTTTACATAGCCCCATACATTAGCCACAGCAAAGTTTTATGGTAAGAAGCCTAAAATCAATGCAGACAAATGCTCAAACCAACTTTAGAAAAAGACAAAATGTGCACAAAGAAAGTGTGTGGGAATGGGCAGAACCTCTCAAACGCATATCTGTCAGGTGATTGGACAATCATTCTGTCAATCACATTCATTATGGACCAATCAGATGATGTAGCGGGCGGGTGCTACTGCGTGGTGTAGAATACAAAACATGTGCCACTAGAACAAACTTTCATCATAAAATGTAGCAAGCTGACTGAAAATGTCCTTTCTTCTGAGGAGTTTGCAGTGTTGTTATTTGCTATTCACATCATCTGATAAAAAAGCTACTGAAGCTGTTAGCACCTATGCTAACCACTTCCTGCTGTCATCTCTCTTGTAGCTCCTTCATGCTTTGAAGGATGCTGATTGGGTGGTTCCTCTTTGGGCTGCTTATGGTCGATGTCGATTGGAGTTTGGCAAGATGGATCTGGCTGATTACAGACATTAAAAAAGGTGGCTTCATCAACACAAAATCAATTTAAGCTGTTAATTGCTCTTTAGTAGATGTTCATTATCTTTAGCCACAGTCGCTACTTAATGGTCAGTCTTCAATACAAAATGATATCATTATCCTTTTTTTCTGAATCCAAACAAATTAGTAAACAAAAGATGTATGGACGAACAAATTATCTTACTAAATCAGAAAAAGAACAACTGATTAGCTGTCAATGTTAATCTTAAAAAGTGAACACTGGACTAAGCAAAGATTCCAGTCAAACAATTAAACTGATAAACCTTTGAGATTTAAATTCAGAGTCTCCTCCTGTCAAAACTGTTGGACATAGACACTTTCCCCACCTACAGTCCCACTAATGACAGTGATCAGGTCAAAAGTCTTTCTGCATCCTCGGGCAGCATTAGGCGTTTTGTCAGCAGGTGCCACAAATACATACATTGAACATGACAGAGGTCTCCAGCACAGGGGTGAGAGGTTTCTTCTCTGCCACTCATTCATCTAAATTCGCCCAATTTAAAAAGTACAAGGTCAGGAGGGCATACGATGTGCAAACAGAGGAACTAATTAGTCATTAAAAATGAGGGGGAGGGGTAAAACTGAGCAGTAGCTCATATTCAGGATCTGTAGTCTCGTATTGTTTGTCTGTCAGAGGGGGGAGAGCTTTATGCAAACAGTGAGTGAAGAGCTCTCCTGATCTCACGGCTAAAGCAAGGGTCCTCTCCTCCCCTCACAGGCCTTTTGGGGAAACACAAGTATCGACGTGATGGCAGTTTGTTCTGACTTCATAGACGCAGCACGTCTTTTACAGATTAATGGACTCCTGACATCGTAAATACAAGGATTATGACTGAATAATCCAAAGTAAGATGATATTTGATATAAAAATAGACAAAAAAAACATCCTTGGCTCAGTTTGCTGTGATAGAAAAACAAAACATGAATCTTTTTCAGTTTGTCATTTAATATTCTTCTAAGCCTCCTGCTCAACCACCAACTGATTTATCTGGTGGTAAACAATGAGAGGGGCTTAGTTTGTGTGGATTTGTCTGTTGCTGCATTTAAAACATGCAGGAAGAAGTTTCCGTCTTCTTAGATTAAGTTTAATTCCATCAAATCAATGTTAATTTTGACAGCACTTTCAATTTAGTTTTAGTCTTTTGCCTAAAATATCTTTTAGTTTCAGGCATAATTTAGTCATCTAAATTGTTTTAATTTTAGTCTAGTTTTAGTTGATGAAATTTCACAACATTTTAGTTGAAATCTACTGTAAATTTAGTTGACTAAAATATGAAGTGTAAAGGGTAAGGCATTTTTATGTTTCCTTGTATTTCTGAAGTCATGTTTTACACTTGGATAAAATGAAACATCCAATAACCCTTTATTGAATGCTAGCAAAGGTTGAATGTATAAATGAACAGAAACAAATTTAACTTTTGTGTAAAATGCAGTTACCTTTTTTAAGGCAGAGCATCTCAGTTACAATACCAGAACTGACAACAAACAGTGAACCTGCTCTACATGAATATATCAATTCATAAAGAGAGAAGCCCTGATTGGATCGCTCCACAACTTATCCCGTCACTACAAAGCTAAGGCAGTTGTGATTAGATGTCCCACTTAACTCATCCAACCTTTCCACCCAACCAAACTTTTCCCTACTTTTTACATGACCAAATTAGGTCTGATTGGATTAAGTCTCTGTCAAACACTTTAGTCATTTGTTGACAAAAAATGTCAGTTAATTTAGTTTTAGTTTTTTATTCATATGCACTTGTTTTTATTAGTTACTGTCTAGTTTTTGTCAGAGGAAAAAGGATTGTTGAGGACAATAATTAGTCAACAAAATTAACACTGCATCAAACAAGAATTTAGCGAAAAGAAAGTCGTGAAAGACACCAAATAAGCTGTAAATTGGGAAGCATGGCTGTAAGGGTAGACAGAAAGCTGATTTAAAGGGTTAGTTCAGTGTTGTTGAGGTTGGGTTGTATGAAGTACTAGACACTCCCAGCAGTGCCGCACCTTTAAGAAGGACAACCTAAGACTGCTGGTAAGGTACACTGCTGATGGGTACAGGGCAGGGTACACTTATTTTAGTGCAGTTTTTCAAGTTTTACAGAAAAACGAACCACGAAACTCCGTCTGGCTGAATGTATGATTGGTCGAAAGCTCTTTATTTTTCCTCCAGGAAGTCTCTGTGTTCAGCACTATTTTTGATGCAGCAAAAGGCTATGTGTTCTTCCACCTGCGTAAAAATGAGACATTTCTGCCATTAATAAGCTAAGAACATATAATATTAAATGCTTTTTAATTCTGTAATATATTCACCCTTTGTAGAAGCAGGAAAGGCTCGGAAATCATAGTAAAAACTAATCAGTGGAAAGGTTATTTTCAAAGGCGGGCTGGCTGTTAAACCAGTTGTTTACATGTTACTCTTCCAATATCTACATAGCTGATATCTCCTGACGTCATAATTATTGCCATTGGTTGGACCAAAGCTACTGCGTGTACACAACGCTGCACTTTTGGAGTATGTGGAAATCCAGGGTAAGCCTCTTTAAACAATATTAAAAACAAATAAAACTAATGTTGCAGGACATGAGAGCTTTAAATTTTATTCCTTTCCAAGTAAAGTTACCAATGTTTTGTCTTTAAATGTTTGTGCATCACCAACTTAGTGAGAGGACACAGCCAATAACTGAGACTCAAAACAGGAAAGAAGAAGAAGGAGCATAAACATAAGATCTGCTGTTGTCTTGGTTTGGTTCTCATTTTAGAAATAACTGTGGTAGCAATATTCACAATATTACAAGAATGGCTCACGGTGCCATTGGTCTCAATCCCCCTCATAAACAGAGCATTGGTATTAATGTCAGGATATCAACAAAAAACAAATTCACAGGAGCCTCTCGCAAGATAAAGCCTTAATGATACAGCAGGCCAAATAGTAGAGATGATAATGTACACAATTATATGCAACAAACTGAATTTAAAAAGATTTTAAGTAAACAGCCCTCAGGTGGTCCTCAGAGTCCAACCTGGCACCAGAGTAACCAGGTGTTTAATCAATACGCATTATTCAAATGAACATCACGCGTGTTATAATCCTCCAAACACACACACACACACACACTAAACAAGCTGAAGTTTGCCACCAAAGTAATCAATGGTTGCCATAATTAACGGCCAGCTTTGGCAGAGCTTTTCTCATCCCGCACATAAATGATTTTGGTAAATGAGGGAGCGTTTACAGTAACAACACAGACGCAGCCAACCAAAGCACAGCGCCCTGTGGTGGCCAGTAAACAGAGTCTGGCGCCCAGCTGCTTATCGATCAGTCGGGTGGTCAGGGTCAGTGTGTGTGCGCTCCATCATAACTGCAGGTCAGTTTGTTATTGGATTTTTAATTACACCGCCCAGACATCAACAAATGTACACATGTAGAGGTGTAACAGAGAAGGGAGACTCCTAAAGGTTCAACATGTAGAGCTGAAATGTCCTGATTCATTTACAGAATGAACAATTTTATGTTTTGTAGACAAGAACTTAGAAAACTTTAAACATCACCAACCCAGTGCTACAAGTGAAATCCTTTTACCTCGATCAAAAAGGAGTTTGTTAGTTTCTTTTTGTCCTTGAACAGGACTACTCAAAAACTGAGCAACAGATCTGGATGAAATGTTCAGGAAATGTTGGTCATGGCACGAGAAAGAAGTGATTCAATTTTGGTAGTGATCCCAATCCAAAAGCAAATCCAGGAATTGTGTTTAGGATTTGTTAACATCTGAAGAAAGAGCTGTTTTCCCAAATTTTTTGCTAATAACTCAATTACTCCTCAATGAATTTTGATGACATTTTCAGAGAAAGTTGTTCATGGCACAAAAAATAGGTTATTAGATATTAATGGTGATCTAAATTTGGATGTGAATCAAGGCATGTTTTAAAGGATTTCATTAAATTGTGAGAAAGGGAAAATTATTCACATTTCTTCTAATGGCTTGATAAGTTTTCACATTTTCAGAGAATGTTGGTCATGGAACAATTATGCAGTGATTAAGTTTTGGTGGTGATCCGAGCCAGACGCCAAACCAGAAATTGGTTCAAGATTTGTTACCATCGCAAGAAAGGGCATTTTTTCACATTTCTTCTAATAACATTAAAGGTTCTCAATGGATTTGGATGACATTTTCTGGAAATGTTGGTCATAGCACAAGGAAAACGTGCCTTCATTTTGGTTGTGATCAGACTCCAGATGTGGATTGTTGAAGCATTTCTCATCATTTTAAGGTTTCAGGTTTTCCACATTTTTGGCAATAAGTTCACACTGGATTTCGATGACATGGTCCAGCCATGGTTTCTTGAATATTACAGTAAGTTTACTGAACTCCAGTGGCCTCCTCAGTATCCAGATCTCAATCTAATAGAGCATCTTTGGGATGTGGTGTGATGTATCATGTAAATGTGGACCAAAATCTCACTTCCAGAACCTTGTTGAATCTGTACCAGGAAGAATTCAGGACAGATCTGAAGGCAAAAGAGGGTACAACTTAGTAACCCTAATTCCAATGAATTTGGGAATTTGGTAAATTGGGTGTAAAAAGTAATTAAAAAACAGAATACAATGATTTACAAATCCTGAGTGTTGATTAAGGGAAGATGATGTGACGAGTTTGAATATTAAATATCTTGTCACTGTAGTGCACACATTAGAAAATATGTAAAAAAGCATTTGTAAATTACTGTACTCAGATTTTATGAACATTTTTAAAAGGTGAAGAAGGCCTCAAATCACCTGCTTTCTTTCCCAGAAGCAGACTTTATCAAAATCAGATTGCTATTAAGAAGTCATAACCCACTGACTTCATTTCTGCTTATGCTGTCTTCCACTCAAAATTCATTCTAAATCATAATCAATCATGACCTGATCAATATTTTGTGGTTTGAGGAGTAAACAGGGAGGAAGAGACACCCTCTGGTCTGTTATTCACACAGTTTATCTGTCTGTGCTGTCTCTTATCTACTTTAGCTTCATTGTCTGCTGCTCGATGTCATCCAGCCGACACACTCATGCAATTATATCAACACAGCTCTCTACATTTGAAGGCGAGACGACCTCTCATCACTTTAATTACGCCGCTTCCTTTTTATTACCTCGCATTATACAGCACTCTTTCACATCAGCCATCCCTGCAACCCAACAAAACATGATCTAGAAATGATTAAATCACATCCACACATGTTGACATTTGTTTTTCAACCACATTACCGAGGTAAACACTACATTTATTTGCTTTTCACTGGTAGCCTTTCAGCCGCGGGTTCTTTTTATAGATTTTATTTGTTCTCCATACTCTGACTCGTACAGCTGGCAGGAAAAACAGCTGCAGATAATTGAAATTGTGTCATTAAACAATTTTGATATTTGCAGAAGGGTTCTTTTTTGTTCATCACGTTCAGCACTGCAGCATTTCAGTGACAGATAATGTGGGTTTTGGCCAGCATGATGTATGAGCTAATGGAGGCTGCGAGTGTTTTCACAGAAATAATTGCTTTTGTCTGCATATACATGAAGCTGCCGGGGAAAAAAAGAGCTTAGCTAATACTCGTTTTATAAGATGCAGTATGTACACAGCCCCTGGTGTTTTTTCTTTTTGTAGATGAGGACAAAAACATTTTTTCATCTCGATTCATAATAGCTGCCTTCAACAAAAGTCTGGCATGTACAGGAGCAATGAATCCTGATTGAACACTTTTATTGTGATTACGAGTACAAGGCTGCAACTGATGCATTATTTGGCATTTATGTGGGCTGATGAACTGTTTTCTGAGTTTGTGCAACAAATGTGAGATACACAAACAAGTAGCTGAGAAAGCTCTGTCCTATGAGATGACTAACTATCAGCAATTCTCCTCATAGCTCAGCAAAAACAGGCTCCCTTTATTTTGTGTTGTTAAGTTATGACTTCCTAATAAGAGAGTGACGTTAAACTCCCTCTGGGTTTGTTTCTCTATGCTCTGTGTTTACCACTCTTCGCTTGAAACCTGTTTACTGATATGCAGCTAGTTTATGTGTCACTTAGGTGGTGTTCACACCAACAGCTCGGCTGCTTTGTTCCAATTTAGTTTTAAAAAGCAATACAAATTCGCATATTTCCCTTAAATCATTTTATGTTCACATGGCAGTATTTTGAAAAAGGGCTGAGACCAGTCCAGGTCACACCAAAGTCGTTCTGAGTGTTGCTTGTACGACAAGTCAGGCTGTACATTATGGGAAGAAAGACAAAACGATAAATAACAACAATAATATAGGAAGATTAAATGTCCTATGTAAGGTTATATGGATGAATATATTTATCAGTGTGGGATATTCCTTACAATGTAAGCATCAGCAAACGCTCGCCGGTGTCTACAACAAACCACAGAGGACACTATATAACACAGTAACTTGTTACAACATAACAGCTGTAGGACTGTGTAGATTCTCATTCATCCAGGTCATGGTCATTCTGAAGATTCAAAAGCAAGGCAACTGGACTGTGTAGAGTTTGTTGGGAAGACGTTTCACTTCTCATCCAAGAAGCTTCTTCAGTTCCAAATGGCTGGTGCTGGAAGCAGATATTTATCTTGCTAGAGGAAAAAACAACAACAAAGGAAGGGAGGAGTTGGAGAATGACTCATAGAAACTTCTTCCAGGGTGATGTAACCCCTGAGAGTCGTTACCCTGAATGGGTCATTAACTCCCCCTGTCATGTGAGGTGTTATGGTCACATGTGCCCAGGTGTGAGTGTTTGGAAAGCTTTCTGGGGAGAGAGCTTAGCACTGCATTATATGTAGGTGAGAGGTTGTGTCTGAGTCCACCACCTCTGTTAAGAGAAGGCTTCTCCAGTCTGGTGAAGATGGCTTCTTTAACTCCTCTTTCAAACCATCTATCTTCTCTTGCCAACACCTGTACATTGCTGTCCTTAAAAGAGTGTCCCATGTCCTTTAAGTGAAGGTGGACTGCTGAGTCCTGACCTGAGGACGTGGCTCTCCTGTGTTGAGCCATACGCTTGTGAAGCGGTTGTTTAGTTTCCCCAATGTACAGGTCTGAGCATTCCTCACTGCACTGGACTGCATACACCACATTGCTCTGTTTATGTCTTGGTGTTTTGTCCTTGGGATGGACCAACTTCTACCTTAATGTGTTTCCAGGCTTGAAGTGAACAGGAATGTGGTGTTTGCCAAAGATTCTCTTGAGTTTTTCAGATAAACCTGCAACATACGGAATCACAATGTTCTTGCGTCTCTCTTCCCTTTCATGCTCCTTCTCCTTTCTTTTCTTGTTCTTCAAAAAGGCCCACTTTGGGTATCCACAGGTTTTCAGGGCTTCTCTAATGTGTTTCTGTTCCTTTTCCTTTCCTTCCTTCCTTGTAGGAACACTCTCAGCCCGGTGGTTGAGGGTTCTGATGACACCCAGCTTGTGCTGAAGCGGATGGTGCGAATCAAAGAGTAAATATTGATCCGTGTGTGTGGGTTTCCGGTACACTTCAACGTTGAGACCCCCATCTGCCTCCAAGTGTACTGCACAATCCAGAAAGGCCAAAACGTTGTCCTTAACATCTTCACGCGTGAACTTAATGTTGTTGTCCACTGTGTTGATGTGGTCTGTGAAAGCCTCTATTTCATGTGCCTGGATTTTGACCCAGGTGTCATCCACATACCTAAACCAGTGGCTTGGTGCTGCTCCATGGAATGAGGCTAGGGCCTTTCTCTCCACCTCTTCCATGTACAGGTTAGCTACTATGGGAGATACAGGAGAGCCCATGGCGCATCCATGTTTCTGCCTGTAGTAGTGGTCCCTGAACTGGAAGTAGGTGGTACTCAGGCAGAGGTCCAGTAAGGAGCAGATGTGGTCAGGGGTGAGGTTGGTTCTGACCTCCAGTGGACTGTCCTGTAAGAGATGTTTTCTTACTGCTTGGACTGCCTCTGTGGTCGGAATGCTGGTGAAAAGTGATGTGACATCAAAGGAAACCATGGTTTCCTCTGGGTCCAGTGTGATGTCCTTGATTTTCTGTGCGAAGTCCTGTGAGTTTCTGATGTGGTGAGTAGTGTGGCCAACAAGGGGAGCTAAGATTGTGGCCAAATGTTTTGCTATGTTGTAGGTGACCAAGTTGATGCTGCTGACAATGGGTCTAAGGGGTGCACCTTCCTTGTGTATTTTTGGAAGTCCATAAATGCATGGGACTGCTTCCCCTGGGTAGAGCCTGTAGTAGAGTGGCCTGTCGATCACTCCATCCTTTTCCAGCTGTTGGAGTAAGTTTATTACCTTCTTCTTGTAGATGTTAGTGGGGTCCCGTTTCAGAATCTCATAAGTAGTGGTATCACTGAGGAGGCTTATTACCTTGTCATGGTAATCACTTGTGTTGAGTATCACAGTGCATCTCCCCTTGTCTGCAGGCAAGATGGTTATGTTTTCATCTTTTTGCAGTGATGACAAGGCTCTTCTTTCCTGGCTTGTGAGGTTAGAAGGAGGTGTTTTAGCACTCGAGAGAGCCGCTGTTATCTTCAACCTGAGTTGCTCTGCCTCTGTGACCGTCAGCTTGTTGTCTCGGATGGCTGACTCTGTCGCTGTTATGAGGTCTACCATTGGGATCTGTTCTGGGGTTACAGCAAAATTTAGTCCTTTGGAAAGGACCTCCTTTTCTGGTTGGGTGAGAACCCTGTCTGATAAGTTCTTCACCCATTTATCTTGTGTGTTGGAGTCCGTGTTGTTATCTTTCTTATCCCTCCATAATAATTCAGATGATCTTTTAAATTGTGTGGATTGCAGCCTGTCAAATTTTTGTGTTTGTCGCTCCTTCCCTTTGCTGTGTTGTGCAATCTGCGCCTTATCCACAAAGTTGTTAACTTCAGCGAGAATGTGGTCTGGAAGCAAAGATGCCAGTGCTTTCTTGGTGTGGTCAATTTTATCTTGCAAGGCCTTAATGGTGAAGTTAGTCTGTCTAATCCTCTCGTTGAGAAGCTGATTTTGAGCCCTCATGAGAATGAGGTCTGCCCTGTGCCCTTTCACCGTCGATACCAGCTGTAGACTTTTATGAACAAGCTGTTGCTGTCTGCATCGAAGATTGAAGCGGAGGTGGTTTCGATAGTCCGCCATCTTCTTGCAAGATTTCTCATACTCCCGGACCAGCTGCAGGGTATTCAACCCGAAGTGTGATCCAATACGTCTGTGTAGATTCTCATTCATCCAGGTCATGGTCATTCTGAAGATTCAAAAGAAAATTCAAGAAAAGAAAGGAGAAGGAGCATGAAAGGGAAGAGAGACGCAAGAACATTGTGATTCCGAATGTTGCAGGTTTATCTGAAAAACTCAAGAGAATCTTTGGCAAACACCACATTCCTGTTCACTTCAAGCCTGGAAACACATTAAGGCAGAAGTTGGTCCATCCCAAGGACAAAACACCAAGACATAAACAGAGCAATGCGGTGTATGCAGTCCAGTGCAGTGAGGAATGCTCAGACCTGTACATTGGGGAAACTAAACAACCGCTTCACAAGCGTATGGCTCAACACAGGAGAGCCACATCCTCAGGTCAGGACTCAGCAGTCCACCTTCACTTAAAGGACATGGGACACTCTTTTAAGGACAGCAATGTACAGGTGTTGGCGAGAGAAGATAGATGGTTTGAAAGAGGAGTTAAAGAAGCCATCTTCACCAGACTGGAGAAGCCTTCTCTTAACAGAGGTGGTGGACTCAGACACAACCTCTCACTTACATATAATGCAGTGCTAAGCTCTCTCCCCAGAAAGCTTTCCAAACACTCACACCTGGGCACATGTGACCATAACACCTCACATGACAGGGGGAGTTAATGACCCATTCAGGGTAACGACTCTCAGGGGTTACATCACCCTGGGAGAAGTTTCTATGAGTCGTTCTCCAACTCCTCCCTTCCTTTGTTGTTGTTTTTTCCTCTAGCAAGATAAATATCTGCTTCCAGCACCAGCCATTTGGAACTGAAGAAGCTTCTTGGATGAGAAGTGAAACGTCTTCCCAACAAACTCTACACAGTCCAGTTGCCTTGCTTTTGAATCTTCAGAACAGCTGTAGGAGTATCTGCAGAGAGATGCAGAAGAGCAGAGAGCAGATTTAAAAAGGATAAATTCTCCTGTGTGATGACAGAACTTGTAACCCTGTTCGTCTGTGTTGGTTGCTGGGTTGATTAGAAGTGAGCTGAGAACACCTATTTCAGGAGAGGTTTTCATTGTTATTTGGACCGAAACAGGGATCGTTGGCTTTGTTCGTATATATTTAAACAAACCATGCCAAGCAGAGAATGCTCACTTGTATTGGAACAACTGTCCCAAACAATTCAGGTGTGAAAACAACAGTAAATTTAATTTGCAGAGCTGAACACATATTTATAAAGATAATCACTGACTTCATACATTTTTCCTTCCATTTCTTTCCACTTATTCAAAGTCACGTTGCAGTTACAGCAGGCTAAGCAAGTTGACCCAGACATCCCTCTCCTAAGCAACATTTGCTTGCAGCTCCTGGGGGATTGTGGGGAATCCCAAGGCCAGAAAGGGTCCACATAATCCCACCAGTGAGTTCAGGGTCTGCACCTGGGATTCCTTCCAATTGGGCGTGCCCAGAAGCCTGCTAAGAGGCATCCTAATCAGATGCCTGAACCACCTCAACCTGCTCTTTTTGTTGTGAAAAAGCAACAGCTCTACTCTGAGCCTCCTTCAGATTATTGAGCTCTTCTCCCGGACCCTACAGATGAGCCCTCCCACCCTTTAGAGGAAAGTCATCTTTTCTGATTGATTGATTTGAATTTATTTCGAACGTGTATACAAAGAAATAAAAATAGAGAAATACCAATCCTATGCAAAGAAAAAAAGAAATAAAGTATTTATACATGTTAGAAAAGGAAAAGGAAGAAGTAAATACATAAAAAAAAGTAAATACTACTTTTATATGTAGTCTCCTTGGTTTGGTCTCTGCAGAGGTCTCAACTATAGATGAGGTTTTCAACAAGGATGGTCTAGTAAATCAATTGTTATAGTTTGAGGTCAGCTCCCTCTTCAACTAGACCGACAATGCAACTATTACTCTCAATGAACAAGACCCTGAGATACCTTAACTCCTACATTTAAGGTTAAGATTCAATCTCCTCACCTGGAGGGGGCAATCTATAGTTTATTGTCAAAGAACTACAGTCATAGATGAAGACGGGCTTCCCTAGTCCTGACAGCTTCACACTTTGCTACAAATCACCCCAATGCCTGCAGGGGGTCTAAAGCCAAAAGATACAAAGCAGAAATTAAAGTCTGAGGTCCTCAAACCTGAAACCCTCCTCCCCTGACTGCACCCCAAGATCCTGTCCATCAAAAGGGACAGATCAGTGGAGGACAACCTCTGTTTTAGAAATACCACCAATTCAAGGACAAAACCTGATTGACTGCACTTGGCTCAAGATCCAACACAAATGGAGCATCACCAAAGAGATGTTTAATTGTGGACTGAGACTTTGGACCCCCAATGCCTGCAGGGGGTCTAAAGCCAACGAAACATCATCTACACAAAGCAGAAATCAAAGTCTGAGGTCCTCAAACCTGAAACCCTCCTCCCCTGACTGCACCTTAAGATCTTGTCCATCAAAAGGGACAGATCAGTGGAGAAAAACCTCTGATTTAGAAATACCACCTATGCAGGGACAAGGCCTGATTGACTGTCCTTGGCTCAAGATCCGACACAAATGGAGCATCGCCAAAGAGATGTTTAATTGTGGACTGAGACTTTGGTACTGAGTGTGGCACTTACTGTACATCTTCTCTAAAAGTTGTTTATTGTACTTTTGGTGCATTGGCCCAGCATAGCTGCAATTACTCATTGGAAGCTGATATCATTAGCTCTGTCTGGCTGAGCCTGCAAATATAATTTGTCACAAATTAGAATCGAATCAACATCCCTCTGTCTGTGCTCACCCACATACTTCCAGAAAAAGCTGTCATACGTTCGGCTGAAGGAATGACGTCCCTGAAGGCTCACAAAGTCATCATTAAGGATCAGACAGGCTGACAGGTAAGTCAATATTTGTCAGGCCGTTCTCAGCGGCAAGCTGGATTCCTATTTATCCCGACACATGCGGTATCAGCCCCAAAAGACTTCAGTGTCCTCAAGTCCTCAGTGACAGCTGTTTACTGCTCAGAGATGCAACAACCAACTTGTCAGTTCAGGTGTGGAGTTATTTTGCTGCAGGCAGCAGAGGAAGAGGGAGTCATGTACTTAGCCTAAGCAAAAGTGCTGATAACACAGTGTTTAAATGCAGCTGAAACATATTTAACCTTTTAACCTACTGTTTAAAGACGGGCCCTGTGACAGAGATCAGCTCTGCATCCGTCCAGAAAGAATTGGCACAGAAGTAGTGCATTTGTAACTTTACATAATCTTTATTTTGGATATAGAGATTGACGTATACTCAGCAAAATGAGAGTCAGAGCATATTTTGATAAGCATGTTGCTGGTAGAGGGAGAGGTTGGTACTACCGTGTATCAAAGTAGTACCCAAACAAAGCAGCTTCAGTGGAAAAGTAAGCTGTAGTAAATGTTTTTTATATAGTGCACAGTTACCCTACTCTGTTTCATGGCTTAAAATAATTGAATACACTAAAGATGAGGTATTAAATGTCCCATCAGTGTCCAGGCCAACTCCTCAGAAGTCTACTATTAATCATATCATGTAGACTCCAGAAGGGTATCCTATTTCACATTTGCCATCAGTACCCCTTAAGTACCAAAAACCTCTTTCACACTTGCAAAAAACCCCTGAAATTATCCGGACATTACCCAGCGAGTCGTATGTGTGAGCACAAACAGCTGAGCTTTTCACTCTGACTTTACCAGGTTATTTCCTTGCATCCCGACAAGAATTATATCCAGATAAAGTCAGAGTAGGCTCATGTCTGAACACTGCATCGAAATATCAGGGTAATTCACTGAGGCAAGTGGGGATAGCATGACATGACTATGTTACCGGCGCAAACCAGGGAAAGTTTAAATAAACTTTTCCTGCTGTTTCGGGAGAAGTTTATCTGATTAAAGGAGAGTAATATAAACTCAAATGCGCATATGGACATCAGAAATGCTCCAAAACGATCACCACTGGGTTTTTCGTACACTCAAAGAGCCGCTGTAGGATACAGAACTTAAACTTTGCAGCTTCCTTTCTCCGCTCTAATCGTCGTGTACGTAGTGGTGCTGCTTTATCTTCACTCCTGTGAGCTCCAGTGCTCCTCTCAACTCCTAAATGGATGCTACTGATACACTTTTTAAGATGTAACAATGAAGTTAGGATATAAATTGTGATATGAATTGTTCTTCCACTCTCATATTATGAAAACTGGCTGCCTGGACATTATCCTGATAATAGCAGGGTTGCATGCATGAAAAGAGCTCTAGAGATCCTAATCACGAAAGACTTGTAAAATAGAAAATTTTTCACTCAAGTTTGGTCTCTCCTGATTAACAGTTTTTACTTCCGTTTTACTCAGTGCCCCAACTTCATTGTAATTCAGGTTTGTACTTTCACTTATGTTCAGTCCATATGTTCAACCACTGAGACAAAGGAGCAGCAACAATACAGCTCACTCCTGAAATAAAACCTTCATCATTCACCCCTTTATATGTGCTTTGGTTGAGCAGGTATAATGTCGACCGTGTGGTTTTAAAATGTGTTTAATATTTTGCAAAAATCAAAGTGAACTAAACATTAAAACCTCTCTGCTTTTCAAATAAATTATTCTTTTCAGTCTTCAAAGATTTGGTGAGTGTGTCAGCTCACCAAATCCCCCCAAAAAAACATGTTTCCTCATTTGTCCTTGTGCTTTTCAGCCGCTCGGATGGTTCTGCTTTTGTTGTCACAGTTTTAAGATATCCAAAACATGGACTAATGCCTCACCCCAGCACGGTGGGCAAAACATTGATAATGAAATTAGAAAAACTCAGCAGCACCAAGTTTATTCTCCCAAAAAACAAAGCCTGAGTTGGACTAGTTTATCTGCAAACCTCAGTGTGAACTGTTTTCATTTAAACCCCATTCTCTCTGAAAACAATGTCACCAATATTCAAAGAAAACTCTCAACAAACACGCAAAAATAGATGCGGAGTACCGTCAACACAAAATTTCCCTTGAAACAAGACTTTGTACTAAACCACACATTCTTCCTTTCCACAACAGACGTCTGAATTCATCAATAATAAAAGGCACCCCACTGCAGCTTATTTTTGATTCTCTCAGAGGTCCATTTGACCAATTAGATCATGATTGCTAACATGATCATCTTTCATTTATGGCTAGTGTCTTGTACCAGGATGTGAAGTTGACATGAAGGGGTCATTGTGATGTTACACCTTGAGGTTGTGGTTTCAACTCATCAGCTTTCATTAGTTGCACCAGTGGGTCAGGTGTGCTAGAGTGGAATGGATGCCTTAACCTATAAAAAAAAACCACAACCTTGCCATACAGCTGGATCAGCCTGATTTTAATGTCTGTAATCATGCAGATCCATCTTGCCAAGCTCCAATCTTTATGATTGTAGAATAATGGGAAATAACAGGACAGCCCAGTCAGTGTCCTTTGGAGCAGGAAGATGTGGGAGCTATGAGCAAGACATCAGCAGGAAGTGACTGCATGTACAGAGGTTAGCATTGATGCTAACAGCTTTGGTGGCAGTCTTATTAGATCTGGACCACATTTCCTTAACTAGAAAGCATTCAGAGAGCACAAACCTCCGCCAAGGTAGCTCACATATCGCTTTTACATCTATAAGCAGTATTTCCATGATAAAGTTACCCTGAAAGCACATCTAGTACTTGGAATCATGTTGATATCATTATTAGTTAGACAGTTATTAAGCAAAAATGATCTTTCGCTGATGGCGGTTATCTGGATCACCACCAAAATCTAAAGATATTTTTAAGTTGGGCCATTACCAAGGCCTGAAAATGTCAGCAAAATCTGTCCAGTAGTTTTTGTGTAAACTTGCTTACAAACAAACAGACAAACAAGCACAGGCAAAAACATATCCTCCTTGGCAGAGGGAAAATAAAAAATAAACAGCACTACAAACTTCTCTATAGAAAGGATATTGTCGCTCCATGCTCATGTTCTGTCCTTAACATCACCACAGTTACACCCGCCTGCTATATCATCTGATTGGCCCGTAATGAAAGTGATTGATGGAACCGTCATCCAGCCAACTGCCAGATGTGCTTCTGAAAGGTTCTGCCCATTTCCAAATGCTCTCCATGGGCTCTTTCCCAGATGGACCAGTGAAATATATTGAATGGTCTATCTGGCGGCTCAGGGTAGAAGACGCCATGATGCAAGACACAAGAGACAAATGGGAGACTGAGGCTGTGTCCGCATGTACGCGGTAATGATCTGGTCCACGAGTAAAGTTTTTAAAAACATCCCCATCCACACAAAGCACACACACAAAATATTATATTATATATATATATATTTTATATATTTTATATATATTTTATATATATATATATATATATATATAAATACACATACTGCAATCAGCTGGTGACTGTTGGAGTTTTGCCAATTGCAAAACTATGCAAAAAATGAGGACACAAAGACAGAACCAATCTGCAGCCTCTTGCAGAATTTATTCAGAGAGAGTACAGCTTTAGAACAAATCTCAATCTCTAGCATCATTTCTCTTGTGACTTTATAGTGCTTCAGTGACGTCAGTGCTTCTCTCCACCCAAAGCCAAGTTCCTTGAGTTTGACCAGACCTTAGATCTGATTACCAGCCAAATTTCCTGTCCTGGAACTGCAATTTGAGATATATATATATTATCATTTTCCTAACAACCTGACCTGCAAAGTTCCTCTCCACATCAGGGCCAGTTGACCTGAAGAGAGATGTTCTGCCAAAACAGCAATTCTGGGGAATTCATGTTGGACAGATCATTTCCAAGCACTTTTTCAGACAAACAACATTGTGTCCTGATATAACATCTGTTTCCTGTTATTGTAAGCCAACGCTCCAACACAACCGGTTCAGGGTGTACCCCATCTGTTGCACAATGTCAGCTAGGATAGGCTCTAACAACCCTACCCCATGACCCCGAAAGGGATAAGTGAAATAGATAATAGATGGATGGATGGAAAATGCCAAGATCATAAATCTGTCCTCATCACATTTGTCTCTGCTGAATATAAACTTATTTGAGGTTAGCCCCTTGAGATGTGGCATCCCATTTTCAAGAGGGTCCTGTGGTTAAAAAGGTATGTATTAAAGAAGTATTATCAATAACAACCATGGATCTAATGTTAACATTACCATCTATTTCTGTGTTTACAATGAATTTGTATATATTCAGAAATGATTATCTCTAGTCCCACCACTCCCCTAAACTGCATGTGCAAACCCTGACAACAATAGAAACAATGGTGGAATACAGTGGCAAGTTTGTGCTGCTAAAGCTACTTAGCTTGATTTTTGTCTTTTACAGCGAAATCTTCTGCTCCTCTTCGACCACCATGAGCAACAAGTGGACATGGAGAAAAGCGTACGCCATGTTTGTTTACATCGAACAAGTTTTATGCACAAGCTCCATGTCTTCTTCTGGAAATAATGACGTGGGCGAAACTTCTTTAGAAACTAAATGGATCATTTTCATCTCCATTTGGACAGTAAATTTGATGATTTGACAGGACACATGCAGTTTCAGTAGTTTTGCCACAAAGATACATTAGTAACTCGATAACACTCCCCACAGGAGATGACTCTGAACCTTTTGGTCCCTGAGTGCCTCTCCCCTGCAGATGTTTTTAACAAGACGAAGCTCTAACACCGGCTCTGCTTCATTAGCTGTCCCAGTGAACCACTCCACCACAATACCTGAACCCTGGAAGTAGCACACCTAGCAGAGGCACAGTCCCCATTTCTGCAATAATTAGCAACACATGTGCTTGCCCTGATACAAAATGTCAAAATGTCTGCTGGGAGAAAGGTCGACTCCCTTCGCTCTTAGTCAGCCAAGTTGCCAGGTAACACCTGAACTGAAAAGCGAGGTGTTTTTCTGCTCTCTGGTTGAAAAATGTTAACTTGTTTAACCTCACAAACATCCCGCATCTCTATTTTTCTTAACTTTCCTGTGTTCCTCGGGCTCTCTCAGTAAAGATGCCATCATTTCAAAGAGTTAACCTGTGCATCCCTGCAGAAAGGTGAAAAGTTCAACCTTTCCAGATAAGCAAATGTTCAGCCAAGTCAATCTCTTAAGTTACTGGATTCAAGAGCTTAAAAAAGAAGGTTAAATTTAATAAAGTTGCAAAGCTGGTGGAGCTATTTCTGGCACCCCTGGTTCCATTTATTTTTACCAGCGAAACACAGCATGACTCATTTGGAACATTTCAGCTGGGATTGAAATAAACTCCTTTTCTGCTTGAATCATTTGAGAAAAATATTAAATGGCTTCAAAGTCATGGGAACAAGGTTGTACACACAAAAAAGGCATTAAGTTAACTACATACTTTTCAGAGAGAAACATGCAATCAGTCACAAAAATCTGTTAACTTAGCTGCAACAGTTTCCTGAAAGAAATACTGCAGAGGGAGTTATAAAAGGAACAATGAATCATTCAGCTTCAGAAGGTGTTTTTGGCTTCACAGCCTTTTCAGAGGTTGTCAGAAGCTTGTGAACATCCCAGAAAAGGCTCTGCCCCTGACAGTATAGGCCTGTCAGTGCATTGTTATGTCACTTTGTGCACTTGTCATGCTTATAATAAAATAGATCAGGGATGGGAAACTTTGGTTACCAGAAGGGCCACCAGAGGACCAGATTTTAAGAGTTTGAAGTAAAGGGACATTTTTGTTTTAGCAAATGCATAAAATGAAGTTTCACTAGAGCAATTACAGCTGGCTGTAGCTCTGTTTTCTTGGGAAAGGGCTATTTCAATGTTGCCATGGCAGATTAGGTCAGATTTTTATATATGTGATATTTCAAACTCATTGGCGGGCTGCATTAAAGGAGTTTTGGGGCAGCATGTGGCCCCTGCATTCAACCCAAACTTTTTTTTGTTGTTCCTAGTAACTTACTTGCAGAACCATCCCTACCCAATGTGGTGCCCTAGGTGAGATTTTATTTGGTGCCCCCTTTCATGTGTTTACAAAAAAAATCAAATAGCATTGCTTTAGCAATTGTCTTTAATTTGTAAGATAACGTCACCCAATTTGCATGCTTAACAAATAACAAATAAATACAAAAAAATCTGAAATACAATAAAAAAAACCTTACCACAAAACAAAAAACCTGTAAATTAGTGAATAAATAATAATAACTCATTTGGTATTATCATTTGAAGTAATGAAGGAGGTTATGTTTTCGCCAGGGTCTGTCTGTGTGTTTGTTTGTTTGTTGGTTTGTAAGATTACGCAAAAACTACAGGGTGGATTTACATGAAAATTTTACCAGAGATGTGGTTTGGTTCAAGGAAGAACCCATTAGATTTTAGTGGTGATCCACATATTTGCCTGGATGCAAAAAATTCCCCAAATTTGTGAAAAATCCAATAAGTTAACACTGGGTCGTATTTTAAAATATCATATCTCTGACATCACTTGATGGATTCGCTTTAAAATTTACAGGATAATATATATAATATAACTCTATCATCACGGTCAATTTCATCTGGATCTGATCCAGATTGAAGTCTCAAAAAAACATTGAAATTATAATGGCAAATCCCATTCATTTCTCCTTGGGTGCTTTGAGGGTTGCACCCCCTTTTTGTCATTATGAGAATTGTAGTTTATTAGCAAACTCACATCAACGTTTTTCAAGCCTATTTCACTACATTACTCGGATTCCCTTGCAATGCCAGTGGAGGACTTCTCCACATGGACAGACATGACAGAGAGTTGGCCATCCAATCGGAACGAGTGGTGATCCAGAATTGCATCTTGGCGGAGGTCTGAGCTCTCCGAGTGCTTTTCTAGTCATAGTTTTATCATAATTATAGTGAAGATACATTTGTCCCAATTTTGTGGCGCCCCCTGGAGGCCAGAGCCAGCCCTGCTTACTTGCCATTAACCCCCATGCACACACACAAGCCTGCATGTCACACACATGCAGCAGCGATCCCCAGTGCACTCCTGTGTGTATAAGACTTTGTTTCTTTTCACAGACTTTAGTGATGATTTCAGCGGTTCATTTCTGAGTATTTTATCTAAATCAGGGGCTGTCGACGACATTTGTCTGAGGGCCAGTTTTCTGCAAGATTTTAAAATAATGTCAAACAATATAAATTATGTGGTCTAATAAAATATTTTTGAGTTGCATATTTTATTTTTACTTTTTTAAGCAAGATCAGTCCCTATGACCCATACTACTGCAAGCTACATGGCGCAACTAAAATATTTTGGCTACTTCTGTCTTGGGCTGTCATGTTTTCCAGTTCCAGTGGGGTTTTTTTTCTGGTTAAACATTGGATCACTGGTGGATTTCTGTAAAACAACTGAAACTTGAAGTCATGCCTGAAGTTGTTTTGGGGAATTTATCAGTAGTTTTAGGGATTTAAGAGCAGAAAGATACCTTAAAACCACAAAAAGATTGTTGCCCTGGACATTTTTCTGAATTTGATGATACTCCAGGGGCTGAATAGGAGGCTGTGGGGGGCCTGATGTGGTCACCAGTTTGTCTAGAGAAAGGATTTATATACAGGATAATGATTAAATACACCCCTTCAACAAGAGCTCTCTTCATTTTGTATTCCTTGCACTCCACTTCAGCAGCAGCAAGCAAAGCTAAGAAAATTCTGCATCACCTCAGAGTGTGAAAATGATATCACGTCTCTGTTTCCTCTTATCCCGACCAGAAACTGTGTTATCTCCCCACCACGAACTCTTGTTCTACACTGTTTATTCATGACAGAATCAACATCTTACAGATATCCCCGCAGACTGAAACCTCGCTCCTGGTGACACCAGATCCAAGGCTTACATCTTTATCGGGGTAACTCAGGGTACAGAACATGGCAGGGGACGGCAGCCGACCCTCTGTCTTCATAGGCGACGTAAACCTCAGTCTTAAGGGTTGGCTGTCGATTCCAGAGGATGACAGGCATGAAAGGAAGGATTTAGATGTTGACCCATACATCTCTCCACCTGGCTTTGAAGCCTGCGAGTAAGACCTGGTATCACTCGGTGCCACCACCTCGCCTTCCTGCTGGAGATGTATCCTCGAGTTCAAATGAAATGTATTTCCCCCTTTACTATTTTTATCCTTGTTATGTTTCCTCAGCAGCAGCAGTGGGGGGATAAACAGTCCAAATACAGGCCAAACACACACAGATATTAACTCCCCCCTACGGCTACCTTCACCAGGAAATCTTCAAACACAATCCAGGAAACACAGAGGTCACTGCCTGGCCAAATCAGGACTTCAATTAGGCAAAAACAATGGCTGCTGGTTCAGGCTACTCCTGGCTCGGGGAAACGGTCCCGCCCACGCGGTGGTGTTATCTCTCCCTCTACAGACATGCATGCGCTGCCTGCAGCTCCTCGCAAGACACACAGCTGGCGCCGGACGCTTTTTGTTTAATTATGGATCTTCAGCTGAACGTTACTTTTAATTTCCTCTCATTGATGATTTTCGCAAAGTATTCCTCAACCCCAGTTGGTTTAATTAGACAAACATGTGGCAGGGAATGATGGGACCCCTCAGGAATTAAAATATCTGCCATAAAATTAAAAAAAAAATTGTTATCTTAATATGTCAGTGTTCAGTATAAGGCATGGTGTTTGTTGATTATGTTGTTTTTTGTGGGATTTTTGGGGTGAAAGAGGTGAAGGCAGTGCTATATTTTGACATAAGTATCCAGCTGCAGCCTCAAGACCCCCCCCCCCCCCCCCCCCTTAAAGCTGAAGTGTCTAATTAATTTTTTGTGTCAATGGCCCTAAAAAATATGATCTGTTTACATCTTATTACTGAAGCCACATGATACATCATTAGATAGCTGTGCCTCCTTCTTACTCTGTTTTAAGCCTTAAGAAAATCTAGCAAGGGACACCCACTTTTCTGCCCATCAGGGCTCAGTTCAGGAATAGTTCTCTTGCTTATTATATCTAAATGAGCTTTAATTGTTGTTTAAATGGTACAGGTAATGTGGTTAGTGGCTCTTTTGTGGCTGCATCACGTTGGCATGATGCTAACGGCAACTAAAGCCAAACAAACACAGTGGATTGGTTGTGCATGAGGAAAGGGGCTCAGCTAGGATCCCCATCATGGAAGGATGGGGGAGTAAAACTGCTCTTACTGGAGTCTCATCCAAGTTACATACCCCAGTTTTAGTTCTAGTTTTTGAGGTGGCATTGCTCAAGGTATTAGTTTTGCCCCTAAGGGGAGATATCCCAGGGCAGATGCTGAGCAAAATATCAGTCAATGGTTTTACTGAAAGCCTTGTAATTACCCCACTTTTAGGCTGAAACTACTCAAAAAGAAAAACTGACTAGACACTTCACTAAAAACATTTTAGAGTGTTTCTCTTTTCCTTGAAAAAAAACCCTGTGTTGAGAACTGTTTGTGATGCATATGGGCTTCATATCCCTCCGCCAGCTGTGCATTGGTGTCCTTTAATCAGCTGTTTAGGTCAGAGTACTGCAACTTCACTTCAAAAAACCTGAACTAAATCTTTAAATTTTGTTTTTCCGTGCACTATAAAAAATAAAATAAATAAATCAGCATCTTCAAAATGTCACTATATTTTTTTGTCGTGCTCCAAACTCATGATTTGACGTTTGGAGAAAAATTACATAAAATTAAAATAATCACAGACAACACTCGCACCCTGGCTTACTGATTGCTTACCACTGCACCAATCTTGCACTCCAGAGACTTTAGTCTTTGGGCGAACCGTATGCTCAGAATTTAGCCTGATCACTGCTGACCTCAAACCAATTCTTTAAAGCTTTGCTAACTTAAGTCAAGAAATGAGACCAACCTTAAAAAGGATGGTTGGGATAATTACTCTGATTAAGTCGACTCAGGTTTTATATTTTGTAGCTCTTCCCCTGTCAACTTGGAACTAATGAAGCATTTTGAAGAAGAGGTTAGACATCTTCAAGAATCCAAACCAGTCCTGTTGTCATTTAGATCAGCGTTGGATAACAACTAGGCCACTGAGAGCCCCACTTTTAGAATTTAGAATTTTTACAGTGCTTTATTTTTACTAAAGCCCCTGCGTTTGGAACTATTTTGTGGTGCAACATATGGGCTACGTATCCTTCCGCTAGCAATACACTGCTGTCCCCTCATTAGCTGTCAGATCAGAATGCTTTAGCGGATCAGTTAGTAGTCACTGGAGCATAAACTGATATAAATCTAACTCTAATGGATGTTACAGAGATGTTCAGTTGAGAGTTCAGTTCAGGGCTTTATTGTCCCTCCAGGGGAAATTTTGTCTGCAGTGACAGCAGATCCAACAACAACAGCTACAAACAAACAAATAAACATTGACACAAAACAACTTTGCAGTGTACAGCACAGCCAAACTTTACATGAACAACCCCAATAAAGTAAAAACAGAGGAATCAAAAGACTTTAAAAAAGTATTAAAAAAGAGAAGACATGGGTGGAACCTGTCGTAAATTTAAAGGTGGATGGTAGGAACACTTCCACACTAAAAAACTACAAATTTTTACTGCTTTGACTGCTTTACGGCATACGTCATTTCCCTCTCCTTGCCGATTCGTTTAAAAGATGGAAGTCGAGGCAAAAGCTAAATGGGGACTGTCTGTGTTCTCTCTTGAATCCATTTTTGGAGCTGAGCAGAACACTGAAAGCATTGTGAAAGCAGTTTTAAAGTTCCTCCACTCGTCTGGACTTTATGTGAGAATAAAATAATGAATTAATTCTGCCTGTGGAGGGCAGCATTACGCTTCCTTGTGTACAGCCTGCCAGAACCCTATTAGAAGAAGAAGAGAGCTAAACATAGAGTTGTTATCATGGCAGAAGCAGTAAAAAACCCGAAGAAAAGGGAAGTTTTATCGGAGGAGACGAAAAAAAGAAAGCGGGATAGTAACAAGCTAAGTGCCTGGGCAAGGATAAACACTGGCCCGGCGTGAGCTGATAGACAAGGAGGGATGTCAGACCGATGCTGATTTGGTCCTGTTATTGTTGGACTTGTAAGTACATGATGATTTATTCGAAATGAAACATGATCAGACTGTACCTTATCAGTCCACATGGTTTGTTTGTCTTTCGGGACGTCCTGTCATCTCGTTTCTCCTCCCTCTGTATGTGAACAAATGCCCGTTGGTGTGAGGCGCTCTGTTTTAAGACAGTGCAGTTACACTCAACGACCATAGAGGCCACTAGAGAGCTGAAAGCCGGAATCTTACATAGTGGGGCTTTAATTGCTCTTGGCAGAAAGGAAAATGGGTCAATTATGTATTTATTCCAGTTGCAAAAACAGGCAAAAGAAAGGGTCTATATTCGGATTTCACCACTTGACTTGACATGGGCATTTGCTGTGGGGTAATTACGAGGCTCTCAGTGGTATGATCGGCTGCTAAGATTCAACTATCATCCCTGTTTATCTCCCATTAGTGACAGACCTTGCAAGTCACTGTACTGGCACTCATATTTACATATTCACTATTTACTTCATATTCACTATTCACTTGAAAAAAAAACCCAAACTAACCCTTTAAATGTTTTTTTATAGATCTGTCTGTAAGTGATATGTTGGTTTTGTTAATGATTATTCACACTCTTCTAATGCCTGTCTTTGTTTGCTTTTCTGTATCTCCTCCAATGTTTTCATCAGTAACTGCACAGCGTACAGGAAAACAAAAGCACCATGAATCATCAGCTAAAGAGTCTTTTATAGCTCCGGCTTGTGATGCGACAGCGAGAAGATAGCTGCGGGCTGATATGAGGTCATGTTGGCTTGCAGGGCAGAAGCCAAAGCTCCTAGACAGCCGGGTTATGTGTCTCCTTTTCATCTTGATGATTCTCTGAGAGGCAGCTTGAGCACTATAATTCTGAAGAAAAAGAAACAACCCCAGAGTGACTGCTGTTGCCAAGAATCCCCAAATAGCAGCCATGCTTGTTGTGCTGGTTTGAAGACAGAATTGAGGCCTCAAACTGACACCCTAAGCCTTTGACCAAAGCGCTGACAGCTCAGTGTGACACAGAAATGTTCCTTTATTGTGTTCTTCAACCTGCTGATTTGAGTGACAGTAGGATTTGACAGTTTCAAATAGATTTTCCTCTACACCCGGGTCTTCAAGCATCTCTTTGTGCAGCTCTAATTGTAATAGTCTGGAGTATATGGTTCAGAGTTTTACTTCAGTAGCTGCAAACACATACGTCGTCTCAGTAATAAGCTAAAGACATCACAAAGTGTCAGTGGAAATACTTTAAATGAGGCAGTGATGATACCAACGTGTTTGAAGAACTGGAGGAAAAAACTGTGAAATTGTTCCAAAAAGACTTCTTTAAATCAACTTCTGCAGCTTTTCTCTCTCCTCTTCATGCCCTTACTAGAGGGTTTCTCCAGATTCAGCCCTCGCCTTCAAGGGGTCTCTAAGAAGATGTCAAAACATCATCATGAAGCAGGAAGAGTGTAAAGTGACGCTGTCAGCTCCTGAGACAGCTCTCCCCGGCTCTCCTTTTCTTCATCTTGTTCCAGAAACAGGTTCCACTGGCGCTGAGTAAATAAGCTCCTTTCTTTGCCCAGCTCAAAAGAGGGTTTCTGTGAACGGAGGGAAACTGCTTTGTCACTGCTCTGCATTGCCCAGAGTATCAGAGGTCGGGACTGCTGGGACGTATTGTATCAAGGCCTCCCGTGCTCGGCCTCCCCTCTTGAGGGGTGACTCCTCTCCCCCCCGGCCGGCCTACTTGACATGGAGATCTAATCTGTATCCCAGGGAGGAACAGAGGAGCAAAGCAAACTGTGTTTTTCAAACAAGACCTTGGCATTAATTCACACAAACATGTTTGAATGCATGAGTTCCACCTGGATTCTCATTGCACAGAGGAGATAATGTGCAGCGCTCGCTGAAGAAAGATGCCCGGGAAGCAGAGGATAACAAAGAGAGATGCTAAAGGTGAATCTTCACTCTGATGAATACAGAACATCTAAAAACAATGTGGAGTGTAGAGAGAAACAACGAAGAATATATTTGTATAGCTGCAGAGTCGAGGATGATAAAAACACGGGGCACAGGTTGCATACATATTCAGACCTGAAGGAGGAGGATCAAAACTATAACCATCATCAGAATGTTTTCTTATGTATTTGTCGGAGAGAGAAGACTAGATAATGATTTACAAATCATTTCCACCCGTATTCAACTGATTACTCTACAAAAAAGAACTATTTAATGTCCAAACTGATAAACTTCATTGTTTTGTTGCAAAAATTCACTCATTTTAAATATTGATGCCTGCAACACTTTCCAAAAAAGCTGGAACAGGGGCACGTTTACTACAGTGTTAAACTTAATAAGTATTTGGGAACTAAGGACACTGATTGTTGAAGCTTTGGAGGTGAATTTCTTTCCCATTCTTGCTTTATGTATGACTTCATTTGCTCAACAGTCCGGTATCTCCATTGTCATATTTTGCTCTTCATAATGTCAAGGGGAGAAAAATATGGACTGCAGGCAGGTAAGTCTAGTACCTGAACTCTTTTACAACAAAGCCATGCTGTTGTAGCACATGCAGAATTCAGCAGGGTCGTTCCTAAAAAAGATGAAGGCAGAATGTTGCTCCAAAATCTGTATGTAGCTTTCAGCATTAATGATGTCTTCACAGATGTGCAGGTTACCCATGCCATGGGCACTCACACCCCCCCATACCATCACAGATGCTGTCTTTTAACCTTTGCTCTGATAACAGCCTGGATGGTCCTTTTCCTCTTTAGCCCAGAGGACACCACGTCCATGATGTCCAAAAACAGTCTGAAATGTGGACTCAGTCCATCTCAGATGAGCTCTGGCCCAGAGAAGCCAGCGGTGTTTCTGGGTGTTGTTGATATTTGGCTTTGTCTTTGCATGGTAGAGTTTGACCTTGACCTTGTAGATGTAGAGATGAAGTGTGTTAACTGAAAATGGTTTTCTGAAGAGTTCCTGAGCCCACGTGGTGATATCCTTAACAGAATGATTCTGGTTTATAATGCAGCGCTGCCTGAGGGATCAAAGGTCACAGGCATTCATCGTTGTTTTTTCAGCCTTGCTGCCTATGTGCAGTGATTCCTCCAGATTCTCTGAATCTTTTGATGGCTTTTGCTCCTTGCAATTTTACTTTGAGAAGAGTTAAACCGTTGGACTAGTGGGATGCTCCAAACAGGTGCTTTTGAGCTTCTCTCATCTTTCCCAGTCTTTTGTTGCCCGTGTCCCAGCTTTTTTGGAACAAGTTGCAGGTAAATAATTCAAAATGAGCGAACCATTGAAGAAAAAAGAGTTTATCAGTTTGAATATAATGTATTTTTATTTGGTAGTGTATTTATTTGAATAAAAGTCAAATCATTGTTTTCTGTTTTCATCTAAATTTTACACACTGTCCCAAAATAATTGGAATAAGGGTTTGTATTTGTTTTGTTTCGTTTTTATCTTGATTAGTGAGTGCTTTTATCATTTTAATTGCTTAGATTAGATTAGATCCAGATTAGACAGAACTTTATTAATCCCTTGGGAAGACTCCCTCAGGGAAATTAGGATTCCAGCAGCATTTTATAGCAGCATAAAGCATGCAGGGTATCAAAAAGTAAAAAAGACAATTTGCAGATATAAATATATATATATATATAAATTAAATATGTATATTGTGGTACATATTAGAGGACATTTGCATTTCTATATTGCACAAATGAGGACCACAGGAAGTGCAGCAGCTTCCTCAGGAGTCCATCATGAATAATTCCAGGTTCTCTAAACAATTAAAGTCCCTAATGCATGAAAAGTGAAGACATGAGAGGAAAAAAGGAGGAAGGGAGGAAAAGCGAGTCACAGAAGCAGGGCCAAGTTATATAACTAAAACGCCTGTCCAAATCTCACACCACGGGGACTATTAAAAATGCCTCTTTATCGAGGCTGCAAAGGAGAGCAGAGCGGAGAGGTGTAAAAGTGGACGGCAGAGAGGAAGTGGATGTGCAGGGAGGACGCAGCGATGACGCACGGCGTACAGTAGGAGAATCATAATAAATGCCTGTTTGTGACGCTGTGTAATGCTCACTCACACAGACAGAACTGTTTCCGGAGGGGGGTAAAAACGGACATTTGATGTTTTCAACGCTGCGATGGGCTCCGACAGCCTCCCAACACGTCTCCTCGCTCCGTCTAATCACTTGTTATCTTGACACTTCAATGAACTCGGAGATGATTCCCCTCCTCAATATTCACTGATGAGCAGCCCTTATTCAAAGCAGCAGGTCATCCAATTAAAGGGAACCGAGACAAGGTCATGTGCACCTGCACATACGGAATAAGGACCGGCGGATCTCAAGGCGTGAGGGTGTCAGTTCCTTTGTGGGGTTTACAAAAGAGCAACATGAAACTTCAAAGTTGCTCCGATATTGGAAACCGTACGAGGAATAGTAATTTGGGTGACGTGCCGAACCTTTGATGTTTCTTGCTCCTTTTTCCTTCCTTGAATGTAATGAGTGTCTGGAAAAATATTCCAGCAGCACCTTTCAAACCGCCCGTGGTGCCGATTTAAGGCCTTAAAAAACCTGACAGCCTCGGGACAAGCGATTGTCTTTACTAACACATGTAGGAATCAAGCCTTAGCTGTCTGAATTAAACATGTGTTCTTATGTGAGGATTTCTAATCTTTGGGAATGAATGATGACAAGATTGACAGAAAGATTTGATGAAAGAAAAAATGCAAATGTTAAAGCCTGCTAGGAGGGAGTAAGATCGTTTTTTGGGCAGATAATTGCTTCTGTATGCTCATTCACTGACATAAATCACACATAAAACTAGAAAGCACTCGGAGAGTGCAGACCTCCGCCAAGCGCCACAGTTCCCCCTATTTGTCATTTGCACCATAAATATTAGTCCCACATTTATTTTGACTACATTTTTAGATTCCTTGACCATAAAAACATACCATTGGCAACTGAATTCATAACGATATCAACATTAGTTCAGTAGTTATTCACGAAAATCACATTTTCTGTAATGGTGGTTTTCTTCTGGATCTAGCTCCCTAGCTTGTGAAGATACAGCAAATCCGTTGGCACCTTCCAAATTCCACAATGCCTTGGCTATTTAATGGTGTTTGTTGCGTGTTTATAGCTTCATTTGTTCTCTTCCTATGATGAAAATTCCAAAGGTCCCCTATTTTTTCATATTCTGGATCATAGTATCTGGATTTATTCCTTTATCCGGATTAGACTTTGATATACTGTAGAGCATGTTAGAAACTTGTCCTGTATTTTTTTCCCAAGTGCCCTGACCATTATTTGTGGAGTTATATGCAGAAATGTCGAAAATGGCCCTATCTCCCAATGTTAAAGAATCCTTTAAAAAATTCCTGGATCCAGATGGAGATCCAGATCACTTCCAAAATCTAATCATTTGTTACTTATCCCAATCCGGACATTCCCTGAAAATTTCATCAATATCCGTCCATAACTTTTTGAGTAATGTTGCTAACTAACTAACAGACAGACAGACAAACAAACCCTCCCAAAAACATAACCTCCTTGGTGGAGGTAATGATTACTGCTAATCTGACATGCTAATCTCATAGAAAATGTTTTCAGAGGCTGAACCTTCAAAAACAACTGCAGCTGGTGATTGGACGATCAGTCTGCCAGTCGCACTCATCGCAGACCAATCATATCCAGCCACAGTATGACGTAACAGCTAGACCCTGTTGTTAGCCGTTTGCTTAAACTACATTTCAGTCCTTAGACTATCACCTTACATTAAATTATACACGGATGTATCATTTAACCTCGTCAACCGGTAAACTTCTGTGGACAGCATACTTCACCAGGTATCGCTGAGTAACCATGACTACCACAGATTAACCAGCATCGTCCCCGAGGATTTCTGTGTTCTCTCCCAGTTTCCCAGCAGTGATCCCCAGTTGGGAGAAGAGTAAAAACATGATATCCAGTACGAAAAGCTTTATGTGATGTTCTTTGCTCCACTTTTAAAGAAGAAATTGAGTCCATTTCTGATAAAACTGCAGATATTGCCGCATCCACGGAGACCGCTGCAGAAGCCGCCATTGTTTTCAAACATGCAGTCACTTCCCGCTGTCGTCGCGTCTTCAGTTTCCGCTTCTCTTCCCTGATTGGGCCATCAAGTTTTTGGCCATGAAGTTGTAGGAGGTTGGAGCTTGGCAAGATGGATCTGCGTGATTTCAGACAATGAATCAGGCAGGTCCATCTGCGCTGCCAGGTTAATGGTTTGGACCAAAGTTAAAAATTGCAACCTCACCAAACAGGTCCCCATTGATGGCCATTCAAACCACATTTTTGGATTTACTCTAATTTAACCATCCCATTCTGTGAACATAATGTGACAATATTTAATAAAAAACATCAATAGTAGCAGTAATCCCAAAGAATAGAGCAATAATTGGCTGTAGTTGTTACTGTAAGACTCCCATTTGTGCATAACTGAATGCGTTTGTAAGAATGAAACAAAACTTTTGGTAAAACACTGAAAGTCGAGAGTTTCACGTTCATATTTCAATAGTATGGCCCTCTGGCACTAAAGATAAATGACCCCCTTGGTTACCACAGTTTTCCATCCCTGCCTTAAAGTGATTGTTCTGAAGTTTGTTCAATAATACATCTGAAATCAACATGTGACCTTCCTCTTTCTCTGGAGTATGTTTGGCATAAACTAAACTGAAATTTAAACTGAGATATTGCCTCAACCATGAATCTGCTTCTCTTATGCACGGTTTAAATAAAGGTTACTGAAGTCTTTAAGAAGTGAGTAAACAAACAGAAACTTGTGTTTTTAGCAGAACAGTGGAAACAAAGTCAGACAAAAGAAAGAAAAAGCTCAGTGAAAAAACTCCATCTGGGATGAGGATCACATCAGTCAAACTCTTGACCTCCCAAACACTCAAACCAATACACTTTGTCCAGACCCTGTTCTATCGTCTGAGCTCTTTAGCATGAAGCCACTGATTGCAGTGACCCAAGATTCACCACACTTCAGTGAGAGTCTTACAAAGAAACCTGTCCTCAGCCTAACATTATGCTGGGAAAAGTTAAAATGGAGGAACAAAACAAAGAGCTGAAAACATTTCGTTGGAATTAAATCAAAGTAAAAAGTGTTATTCAGGACTTCTAACCCTGACAATGACAAAGAGATGCTGCAGAGAAAATAACAATACAAACTCACTATGTGGCCTTATAATCTAGTGCTGAGGAGACAAACACAACTTTATCGAGACACAATCCAATTTAAGAGGAAACAGGATCAGGGCCTGAGACATTTTCATCTGCAGATTCAATCTGAAATGCTCTTAAGAGGCAACAACGGATTATTATTTTATATGATGCAGCAATTATTGACAATATTTTGACTGCAATTTTCCCAAAGCCATTTGAAGCAGAGCACAAATCAAGCTTTCTCTCCACTTATCAAATATAAAGTCAGCACAAGCACCAGAAAACAATAAACTACAGGCTAAGGTGGCTTCACACCTACAGCTCAGTCTGTTTGTTCAGATTCTGCTGAAAAAAATGCTACAATTATGCATATTTACTTTGGATCGTTTCATTTTCACACAGAAGTATTGTGCAAGTCCTGATTGATTTACTTAATTACTTCCCTCCTACTTGAGTAATTATAATCAAGTGAAAATCTACAATCTACAATCTTCTAACCTGGCACATCAGATGAATGGTTCAATTTATTTCTCTAGTCCATCTGGGAAAGAGCCCAGAGAAAGTGTTGGGGGGCACTACCAGTGTTAATTTTGTTGATTAATGATTTTCATCATAGTTTCTGTCAACAACCTTTTTTCCCCTGATGGAAACTAGACAGTAACTAATAAAAACAAGTGCACGTGGACAAAAAATAAAACTAAATTAACTGACATTTTCATCAACAAATAAAAACTCTGTTGTTGTTTGACAGAGACCTAATTTGGTCATGTAGAAAGTTGAGACAAGTTAGGAAAAATCCAATCACAGCTACTTTGGTTGTGTGGAGAAGTTGGATGAGTTAAGAGGGACATTCAATCACAACTGCCTTAGCTTGGTGGTGGTGGGATAAGTTGTGGAGCGATCCAATCAGAAGTACTCTATGAATTGATATATTCATGTAGAGCAGGTTCACTGTTTGTTGTCAGTTCTGGTATTGTAACTGAGATGCTCTGCCAGGAAGCCTAAATAAAGGTGACTGCACTTCACACAAAAGTTCAATTTATGTCTGTTAATGTATACATTCAAACTTTACTAGCATTCAGTTAAGGATTATTAGATGTTTCATTTTATCCAAGTATAAAACATGACTTCAGAAATTCGAGGAAATATAAAAAAAAATGCCTTACACTTTACACTTCATATTTTAGTCGACTAAATTTACAGTAGATTTTATCGACTAAAATGTTGAAATTTAATCAACTAAACCTAGACTAAAACTAAAACAATTTAGATGACTAAATTGTGACTAAATCTAAAAGATATTTTAGGCAAAAGACTTTAACTAAAACTAAATTAAAAAGTGCTGTCAAAATTAACATTGGGTGCTACTGCGCTACAGAACATCAGCCACTTTGAAGAACAAACTCATCAAAATGCAAGAAGTGGAACAAAAATATCCTTTTTATGGAGAAGTTTGTAGTGTTATTTATTTTTTATTCAGTAAAGAAATTCATTCAAAATCTGACGTAACTGCTACTGAAGCTGTTAGTATCTATGCTAATCTCCTTAAGAGCACTCACTTCCTGCTGTCACCTTGCTTGTATCTCCCACCTCTTCCTGCTCCAAAAGACATTGGTTGGGCCGTCCTGCTTTGGGCTGCTTACAATCGTAGATTGGAGTTTGGCAAGATGGATCTGCCTGAATCAGGCTGGTCAGTCTGCCGTGTAAGGTTAGCAGTCTTCACTCTGTGACTGAATCACAAAACTTGCATTTGCGATCAGTCCCTAAAGATCGTCTTGAAATGGGCAAAATAAGTTTCAGTTGTGCTGCTCTTGCAGATCGGAATCTGCTCCAGCAGAAATGTTATTTCAGGTGAGCTCGGTCAGGTTGTTTGTGCCAAAACAGGATCGATTGCTGTGTTCATATATAATCAGACAAAACTGAGCCAAACATGAGGGTCTACTTGTATCGGAACAACTCTCCCAAACGATCTAGGTGTGAGGACAACCTAAGACCACATTGGATGGACCACACAAGTGTCAGATACGGTTGTTAGATCCAGCAGAACAAGGACCCAGTTTTCCAGACTGTGTTGTTATAGGATATGAATGTCAAAGGTCATTACTATATATATTCTTACTTCTGATAGGTAGCTCATCCAGCTCGACAAACAGAACACCAAGATATCCTCTGAATACTAAATTAATCCCTTTATGAAATGTTGAAATTCTGCTTCATACTTAAATCACTGAGATACTTGCTTCAAATTTTCATCAGAATTGCCTTTAACAAACCTGAATTATGTTTCCGGAGCAGCACCGGGAGATGATTAGATGAAACCCTAAACCACAGCAGAGCAGCTTCCAACATATTATAATCATATTTAAATTCTCTCCATGTTGTGCGCGACCGTTTCATTTAGCTCGTCTGCTTCTAATAAATACAGCAAGAGTAAACTATCTGTGAGCACCAAACGTGATTCAGCCCTGTTAGTCAGCCGATTTCGCACTAACAAGTGCAAGAAATCAATTAGAAATGCATCACAATCTAATTTTTTACTTAACTTGAGGTGTGTAATCAGCTTAATCAAAATTACAAAACAGGTGTGAGGACTGAATTATCAGGAGGCTTCACTTCAGGCTTTCCTCTACTGTTCCACTTTCAGTGCTTCAAATAGGAGCTGATGGGATGCCAGATGTAAATGAGGGCAGAAAATAACTCTCCAGCCAGGAGTCCCGAGGGAAAACGCTGGATTTACCCTGGCAGGAGTACAGCCTTTTCTCCTCTGTGGTGCATCACGGAGTAAAATGTTTCTGCTCACATGGTTGGAGAGGTGCTACAAACTATCGGGTCCTCTCTGCTGCTGCTCTGTGGTCCATGCTGGTGTTTAGACACAGTGATGATGTGCTTCAGCGGTGGAGCCAAACTGGTGACAGGAGGTTTGGCATTTATGGTCATCATGTTGAAGACCATTGAACAGTTGGAGGATGAAACAGAGCTGGAAATGTGCTGAAGTTTCCAGTGAGGTGGTCATTCCTGAAGTGGGGCACACACAACCCAATAATCGGGCCAACTTTCGCCTCGGATCTCCACTTATGATCAAACTCAGCAAACGTCCAATCATCTGGAGGTCCTGTAGATCATCTGACCTTATTATCCTGTGGAGTGGGGAGTGTTAAAAGTCACTTTTTCCTCTAAGAAGAGGACCGGGCCGCCCTAACTGGAAATCATAAATATTCAACATGATCGAGATATACGGGAAGAAGTCCTGTTAATACATTTTAACTCAAACACAATCAAAAATTCATGTTTTAATGAGCATAATACATAACTGAAGCCAATTTAAGATTCTTTTTAATGCAATAAAAAACAAATGTTTACCAGTTATCAAAGCACAAATATATTACATTTACCATTGTTTCCAAACATAGTTTTACTAATACTATGTATTATACTTTAATGCCTTATAATTGATATTTAAAGATACAATCATGGCAATGTAAATTATTTAATGATGTTCAAAAACAAAGCATGTGCCAGCAATCTAAGGTTATTAGACATATTTCATCACCTATCATGATCTGTGCATTATGTAGTACTGGTTACTCAAAATGAATCATATTAAGCAGTTATTGTTATGTTTTGTTCATATTTCCATTTTTTAAGCGATTGGTGGGCCACATTGAGTACAGTGAGGCCAGCATCTGTGATGGTACGGAGTGTGTTGGTGCCCATGGCACGGGTAACTTGCACATCTTTGAAGGCTCCATTAATGCTGGAAGGTAGATACAGGTTTGGGCAACATGCTGCTATTCATCTTTTTCAGGGGAGTCTCTGCTTATTTCAAGAAGACAATGTTAAGACATATTCTACAGTCCAGACCTGAAAATGTGTGGCACATTATGAAGCGCAAAATACCACAACAGCAGGGTTTCTGCAGGAATCAGCCAGTCAAATTAAATGCTTTTTAATGCCATTTTAATGTTATTCTGTAAAATTTTTAATGCCATGACTGTGAAATCAAGAAAAATTATACTTTTTTTTTTCTAAAAGACGATTTTTATATTAAAACTGTACCTACAAATATTTCATCTTAAGAATATCAGAACTTATGGAGCTGAGAGAGAACTTATATTACACTGTAGGGTAGTTCCCTTTAGGGCATGTGCCTTAGTTTGTTAGTTGTCTGCCTCTTACAGCCGATTTGTGGCCGTCGGACTGCACGTGAGATTTTATGGCGTTGACACCCATTGTACCACGCTTTAAATATTTTTACAAGCACTGCAAAATCCTTCTCCGTCTTTACCACCAACGGGCTGTAACTATTTCCTGAATTCCATGTTTTATAGCCATTTTTGCTGGAATTTGCATTTATATTTTCTTCCTCCACCTGGTCCAGCACACCAGTCACTTTCCAAACATCCAGCTTTACGGCAAATGTACCCCACCAGCCAGAAACAATTACCACAATGTTTACGTGGATGTACATATCTGGAATATCACAGTTTATGATTATATAGTATTATATTATTGTAATTTTTGCAAAATCAATTTAATGACTATTAATGCTTTTTAATGCCCACAGAAACCCTGAACAGGGACCTGGACTGTTGAGCAACTGAAGTTGTATATCAACCAAGAAAAGCAAAGAATTCCCCCAAGAAAGCTTCAACAATTCATGTCCTCAGTTCACAAACATATTCAGTGTAACACCGTGGTGCATGAGTGAGTACAGTTTATCAGTTTGAACATTGAATATCTTGTGTTGTGTATTTCATACAGGGGTTTGTATTTAATAGTGATGTTTTTGGGTCATTTTTACCTATTTTCTTCTTTATAACAGACCTTTGACAAGCGTCTCTAAACTTCTGTAGACTTGCTTTCACTGTGTTTTTGACCTTTTCTCCAAACTGCTCTGAAACTAAATGAAAGTTTGCAGGTAAGCCATCCCAGGTGACCTTTGACCACCATGTACCACAGCTGTTAAAAACATGTATTACAGCACTGATCGAGGAGGCACAGTTAAAGGACGCTGTCAGCAGTGTAGGACGGTGTTCACAGGCGAACTTTAAATAAATATCTTCAAGCATATAAAAGTGAAAGTTACCTTTCCGTAGCATTTTAAGACAGGTTTAATCCATCTCTGCACACTACAGGCAACAGCTGCAGCTCAGCACGAAGCAGAGATGTTATCGCGGGGTGCAGCCTCACTGATGTTCTGCTTTAATACAACATGAAAGTTAAGTTTACAGGGGGAATCTGTTGCACATCTGAGCCAAACCCGAGGAGATGGAGGGCATTGTGTAGCAGTGCTTGAATAAATCCTCTGCATGTTATGATTTGCTTTTTATAGACACAAGTTTGCATCAGGTGCTGCTGAGAGGGAGGAGTGGCTGCTTGAAGGTATATTATACAACATTCTGGGGGAAAAACAACAAAAAGAACAAATCAGATGCACCCTGTGTGAAGATATCGTTGGGTAATTAAAATGAGGATGGAGCACAATTTGCTTTAACAAATCCAAGACTTTTTAAGACTCACACAGAAGAGGAATCATGGTCTGGCATGAGAAAGAAACACCCTGAGAAATGTAGAAATACAGGGAATAACGCTAGAAAAAAAGGTCTTCCCAAGGGATTAAAAAAGTTCTATGTAATCTAATGTACTCAAACTTTGCAGTGTAGTTGGATCCACCTGATAAAAAGTCTGTAACTAGGCAGATCCATCTTACGTAGCTCCAATCTACACTGTGCTCAAACCAGCTCAATCAGAGTCCTTTAAAGCAGGAAGAGGTGGGAGATACGAGCAAGATGACAGCAGAAAGTGACCACAGAGGTTAGCATTAATGCTAACAGCTTCAGTAGCAGATCTAACCTAATCAGATCTGGACTGTACTTCTTTATTAAATGAAAAACAAACACTGAAAGCAATTCTCAGCAGAAAGGATATTTTCTCTTTCTCCCCTAACATGTTTTGGCGTGAGTTTGTTCTGCAAAGTGAGTCATGTTTTGTATTTGAAACTGTAGAATTAGGGCCCGCCTACTACATTATCTGATTGGCCCATTATGAATGTGATTGACTGGTCCATCTAGTGCAGTGGTTTTCAAACATTCTTTTAACCCAGAGCACATGACAGTTTATGCTAAAATCTCAGTCATACCCATAACCCATCTTAAACATGATCTACAGTAAATTATTATTATTTTTTTTTTACGTTTTGATATCTACAAACTGGCAAGAAAGAGTGTTACTCATGAAATATATAAAATGTTATGTTATCATTTAAAAACACCATAATGGCAGACTTTTTAAACTTATCCTATAATCATATGTCTGAGTTGAACATATGCCTTTCAACACTAACTTCCACTCAGCCAATTTCAACACAGATTCAGCATTTCATTCATGTTTTTATCATTTTGTATGAAGTGCATTTTCCTTTACATTTGAAATTTGCTCCCAAAATTGGCCCTTTTTTCATAAAAGTGATTTTTAATCTGAATTTCAACTTTGTTTTCTTATCAATTACAACTTTTCTCATGATATTGGATTTTTTTGAAGAATCCTCAACTTCCTCAACACTTCAACTTCCTCCACTCTAGCTTAGTTTTCCTTGGATGTTGCATTTTTAATACTTCAGGTACAATTGCATCTCGATTTTGTTGACATTCAAACTTTATCTTGGGGACACACGATATTGGATTTTTGCCAATATTCCATATTTCCAGATGCATTATTGCTGATACCAATATTTTTCTTCAGGAGCAGAAAGTCTTCACATTACGAAAAATGACTTCAATGTGAGTCTGTTTATATATGAAGGGATGTAAAATAAGAAAAACTCTCTCGAAAGATAAACCTCTTGATTTTTTTTAATTTACCCATGCAGTGATGATTAGGTGAAGTAATATGGTACATTTGTGTATTTTGACAATATAACTGCTGATATACGATGGGATGTATATGGTGGAAATTGGCAAAAAAAAAAAAAAAAAAAAGAGTAGATACCAATATTAAATTTTTCAGGCCAATATCTCCGTGCATTCCTATTACATCTAGATTATTGCCGGCCAATTGAAGGGCATATATTAAACATCCAGGGTGAGACTCATCCCGCCATGATGCGCCACAGGAAGTCCTTCCTGCCTGTAGCCATCAGACTTTATAACTCTTCCCTATAATATCACTGCTCCATCGGGCCCTGGAGAATAAACGTTTTGTCACTGTTTTCATCTCTGATATTTGTTCATGAGTTAATAAGCAAACCTAACATCCAGTGCAATACCCTTACTGCCAAACTTTGCCTTTCAGTCAAATGTGGTCTACTGTCACACAGTGCTGTCATATTATATTCATATTGTATATATTGTTAATGTTAATGGTACAAATTCATTTTGTTCATAGTCTCACTTTTAACTATTTTCCTTCATAAGGAAGTTGATATAGCTTAAAGGATAAGTTCGTTTTTTTGACACCTGTAGCTTATTTTTAGGATTAAATACGCTCGTAGACTCACCCAGACAATTTTGGCGGAGCTCAGAGCCGTTTTCGAGCAATTTAGATCCATCCGACGACGTTTTTCTCTCATGCCATAGTAGCAGACGGGGCCAGAAATCGAAGCCCCTAAATCAGACATTATCTGCTGGGAAACTCGCTCATTTCAGCTACATTTTATAAATCAATGGCCAGTGTTATCACCATGTCAGCTCAACTTCGTTGTTATGGTCATCCGGGGCTTTACAAGGATGGGTAACTTTTGGTGACGTCACAGACACGCACCGCAAGAGCGCAGCTGAGTAGAGCTGCTGTTGTTGCTAGGCTACACGGCTATTTTTGTGTAACATGGCGGAATATTTATCCAATGTCGAAGTGTCTGACGACGACTTTGAGTATAATGGATGCCCGTATCGTTTTGAGCCAGAATGTACCGACGAGGAGCTATTTGAAAAGAGGATGCAGAGGGAAAGAGCCGAACAGCTGGCCAGAGAACAAGCAACCACTGTACGTCCACAAATGGGAGCTAACTGGTGGTGTTGTTGTGGACATTGCACGGCAATGGCAACAGAGAAGCAGTGAGTTTCGCAGCAGATAATGTCTGATTTAGGGGCTTCGATGTCTGGCCCCGTCTGCTACTATGGCATGAGAGAAAAACGTCGTCAAATGGATCTAAATTTTCGAGCAATTAGCTAATTGCTAATTGCTCGAAAACGGCTCCAAGCTCCACCAAAATTGTCTGGGTGAGTCTACGAGCGTATTTAATCCTAAAAATAAGGTCCAGGTGTCAAAAAACGAACTTATCCTTTAAGGATTCTGCATGTTGCAACCTGCTTACTTAATTTGTTATACTCTTGTCTATTTAAATGTCTTCATTTGATATTCCTATTGCTTTACTGTGTATAAGAGCAACTGAAACATTCGGATTTCCCCTTTGAGACTAATAATTCCTGATTCTGATTATTGCAGAATATCTGGTCTTTGTGTTGTACGAAATTGAATATAGGTCAAAAAGGATTTGCAACTCATTGTTTCCCAGTTATATTTATGTATTACACAGCGTCCCAACTTCATTGGAATTTGAGTTTGTAGAGAGGTAGGGACAGGAGAGATATGAAGGGAGAACTGAGGAGTGAAATGTGTTCAGGAGTTCTTTTTGTTCTGAAAGTCGCTTCCATAAAAGCAAACATACTTAAAAAAACAGAGGATGATGACAGTTATTTTATTATCAGACTTAATTACTTCAAACAGTGCTTTGATATAAGTCTTATTGTAAATACTGGTAATGTTTATAGTGTAAACTCCTTGGCCTTGTTCATGTCTCACTCATAATGAAGTTGATAGAGCATAAAGATTCTGTATGTTTAAATCTGCTTACTTCATTTTTTATGCTCTTATCTATTTTAATGTCTTTATTTGATATTCCTACTGCTTTACTGTGTATAAGAGCAACTGACAAAACCAACTTTCTCCATGGGGACTAATAATTTCTGATTATTACAGAAAATCAAATATCTGGTCTTTGTAGTGTATGAAATTGAATCTAGAATTGAATCTAAAATGAATTGCAAGTCATTGTTTTTCCAGTTATATTTATGTATAACAGTGTCCCAATTCATTGGAATTTGGGTTTGTTGAGAGGCAGGGACAGGAGAGATTTGAAGGGAGAACTGAGGAGTAAAATGTGTTCAGAGGAGGGTTTTTTGTTCTGAAAGTCACTCAGTAAAAATAAACATACTTTGAAAACAGAGGATGAGGACAGTTATTTTATTAACAGACTTAATTAATAAAAAAAAACTACAGAACTTACAATACATGCCCAGGACACAAAAAATGACAAATGTTTAAATAGACTGAAGTACATTTCCCCATGAGCTTCGCTGTGCATGTGTATATGTGCTTATGTTTGCAATTATGTGACAGAGGAAGAGAGGAAGTAAATGGTCTTATCAGGGACGTGCAGGTCCGACTGAAGCCGTTCTGACTGCGAGCGTCACAAAGTAAAAAAGACAGTTCGCGCTTCACACTGTGACCACGGCGCAGGCAGGAACAACCGGCTGCTTTAAGACACGCTGATGATTTCTTTTGTGGCTGACTGACCCACTCTCTGCTCCGCTTCCCCCAAATAACAAAGAGGAGGGGAGGAAAAAAAAAAAAAATCACTGTCTGTTATGTTCGCCAACAAAGAGGAAGAAACGTTCCCAGAATCAGGTCAGCAAAAAATATTTCACTAAGTGGAGGTGCACGGGCACGAGGGGACGTTAAACACAAAGAAACAAACGAGAGATGAGAAAAACCTCACACGTTTAGTACTGTACAGACAGAATATTAACAGGGGTCAAAGGTCTACTTGGAGGCCATCTTCCTGATGTTCATGATCAGCCTCTTGCTGTAGTCCTTGTGGTCCACGGGCTTCACCTCCATCACCGAGGCCTTGATCCTGGACTCGTCCTGTTTGGAGAAAAACAGGTCATTCAAACACAGAACCAGAACAGCAGCTGCACCTGGAAGCAAAAGAGGAATGTGTGATATTCTCCACATAAAGTTAACTTATGGTAATATTTAGCTGTATTTATGTTGCACCTTTAACCCTGGAGTGGTTCTCGCATGCCAGAGGATTCACACACTTGACCCGCTGTAGGAGGAGGTGGTTCACGTGGGTGTCCGTATTTTCACAATTTACTCAGAAGGGGAGCTAAGGTCAAGTCCAAAGGTCATGTGACTTCACTGACAGGGTTCCCACTCTTTTCTAGAAATCCTTTTCCAGGACATTTTCACCGTTTTTATACTTATTTTTAAATATTTATTTACTCTGCTTTTTTATAAATCTATTTTGTTGATTTACTGTTTAGGTAGCCTAAATTTTATTTTGCCATTTTTTATTATTTTTATTTCCATTGTTTTGAGTTTTCATATTTTATTCCTTAACTTGCATTTTTTTTAATCTACATTTTTACTTCATTTCCTATGTTTGATTTTTGTACACCAACATGTTGGAAGGAAGATAAATAATTTTCCAGGACAATTCAAGCTTTTCCAGGACATTTTATTTTTTCCCACATTTTCCATATGTTTTCCATGACTGGAAAATTGGTCAATCATTTTCCAGGTTTTCCAGGATGTGTGGGAAACCTGTTTGTCAAAATTCATCTGGGAAGCATGTAAACAAACCTAACCATTTCCAAAGCTGAAATGAGCTTTTTATGGGCTTTGCAAATAATATTTTTTCATAATTGGTAATTAAAGGTTTGCTTGCTGGAGGAGAGTTTGCCTGGATGGAGGTCTTAAGATAAGATAAGATACGATTAGATTAGATAGAACTTTATTTATCCCTTGGGAAGACTCCTTCAGGGAAATTAAAGAATTAAAGACAGACACCTGCATATAAGCTTGTAAAAACTCAAATTCCAATGAAGTTGGGACGTTGTGTAAAACGAATAAAAACAGAATACAATCCTTTTCAAACTGTATTCAATTTAATACCCTACAAAGACGAGGTATTTAATGTTCAAGCTGATAAAATTTAATATCTTTTGCAAATATTCACTCATTTTTAAGTTGATGCCTGCCTCACGTTCCTTCTGGATAGAGGCAGCTTTGTCTCACCTACGCCACTGTTGTTCATTGACATTGATGAATTCTCATCGCTCCATCTTCGCTCCAGCCCTCACCGATGGTGATGACCAAAATAATGAGATACAAGCAGATGAATTTAGACTCCTAAGGGGGGTGGCAGGGCTTGGTATGATATCAGTATTAGCCGATATTTAATTTTTGTCGATTTTTACAGCCAATACGTCGGCCATATCCTGGGAATAATATCATCAAATACAAAGATGTACCATGATGCTTCATCTTGTCATCACTACATGGGTACAGTTAAAAATCAAAAGTTTCATTTTTAAGAGTTAAATGTTGTTTTTCCTATTTTGTATCTGATCCTCATACAAATAGACCATCACATTAAAGCAACAAGTCAGTTTTCATAAAGTAAAGACTTTTTCCTCTTGCAAAAACATTGGTGTCAGTGATGAGTTCAGAATGTTGGCATATTGGATATTGGCAAAAGAAACACTTTGCATCCCTAGTTTAGCCGTCTTAACATGAATTTCTTGTTATCAAACATTCCACTGACATTTTAGGAGAAATTTCTCGTCTATCACTTTTATTTTTTCCCTTCACTCTGCTTCCTCATTGTTCAGATCTCCAAGGTAACACCAGCTCTGCTCCCCCATTGGTCAACTGCTTGAAACACTGTAGGGGATTCTGGGTAATGTCCTTCAGGGATGTGTGGTGCTTTCAGGAGAGGTGCATCAAAGACAACAACTCTTGAGAAATAGGACACCCTACGGTCTTCTGCTCCTTATAGGGAGTTCACAGGGGCCTAAGTGCAGGTACAGGGACAGGACATATCCAGTCCTCATGTCTCTGTGGCAGAGATATCTGGTATTTGCTTTCATGTGTCACTTAGCTGTGGATTTCTTGCCTCTAAATTGCTGTGATGGAATAATTCAGATTTCTAAATGGATCACATATGTCTCCTGCACACACATATTGGCTCCTTCCCTTCCCCCCTGACAAAGTAGGTTAATGTGAGGCGTTTGGACTTGGTATCTGAGTTGTGTTGGCATTCAAATAAATGTTTCTCAAAGAAAGAGGCAGCTTTAAAAGCCATAACCACCTCCACAGCTGTCTAGACGCAGGAAGGTCATTCTTAGCAGGACCATTATTCTCTGCATTTAAACAGAGGTTACACTTATTTTGTTTCCATTAATCGCCGGCAGCTCGGGCGGCTGAAATGTAAATCATCAGCCTCTGGATTGGTGCCCACACACTTTTAACAATAGCAGGAAATAAATCTCCCTGCTTGGCTTGCAGGATGAAGAGAAATACGGACATTTTATAAACAAAAATACAGAATAACAGCAAAATTAATCATACTGGTTTGACTTCGATTAGAATGAACAGGAGCTGCCCCACGATGTGTCAGGATAAATGACCCCAATACCTACATTTTCAGGGTATAAAACACATGCATCACTTCTGACTGCGTCTTTATGAGATAGGAAACGGGTTCAACATGAGAATCAGATGGACAGGACCATCTGTTAGGAGCTCCACAGAAATACCAATGAGCATGTTGTTGGAAGAATATTTGTCCACAGAACGACACGAGCAACAGGACGAACATTTCCACAGTTGGCACGCTGACTATCATGACACAGCATGAAGACGGAAAACGGACCAAAAGCAGGCAAACAAGACTTTAAAAATGAATGATTACAGAAAATCAGCTTTCAGGTTGTTTGAGGAGTAAAAAATTCTTTCTGTTCATTAGTCAGGCCTGACGTTTACACCGAGGGTGTTTAATAAGCAGTGCCGAAATCGAACCAAACTTTGTTTACAAGAAAACTCCACAGGGCACCTTAAAGTGTTGATAAAGAGCCGTCTGGGTCACTTCAAGGTCGCTATTTAACTTTCAGGAAAAGAGATGCTAACTCTGTGACTTGAATGTAATTATCGCTGCAGATGTTTCCAATGTTATTACTTCAGAGAAGAGGTTCACAAACTTTTTTTGGGCCCAATCCCAATTGAGAAGTTTTCTCTCTTCATGGGACCAGTGTTAATTTGTTGACAAATTATTTTCGTCATAGTTTTCATCAACAACCTTTTTTCTCCTCATGACAGTGTTAGTTTAGACATCACTTTTTAATTTAGTTTTAGTTAGTCTTTTGCTTAAAATATCTTTTAGTTTTAGTCATAATGTAGTCAGGTAAATTGTTTAAATTTTAGTGTAGTTTTATCTGATGAAATTTCAAAACATTTTCGTTGACGAAATCCACTGTAAATTTAGTAGACAAAATATGAAGAGTAAAGAGTAAGGTACTTTTTATGTTTCCTTGAATTTCTGAGGTCATGTTTTACACTTGGATCCCGCCACCATGAAGCTAAGGCAGTTATGATTGGATGCCCCTCTTAACTCAACCAACTTTCCACACAACCAAAGTGGATATATTCCTAGCTTGTTCCTACTTTCTACATGACCAAATTAGGTCTGATTGGATTAAGTCTCTGTTAAACATTTTAGTCCAGTTTTTTATTTGTTGATGAAAATGTCAGTGAATTTAGTTTTAGTTTTTGTCCATGTGCACTTGTTTTATTCATTACTGCCTAGTTTTCGTCAGGGGATAAAAGGCTGTTGACGAAAACTATGACTAAAATAATTAGTCAACAAAATTAACACTGCCTGATGAAAAATAGACAGTAACTAATAAAAGCAGGTGCACATGGACAAAAACTAAAATTAAATCAACTTACATTTTCATGAACAAATAAAAACTACACGAAAATGTTTGACGGACTTAATCCAATCAGACCTAATTTCCATCATGTAGAAAGTAGGAACAAGTTAGGAATATATCCACTTGTCTTTGACACCACAGCAGTGCTAATAAGGAGGTTAAAATAATGACATGTTTAAAGAAACAGGTTTGTGTTGATAAGAAACTTAAAATTTATCCAAGTGTAAAACATGACTCCAGAAATTCAGGGAAACATAAAAAATGCCTCACACTCTACATTTCATATTTTAGTCAACTAAATTTACAGCAGATTTGGTCGACTAAAATGTTGTGAAATTTCATCAACCAAAACTAAAATTAAAACAATTTAGATGACTAAATTATGACTAAAACTAAAAGATATTTTAGGCAAAAGACTAAAACTAAAACTAAGAATTTCAGCCCAACTGTGAGTATTAGAGCTAGGGCTGAACGATACGGACAAAATGTCACATCTCAATATTCATGCCAGATATCTCGATATCGATTCGATACAATATGACTACGGGTCAGTGAAAACCAAGCATTTTTCAGAAAAATAAAAATGGTTTGTGGTTGGCTGACCTTAGCGGTGCATTGAAGGGCAATCGTAGAAATGAAATTTGTTGCGACTTCCAGAGCTGTACATGCAGGGTGAGCGTGGGGGAAATCTATATCGTTTATATCGTTGCTTTTTCAATATTAATATCTTAAATGTTCATATCTCGATATTGACACGATAACGATATATCTTTCAGCCCTAATTAGAGCGTGTGCTTTAGTTTAGATACATAAAGGTTAATGATTGTTTATGATTGCTCCCAATGTAACCGGACACACCAGATAGGCCGTCCAACATATTTCACCAGTCCACCTGGGAAAGAGTCCATAGAAAGTGTTTGGGGAGGGCAGAAACTTTCAAAAGCATATATAGCAAGTGACTGGATGATAATTCCATCAATCACATTCATTTATGGGCCAAATAGATAATGTAGTGGTAGATAAATGAAAGGACAGAACTTGAGCCACTTCATAAATAAAACTTATGCCAAAACATGTCAGAAGTGGAGTGAAAATATCCTTTCTTTGGAAGTTTGTAGTTTTAATATTTGTTTTTCATTTAAGAAAGAAATGTGGTGTTAGCATCTGAATTATGACTAAAACTAAAAGATATTTTGGGCAAAAGACTATAACTAAACTAAATTAAAAAGTGCTGTCAAAATTAACACTGCTTCAGAGGACTCTGATTGGGCTTAGGTTTCAGTTTGCACAGTTTGATGGTATGTTACAAACTGCAAAGAATAGGAAAAATGTCTTATATTTGCTTTGTCTCTCATTAGTTAGATACCACCTGAATGTAATGCTTTAATATAAGACCCTTTAAATACAGTTGAATATCCCACTCTATTTTGTGAGCAACGTCAAGCAGTTATCTGATCTTACACATCACGATTGTGCCCTGCAGGCCTCTTTACCAGCACAGAGATTGGCTTAAACCTGGGATGTCCAAACCCATTTTCAATTGGCCCTCAGCACACTCTAAACTGAGCATTTAATTAATGCTGGCATTGGATCATAAAGCTTTTGCTTGACTAATGAATGAATATAAATGGATAACAGAAGCAAACACCACAGAACATTATAATTTTTTGCAGGATTCGCTTATAAATCAGGGTTTAAAAGTATTCTATGTGCCAATCATGTCAAATAATCTTGAAGATAGATGGATAGATTAAAACTTTATTCATCCCACTGGGGAACCAACCCTCCTTGAAAGTTTGTCTGCTTTGTGCAGTTTTTTCTTGTTTTGTTTCTGAATGAGTCACCTGCTGTCTCTGTCACATCATCGTTTTCCTGATCTGGGGACCGCTAAAATCAAATTCACCATCCAAAGTCCGAAACTTGGATATGGGCAAGGTGAGATCAATCACGAGGCCCGGTCATCTGTGTATTTTTCCACAAATGGCCATTGAAGAAAAAAGTTTGGACACCTTTGGCCTAAAGATTAAATCCTAAAAATAATATTTTCACATGATTTTTGTGCATCCTGCATCATCATTTATACTGACAGCTGTATTGACTGTGGTTACATTTGGTAAGTGGTTGAGTCGGTGCGTGTTTGTGTGTATAATGTGATGGAGAATCGGTGTGTGTGTGTGTGTATAATGTGGTGGAGAATCGATGTGTGTGTGTGGGTGTGTGTGTGTGTGTGTGTGTGTATAATGTGTTGGAGAATCGGTGTGTGTTTGTATGATGTGATGGAGAATCGGTGTGTGTTTGTTTGTGTGTATAATGTGATGGAGAATCGGTGTGTAGCAGAGACATGCTGTTCTGAACAGCCTGTGCTGCACCCCCACCCACCCAGTGTTTATATACATAAGAACAAGAGAAACAACGAGAACAAATAAATTTGTTTGGCTCTGACCTTTTTCTTACAGACTTAAACTTGTCAAGAACGCTTACAGAAAAGGAAACTAACCATTTCATACACCCAAAACAAGACATTTTATCCTCTATAAAGCTCTGTCAAGGCGAGCAGCGGGATGAAGAGTGGACTGTAAATTGGCACAGGCAGCCTCAGCACAAGCATCTAATGAATAACTTCAAAATCACACAAATCCCAGCTTTAAATCCTCAGCCTACCTGTTACTTGTTTTCATCTGATGTTGCTTACATCAGTGGCTTTGACCTCCGAGGGAAAAAATGTGCAAATGATCTTTTGTGAAATACGAATCACTTAGGATAACTAAAGGTGAGAACTGCTTCACTGGGCTTCACACCTTTTTGTAGGAGAAGAATGATGCATTAACTCCTCTGTCTGACCTGAACAATTCACCACCGGACATTAGCCTCAGGTGCCGGCCACACGGAGACAAATTCAGGCATACATTTTTAATTGTACAGGCGTTTTGTTTTGTTCCCCAAACGCCGGCTATGCATTTCCGTGTTGACAACGAATACGAATAGTTTCAGAAACAATGACTTCATAGCCCCATCTCTCGCTTAAACCGACAACAGACACAATGGTAGAATTCTGTGTCGCAGAAGCTACTGAGCTTATTCTGGCTTGAAAGGCAAAATCTTCTGCTCCTCGACCACCACCGTGAGCAACAAGAGGACACGGAGAATGGCGTACGCCGGTGTTTGTTCGCATTTCTCATGATGTATGCGAACGCGCCATGTCTTCTTCTCTGGTTTTATGTCTGCAGCAGCAGCGTCACAGTGCCACTTGCAGGCTTTGCATATATCCAACAGCATTTTCAGTGTTTCATGTGGAAAGACACATTTCTTGAAACAACGGCATCTTACATTTTGGTCTCGGTGTGGACAGGCCCTCAGTTTGCACTCTTTATTCTGGTTTGCTGTGACTGAAGCCAATGCTTGGGTAAAACATAAGATTGGTCAATATATACTGTATTTTCCAGACTATAAGTTGCTCCAGAGTGTAAGTTGCATCAGTCAAAAAAATGCATCATGAAGAGGAAAAAACATATATATGTCGCACTGGACTATAAGTCGCATTTGTTTAGAGATGGTTGCGTTGCATGAAGTGGTAACACCAAGAAGGCCCGCCTGCAGTCATTTATGTTCATCTCCTTGGCAATTACCAAGGCGTGGAGACGTAACCGCACTGTTAACAAGCCTCTTCCGGCAGCACGTTGTTCAAGCACCTATCTGTGGACTCCTTCCTCCAGCTCTGGACATCTTGTTTTCAGCCCGCGATTGGCTTTCTTCATTTCCGGCTGCACATTTTACTACCTGCAGTCTGTAATCTGCAGAATAGGATTTTCTTTTGGGGGACGTTTTGTTTGTGTTCAGTCTTTCTCATTTGTCTTTACGTTAATGTTTCAGTTAATTTTTTCAGTGGTACAGGAGCAGCATATTTGTCGCAAGCATAGAGCGCCCTCCTACAGCTGTAGACGGTAAGGTTTAGTCCTGTCTGTCTGCATGAATTAACATTTAAAAACATGATAAATTATATATAAATATTGATATATAAGTCGCACCTGACAATAAGTCCCAGAACCAGCCAAACTATGAAAAAAGTGCGACGTATAGTCCAGAAAATACGGTACTTATAAATGTGCACTGCTTGTTGTCTAATACTACGCTAGTTAGTTTGTCAAAGACGGTGTGACGATGTCAGTAATAAACCAGAGACCAGAGTTAAAGGACCTATCAGGACACACATTTAGATCTTCATGAAAATTTGGTTTGCTAAATCAAAAACTGGCAAAGATTTTAAACCAAAACTCAAGATCTGTCGTGCACTACAGATCAGACAGCAATCAACACAGGTCTGCTACATAAAGTGTATTCTTCTATAACATGAATAAGAATTTGGAGAAAACAAAACATACAAATGCTCGACTCACTTCTTTCTCAAGCTCTTGCCATTAGAAACAGCTATTCCCTTGTGTGTTTGATAATTGGCCAGAATGTCTGTAAGGATGACTTTTAAGGCGTTAACATATTCTTTTGGTCTTCCACATATCATTTTGGTCTTGGACCCCCATTCTTCCAATGATCTTCAGATTTCCTATGTATTCAGCTGACATAAACAACCTGTATCTGCTTGAAAGTATGTCAACACACAGACAGAACATCTCATTCTCAACCAAAAATAGGAAACCACTGAATAAGATGTATAGGGTTTCCAGGACGATATTCGAAGCACTGATCAAAACATACATATACATACCTTTGTTGTCTTAGATTACTGTTGCCATGCTTGGCCTTACATGCATGTCTATATAACTGAGGTAACTACTTGTGCTTCTTTGTCAGTCTCTCACTGAACCAGCTGTTATACACTGCTATGATAATTCTCAGGCTTGTCTTAGGCATCCTTTATTAATTAAAAAATCTTGATATCAATGTCATAACCATCCAATGCAGACACATAGTTAGCTACCACGGTAGAAACATTTTATGCTCCTGTAAAAGACAAGTTTGTAGTTTCAAAAAAAAAGTTGACCAGGATTTTTGGGAAAAGAGACAGCCCTTGTCCTCAGCAGTTACATTCAAATGATTTATAGAAAAAAACATACTGACATTTTTAGAGCGGTGTTTCCCTGAAATCCAATGAATATCAAAACTATCACTGCCGTATGTGCACAGATGCAACACTGATATTGATTTGTGAGGAAATAATTAAAGTGTGAATCAAGCCCACGAGAGCTAATCTGAGCTGTTCTGTTCATCATACGTAAATCAATCATGCCTGATCTGATTTAATAGAGCAGTGTATTTAGGTTCATGATTCACTAAGAGGCTCCCTTCATATTCTCCTTTAGCCAGATGAGATGAATCACGGCTGAGCGATCTGTTAATGTATCTTAATCCTTAATGCTGCTCTGCTCGCTTTAACATGTCAAGGCTTTACTAACAGATCGTCATGCTTACTCGAGTTGTTTTTTATTAAGATGAGCCAAAAATGCAGCAAAACTGTTTTAATACTTGTAAAGAAAAAGTGTATTCCTTTACAGGATCTGAATGTTATTATCAATTGTTGATAGCTGTTGGCTGTGCTGGGTTAGATGTCTAATGTTTACTTCAGAACTGCATCTACAGAAAACCACCACCGCTGTTCAGATGAATTCTATTGGGAGTTGGGAACAGGAATTGAGGACTTCTTAATGCCTTTTAATTTAAAATAAGTATGTTGGGTCGCCAGAAGCAGTAAACAAAAACTACAACAAAAAGGTCTTGGGACTAATCATCGAGGACAATGTGTCTGTAGCCATGTTAACATTTTGATCAAGCACAGCACTGTAAGTCAGGAGCCAATCAAGAAAACCTGTAGAGGTCCATTATTTCTGTCAATCCACATTAATTGTAATGGGTATACATGCTGTGTGTGTAAAGCTACATTTCACAAAGCAGTCTGGTTAATTTCAGCCTGGTACGGTACACAATTACGGGTGTTTCCGCTGTCAAATGAAGGAAAAAGTTACTCAAATAACAGACCTATGCCCTCCCCCTTTTTGGCCCCCATCTGAAGGGGTGCAGAGCTCACCAAACTCACCCTAAGGGAGAAGCTAAAAGTGCTGGAGTCTGTTGGAAATAGAAATAGTCAATTCCCATGTGACAGCAGCGAAAATGAAAAATAACTACCATGCAATTTTCAAGCCCTGGATTTAAGTGATTTGTTCACTGCTATTGCTGTAAAGAACGTCCTTCTGAAACAGTTCTCCATAAAGTACTGGAGTGCTGAAAGTCCTCCATTCTTCCTCCGCTCCAGAATGCTGCACCGTATCACGCTGATCTTGATTTCATACAATCACTTTGGCTCAACCTTCTCTTCTTGGCCCCCACACCAGCCTTCAAGTGAAGGTACAGCTGGTGGTAGAAATGCATACAGGACCATGGCTTAGTGCTTAGTCTACTAGTACTCAAATTTGGAGTACATGTACTCAATTTTGGTCAACTAGTGTGCGAGCAGACTTTACTAGTGAAGCAAAAAGTGTCACTAGTACTAGTAGATCGAAAAATGTTCACTAGTAGTACTAGTAGACTGATTTGGGGCTACTAGTACTACTAGTAGACGTAAACATATTCAAAGTACTACTAGTAAGCCTTAAATGCTAATAAGGGGACGAGGAAAGCAAATTCAGGCTTCACATTCAAAAAATTACAACCAATCAGGGTGCTGGATTTGGTTATAACCCCTCCTACTTCATTTGCATTAGGGGGACTAGTACTACTAGTGAATCTTTTGGCTTTACTAGTACCACAAGTAGAATAAAAACAGCCTACTAGTACTACTAGTGAAATATTTTTGACTTTTTACTAGTCGTGCTAATAACTTGTTTTACTAGTAAAGGTTTTGTGGCACACTAGTGTGCGTGTAGACCTTCATAGTAAAGATAAACTGTCTACTAGTAGACAATTTTGTGTTACTAGTACTAGTAGACCTAAAAATGTTACTAGTAAACCTCCAAGTTTTACTAGTAGTACTAGTGACATTTTTTCTTCAATAGTAAAGTCCATGCGCGCACTAGTAAATCAAAATTGAGGAAATGTGCTCCAGATTTGAGTACTGGCAGAGCTGAACTACAGTTGATATCATTTCATGCTCAAACGGCTTCCGTACTCCTGCAACATGTCCGACTGAACACGCACACAGAAACAGTATGACCAAAACTGCGGGGTAATCTCTGTAAATACCTCCAGACTGAGAAGTCTCAGGATGCGCCTGACCTTTATTATTGCTTTTTGGTAAGGATTTACTGTAATATGGTCAGTGAGAGCATATTAAAACACGGACCATTTAAAAAAGGTATTTTTTTGTGAGTAAAGTAACATGTTTTTATTTTCCTGCTATAGAATCTGCCATGTTAATATGTGCTTCTCCAGACAGCCTCAGAATTTACATTTTTATCATCAGTGGATAACACATAGAAAGGCATCACAACATTGTGCTTTCCAGCTTTTCTTGCTGATTATTAAGTTCCTGTAAATTTGCTTCCTTTAACCATTAATTGAGTAATTTTATCAGCTTACATGTTGCATGCATATGGCTAATTATCTTATGTGTGCCGTTCACACATAAAGCATACCCAGAGCGACCTTTAAATGTATTTTAATGTAATTATAAAGGATAATTTCATCATCACATCGCTCTTGTGACTGTTGGAGCTTCTTGTATGAATTACAAATGAACATAATCTACTCGGCTGGCTTCATAAATCTTGTTAGAGACTTCAATCAGAGCTCAAACCCCACTGTGATGCAACACAAAGGTTGTGTGTCACTGACTGTAAAGAACTTGTCAAGTCCCACATCAAGCATGTACAACACCGTGCACATGACAACATGTGACGGCGAGCCACAATGGCTGGCTTGTCATGCTGGCGAGGAGGGAAACACGCTGAAAGAGAGGTTGCAGGTGTCTCTGTTGAAGGAATACGGGGCTCGGAGGCAGCAGCCAATATGCGGTTGTAGCGGTGCCATTGGCAGTGGGGACCGCAGAGCTGAATGCGGCGCACACACACACAGTGGCCTCTTCTGTGTGTCGAAGGCGGATGCAGCCGCTGGCTTGGCTCCAGACTTCCTGCTCAGAGTCCCAGCCCAATCAATTCTTTTATGTGCTTCCCTAAAAAACAAACCTCTATCTGTGTGTGGCCTACAGGAAATAGTGACCGCGACTAATCTGTGTGTGCACCCTCTCACAAAGCCGCTGAAAATGAGCGGCAGTATTGGACAAACACTTTAGTTTTTACTTACAAGATGGTTCTGTCAGTTAAAATGAAAGGAGAGCGGTTTTGTGCATGAATAGGGAAACTATCAAAGAGGAAAGCACAAACAGGTAAAGCATAAAAGAAGCTGTTTACGTGCTGTGCATTTTCAGCTAAAGAAAAGAAATGGCAGCGGCTTGTCGAATCATTTTCCTCCTCAGCCTTTAACACAAGAGCCTTTTTTTATTTCATGCAGCAATATGGTCCGCAAGCAAAAGAGAAAGTATAACAACAAACCTGCGGGCGTTTCATCTGTCTAATTACCATTCCTGTGTTTACTTACGTTGTATGTTTCCAGCTTCACTCTGCTGCGGAAGACAAACGTGTTGAAATTGGCTTGCTGGAAGACCTCGTCGAAGGCGGCTTCGTTCTGAAATTGACAACATCTGATTGGCTGGGATTCAACAGGAGCACGTATTCTTTTAATCATGGTCTCGAGTGCAGGATAAATCAAGCGTCTGATAAATGAACAATGAGAAATGCCTCCTGTGATTTTCTAAGTAATTATGCCTGGAAGAAACACAGCACAGTGGGTGTCTTTAGCAACAAAACCCGTCGATGCAGGAGCGCGTCTGTTTGGCAGAGACACAGCCTGAGGTATAGCTCTTGCCCTGGCCGTTTCCTGAGGCGGGTATTAAATTCTGGAAGGAGTTCTCACCGAGTCCTTGAGCTGCCCCAGGTAAGCTGCGTTTTGGCCGAGGATGGCCTCTGCACTCTCCTGGAAGCAAGTCACCCACTGGTTGTCCCCGTAATCTGCAATGTTAGCCTGTGGGGCAAAAGCAGAGACAACAAAAGGTAAGAAAAACTTAGATCTACGCACAAGGAGAGATCAGTGCACTTCTGCAATGTAAGCTTAACAGATCTCTGTTGTTGTGGAATCATTACACGCCGTAATTAGCCCGTATCCTGCTGTTAAACCTGGCAAAACACACACTGTCGCTGTGTGCTTGTGATACATACAGGAAAAGCAAATTCACAGCTTAAGCTACAGCTTGTGAGGAAAAACAATATGTCCACTGTTGAGAGGTATAAAACAAAAGCTGCTTATTTCAGATGCCTGGTAATTTCTCTACTGCTGACTACTGAGTTCTGATTTCAGTGTTATTTTTCTACACAATGCAAACAGGCTGAGCCTCGGCTTTTGCTTCTCCTTGTATTTTAAGTAAAAGCTGTAACAGCAGAGAATTAGAAGCTGCAGAAATTAACTTGCCAAAGCTCCTATTTAAACACAAGAGCCAAAAAAGTGCATTAGAAATGTCTCTAAATTTAGCTGCATGGAGCAGACAGGCGCTGATGTTGAACCACAGGGAGAAGGCCATTAGTAGAGAGAGCTGCTCGAGTCTTTGGAGGCGAAAAGATGAATTAAAAAAATAAGAAAGGACAAAAGAAAGAAATGTGAAGGAAATCATGATATCCACAGCTGTGTGACGGACAAAGTGGGAATTTCAGATCCGTGGATTAGCATATGTGTGTTTGTGTGTTGGAAGCTTTGAGGGAAGCAGAAGCTGAGTCACTCACGGAGAGGATGAGGCGGTACTTGAAGTTGGGGAACTCTTTGTCGCACTTTTCGCAGCGGAACATGCCGTTCTGTTGATCCACCACTTTCTTGTTGCAGTCTTGGCTGGGGCAGGCCTGGTAGAGGCAGTTCTCCTTTCGCAGGTAAACAATGGTGGCAATGCAGGTGTAGTAGTCAGCCTGAAGGGGAAAAACAGGAGGAAACATTTTTATGAGCATAGGGTGGGAATCACCAGCGGCTCCACGATACAATATTATCATAATACCAGAGTCCAGATTCGATTTTATTGCAATTCTTTATTTTTATGATATGCTGCGTATGACCTCATAAAGACATTACATTTTTTGGTACCTAATTGACCCGTTGCTAAGCTTCGCCCCTCTTGGTTACTGTGGCTATGCCTGTCAAGCTTTCCCTCCTAGAATGAGACATATGGAGTTTTTAGAGATACCGGTGAGTGATATTCCTAAGGAAATACCTGCAAATCTCAGGACAAATTCTTCAGAGATACCAGAAAGAAGCAGACAGAAAGGTCTCCAGTATGCTTTCACCAAATCAAATTTACATACAAGAACAACAATGTTCCTGCACAGCAGGGTAAGTCAATATATATTGTTTGAATTAAATTAATGTTAAGTTGTGTTTGCCCATTTGTAGAGCATCCATTCACAAAATGCTAAAAGATATCAGTATGTCAGAACTTGTCTCTGTTACGAGTATTTCGTTTGCTCAAATATTACCCAGTGGCTCAAGGTTTAACAGAAGTAACCTACTATTGAGACGTCTTTGTATGCTAATGTTATCTTGCCTAACACACAAAGCTATGGTCAGCTAACATCAGTTAGCAACTTACTTCAGAACAAATGTAGGTGTTCTTGTTCATTTTAGAGGGATTCAGCTGTTTGCGTGGTTTTCCGCACTGCTTTATCCACACCTGGCATCTTTCTTCGTGCGACTCAGGTTTGGGGAAGGCAAAAAAAATCGACACCACCCTCCAAAGTTCTCAGATATCGACTGTCGGACTTGCAAGTCCCATATGCACATCACATGGGTATATTGTTTTCTGCTGAAAGCTTTGCAGGATTCCCGTGCATAGTTACAGTTGCTAACATAGGATTGGACAGTAGCCGTTTGTGGGAGGGGCTTAGCGAAGGGTCAATTAGATGGTGATAAGTTCCAGCTGGATTTGGTCACGTGTGTATCCGTGTATAATGAAAATGGCAACTCACTAAAAACACTGCAAGTCTGAGGAAGAGCCATACAGCTCGAAACGTCCTTGGTTTTCAAATTAAACTCACTACTTTTGGTGTGCGGATCTTTTGTACATTTTCATGTGAGTTTTTTGATCCAGCACCCAACCAGGGATGTTTGTGTCCACCTTATCTTTTTCTAAAAGATAGACTATCATTACACCAAATATTTCAGTAATATGGTTTATGTTTTTTTCTCCCACTCCTACCGTTTTCTCTTAAGAACGTGTTTGTATGTTAGTTTTGTTGAGTGCAGAAAAGCGGGAGTAGGGCAGCAGGACATTTACATAAAGCTGGTATTTCCTGGAGCATAAGGAGGTATATAATCCGTCAAAAGCAACATCACGACAGCCATCCTGAATCCTAATGCTGCTACACAAATGCAAACTAGAACTGTGGCTCCTGCTTTTGTAGAGAGAGGAAACAAACTTTGGAAACCTGCTGCACATAAACAGCCTACAGGTGGAAAACACCTCGGTAAATGACGCGAGTTTCCCCTTTGCACTGAAGCAGATGAATACAAATGGAAAAGTTTTGACATGTTTGCAGATGAGTCACGTCGTGTCTCCTCCCCTGGAAGGGTTCCCTCACGCAGGGCAGGCCCTAATGCACAAGACAGATAGTCGTTGCAGAGTAACAGCTGATTGTTTTGGACAGAGTCTCCCCCCTCCTGCTTCCGTCAGTATTGGGTTTGACAACAGAGAGGACACAAGGGCCCTGCACGCTTTGATAAAAGCTAAGCGTGCTTGTTTAGTGTCAGGTAGCTGAGAAGCAAGCTGCAACCCTGGAGCCATAGCATACAAGTTATCAACCCATCATCAATGCCACTATGTAAATTCTAATCAGGGAAAGTTTGCCAAGCTCAGACTGCGTGCCATTTTGTTGTCTGTTACAGCTGTCACTTTGTCAGATTAGGCAATTATTGAGCCGTAAAGTCGTGCTGTGACTTGACCAACAAACATGACAGACTACACAGTGGGACCCTATTACAGATTGTGACAGAGAAATCATGTTAGTAGAAGACAGCAGACAAACAAACTGCATTTACAGTACAAACATTTCCCATTTTTTTAGTCTGTTGGGGTTGTTCCTCTAGAACACATCATAAAGGCAGAAATTTTGTTTTTAGAGCTTGAGGAAATTGTTATTTTTGCCATCATCTCTGAGCAATCATTTCATCCGTCTGTTTCTTTGTTTGGTTTGTTTGCATCTGTTCCTGTCCCACATGCAGGGTGCCCTTTGCTTTTACTGGTCAACATCTCTGACACGACAGAACGGATTGAAGGAAGCAGGACTAAATTCAACCATACAAGGCTGTAAGTCAGAAAGTACAGAGGTGACCCAGATTGAATCTTTGTCTTTTCATTTAACACACTACACAAAATAAAACAACCAAACCTGAAGGGCAACAGATCCTTAATGGGCCTTAACAAGAGGACAATAACGGTCATATTATCAATGACAGGCTGGAAAAATGATGATTAGACATGTAAGCAGAATGTTGTTATGACGTGTTTAATACAACATCAAGAAGAGGAAATTAGTGTTTGTCAAAACATGCAGGTCATATTTTTTTTATTTGTTTCTCCAGCATTTTAAAACAGATATAAGTTTCTGAGGGACAAAAAGCACTTTAAAAGGCTTTTTTTAAATGTATTTATGTTTCTAATAGTTACATCTAAGGATGGGAATTGAAAACCAATTCCAGTTGAGAATTTATAACTCCCTCAAGGACTTGATGTCGTTTTGCTTAATAAGTCCTAATGAAAGGCATTTGGCAGAAATCATACCAAAGAAGTCATAATCTTTTTATCAAGGCAGATAGCACCTAGAAGTGGTCAAAGCTGTGGCTTTATTTTCAGCAAAAAGATGCTCTGAATATACTCCAGAAACTTGTAGTAGCTTTAATCTATGCAAAATGGCACCGACTGTCAGGAATCAGAAAATCCACAGGAAGCGATCAGCGGGGATAATCATTAATGGCATTGGTATCAGTCACATCATTGCTGATAATAAGCTCTGTGGAAAATAAAAAATTATGAAACTTACATGATCTCTTCTTTGTGAGAATCTTTGAGAGTTTCCTTTTAATCAGACAACCTGGCTTTGGCAATACTGTATGAATAATTGATAATTAAAATATGATCAGAAATCCTTGCCGTTGGGTCCCTGGCCATTTTGTAAGAGATATCATATGCACTTCATGAGCATCCACATCACAAACCTTATTTCAGGCATTTATCTAAAACTGGTATTCTAAATCCCATTAAGTTGTGAGCTTGAGAACCTGAGGGTGATAAAAGCTAACTCACTTCTGTTTTTGGACTCTATAATTGAATGTGAATGTACGAGTGTAGGAGGGCTTTGGTTGGTCAGATAGAGTAGAAAGTATTACAAAAGTTCAAGCCCATGCACTGTTATAGCAATTTATCAGAAGTGAAGCCTCTGCTCAATTTGGATATGATTGCTGAGTGTTTTGCTGCTCAGGCTAAGCTCTTAAAGGCTGGACTGGACTGGTTTTGTTGAAAATGAGGACAGTGAACATAAATGTTTTCTTGTGATCTATCATCCGGTTTCATTCAGGGAGTACAGTCAGAGGTTGGCTTTAAAGAAACTACCTTAATTTCTCATATATAACGCACCCTATTTATAACACGCACCATGCTTTTTTCCAGGAAAAAACACTATATTCATAAATAACATGCACCCACTTTTTGCCCAAACCTTACTCTCTTAGACAACTCAAAAATGACCTTTATTCACAGTTTTGATCAATGAAATTTCAGTATTTTCACAACAAATACCGTACATGATTTTCTCTCTCAACCGGTAATTGAAATACCTTGTACTTCACGCATGCAAACTTACTCGTTTTCTGCCAAAGCATGCGCAGTCGTAATGTACCGGCCAATCAGAGAAAAGCTATCAACATGCCTATATCTTTGACAAATCACAGCGCAGCTATTTCGGTCCCCTTGCTCACAAGATGGCAGCGCCCAGTGTGTTTACATGTGAGAAATTACAGTACTGTTCATGCTAATATTTAAGGTTTAAGGAACTATGAAAAAAGAACATCTTTTCAATGTCAGACATGAGCGTTTCACCATCATGTCAACGCACAGAAAGCTTTGACCCCAATTAACTTCAACAAAGGACCACTAATGCTCCGTGTCACTGTGGATAAATAATAAACAGCTCTTGAGTTGCAAGTGACAGCAACAATACAAGAGAAAATCCTCTTACTCAAAAACAAAGAGTCACAAGCCTTCTTTTATTAATTACCGTTTGTTTTACCAAACACCACCCAGACATCAACCTCTGCTTCCTCTCTAGAAGAGGCCCAATTAATCAAGTAAGCACCTCCTCAAAGGGAGTGTGAGTGAGTGAGCTGCCATAGCAGGACTTAAATACATGCTTTTTGCCTCCGTCATAGGCTTTTTCAAATTCAGTGTCACGCCAACAAGAGGAGGGTGACCACTTACTGTCAGCGAGGGCACGGGGGCAGTGTGGAAACTGGAGATTGTGACACAAAGACTTTGTGACAGGGACTATTAATTGTTCCAGACTTTGCTTTGGGGGGTGTCTTGAGGGGCCTGACCCCATGCCCCTCCATGCGGGGTGTCTCTGAGGGACGAAGACAGCTCTGGCTCCAGTACTGAGGCCTCATCATTCTACTTTCTGAGGGGAACGAGAGGCTCTGTATAGCCCAGGGTCAAACCTTTCCTCCCAGATCAGCGGGGGAGCTAATGCCAGGAGAAGCACCTCCACCTGACGGGGGGCTAATGGCCCCAGACAGGATTTGGGAGTGTGGAATTTCATGAAGAAGAAATAGATAGGGCTGTTTAAGCTGTATTGTAAAGCTCCAGATGATAGCACCGCTGAAGTGGCTTCACTAAAAGAGGCATAAGGAGGAGCAATAAGCCTTTTACTATCTGTGACCGGGGATCCTGCAGTTCAGACCAGAGCGGAGAGTTATGTGGGGAAGCAGAAGTAGGACAGGGCGACTCCGAGCCTCAGGGCGCAGAAAAACACTCCGGGTTATCACTGGAAAGGCATCCTAAATTACTCATTTCTAATCACTTCTCGCACTTATTTAGACTCTTTAACAGCTGATCCATTTATTCTTTATTAGTTCTCTGTTTCCTGGGAAATTCTAAACACACTTGAAATTTTTTTAAAGAAAATTCAGTGCCAAATCATTATCGCAACCATCTATTGATTATCCTTGTGGGATGTTTTCATCAAACAGTGATGCTTACATACAGCAAGGATGTTGTATTAAATAAAATAAGATGAGAAAAGATCTTTTATCTTCCATTCTCAACATGTAAAACTTCTTAAGTCAAAGTTTGTCACAGTATTTTGATATCAAGATGCCTTTTTGATACTGCATGTTTAAGTCCAAGGGGCGGGCAACTAGCAACCCGGGCGCCACACGCATCTTTCTTACTCCCTTAACGTGGCCTGCGGCAGGAAAATGTGTTCATGAACATATCAAGATTTTGATGTCTCAATGCCTTTATGATACCATGTGTTTTAATGCAGGGATGGGCAACTTGCTGCCTGGGGGCCAAATGCGTCCCTCCTTACCCCTTAATGCAGCCCTGGAGTCAGTTTACATCAAAAAAAGTATGTCCATGAGGAAAACTTGACAAAATCTGCCATGACAGCATTCAAAATACCATTATTATGAAGAAAACAGTGCATTTGCTGTGATTGTTTCTGTGAAACCCTCTTTTTGCATATATTAAAATAGAAATGAGAGTCAATATAAAATAAGGGAGAAACACTGAATATTTTAAGAAGTGCATTTGTTACTTGCCAAAAGAATTATTGCTCTAGCATTAAAAAGAGAGGCTCGGCTTTGGTTGTGTACCTGGATATATGAAATATCTACAACTCTTCCCTTAGAAAAGATCACATATACTATCAGAGGTAAACAAGCAGCCTTTAGTAATATCTGGGGCCCCTTCATTTCATTTCTTGAAAAAACTGATTTAACCAATATAATGGAAATTACTGGAGATGAGATATAAATGGCCCTCTGCAGTCCACCAGGAAAACATATCCCTAAATTTATAAGTCAGTTATCTCAGCTTAACCAAATTACTGATCTTGAGATTTTTTTTTATTATTTACGTGTTTGTGGTTTTTTTTTTTTAATATATCCACTTGTTTATTGATTTTGTCTTTTACATTGGGTCAGGTATTGCGTATGATACATTTGTACGATTCACGGCTTACAGTTGGATAAGTACTGCTGTATGTTTGAAGATTTCCTGTACGTATGTTAACACGAATGCAGTGCTAAATTTTATAAAACAATAAAGATATTGTTTGGAAAAAAGAGGGATAAAAGACATGAGACTTTAGCAAAATATACTTTGATAACTTATTCATACTCTGTTATTTGTGTAAAAAAACAGCTAAAACTAGCGTCAATTCTGTGTTCAACTCATTATTGCTTGTTGAGTTTCTGTTTAAATTCATATAATTGTTGATAAAGTGACCTCCTGCATATTTGTCATTTCTGTTACCCCTCATCTTGCAATGAGGATCATTTCAATGTGGCTCCTTTTTGTAACCAAAGTTGCCCATCCCTGCTTTGATCCATGATATCTGTTATCTACCTTACTCACTGCTTTTTAGTTTGCTTGCCCTGCTTGGTCCTAGTTTGGTTCAGTTAGATTTCACACCTCCTTCGGACCAACTCTGTTCTGCTTGGAAGCAAACTGAGACCCACAGAGGTCGTGTGAGCTTTTGCACCACCAAAATAAACCAGACTTCCAAAAAAGCACACTTGGTGGTGTTGAAATATTGTTTGATATTTACAAGGACTGCATTGATGATCTTATTTTTTTGTAGAGATTTAACGGTTACTGATAAAATGATAACTGCGGTCAAATTTCAGATGGTTAGTATTGCCGTTTCCTATTTCAAATATTGTTAAAACCGTGTTTGGTTACCTTACTTTGTCAATGACTCAGGGTGATGCAAAGTTTGGCCTCTGAAAGTGAAAGTACGGCAGTTGGTTCACGCACGGACACTGTACCAGAGACTTTGTTCCCCTTGAAATTGACAAAGTCTGAAGTCTGGTCATATTTTGGATTTTACAAGGATGCAAAAGAATGGTCACCCTGTCTGCAGGTAGGGAGGCAGGGGAGAACCACAAACACCCCCACAGCAGCATCAGAGGGGAGCGGCCTGGTTGGATGGTTTAGAAAGACCTCAGAGAGGAACCAGAGAGGTGAAGAGGCTCTGACCACTGCAGATCGTTCTTAAATTCACATTATTTTTTTAACTAAATAAAACTTTGTTAAATGATTTCAGTGTGCATAATTTGCATTGCATAATGATTACCGTGATAATTTTGGTTACAATAACCCTGATATGAAATTTTCACACCGTTACATCTCTATTCTGGTACTGAGTCAACTTTACTTTGGGCACCTTTTCCTTTAATAATAATAAAAAAAAACAGGTGAAGATATTAATAAACATATTATTTTACTCATCTGAGGGCTGTATTCTCATTACAGAGGGCAAAGACAAGAAGCCTGTGTAACCTTAGTAATCAATACCGAGGATAAATCTGATTTTCACTGTTAACAAAAACCCGACCTGCAAGAGGACACCCACAACACCAGGGATTAATGAGAAGAAGCAGATAGCTGGTGGTGCAGGGATTTTATGAGTCAGTGATTATGAAGATTCATTGCACTGACTCTTTGCTAAAAGCACCTTTGCAGCGCAAGCTCACAAGGTTACAGTGTACCAGGACTACGCAGACCTGCTGTGTGCTGTGAAGACACTCAGCTCTGCAGTGGACTCTTTTTAGATTTGTTGTTTTGGATTCAATGCAAGCCTTTATGTCTGTCCTTGAATATCTTCAAAGAATCCTCCTTGAATAATAATGTATTAAGGGTTGGCATATCTTGAATGTTTGAGTGCGTCAAAGCAAACCGGATCACGCCTCTACCTTGTCTCCGTGTCCCAGGTGCTCATTCTTGACATCAGACAGCGTCTTCCAGTTGGTGTTTCCTCCCCCTCCGGGACCTTTAGCCTCTGTCACTGACTGTCCTTCCATCGCATGACCCTCCTTGTCATACCTACAGGAAGTAAAGAGGAAAAACAGCCATGTTTTTACTTGAGACTGAGAATGTTGGTTTACTGAGGCCTTCTCTGAGCTGCACTTTTGTTTTAATGCACCTGAACCAAGAAAAGTGACACAATATGCTGCACTTTACATCGCCGTCCACCAAGAGACCAAGAGCAGACTGTCCATTTAACAGTTAGCTTTAGAAAAACATCCTGTTTGACCCACAGCATCCGTTTGTGTTTGTCAAAGCAAGGATGGCTCGGCTGAGAGCAAGGCAGGCTGAGAGGCTTGTGAAATGAATCAACAGCAGAGGGACAGATGAGCTGGCCAGGGTCAGGGCTGTTACAGTGATATAAGAAACCCATTTTCGCCTGATGTTCCTGGTAATTCAGGGAAGACAAAGGAGGAAGAAGAGGGAAGGGAAGGCAGGAGAAGAAGAAAGATGGTTGGGGGTTTATGTGTGTGGGGTTACCAGTTTGAAATGGTCCCTGAGATCAATAGAGCTGCCTAATCTGGTGGCCACAAGGCAGAGGGGGTGCACAATGAGGGGGTCAGATTGTAAATACAGCAGGAGCACACCTTGCCCCTGAAGGCATGACTAATTGAAAATATCCCCATTAACAGCTCAGGCTGTGGCCAGAGCAACACACAGGCTGCCAATTTCCCACTCCTTCTGACGAATGTGAGTCATTCTTTATGGTGGCACCAGATTCCTCAATAGAGTACCTGCACCGCTGTGCTGTAATTGTGCCGCCAGCTCGTTAGGAGCTTACAAAAAAGATATTCTGACAGATCTGCTCTCAGTCACGGCTCAGCATTTCTCCTAAGACAGATGTTCTACAAAAAGAGGGGGAAAAAGTCTAGCGACAACATGGCTGAGATGATTAAAAATGCATCAGACTTTTAGGAGATAAGACTGCAGACTGGTGAAGCTTCACAGAGTTACATCGCTGCTCTGGACATCTGATTTGACAGACACCCAAAAGGATTGTAAAACACTCGGCGAGATCCCACCGTGACGCTCTTCCAGTTTTAAAGCTGCCGCTGTTTTTTATCACACTGACAACGATGAGCACGGGAAACAGAAACAGCACAGCAGCGATCGTGATGAAGACAAAAAAAAGAGAAGAGGAGGGAAAATTAGATTTTGCAGAAAATGTGCAACACTCGGCTGAGAGCAGTCGCATCCCAGCTTAGAGATGAGCAGCTTCAGTGAAGCAACTATCAGCACGAGCATGGAGATAAATGACTTGGGGGTAGGCTGACATGCATGTGCATGACACAGATGTGTCAGGAGTCAGTATATCAATGAACAAGGACAGGACAGGAGCAGAGTGTCAGAGGGAGACTCATGAGGGGATGATGGGAAGTCTCAGTAAGCAGTGCTCTGAGCTAAGACTCTAAAGCCTGTGCTGAGAGCAGCAAACACACACCAAACACGATTACTTCATGTTGTGTGGTACATGGTGTTAGCTTCTGCAGCTGCAGTCAGTGACATGTGGTCCAGCACTGAGCACAAATGACTGAGAGCTGCAGGGAAGTTTAACTGTAAACATGGAGGATCATGTTTTCTTTTGACTCCATGACTGCAGAATTAAAGCAAAGGCGACAAAATCTAAGCCTGATCAGTGTATGTACAAGGGCTGTGACCTTACACTCAATATTCAAGTATCTGAGCATGGGGGAATAATCTGTGCTCAAATTGTGGAAATACATTTGAATGAAGAATATACAGTTTATCAGCACATTAGGGCATAGGGTTGGGTATTTCGACCAAGATCACAATATTATATGTATCCTGATACACGTAAATTGTGAACATTGACTACGCTTTTAACAGAATCCTTGACAAGTTTTCTTTTTTTATTACAAGAAAAAAAGAACAAGGAAGAGTTTTAAATGATTCTACAATTTAAGAAACCTAAATTCAGGTCCTCAAAGATGGTAGACCTAAGTTCAAATTTGGACCATGTGTTTCATCATGTAGCTTGGCTTCTACTTTGAACTGTGCCATTGTGAACATTACCCATAGTGTACTGACGACAACTGTCAAAACATTGAGGCTGTATCAGTTCTGTAGTATCCATATTAATACACCGATCCCCATTTTGAGCGCAGGCCTATCAGGGTGCCTGGCGCAGTGACAGTCTAATCCAGCAGAGGGCGCCCCTAGCACAATCCAACCATCCATTGCTGAGCCCACAGAACATCTAAGGAGCACATGGAGGCACTTTGGGCTCCTCACCACCATTGTCAAAATAAACAAAGGCAAAGGCCAGGCTGTGAGTTAATCGTTCAAGGCAGCTGACCCATACGGGAAGCCGTTTGGGCATAAAATTGATGTCGGTGATATCAACCGTAGTAAATGATCACTAGTAGTAGTAAAGCTTTGGGTTTTTACTAGCAACATTTTTTAGTCTACTGCCACCACAAAATTGTCTTCTACGGGATGATTTTGCTTTACTAGTAAAGTCTACTCACACACTAGCATGTCAAAAACCTTTACTAGTAAAACAAAGTGTTTGTTTACTAGTATTACTAATTAAAAATCTCACTAGTAGTACTAGTAGACTGTGTTTAGTCTACTAGTAAAGTCAAAAGATTCACTAGTAGTATGGGTAGAACTAATGCAAATGAAACAGGAGGACTCTAGTTAGTTGCGATATTTTCAAAAGCCAATGGGAAACCTGAATTTGCTTTTTCCCGCCCCTTTTTTAGCATATAAGGCTCACTAGTAGTACTAGTGACACTTTTTGCTTCACTAGTTAAGTCTTCTCATGCACTAGTTGACCAAAATTGAGAACATGTACTCCATATTTGAGTGCTAGTAGAGCTGAACTACAGTTGATATCACCAAAATCAATTTTATGCCCAGACAGCTTCCCATAGGCCCACTCCTTATCCACAACAAATCCTGGCCCAATTTTCAGCCTCCATCCCAGGGTCCAGTGGCACCTTGTCAAGTGCTCAGCTTTGTGCAGCTGCATCCTCCTTGGCAGGTCCACCACCAGAGGTGCTGATAAAGACCATCACAGACAAGATTGCAGGATTCATATGCAAGGACTTGGGACCCACTGGTGTGGCCTCAGGAGAGGTGAATATTGAAATGATTTAAGGGACATGGCTTGTGTCTTTTGCTGCAGTTGGGCCGGCTATTAGCCTGTTTGCTCAAACTGATCAACTCTGATCTTTGAGAAAAGTGACAGCCCTAATATGCAGTGAAATATTACAAAGAAAACTACAGTCATTTTAATTCATTCAATTTCATGAGGACTTAAATATGTTTAATTCAACAAACAGTTTAAAACTAAAGAAATTCAGCTTGTTATCATACAATAGTAAGACAAAGAAGTAATCCTCTAATCTTTAAAACTGCAACAAAATAAATTTGGCATTTTTCCTGGACTGAGAAAAAAAATGAATACAACTGAACAGATTTAATTTCTTAATCCTTGTCCATGTGCTTTTTTCTGAACAAAATAAAACGACAAAACACAGCAGTGTTTTAAAAAGACAAAAGCTTACAAGTGTGTATGATATCTCTTGGCATGGATACAAAACAGCTTTGTATGCTGTTCATCAGATCCAGAAAAATAAGAGGTTTGACTAGTTGAAGCATATCTGATTACCAAAATGAGAGGGATGCTACAAAGGGAGGGAGTCTTCATTGGTAAGAGCTGTTCTGATTGATGGGTCTGATTAAATCTGTTTTTATTTCATTTCAGCTCATAACTCAGTGCCAGTAAATTAGTCAGAAATTATTTCTCTTATTAAAATCATTACAGCACAGTCAAAGTTTACGATAAAATAACAGTCAATTAAAAATGAGGGGTGTTATCTGATGTATGTGTAAATGCTCTTCTGCTTCTGGTCTACCATAATCAGTGTCCTCACTTGATACTGCAGGCTGCTGGTGTGGACTCCAGACAGTGTGTGGATTCGGCTTTGAGGGACTAAATGAGGCTTTGGTGAACGTCTGAGGTTGACAGCATTGAGCACTGATATATAAATATGACAAATTGTAGTAAAGACCAGACACTGCCCTGCTTGTCAGTATGAAAAAGGCTGCATGACTGTCTCTAAATGTGCTGTTGCCCCCTAATGGACGACTGCATTCACACAGTTACAAGGATGAAAGTGTAAATATGGAGACAGATTTTTATACAGCTCATTTTTACAAGGTGGGACTTGAATGCCAAGTTGACAAGTAATATCAGACGAGGTTGAGGCCAACAGCACATGTGGCTAACAACGTACCAAGACCCCCAGATTAACCCGAGATCAAGATAATTAGTGCCTAGGACAGCAGTCTTATTTACAAGCACACTGCAAAGTGCTGAGCTGCAACACTAATACTGGGCACGATTTTGTCTTAACAGCTCACCAAGGATAGACTATTCATTTAAGGAGGTCCCAGAGGTCTGCGCCAAAACACAATCAAATTAAGATGCCTCTGCAAGAGAAAAACAATGATGTTTCAGCAGCCTTGGCAATGCAGCAAAGGTGAATGTTTGTGGGGCATTTAGCTTTAGGTTTTTCTCTGCAGGATCAAAAAATAGCTAACAAAACTGTTGGCTTACAGTGTAATTGGTTTGCCCTCTTCTTTTATTATCTAAAAATTCACATTTCCGCTTCTAGCAGAACCATGAAGGGGTGACGGTTGCCAAAATCTTGAGTTATCTGGTACTGTTTCAATACCACACACATTAAATAATACAAAATCTGTCACTTATACATTCAAAGTACCAAAAAGCACAACAGTTGTATCAGATGTCCAACCCATACTGTGCCCTAACTGAATGTGAGCAGCAAATGTTGGGTCGCATCGCACTTCATCGCACACCTGCCACCCACACTGCATCAGTTAAATATCTAAAACTTTGCCCCATATTTCCGTTTGTAAACTGATCATCAAGTGCTTTCAGAGTACAGGTTAAGTAACAGAAGTGACAAGTGGTTGTCTCATAGGCTCATCAATACACAGCTCTCAATGAGCCAAATTAAGTTCCTCTTTCGGTGCTGATAGTGAGAGTTAATCATTTCGCTCAGGGAAATAAATGAATCCTTTGTTATCTCCACTAAGTTAAACAGATAAATAAGCTCTGTGGAGTGAGAAAAGTCAGAGAAAACTAAATAAATCCATCAAATGCTTCTACAAAATTACTGTTTTCTTCAGCCTCGTCCATGTCGAGCGACAAAGGGGAAAATAGAAGCAGGGTGTTGAAGCAAATCTGTTGTGCCGTGTCGCGCATATTAGTGCTGTGCCGCACACAGGCAGTTAGGACACTTACATATGATGCCATGTGGTCAGCCAAAGTCTTTTGCTTGCATGTGTTGTGTTCAGTTAGGACGTGATGTTATGCAAGAGAAAGAAAAAGAATGAGAGGACAATCAAGTACAGGGTGGGCCATAAGTTTCCATACATAGGAAAGTGTACAATGTATATTTATTTTATGTTTCAGATACCCTAGAAGATGAGTTTGACAAAAGAGCAATGAATTGAAAATCTATCTTTGGGGGCACTTGAAGGCCATGGTGTAGCAGGTGAAGATACGAGACATAAATCATCTCAAGGAATGTATCACCAACGCCATTACAAGCATAACTTCAATTGTCCTAATGCAAGTTCATCAACAGTGGAAACACATATTAATATGTTTTCGAAACAATGGTAATCATCATTTAGAGCACATTATATAAATAAAAACAGTTGTCCAACATGAATGATTTTTTTTCCTATGTATGGAAACTTATGGCCCACCCTGTAGTTATGAAGAAAGGGGTGATGCTAAGCAATGGTCAGTTTTCTTCTGTTCGTTTCACAGCATTTACCCATCGCAGAACATGGAAACATGTCCACACCTCTAAAAAGTATGCAAGGAAATGCAAGATTGTGTTAGATTGCTGCAAAAGTCCTGCTTCTTCTTCCCTACTGCACATCATTAACAAAACGGTTTAATACTTTGGTTGGTAAAAACCAAATTTATACCAAATTTAATTTTATTCAAGTTCCAGAAAACTTCCTGAAATAAAGATCGGTAGCATCATGTTTAACTTTTGATATTATTCAGTCAAATTAATGATACTTCCTATATGAATACTAATTAATTTAAAGGGGTTCAGCTGTGGATAAGTGCTGATCTCAAACTTAAGCAATGTACTTCCTTTGTGTTGTGTTAAAAAAATCATTATGTGCATTTATATTTAGGAGTTATGGTTGTAATTGAACAAAAGGGGAAAAGAGCTATGTATGTGCATGAGTATGTATGTATGTATGTATGCATGTATATATGTATATATATATATATATGCTTGTTTTTTTTGTTTGTTTTTTTCTCTTCCCACTTGACACCACGAATTGTGTAGCTTAAGATGCATAGTAGGCGGGCATTAATAAGCTTTGCTTCTGCCTGAGCCTTTTTCAGTCAAAAATTGTGCATTGTCTTTTCTTTTGCTGCTTTTGAAGTGTATATAAGACTGAAATAAACTATAACTAACTAACTAATTTAAAAGAATGTATTTTTCATATGAATAAAGAGGTAAATCCAAAATATTTATTAAAAGCTGAAGTAAACTAAGCACAAACAGTAAAACAAATTAACATTTGTCAGATTATTTCTTCATTGTAACAATGCTTTTAAGCAATAAATCTTATGCTGTTGGAAAGCCTGCTTTTAAATGATTCCACATTTGTAAGGCACAAATATTTGTAATATGAGCAGCAGAGGTGAATACGTGGGTTACGCCCATGAAAAGTTTGCCAATTCTTCTCTGCCTATGCCAAACAGCTTTTTTCACTGCTGCTATTGACTCTTGTTTTGAGCTTCTGGTAGCCCCAGGCGCTCCCAGTGCTGAGTTAGAGGTCTCCTAACAGAGGCTGACCATCCTCTGATGAAAATGCACTCCAATCTTCTCTTCATCGTTAGGTGTCGTCTCTGTGAAGAGACATGAGATGAAGATAAATGAAGGCGGCTTCTCTGACCGTTCTCCTCACTGCAGGAGGTTGATGAGAGGTCTGTGCAGATCTCGTCTTCACCGTGCTTTTCTCATTTGGATTGACTTGGCTCTGCCTAATAAGCGAGGGCTTGCTTTTATGAGGGACTTTTAAACCTTTGAATTGTGGATTCTTGGAAACCTGCAGGAACATCTTGTCAAAAAACAATCCGTATGAGCCGTGCCCTCCTGCAGCGGACAAACCAACACAAGACTTTAAAGGATCATTTTCTTCAGTTGTCTTAGGGCGTAAAATGACCTGAACAAATCTTAAGTATTTCAGGCAGCTACTGGTGCTGTAAACAGAAGGAGGGAGTAGTCCTGATCCCAAAGGTTTTGGTCTTGTATAGAGAGACTCAATCATGCAAAGAAGTCATGTAAAACTTCCTGGGGCAGTGATGGGTAAGTTTGGGTACACCAAGAGGGCCACATATAATTTACCTTCATTACCAGAGGGCCAAATTGTTGAGATAGTAGGATAAGTAAGGTATAATAAAATGTCACAAGTAGCTTTTACATTAATATTAATACAATTAAACTCAAAACCAAGTAGTTTTGACCACTGAAGTACTATTCATTCATCTGATTTACAAAGAATTTCAGGTTGTTAAAGCATATTTTACTTACATTTCTATGATTTTACATATGCATTGAGTAAAGCATGAATAAAATATTTACATGAACAAATACGGCCAATTAGAGCTTTACTTTCTTGGAGATATTTCTTTTTTAATGTTTCCATGTCAGTTTTTGCCTTTTTTTTCTATCCATATAAATGATTTGATATTTCAAACTGGCTAGTGGGCTGCATTGGGAGAGCAGGGGTGGCCAGTAGCCCACCCCTGCTCTCAGAGGAAGAAAAAATATCCAAAAAAGCACAATATGTGCTCCTACATTTACTCAGTGTCATATTATAAACACACCTGCCCACATTCATACACGTGTATGTTCTCTAAAAGCTCTTAAATACAGTAAAAATGTCCATTTCATGTAGCGCTGACAGGCAGAGCTGTGATTACAGTGCTCCATTTCCAAAGTGTTTTTTACATCAAACAAAATATATTTGTGCAGGTGCAGAAAAGCCAATCAGGAACACATCTGAAGTTCAACCTTCTTCATAACCAAATTTCTTTGTGATTACCATGAAGCGATGCAGTCAGAGGTTGAAATAGCACACGGCTGCTTTCACTGAGCTTATCAAAGCTGCTCAGGGGGCTGAACGCACTGCTTACCACCTTCAACTGTAGCTGCCACGGCTGGGGGGCAGCAAGAGGGACACATGTTTATTCTGCCCCTTAAAAAAGGATGTGAAACCAGTACGGTGTGCTACACAGAAACAGCTTAAAGTCTTCATTTAACATTTTTATCTTTTTTCACTTAATAATTTTAGACTTTCTTTTACTCTTTTATTTATCATTAACATATTTTTAGCCTTTTATTTATTTCTGTCTGATGATTCTTGGTTTTACTGCTTTGCATTTTCTCTTGTTTCTTTTCTTTTTTCTTTTATCATTTCTTTTACTTTAGCTTTTCTGGCGTGCATTAGCCTCTAAATCCTCTTGACATCCTACCTACTATCATTTCAATTACAGTGGAATATTACTGAGTAGATGGACATCTGCTGAGCATTTATTTGCTGGGTTGTTGTAAGAAAGATATGAAAGACATATGTACACATAAATATATCTTTTGTCAATCATTTTCCTCATGTTCCACCATACTTAAAACAGCTCCTGGACCCATATACATTTCAATTTCCTCTTGGACATAAGACTAACCCATTTTAGAAATGGGTCACAGGTCATTCAAGTTCAAAGCCCCATCTGATCAAATTTATTTTCACACTTACGAAAAAGCTGTTCATGTTTTTGATATTGTTTTTGTGTTTTATTTGTTTTATTACTTTATTCTAAATTGCTGTGGCATTCCATTGCTCCTGATGACATTATTGTATCGCAATGGGGTTGTGTGCATGTGTGTGAGCACTAATTTTGTGAGCTTGTGATGGGGTAGGTGGGGTGTGGGGGCTGTGGAAGTAGTAGAGCAGTGTGTTTTGTGTTTGTTGTTTATTATTGTTATGTATGTTTTGTGTTATTTTTTGTATTGAAATGAGATGCTGCATCTCAAGGGGCTATTCAATGTAAAGCACTTTGAACTGCAATTGAATCGTATTAACTGTGCTATATAAATAACGTTTGATTCATTGAAAGATTTCATTTGCAAAGCACGCAGAAGAAAGAGGAAGCAGGGTTCCCACTCTTTTAAAGAAATAATTTTCCAGGACTTTTCCAGGATGTTTTCACCCTCTTTAAAATGTATTTATTTGTAACTCTTGGGCATTAACATTGTCTGCAAGCTATCTTTTTTGTGTGGCTTTTATGTAGTGTCTTATTATAAATGCATGGTTTACACTTATTTTTTTAACATTTATTGACTCTGCTTTTTTATAAACATATTTTGTTGATTTACTGTTTAGGTAGCCTAAATTTAATTTTCCAATTTTTTATTATTTCTTTTTGTCACCACTGTTTTGAGTTTTTAGATTTTATTCCTTAACTTGCATTATTTCATCTACTCATATTTTAAGGCTAAGTGTGCATTAGTTACCAAGTATATTTTTACTTCATCTATGTTTTTTGTTCACTAACAAAGTACAAGGAAGATAAATAATTTTCCAGAACAATTCAAGCTTTTCCAGGACATTTTACTTTTTTTTGTTTTCCATGACAGGAAAATTGATCAATCATTTTTCAGGTTTTCCAGGACACATGGGAACCCTGGTAAGGAATCGAGAAGCAAAAACACAACGATATGAATTCATGGAGGGAATTGCAATTAATTATCAACTGGAATTGGCTTTTGATTCCCATCCCTACTCACAATGAAATTTTTTTTTTTTTTTCAGAAATAAACCCCAGCCAGCCAAGGCAGCCAAAACCAAACCACAGAACACTGTGACCCAAAAAGACGAAGCACGTACCAAACTGTGGGCTAGATATATTGTTGCGTTCCTAATATTCAGAATATTAAGACAAAATAAGGCTTAAGTGAAAGTGTTTTTAACAGAAAAGAGCACAGGAGGTAAATGAAGACCTAGCTGCGGCAGGGATGTGGATGATTCATGTACAGAAACAGACCCAGGAGTGGTCCTGATAATGGAACACTTTCAATCATTATGCACATTCAAATAATCCCATTACAAAAGTAGACGGCAGTTCACAGTCGTTGGCATTTTGAAAAATGAAATAAAACAAAGAAATATGTGTTCAAAAATACAGCCAGAGGCTGCAGCTGAAACTATCATCAAGAAATTACCATGAGCCAAGGCTTCTGATTAAAGAGGCAAGTTTGAGCACATTTCGTCGCTTTCTTTCTCTCACCTGTGAAGCAGAGTCGCACCTGAATGCTCTGATTATGCAGATCAGCTCCTGTGATCACATATAAATACTCACAGCCACATCAGAGCGGGGGCTAAAAGAGAGACTGCACTCAACCTGAAGGCAAATAAATCTCAGCTGTTTGCTCTTCTCGGTGTGGAGCATGCTCTGGTGTTGTGAGGTAAACAAATGAAACCCCTTTGGATGGAATCGATTGGATCTCCACTCGCAAAATAGAGACATTGGCTTTTGGCGTCAGAGAGGAGGGGCAGAGCGCGCCTGCTTAAGTAGGATCTATAAGGAGGACCAATCAATCAGGGCGCCGCGACGCTGGAGTGAGGTTAAGTATCAACCCTAACCTCGGTCCGAGCGAACGCAGCCTCATCTATCAATCATGTGCCAGCCTGAGCGATACTCCTTCATAAAGCCGTCCAAAGCAGGTCCACACAAAAGGAGTTTCTAAATCTGAAGACGTTTTTTTTATCTGTTAGAGACCTCAAACATGGAGATAAAAAAAAAATCAGACATTGACCAGTTTTGATCGAGCTCTGTGGGGTGTTAATTTTGACAGCACTTTTTAATTTAGTTTTTGTCTTTTGCCTAAAATATCTTTTAGTTCTAGTCATAATTTAGTCCACATTGTTTTAAGTTTAGTCTAGTTTTAGTTGATTAAATTTGCACTTGAATAAAATAAAACATCTAATAACCCTTTATTGAATGCTAGTAAAGTTTGAATGTATAAATCAACAGAAACAAATTTAGCTTTCGTGTGAAATGCAGTCACCTTTATTTAGGCTACCTGACAGAGCATCTCAGTTACAATACCAGAACTGACAACAAACAGTGAACCTGCTCTATATGAATATATCAATTCATAAAGAGAGGAGCTCTGATTGGATCGCTCCCCAACTTATCCCACCACCACCAAGCTAAGGCAGTTGTGACTGGATGTCCCTCTTAACTCATCCAACCTTTCCACACAACCAAAGTAGCTGTGATTGGATATATTCCTAACTTGTCCCTACTTTCTTCATGACGAAATTAGGTCTGATTGGATTTAGTCTCGGTCAAACATTTTAGTCTAGTTTTATTTGTGACGAAAATGTCAGTTAGTTTTGTTCAGTTTTTGTCCATCTGCACTTGTTTATATTAGTTACGGTCTAGTTTTCATCAGGGGAAAAAAGGTTGTTGATGAAAACTATGATGAAAATAATTAGTCAACAAAATTAACACTAGCTGTGTGTGGTGTGCTCTGATAATCTCAACACAGCACACAACACACATAACCATTCTGTCCCATCACCGATCTAGAGTCTCGTCCTCCAAGACAGAAACCTCACGTGATCTAACGAACACGAAAAGGAAGAAACATAGCAACAGCCGGAAAACAACATGCAACATGGAAGAGGACATAGAAGAGGGAATGATGGTGGTCTTGGGGCTATTTTTGATGGAAAAATACAGAACTTAAAAAAAAAAAAAAACTGGAAAAAATCCTGAAGACAGCATGAACACGTGAGCTGGTCCTCCGTTTCTGAGGTCCACCAAGCTTTATGTTTCAGGTTGGCCGCGCTTGTTTTTATTTACACCTGCTTCCTCGTTCCTCAGCCAGCTCGCTTCTTGATTGGCTACATTCACAGAGTCATGACTCGGGAGTCGTCAGCTTAACCCACACACGAAGATTTTTGGTCGTAAATATTGAACACGTTTAATATTTACGATATATTTGTCCCTTTCCGGAGCCGATTATCAGGATAGATTCACTCTTCACACACCTCAGACCACAGGAAGGGGGAAAGTCGGGACAAAAACAGCCCGATAATCTTTATGTGTGTACCCCGCTTAGGAAAAGAGCGCCTGTAAACCTTCAAGTCACACCATGACCTGTTGATGTCTTTGTTTAAAAATGGATCAGAAACGAACAGCAGAGATGTTTTCACCTCCAATCCTGGAACAATGTAAACATACATGCGCGTCTATTTCTGGTCATGTTATACACTTGGGAAAAGATCATCAAAAAAAGAAGGAGTCGAGGACCACAGATGAAAGCTTCGGCTGCGAACATTTGCTTTTCCCAGTGCAAGAAAACAACAGAAAACCTTCAAGGAATCAGGTCAAAGCTTAAATTTGTGAACCCACCCACAACTCTGCATTTGATGAGCAGATAACAACAAAGATGTCTTGGCCTGCTTCTTCCTAATCTTGTGTTAAAGTAATATCTACACAAACACACACACACACACACACACAGATGCAACAATCAACATAATCACATAGAAATTAGTCTGGATTTCATTTTATCTGGAAAGGCGATTAGCGGGGTAAAAAAACGGGTATCCACAGATTTAGTGTGATTTCCATTTATATGTAATGCTTCATTGAAGCACCCCCAACATTGTGGCTAATGGGGGAAAACTAATCTTGATAATGAGAATCAGAGCATGCAGTCTCGCAACTTGGGAAATGGAAACTCGACATTTAATCTTTAGCGTTCTTCCATTTCAGCAGAGAAACTCATATCTGAGAGGGGAGCTCCTGGCGTGCTTAATAAATTTGAGATTTATTTTAAAAATGGGACAGTATGCATTAATGGACATTTACATGAGTTTATGGCCAAGTGGCTGATTTCCATCCTAGTCCCATTGGCAGGTTGGTGTCACACAAAAAAAAACAAACATCAATAATAGTAATAAAACCTGATCTAATCGCGATTTTTCTGGCAGATATTGCGATTTCAATTTGATTCACAAATTCAAGCTTCAGTGCAATATTCACTATTGGCCCTTTTCCATTAGCCCTACTCTACTCGGCTCGGCTTTCCCCGACTCTACCCGGCTCTACTCTACTCGCTTTGGTCTGCTTTTCCACCAGCCCGGTCCCCTGCCCAGCGGGGGCGGGGTCGCCGTGAAACAGCTGGGCGACACAACAACCAAAACAATGGAGGACTTGGAGGCAATAGTATACTTGCCGCTCGGTCTGTGGCTTTTTGTTACAAAGAGGAAAGCAGAAGAAGGCTGCAGGCGGCGAGAAGAAATACCCTTGAGAAGTACAGGAGAGTTTCTGAAGCTATACAACAGTTTGAAGTCGAGGACGAGAGCAATCGGGCTGCAAAGAAAAGACGTATGAGGGTAAGCTAACGGAAGCTACCGCTAGCTTGTTAGCTAGCTCGTAATGATAAAGCCCCGTGTTTAACATTGTGATGGCAGCAAGTTATTGCCATAAAGTAACAAAAAAAGTGTATGTACTGCAGTCCTGTTTTGGGCATCGCGCTCAAGACCCATCGGTGACGATATTCTCTGCCCAATCAGTAGCCAGCAGTCGGTCGACGTCACCTTTTAGTGTCGACTCAGCTCGCTTAGAACCAGAGCAGAGTAGGTACTAAAAACTGGTTTGTTTTAGGAGGTACTGTGCCAGTGGAAACGCAACGCAAACCGGGTAGAGCCGAGTAGAGTAGAGTAGGGCCAAGGCGGGCTGGTGGAAAAGGGCCATATGTTTACAGTGTAGACAAAATTAAGGAAATCAATGATCAAAAGCACATAACACATTATTCATCATCTAATATTGATGGTAAATAATCAGTTTTCATTATTTAAGGGATACTCCAACGCCTACTCCCAAACAGAGGCTTTGTGTTGTTGACCTGCTTACCAGCACTTCTGTGAATGCAAACTGCCTGTAAATTTGTCAAATAGCATGTGTTAAATAGTTGACACAACAGATCCTGGGTCAGTCAGGAGCGCTGCAAAAAAATGCAACTTTGGCGATCACATGATTGCGTTGTCTGAAATTGCGATTTCGACTTGAAAACGATAAATCTTTCAGCCCTGTCATAGAGCACTGAGCCCATGAGACACAGTTATGATCACAGAAATAAATAACAAATAAGAAGAAGCCTCCTGGAATCAAACATACAGCATGTTTCACACCTCATACCTCAAGGGTATATAACATTTAGAACAGGTAAACATTTTCTGACCCTGCTGCTCACTCACCAGCCTCGGAGCTTGTACGCCTCAGGGATGTCTGGGTTGACCAACAGGGTGCTGCTGAAGGATGCAGAGAGGGAGCGGCCTCCGTAGTCTGAAAGCTTTGCCCCCTTAATGGCTAAAACGGGCTGTCCGGAGCCATCAAAATTCTCCGCCTGCAGAAATGAGACATGAACAGAGGAGAGGAAATGACTTTGCTGTGGCTTCCACTCGTCTGGGTTTGACTTGCACTGCGTGGAGTCTGTACTTTGTTCAAAATAATGATTTAACACAGGGAACAGAAAGTCTGAGTTTAAGCCCCTTCTCAGACATGTTAAGGCCTCACTGCATTCTTAACTTTCTAATCTCTTACATGTACATTAATTATATCATACTAATTACACTGTCAGGCTCTGACTGTGAGATAGTACAGCTGAAAGGTCATGCTTTGTGATAACTCCTTATCATTACGGCATTTCTCAGTTTTGAGGTGGGTAATTGGGGTGTAAGAAACTATTAATACACCAATAAATGACAATTAGGGATGCACAATATTGGATTTTAACTGATACTTCCAAACTTATCCTTGCCGAAACTGATACCAATTCTTTGGCGAGGGTATGAAGTCTATACTTTCCTAAAATTGACCTGTTCCTCTGATTTTCACAGCAGATTTACGTTAGAAATTGATGTCAACCACGGCAAACAACATTTTATTCTCCAACAGAAGACACTATTATATCTAAAATGTAAACATTCAGCAATAATAGGGCAAAGCATTGAGCTAAATTCTTACATACTGTTAGTAATGCAGCCAGTATTTGTGATGTATATGGCTTATATATATGGTTAAAATATCCCCTGTAAATATCTGCAGAAACTGACATCTGCTGATATCGATATCATGTCAATAATAATCGATAACATCAATATTGGTAGATAATTGCTTTACAACTTGACTATCCGTATCAATATTTTGTCTGTTCAAACTGGCCATAAATCTCCCTTAAACTGACTGTAACATTAGCAAAATGAACAAATGGACTATGGTGGTTTAACTCATCGCTGAATGTCCCAATTTATGAATACATTTTTAGAAGAATGAAATGTTTTTCCTGTTTCTAACACAAATAGGCTGTCACAATGAAAGCAACAGGCTAATATAGGAAAGTGCAGGCTTTGTGCTCAAATCAAAAACATCAGTGATGGTGATAATGAGTTTGGAAATATTGGCATATCGGGTATCTGCAAAAATCCAACATTGTGCATCCCTAATGACGACATTTGGCTGTGACATACTGTGATATTATTTTATGGCTCAATACTGATATTTAAGTGGTTAATTATTTGTAAAAAAAAATGCACTTTATACTTAATTTCAGCCTTTGGACACTAATATGGCTGCAAAGTGGTGGAACAGTTTCAGTAAATTTCCAGAAACTTTCCAAGGGAAGCAAAGCTGGGGAATTTTGGAAATATTCCAAACTGGAAGCTTTCTATGAGAATTATGGGAATTTCTGGGAATTAACTGGAAATTGGGGGTAATTTATTCAAACTGTATCATATCCAAACATATATATAAACTTTTTCTTTTGTCATAGGCAAACACCCATGAAAAATAAAACTTTAACAAGTTTTAATTATTTTATTGAAAAATCAATTTCAGCTTTCCTTTATGACCACGGGCTCAAAAATCTGGCCTCAATAGTCCAGGGTTCTAGAAATCATCTGTGCACGTGATGGAGGAGCACAGCGCACGTTGGGGGCGTGGCCTCAACACCCTGCAGTAAGCAGAGTGCTGTGTGCATGTGATTGAATAATAGCAGAGATATTCTGAAATCTGGTTGTTTTAGTCAAGATTATGGTAAAATATGTTTTCCACAACTGCATTTAAAATCCTTGTTAAGAGCCAACCTTTAAATCTGTTAATTCCTGGTTTATTCCTGTTAATTCCCATGGAAAGTTTCCACGTTGAAAATTCCCAGACTTTATCAACCCGTGACACCAGCAGGCCTTCAGCCATTTGGTTCTTTATCTCTGTTAAATTAATTGTTATCACTTATGCCAAAGGCGGGACAACTTAGATCCATGATGCAGGGAGTGTGCCTTATATAAAAAAACATTGATAAGAAACTTTATTTTCTTAATGCATTGAGCTCTTTGGGTCTTAATACTAAACAAAGCACAAAAAGAAAAGAAATCAGTGTTTGGTGGATTATTTGCTAAATCCTCTTTGCCAATGCCAAACAGCTTATTCTGCTATTGACTCTTGTTTGGTGGATTAGATGATTAAAGTCTGAAGAAACAAGACGTACTAGCAACTTAACAATTCATTCATCTAACAAACAGAAGCTTGAGCAGTGCGTGGAAGAACCACATATAGCCACAACTACTTTAAATAATATCAGACAAACATCATCACATCCACAGCCTTCTAACACAGTGACTGTCAGACTGTTTCTAAATGTTCTGTGGAGCCATTCCCCCCAACACTGGAGTGTTTCTGTATTTACTGTAGTAAGCTGAAAGTAAACGATAGCACAGAGGAATGTGCTGAAGTAAAGCCTTCAGAAATAAGGGTAAAAATATCTCCGACACTGGGTTTTTGGCATTCCCGTTGTTCTTTTTAAGCTCTACATCTTGTGTTCCTCTGCGAGTCCCTCCAGAGGAGGGGTACCTGTCGAACAAACAAACAAGGTACACCGTGCTGCCTGTCAGGAGGAGAGAGATGGAGGCAAACTCGGCGCAGTCCCTCTGAGCCACAGGTAAAAACCAACTGGATGAGGACAGTCACTTAATCAACTCGTGACAGGGGATACTGTCAACGATTTCTTACACATTAGACACTGACACTAAACTCGATGGATTGGATTTTTTAAGCGTTTAACAGTTCAGCTGAAGTGTTGAACAGCTTTTTTAATAAAGCACCTCTATGGCAACTCGACTAAAAATGAGCAAAAGCATAAATTAGACTAGTAATCTGGCTTTTGTTTGACTTCTTTTGACAGTAAATCATCTCAATGTAATATTTTTAAATAAATTAACATATCTCTCTTCAGGAATAGGTTTTGATTCACATTTAAAAGCAGGAGCTCGACAATGAGAGGTTATCCATCATGGGCACGTCTTGGCCCTTAACTGATTGTTTTCCTGCACATTTCATCAGCTTCAAACCCTGATATTTTCAGTAAAAATGTCTGGGTAACCCGGAAATTCTTCGACATGGTTGTTAACACTTAGGAGAAGTGGTGGGGAGGTTTGGGGGCCAGTAGGCAGGACATGAGGTCCAAAATACAAGGTGAAAGTCAGTATATAGTTTACAATACAGTACAATACAATACAGTTTATAATACATCCATGACGGAGGACGAAGCAGCAGAGTTGTAACAATATGATCACAACTGATGTCCTCATTTCAGTGACACATGATATGGGACAGGGGGCATCAACTACATTCATACAGGGGCCAGTTTTTTTAATTAATAGACTTTTTGGGGGCCAGTTTAAGAAAAAATATATATATAATAATAATAATAATAATAATAATAACTTGATTTGTATAGCACTTTTGAAAACAGAGGTTTACAAAGTGCTTTGACAAACAGTCAAGAACATACAGACATCAATTACAAGAGCTTCAGCACAAGGAATTAAAAACAAAAAGCTCACTTTAAAACAAGGCACTGTAACAGAAAAATACAAGAGGCATAAGAATGTCATAAGGACCCAGACAATACAAGAACCCTGCAACGGAAAATGTGACCAAGAGGACCAAAATCAAAGCTAAAAATCATAAAACCAGTAAGAAAAAATAAAAAGGGAGTGAAGGTAGAAAACAGAAGAACAATTACAAATAGATTATATTAATAATGATAATAAAATATAAAACAACAAAAGTTTAAAAGGATATCTATAAAATGATTAAAAGTGTAACAAAGGTGAAGCATAATTAGATAAAATCTGAATTAAAATTAAGTAATGGCGTTAATATGTTAACAAACATAGAAGATGTAAATAAAAGAGGAGGGACATAAAAAGCTAAAAAGACAGTAAAGCTGAAAATAAGATAGAGGTAAGAGAGATAAAAGATAAAAGACGGCATCACACAAAAGCAGGTCTGTAAAGTGAGTTTTTAAAAGAGACTTAGAAGAAGCGACAGACACTGCACGCCTTATATATGGACATAATTAAATAAATACTTTGGTCTGACTAGTATACATATCCACTACACTTTCCCCCCCCAGCCAAGAGCCTGCTGATTTCCAGCCAAATTCCAGCCACTGGTCCCTCCATCTCTACGGGGGTGTGCCTAAGTTCTACCACTAACATGCCATTATTAGTTGAATATTTATTTTCCAATTGTATGTGTTTCATAGCTCTAAAAAGATCAGTCCATCCCACTCATACCACTGCCAGCCACATGGGGCGATAAATATATTTCGCCTTCTGTTTTCTGGGGCTGTCATGATTTCCATCTCTGGTTTTGAGTCTCATTTCACTTGTTCCCCCAGAAAAAAACTGACCAACAACAGCTGTCAGCTCAAACATGGAGTTGCTCCTAATAAAGAAGAAACAGAGAAAGAAAGCTGCAGTGTTTCAGCTCTGTATCCAACAGCAGCACGGCTGTTTGGAGACCTGATGGTCGCCATCCCGGCACCTTTTGCTAACCGATAAGAGCTCCTGAACGTCGCCATCAGATAAGCGTGTAGCCAGAGTGTCTTGTCTCTTTGCAATTAAATAAACTTCCCTGTAACAAGGTTTTTATCCCTCCAGTCAAATCTCCTTTTCACCGACTTTACACCAGAATGAGGGTCATCACCCCCCACCGCCGGCCCACAGGTGATTCTGCATTCACACTTTGGCTCACCCACACTTCAGCTGGAGGAAATTATGCTCGTAAAGTCTGGGTGACCTCCAGCTAATGTTCACACTTACCGTCTCTCCCCACAGCGTCACAGTCACCACTTTCCCCGACATGTCCATCAGATCAATCGCCCTCTTGGAAACTTCCCTGTTGGTCTTCGTGGTGAGGCGCGTCACCTCGTCCACGCGCTTACACACTCCGATCACATCTGTAGTGAAGAAACGTGCAACCGTGTTACAAATGAGGCTGGACTTCCTGTGTGAAATCATTATAAATCTGACACTTTTGAGAAGACAGAGGCCACTGAGGGTTAAAGTTTCCAAACAAATAAATTGCTGCAGCACATACATCTCATTAATATGGATGTGGGTGTTGACGCCCACAGGTCATTGGAGGTCCCTGCACAGGTAACCTGCTGGGAAATAAGTGATTCATTCATTCAAAATCAGGCGCACATTCAACAGCACTCACATGTTTAATGTAAGAGGAACTCCGTGAAATAGGTATTAATAGATTTTCATGAATGTAGTTTATCAAGCATCAATTATGAACCAATCCAATCAATGATAACAATACAAGGGATGCATGATATTTAATTTCTTGCTTTTATCTGATATGCTGATATTTCAAAACACATATCCGACACAGATATATTAAATAATTAGAAGTATATTTTTTTCAAGTACACTAATGTTATATGCCTGAAAATTAATTAGATAGATAGATAAAGTTATGGATAGATAGACTTATAGATGGATAGACAGACTTACAGACAGACAGACAGATAGATAGATAGAGTGTTGAACAAATTTATTTGACCACCACTCAGTTCAAGGTTTATGCCACAGGTTCCCTAAATTAACAGCATTAGTAAGTAACATTTGCTTCTGTAATCGTTAAAACACCAGTGTGTAGAAGCTTTTCGCGCTAAAATGATATTTTTAATGCAAAAATGCAATTATTTTTGTAATCCATGATTTTATTTAAAGTTTAGCCAAAAAACTAGTAAAGCTAATTATTATTTCTTAATGAAGATGTCAGATTATAGTTATTAAATTGCATTCATGAACAGAAAAATTAGTTTTTGGGGTTGAACTTTATGTTTGATTAATTTCTTACTTCTAATAGAAGTTCAGTGAGTTGGCTGAAATTTGGGTATAAAAAGCTGAAATCAGTTTTAAATTCGTCATTCCTGCTCAAAATGTTTGTCCAATAAATATATTTTCAAGTTTTAAAAGACTGCTAAAATATTTGTGTTTTGTCATTTTAATGACAGGTAGACTAATAAATATATTACACCATTAGTCACAGAAACAAACATAAAAACAACCAGCATGCTGAAGTGCTTTAACGCAGATGATGAACTACAAACTGAATTCACCCTTTATTTCCAAATTTGAGCTGCTCACTGGGTTTCTCTGAGACGTCAGAAATTAATCAAACATAACATTCAACCACTAATTTTTCTGTTCAGGAATGCAATCAAATAACAATAATTTGACATCTTCATCAAGAAATAATAATGAACTTTGTTTTTTTTTTTTTTGCTTTTATTCTGTATTAAAAATTCATGAAATAACAATAATAATTATATTTTAGCATTAAAAATATCATTCGGGTTACAGAGTTTCTACATACTGGTGTATTAACTATTACAGAAACTATAGAAATAACTTTAGTAAGGACCAAGTGGGTAAAATATGTGAGGCCTACATGGCGAAATAATTCTGTTGTGTTTTTTACTGGAACAAAACCTTGTTTACTTATTGTTTTAATTATTTTTCATACATTTATTTTAAGGTATATCAGTAGCTTTTCCTTCTTCTAATTTTCTCCATGATATACTTTTAATGCTTGGTGCACCCTCGTAACCTCTCCTCTGTATTTAATTCTTAAAATTAAAAAAAAAAAAGTTGATAGCAGATGGGAAAAGGCCATCTGTTTTGATTTATTGCATAAATATGAATACTGCTATCCAAAGATAAGAATGCAAAATAAAAAAAGAAATGATTTTAGTAATTACCAATGCTGTTGATTTAGGGCAGCTGTGACACAGACCTTGCACTGGTGGTGGTCTTATACATTTGTTAAGCACTGTATACGTGTGTATATAAATATATTAAAAATATACATATTTAGGATTATGATGTGACTTTTTCTGTCCACATTGCCCAGCCCTAGTCTGAACTCCACCTCTAATGACTGTAACACAGTCCACTCCACAGACTTCATTATAAGAATCACCACGGAGTCCCTCATTACTTCATTTTACCGGTGACAGCAGGTCCTCATTTTCTCAACGGCTCATCCATAGGCCCAAAGTCAATCTGCACTTTAGGCCATTACTGTCATCAGTGTTATTAACACCACTTTTATCTCTCTGCTCATATACTGTAATTACCTCCCAGCATATCCGCTCTATACGTTCTGCTACAAACTCCATCCTCTAACTCCGACTTCACCAATCATCAGCTCTCATAAGCAGAGCATCGGTTGGCTGCTTTTTGCTTTGCTTATGATTTGTTTAGGCGTCGCAAATGTGCATGTTAACATGAGAAATTAAAGAAGACACCAGTACCAGTGCTTTTCTTCATGGTACATTCCCTTCTTGGCTATCATGCTTTTTATGCTCCGTGTTACACAAGCCCCGCTCTCTTTACATTTGTTGGGGGCACCGAATGGGGAGAGACAACATCAAAACTAATGTTTCAGAAAATGTGTTGGCAAACATCGCTACTACTCATACAAAAAAAGGAGAGCAGCCCATAGGAGACGGATCTTCCCACTACAGCAGTACAGCAAGGGAACAAGCTGAGCCTCAAGAGCGTAAACAGTCTGTTTCTGAGTAATAGACGTGAGACAAGCTGTTGTGGGACGTAATAGGTTTCTCAACAAAAAAGGTCCAAACAGTAAGTGCAGTAAGTGTGTTTTTGTCAAAAATTATGCCACAATTTGGACCATTTATGGCCCGTCAGTGGAAGGAATCGATAAGCAAAAAGACTTAGAGTTAAATTCTTAGCTTCAGCTTTTGAGTCTAATTTTTGGATACACAGCAGAGTGATGCAAAAAAATGTTCATAGATTTGGATTTATGTGCTGTATTACCTCTGACAAGGAGGTTGTGTTTTTGCTGGCGCATGTTTGTTTGTTGTTAGCAAGATTACACAAAACTACAGGACAGATTTTGCTGAAATTTTCAGGAGATGATGGTCACCTTCGAATTTAGAAATGATTAGATTTTGGTGGTGATACGTATATTTGTCTGGATGCGAAAAATTCCCAAAATTTCAAAACATCCTGTAAGTTAACATTGGGTGGAATTTTAAAAATCATATCTCTGCCATTTTTCAACAGATTCACTTCCAACTTTACAGGATAATATGGGGTCCATGTCTCTATTACCAAGGTAAATTTCATCTGGATCTAATCCAGATTGACATCACAAAAAAACATTGAACTTATAATTTACCTGAATTTAATGTCCTCATCTTAATCTGTTTTAGTCATTCAGGTTTTATCTTATTCTGTTTTAACTTCAGAATGATCTTTTAATAGTTTATCCTCGTTTTATTGTTTTACCCCAAGTTCTTTTTGAGTTTTCTATTCCCGTTTGAACATACTGCAGTATTTTATTTGATAATTTTTCACTTCATTTGAATTTATTTTTTATTCTATTTGATATTTTCAATTTACAATTTAGCCTAACCTCCAGTGTTTACTCATTTTAAACCTTTAAGATGGTGTTTCCTCGGCTTGTTTCTTATTTATTATTTATTTATGTTTTTAAATCACTTTGTGCTACACTTTCTTGTGTGAAAAGTGCTACATAAATAAAGTTTGATCGATCGAATGTGTCATGTCTTGAATCAGAGCTACACTTTTCTTGTGTGTGTGTGGAAATACAGTCTGAGGAAATGAGAAACAACAGGTGATGTGTGTTTAATTAAATAACATGTTTGGTCTGGTGATTCCTGATCAGATCTTTCTTTCTGCTTACCAATAATGGCATCTTTTTCTTTGCTCTCCAGGTCGCCGATGGAGACAAAATCACACTGCACCATGGGAACGTCGCAGCTGTCTTCACAGGGAATGATGGTGGACTCCCCGTTGAGTGTCATCTCGTAGTCGTTCTTCACTGACGTGTACTGCTTGTTGGCGATCTTCAGGGAGCACTTGGAGATGTAGTAGACCTGGGATCGTGCAGATGGATGAACCCGTTTGTTAATCAGAGCTGGCCTGATCGAACGGTGCAAACCAGATACGACTTCAGACGGTCCGGGAGGGATCGACAAAGGCTGGCAGATGATCATAAGCTGCTTACTGTATGGGCGCAGTGTGGCCAAATGATTCATTCACAGTCTCTGTGGTTCTAACTCACAAAGTACTGGCAGCTGCGGCAAGAGGAGTCTGCGGCCAAATCCCCGTCTTTGAAAGACAGTTTGGATCAAAATACGGACGCACTGAATCATTATCTGAGGAAACATCTTACCTTGCCAACCTCGACAAGGCTGAAGAACTTGTCCACCTCCTGGTTAAAACCTGTTAGGCGAATCTCCCCCTGCAAGAGCACAGAAATGTTTCAGTTATTTCATATTTATCAGGGCTGCAAGTAATGATAATTTAGTTGTTGATTCATGGGACGATTACTATTTTTATTCAATGAAATGGATAAGAATTTTTAAGGTTATCTTTTATTTAACCGGAAAACAGACACTTAAGCATCCCTAAGCTGTTGAAATGGTTTGAGATTATATTCTAAAAGAAATAAAATATTTACTGTTTGAAAGAGATGTTAAAATAAACAGTTTGGACAAAGACAAATAAATAGAAAGGCAGCTACAAATGTGTGCAACAGATTTTTGCTTTAGGCTTCTTGCTTGTAGACACACAAACTCTTTAATATTACACTGATGGCAATCATGAATGAAGTATGAATTATCATGGGGTGAGCTTCTTTCCAAGTGTTCAGTAATTTAACCAAGACCCCCGATACCAAGGAAAGGCAAAACATTAATTTTGATAATGTTTTCTTATTTTACACATTTATATGTTGAAGCCTTAGCCTTTATGGTTTACTGATTTTAGTGCGCCTGCAGCAGACAGCACTCATTTTTCATTTCTGCTGCTTGTATTTTGACATTTAAGACAAACAGTGGCGGAAATATTTAGTGGTGCACCATCACCTAAAACTCAGGGTACACGTCGATGTTTAAAGTAATAATTTTAGCCGACGCTGATTGTTTCAAATGACCTCTTTTGGTGTAATTCTCTCACAATGTCAACATTTCCTCTCGTTTCTTTTTTTTTAATAAATATAAAAACAACAGCACCAGGCAACTCAGACACAACAACCAACAACAGGGAAAAAATATACAATAAATAAATAATAAGTGTGTTTATATGCATGCACACACACATAAAATAATAAAATAAAAATAAAAATAAGAAAAGGGGAAAAAGGGCTGCCAGCCTATTGTGAAAGCCGATTATTCATTTTAATATACAGAGTTGATGTCGATAAAGGGGTTAGAAGTCCAGAATAGAGTCCAAGATGATGAGCTGCTGGGCTTCGAGGTCCAGGATGGGGCCAGAGTGCAAGTGTCAAACCCTGCATGTCTAAATAGTCCAGTCTCACACTTTAAATACAGCCAGAAAATACTCAGCTTGGTGTTGCTCCAACTTTATATTCTCAATAAAAAGGGCCCCAGATCTTCAGGAATTTTGGATGACAATCAAATAAAGTGTATTGAATTTCATTCAACCATCTTCTATAACAGGGAGGGGGGGTTGGTTTCAACATTTTCTCTCATTTTTAATCAGGAAAACAGGTTATAGTTTTTCCAAGAGGGCATTTTTAATGCATAATGATAAAAACCTCTGAATCAGCAGTTAGGTGTGCAAGATGCCAGCATTAAAATATGACACAACACAAAAACATCTTAAACTGATATCTGTTCGTCCTATATTTGTTTGAAAATCTACACACTATATGCCCACTATATGAGTTTAAGCATAGAAAAGCAACAGTTATCCTTATTACTTGCATATTCTGACATTTTCGTCTTACAGCAGGGAAAAGATTGAGGATCTTTAACGTCTGCAAGCCCAATGCTCAGATTTTAATAAAGTCATGTTCAGACAAGAAAACAGACCTATGGTTACGGTGGTGTTTTATATGATCAAAAATCTGTTGTTAAGCTCGCAGATATCTCCACTCTGCCTTGAGAAAACACTTTTAAGTTCACATCATGTGTTGATTAGATCCACTGCTCCCATCTTGTAAAAAATAAAAGTAAAGACTTGTGTAGCCTAGACAAACAACTCAAGCTGACAGCAGCTCAACACTGAACAGTCTGTGAGTGACATAAATGGCTCTCTGGGACAGCAAAGTATGTAAAAATCACACCAATGGATAACTACATTAGCTGTCACCACCTTTAAAGATCAACAATAATTGACTTTAATGATTCCAATATGTGTATTTTTTTCCACTAGGCTGTCACTGGACTGTTAACATCATCATTACCTTTTATTTCTTTTGACAATGAGTCTTGATTGTGAGATAAAAGCTCGAACATTTGTGATTTCATTCATAATTTCAGCCGTCCTTCTTCTGATGGTAAGCAAATGTTTAGTTCTTCCATTAAAGCATAAAATACAGCACAGGATTTCAGACTTGTCATATCTTACAGTCCATTTAAATCCCAAAATAAGAGATAAACAACAGCAGTACTCACACTCTCATCCACAACCTCCATGGAGAAAAGTTTGCCATCACCGCGGGAGTTGCTCCACGTGCGGATGCTGCTCTTGTTGGTCACACGTGCACGGATCGTCCACCTATCAGACAGAACGAGGCTCAGTTTACTCAGTTATTCTTTCTTATATCTAAAAGTTGACCCTAATAAATGCTTCTTTTATCCCCAATTCCTGCAATCATCAATTAGTAATACTTCCACTCACTAAATCAACTGAACAATCCAAACAATGCAAACAAAACCACTGATCTAATAACTGGTAATGTTCCTATTTTGACATTTTGTGACAGCATTGTCTGGGGCAGCACAATGTTCTGTATTTTTCTGTTATTATTTCAAAGTGAGTTTTTAAAATAAACGTCACAAAAGTCTGAATCTCTCATAAAGACAAAATTATCCAGTGCAAACAAACCCTATCTCTGCAGCATATGAAAATTGACATGCTCTTACATCATTTTAATGCAGTCAGATAAACTCCAGCTTTAACCCCTTCAGTAGTTTCTGTATCACCGGGCATACAGACACTTAACAAGCTGTGGGGGTGAGACATTATGTGGGTGCACGTTTTCATAAGAAACATAGTATGGGGGTGTGGGTATTTATGTCATGTGACTTTGAAACAGTTATTAGATCACTGTAATCAGAAAATATATGGTAGCATGCTGCTACAAAGACATTTGTGTTGTTTATATTTTTGTTTATTGTTATTTTGGGGAAAAGTTGAAGAGGTTTTGCTGGTAGTTGTTTGATGTAATTTGCTTAATCTTTTATAATTTGTGCATTAAAACCTGACGTATCAGTGGCCTAGATAGAGGTATAGAACAGATGTATTCATTTACAAACAAACATTCAATAAAGATATGATAATATAGAAGTTTTAAACATTCCTTACTTTTTATTCATGATCAGAATTTGTATTTATTGCTACATATATTTGCACATAAAAGGAATTTGACTTTGTAAATTGGTGCAAAACCAATTAACACGTAGTTAGAGTAAAAATAAGTAAGGGGATTTAGGGATTTTTGTTTTGTTTTGGTTTTTTTACCTTTTTCTCTTTTTCTGTTTATGTATGTATATATATATATACATATACACAAATATATACATATACATATATACATACATATACATACATATATATACACATACATATATACACACACACATATATATATACACACATATATACACATACATACATATATACATATATATACACACACACATATATATAAAAATATATATATACACACACATATATATAGAAATATATATATATACATACACACACATATATATACACATATATACATATACACACACATATACATACACACATATATACACACACACACACATATATATACACACACACACACACACACACACACACACACACACATATATATATATATATATATATATATATATATATACACAGTGCTCAGCATAAATGAGCAAATGAGTACACCCCTTCAGATTTGTCAGAAAACTTTTGGCTTCCTTTCAAAATCAACATTTTCTATGGCATACTTTACCACAAAATACTCCTCCAAATGTGGGCCATTGATTGCAAACAAGATTTTTTCAGTTGCACACAAAAAAGTTTTTTTTTCAATTTACAATCAGATTGCAAAAATGAGTACATCCCAATCAAAGTTGTGGGAGCAAAGCTCAATTTTAGTTATCATATTACCCTTATTTTCATCTTATGGTAAAAAAATGCTATGTTAAACTCAGCTTGGTCAAAACTTTGGAAATTGTACTTTTGTTTAGCTAGATATAGATATATAAACATTACTTTTAATAGGGTGAGGACTCATTTATGCTGGGCATTGTATATATATATATATATAAAAATATATATATACATATATAGTGCATCAAAATTCAGCTCATATATTGCTGCTAAACAAAAAATATGACTTGATATGACTGTGATGTTTGCATGTTGATTGTGTTTCACTGAAATAGCTTTATTTGTTTTTCTATTTTCCATGATAAATCTCAACTTCCCACACACGAGATAAATCTCATTTCCCACCCCGCGCACGACGCCTAGCTCCTTCCTGCAAAAGTTATTTTAGGTCCATTTCCTTCCTTATTCTGATTTCAACTTCTACCTTTTAAATTCTCTTGAAATTTCCCATCACCATTTTTATAACACATACATAATCATCTGAATCAACGTAATCTTATCCTCCGGCTGAGAGATATACTCACTTGGACTGGTACGGGTTGAGGCTGGCAATGGGCACAACTTTGGAGCCACCCCCTGGAGTGCCCGGCATAGAAGATGGAGCCTTCTTCCCAAAGTCCTTATTGTACCCTCGTTGCACTGGCGGAGGAACAAAAAGACAAATTAATGATCTGCGAAGAGCTGTGATGGAGAGGAGTCAAGAGAGAGAGGCACATGCATTATTCATCTGAGGCAAATTACAAAAATCCAATTTCTGTGGATTGCAACTGCTTGATCACTGTAATTATCTCACTTCACCGGGGAAGTTTCATCAGAGAAGAAACCTGACAACTTAAAGTAAATTTACTGCTCTTAACTCCTGAGCTGAGAGAGACTCGAACAGGAAACAAAAAAAAAATCTCCAAACCCAAGTAGTGGGAGACGTGTGATCCAGCATTTCTGCGAGGAGGATGATTCACATTTCACAGAATCGGGGCAGAGTGTGAAACGCTATAACAAACTGGAGCTGCTCCTCCCCTGGAGAACGCTGCTGCCTGACTTGGAGATTTTTCCATTTGAACAAGCACTGCACATTTGATTTGTGTGCGTCTCACGTGGAGGATTAGAGTTCAAAGTGTCCACCTTAGTCCTCCCACTTTGCCAACCACTGCACTTCTGGTAATTAAGCCCCCAGATCAGGCAGCACACACAGAGAAATGAACAATGACTGTGCTGATGAGGACGACCCTGATTCCCACGCGGCAGATTAGAGGGATGAACACCTGCCGTGACACACGAGGAGACAGCAAGAGCTCCTCCGACAGCTGGACTGCATCACAACTTATTGCTCTGCTATGATAGATAAGAACTTCTGCAGCTCAGGTGTATCAACTCACAGTCACAGTCGTCTGTGATGCTACCAGTTCCTCCTGTTTTAGAGGGTTTGCACATGACGCAGTGCTTAATTTGTTGACTAATTATTTTCGTCAGCAACCTTTTTGATGAAAAAAGACAAAAACTAAACAGTAACTAATAAAAACAAGTGCACATGGACAAAAACTAAAGCTAAATTAACTGACATTTTCATCAACAGATAAAAACTACAAAAAATGTTTGACAGAGACTTAATCCAATCAGACCTAATTTGGTCATGTAGAAAGTAGGGACAAGTTGGGAATATATCCAATCACAGATACTTTGGTTGTGTGGAAAGGTTGGATGAGTTAAGAGGCACATCCAAACACAACTGCCTTAGCTTCATTGTGGTGGGATAAGTTGTGGAGCGATCCAATTAGAGCTCCTCTCTTTATGAATTGATATATTCATGTAGAGCAGGTTCGCTGTTTGTTGTCAGTTCTGGTATTGTAACTGAGATGCTCTGCCAGGTAGCCGAAATAAAGGTGACTGCATTTCACAAAAAAGTTCAATTTGTTTCTGTTCATTTATACATTCAGACTTCACCAGCATTCAATAAAGGGTTATTAGATGTTTAATTTTATCCAAGAGTAAAACATGACTTCAGAAACTTAAGGAAACATAAAAAATGCCTTACCCTTTACGCTTCATATTTTAGTTGAATAAATTTACAGTAGATTTCGTCAACTAAAATGTTGTGAAATTTCATCAACTAAAACTAAAATCAAAACAATTTAGATGACTAAATTATGACTAAAACTGAAAGATATTTTAAGGTAAAGACTAAAACTAAATTATAAAGTGCTGTCAAAATTAATACTGACATGACGTCAGTGGGAGGGAGTCCAGGCACTGGAGTGGCAAAGAGCACCGACTGACAACAGCATTTCGAGTGAAGTAGGCAGTCAAAACTTCAATTCAGCTAAAATGTTTCACATTAATTTCTTTATAACATTTGATCATGTTCACCATGGGCAGTGTAGATCCTCAGCAAGTCATTAATTAGGGCTTACTGTCTCAAAAAAACAAAATGGAATCGATTTCAAGCACACAAGCTCATAACCATAGATATTAGGCTGCATGTTCTTGCATATTACACTTGGAATCTTGGAAACAAATGTGGATTTGTAGTGGATGAGGAGTGGGCCAGCTGCTTTGCACATAATCAACACACTGCCAGATCTTGTTTTGATTTTGCCATCAGCGGTGTGGAGCCCAAAATGCTTCCACAGAGTAGCTTTGCCTTTCCTCCATTTTCTTAAGGTGTACTTCCTGTTGCTAAAGTAAAGAGAGCAAATGGCCCTTTGTTGGATATGCTTTTCACAGCTCCAAAGTGCCCTCATGTGCTGCTACGCTTTAAAGTTTTAGAACATATAGTTAAAGTTCAGGTACAGATCTTTATGCGGGTCTCATTTTGGATATACCCAAAATCATACAAATGCAGCGTTACAATCACTACAGGGCTTCCTCCTTTGACTCAAGCTAACTAAAGCTGCATTATAAACATAACTTAATGGCTCCAGCAATTTTCTTTTGCTATTTTTAAAGATACATCAGATTAGAATTTGCGTTTTCTGTGATAAATGCCTTAAAAGACAATTAGGTTTGATGTTATTGACCTGAAACACTGCACTTTTCAGGTGAATCAAAGCATCTCCCTGTTTCTTACCACCAGCATTAATTGCAAGACGTAACTATGTGCCACTCAGCGGGGGGACTGCCATAATTAACATTAATGCACACACATCTATTCTCACCTGAAAGAGGATAAATCAAGTGACTGGCATACAAAGGTTGTGATTGTCGACAGCTGTGGAGTTTTACATCTCAAGCAGTCACATGAAAACATTGCCGTTTTAAAAATAGTGACAAAATTGAAAGGAAAAGTCTTGAGGATTGTGAGACTAAAAATAATTTTCCTAAGTTGCCTTCAAAATGAGTCCTGTCCCCCGCTTCATAGATAAAAGTAAAGAAATGCTGCCATCTTCTGGTTATTCATGAGCCACAAGTACTCAAAATATGCAAATACTTGTATGTATTCTAACTTTTCCTCAAGAAAATCAAACTCACATACCTTCATTTTGGTTCTGTGGCTGCAGTGGAGGGCGAGGCTCCTGCTTTGGCACTGGCTGTTGGCCTTTAGCTGCTCCTGTGGGGAAAAAGACATTGAAATCACAGGCAGTGACACAAACACTCACTGTGTGCATGACCGATGCCAAACTCACTAAACTAGCATGTGCACTGCATATTAGGTCTGGGCAATACCTCTGGTTTAAGGAAAGGCTGACAGTAAAGTTTAAGGGAGATATCAGGTAGTTTACACATCCATCCATTAATTATACCACTTAAGGCCGAACAATATTAGGAAAAGATCTAATTGCAATTTTTCTGGCAGATATTGCGATTTCAATTCAATTCACAAATTCAAGCTTCAGTGCAATGTTCACTATGTTTACAGTATAGACAACAGTAAAGAAATCAATGATCAAAAGAACATAGCGCATTATTCATTATCTAATATTGATGATAAATCATCTGTCTTCATTATTTAAGGGATACTCCAACTTCTACTCCTAAACAGAGGCTTTGTGTTGTTCACCTGCTCACCAGCACTTCTGACGTTCATGAACGAGTCGACTCTTTTGAACTGCTCTTTTAAGTGAACAATGACAACTGATTCACAGTTGTGCGTACGCTGTTCATTTGAGAGCGATTCTTAAATGCAAATTGCCTGCAAATCCGTAAAATAGTAGACACAACAGATCCTGGGTCAGTCAGGAGTGCTGCAAAAAAAACTGCAGCTTTGGCAATCACATGAAATTGGGATTTCGATCCAAAAATGACAAATCTTTCAGCCCTAATACCACTCATCCCTTTCAAGGCTGTAGGGGCTGAAGCCTATCCCACATGGCATTGGGAGAGAGGCCGGATGCACCCTGAACTGGTCACCAGTCAATCACAGGGCCACATAAAGAGACAGACAACCATTCAGGCTCACACTCAAACCTAAGGACAACTTGGAGTCAATAATCAACTAAATGAAAAAAAAAAAAAAACAATCAGCTAAATGAGCATGTTTTTGGTCTGTGGGAGGAAGCCGGAGTGCCTGGCAAGAACCCACGAATGCACAAAGCAGGGCGATATATTGATTAAATCGATTAATTCAAATTATTTTCTGAATAAGATTTAAAACTTAAAATCAAGATTTTTTTCTTGACTAACTGCAATTATATGTTGTTGCAATGTTTAAAGATATAAATACTGAAAATTTACAGTTTTCATGATGGTAGGCCCTGTCAGGTTTTGTACAGGCACATGTTATGCTTGTATTTGTTTTTTAAATGAGATAACACTTTCACTTTAATAGGGAAATTCTGTTTGGTTTGGGCAGATACTTTGACGACATAACTTGATTTATGTAATATTTGTGTCACTTGGATTTTTTTTTTGTTTCAAGGGACAAAATCAATTGAAATCGTAAATTGAGTTTTGTGGAAAAGAATCAAGGATTTCATTTTTAGGCAATATCACTCAGCCCTAACACATGCACAAGGAGACCATGTAAACTCCACACAGAAAGGCCTCGACTGACCCCGCAAGATGGATCTGCCAAACCACACACATTGCAGATCTAGCTGCTGCACAAGGTTGGGTATAATTTCAGTAGCATCAAGTTTTATCAAACGTCTTTTACCATCAGTGAAAGGAACAGGGTCTCCAATTCTTCCTCCAACAGCCTCAGCCTTCTGGACGACCTCGATCTCCAGAATAATAACCACTCGTCTGTATTTTGACATACACAAAGAAATGATTATACCCTTGAGCGCTTTTTTTTTTAAGACAAGAAAATCTCTAAGAATCAAAAATGTAACAGAAAGTGCTGACCGTCCGTCCTTCAGTATGTTGGTCACATGCCTCTTGAGAAGGCAGATACAGTTTGGGACCAGCTGGTTCTCCTCGGCCATGTAGTTCAGCTGAGTGGAGAGCATGAAGGCTGCAGAGAGAGGAAAAGAGAAAATTAGATGAGGGATCATGCATCCTAAAACAGCCAAAGACATAAAAAAATAAAAATAAAAGTTTCCAGAAGTTAAAGGTGCAGTGTGTAGAGTTTGGCATTTGAGCAACATCTATCGTTCAGGTTCTAGAATGAGCCCAACCGTAACCAAAACGTCACATCGCTGAGCAACGGAAGCCTCTGAAGACCAAAAGGGATCGTGAACACGGCATCATTTACTAGAGTGACAAGGTTTGAAACCATTATTTTTATAGATTATAGGTCAGTTGTTAGCTGTCTCTACATCCACCGCCATCCTCTGCCCTCTTCTTTGCCTGCATTCCAGGTAGATTTCAGAACCGGCAGACAGATTCGCGTTTCGTTCTTTTTGTCCCTAAAATCCACCCGTAGACAACATGGCGGATCGTTATGTCGGCCTATATGAACATGGCCCACGGTAACATAATTTTTTTAACCTTTTTCTAACTAAATAAAAATAAAACAAACGTTTTATGGGGATGATTGTACTCCTATTTTGATGGACTTTACATACAAATAGAAACATTATATCCTATATTCACCGTTTCTGTTTGGCGAAATGCTGCCAAATTCTACACACTGCACCTTTAAGAACAGCTGGCCCTTGCCAAATCCTTGTCAAACATAGTATTTCTTTTCCACTGTCTTCACCTCTGATATTTAAGTTGGTAATAAGCAAACGGAATATCCAGCGCAATAAACAGTCAAATGTGGTCTACTGTCACACAGTGCTGTCATATATTCATATTGTAAAAATTGTTAACGTTAATAGTGTAAATTCATAGGCCTTGTTCATAGCCTCACTTTATTTGTTTAATTTATACTTTACTTCAGAAGGAAGTTGATATAGCTTAAAGATTCGGCATGTTGCAACCTGCTATTTTTAGTTTTTTACTTTTTTTTTTTTTTTCATCTTGTTTAATGTCTTTATCTGATATTCCTACTCCTATACTGTGTGTATGAGGAACTGAAACAACCGTATTTCCCACTGGGATTAATAAAGTATTTCTGATAATAAATCTTTCATCAACAAGCTGAGATAACAATATTTTTCATTTACCTGCTCAACATTTAAATGTACTGCTGTGTTAAGAAAAAAAAAAAAACTTACAGGACAGACTGTGTTGTCCATCACTCATCATCACCCTCCAGCGAGTGTTACCACCACCTCCCTCAAGCTTGCGGATATTCTGAAGGAGAGAAATCAGTGAAATTATTACATAATTTAAAACAAGGTTTGACACTTTAATATGTACAAAAACAGTGGTTTATTCTGTTTGTGTTACCATTGTCAAGCGTTCACTTTGGGGTTCTGTTCTCTTTGTATTAATGTTAGCATCATGGAAGAGTATTTTTGTTCAGACATGTTGTGAGTACATAATACAATAACAAAATCAAATCAATAAATGAATGTAAAGATTGTTTTATCCCATCACCAAATTGCTTCCAATTTGGTGATGGGATGGTTTATTTATTACCTCTGCTACAGGGGTTATGTTTTTGTCATCTTATTTTTGTCCATTTGTTTGTTTGTTTGTCTGTTTGATTGTTGGCAAGATTACACAAAAACTACTGGACGGATTTTGCTGAAATTTTCAGGAGATGTTGGTAACGGCCCAACTTAAAAATTATTTTTTTGCTCAATAACTGTAAAACTAATAATGATACCTACATGATTCTGCGTGCTAGGTGTGGGTTTTCAGGGTCAGGGAATCATATTATGATGGTAAATTTATCATGGAACTATTGCTTATAGATGTAACAGCAATATGAGAGGTACCTTTGCAGAGGTCTGCAGAGTGCTTTCTAGTTTTCATCCTGTTCGTTGATTTCAATATCGACAACATAGATTTGTTTTTTTTTTCTTGTTGACAATAAACAAAAAAAAATTCAGCATTTGTTTGTGACTGTCTGATGCAGCCACACCTTTTGAAACACCAAGAAGATTTCTCTGTGGATATTTCACGATAATATTTGAGATTTTGTCAAATTTTATGGTGGTCCAAAAAAGCATTTTCGACTACTGTAATGTAAAATACCCTCTGATGTTGCTCTGCCAGCTGCTGTTTATTGAATGCCTCTTGTTCAGTAAGATTCCAGCTCAGAGCTGACTCTGGCATAAACTAAACTGGAAAAGCACTTGGAGAGCGCAGACCTCCGCCAAGCAGCTCAGTTGTGGCAGTGGCTTTTCCACAGCCCCTGTGAAAGATAATATTCTAGATCACCAGATCCTGAATAGTGCCAGGATCTGGACCAAACTCAGCACAAACATGGAGGGTGTTATCCTGTATGAACGCAACAAGTTTTGGGAACATCACTCCATGTTTTGATTTTATATGAATTATTGAATGTCATCAATGGGATTTCCCATTATAAAGTTTGAAGTTTTTTGTGACATCAATCTGGATCGGATATAGATGAAATTTACCTTGATGACAGAGACATGGACCCCATATTATCCTGTAAAATTGGGGGCGAATCCGTTGAGAAATGGCAGAGATACGATTTTTTTTAATTCCGCCCAATGTTTTTTGAAATTTTGGGATTTTTTACATCTAGACAAATATAGTCACCACCAAAATTTAATGGCTTCTTCCTTGGACCAAGCCACACCTCTGGTGAAATTTTCATGTATATCCACTCAGTAGTTTTTCCGTAACATGGCTAACAAACAAACAGCTTTGGCTGATGTGTGGCTAAACAAAATGTCTGCTAGTATTTCACAACTTACCAACAACTGAAGCACCAGGTCACCGTCATTGTTGCCATTTGTTAGAGCCTGGCAACACAAATTAATCAGCGTTAGTCATTTCAGAAATATTCAACAGAAATTATACAAAACAGTGTTTTTTTTATTACTCATTTTCAATAAAAAAAAGGAGTTTTTATCACCAGAGGGCTGAAATGTTTTGATCTAACGGTCGAATTTAAACAAAACGACCGTTATAAAAATGCTAATTTATCTTAAGCTAGCAAAGACAAAAGATTTGGTTTAGACAAACTAAAACACAGAGCAACAGGACCACATCATTATCTCCTCTAAATGTGAAATACAGTAAAAACGCTCCTTACCTGAATGCCACCCTGTGTGAGCTGAGACATATCTGCAGAATGTTAATTCAGTAACAAAAGCCACCTTCACCAAAATATTATCAAGAACACTGACTCTGCTCTCCGTCCTCTGACAGCACTCAGTGAATTGTGTCTCTGGCGCCAACGACTTGGACAAACCCGCCAAGGGTCGAGTTGATGATTCTACTTCCGTATCCGCTGTCAGATCTGGGATCAGTTCTGCTCTCAGTGCTATGGTGTTACAGCAGGGCTAGGCGTTATGTCAAAACTGACCTGAGATCAGCACCAAGGACATCAGCGCCAAACTTGCTGTGACGTCAGGCGCAAACTATGATGCGTTCAAAGCCGCTGGGAGAATTCATCAGCGTTGCCAAGCCCGCTTATTATAAGGGACTTTGGGCTTGTTTTTCTCCAAAGTCGCTTGTAAATCTCGTGAGTCGCGGTTTTTTGGGCTTGTTTTTTTTACCATGTAGTTGCTTGTTTGGGCTTGCTTTTCTGTCTGTGTGAATTCTCCCCGATTATCTCCCAGCTCCCCACAATAAAGCAAAACACAAGTTCAGCCAAACATGGGGCCAGCAAAATCATGGTCCATTATAAAGTTAAACTGTGGTATTTTATATTTAACCTGAACAATGGTCTTATCAAAGAATCTAATTTAAATTCATTTGTGTCGTAAGCAGTCCTCTTTTAAAAAGGTAGATGCTTTTGTTGGAAACAGACGAAAAATACAAAAAAAATAGCTAAAATGGGTCGATGATGGCAAAAAATGATCGAAAATGTCGTTTAATTGGAATTTTAAAGTAGCAGAAATGGGTTCGAAATTGCCAAAATTTGGAATTAAGTGGCAAAATAACCAAAAGTAAGGCAAAAATAAGTTAAAGTAGCAAATACTGGCATATTAAGTGGTCAAAGGGGATTCAAAAGTGACTGAAATGGCAATTAAGTGTCAAATATAGATGGAAATTGGGTGAAATGGGATAAAAATGTATATAACCTGGCAAAAACAGTTTAGCTGATTCAGAAAATGTAGGAAAATGGCAAAAATGGGCATATCAAATTGCAAAATGTGGCTTAAAAATGGTAAAAGGGTAAATAGAGGAAAAATGTGTTGACAGAGCCAACAATAGGCAGAGAGTTGCAAGATTTGGTTTAGAAGTGGCAAAAACAGGCGGAAAAAGGTGTTGGAAGGGGTCTAAAATTGACATTAAATGGATAACATTGGTGGGGAAAAGTGATGAAGATGGATTAAAATTTAGCAAAATTGGTTTAAATGGCAACAGTGTAATTAAAACAATGTTATTTTTTAAAGCCATCTGGAGACCCCATCTATATGTCTCATGGCCCCAAATGGGGTCCCGACCCCAAGGTTGAGGACCCCTGCACTACTACACTAGAGCCATAGTTGCCAGGTCTGGTTATTATAAGTGACTTTGAGCTTCTTTTTTAAAGTTGCTTGTTAATATTGGCAGTTGCAGGTTGCATTTTTTTGGCTTGTTCCAGAAGTGCAGTCGCTTATTGGGTTTGTTGTGCCCCAGCAGCATCGCTGGGGCACAACAAACCCATAACTGACAGACAACAAAGGTAACAGGCACACTTTAAATGGGAAATATCAGGCCCGTAGTCCCAGCGGCGTCGCAAGGAAACTGAAGGTGGGTGGGTCCATGGAGGGAGGAGGATGTGACTTGTCCATAAACACCGGTCTGATCACCACTACAGCAGTTTTACAAGAACTGAAAGCTCGATACAAGTTCTAAAACTCGAAGAAATACTTTAATGAATAACCAAACTACATCAAACTATGCTTCAGAAATGTTTATCGAGCTGTCAACAAGCAGCAACAAAAAAAATCTGAATATGTCACAAAACTTTAAAATACACAAACCTACACACAATTAAATGATAAAGTGCAACTGATTATGCGTAATAGGCCTAGATTTAATTTTCCTTCAGTAAGTGAAAAATGTTTTGGCATGAATGTGTCGGCTACAAGTCCACAACATTACAAACTAAATACCCAGTGTAAAAGCATCTGACTTAAAAATTAATGTAAAAAGTGGTGATTTTAATTGGAGGACAATAAGGAGTGGAAATTAACAGTCAGAATATAATTAGAAACTAAGTGAACATCTAAGTCAAAGTTACCATTACTTTCTTTAAAAAAAAAAAAATGTAGATTAGAACATCAAACTCAAAGTAATAATAGTCTACATAAATAAATTTATAAATCTGGACTATATCTCACTAGAAAAATCTAGTCATGTTTGTGTCATAAATGAGAGGATGTGGATGTCAGTCTCTGTCAGAGGAGAAGCTGTTTGCAGCTGCAGTGAAAAACTCTGGACAATTCACAGATTCACTGCAAACCAAGATGAACAGCTATTGTTTACAGATCAAATAAGTTAGCTTAACAGTTAACACTCTGTTAATTAGCTTAAATACTGTGCTGTGTTTATTTCAAACATGCCGGCAAACTTCAGACAAAGGAGCTAAAATGTTGCATTTCATGTTCAGAGTGTGCTTGTTGAACAAGTGGAGTGATAAAGAACTTATTAACTGTTCAGCATTTTTTTAATACACTTATTTTATCGCGATCCTCAGAGCCCTGTGTGTGTGTGTGTGTGTGAGCGGCAGTAGTCACGTCGGAGAAACAGTTGGACCAAACCACTGCAAGGATTGCGGGGACGGGGGGGTTGGTATCTTTCAATAGTTAAAATTGTCAAACAATGTGTTTTTAAGTAGCGTGACTTGTATGTACATACAAATTATGTACTGAATTTGACTAGAAAAATGCCCAAAATGATGGTAAAGTGGGTGGGCCTAATATTATTGGACCCCAAAAGTGAGTGGGACTTGTACCACTCACTTATAATGGTTGCGACGCCCATGGCAGGGAGTGCTCCTGTTGTTTTCTTAGTCCATTACACTCGAAGGATCAAAGCGCATCACATCACCGTGGAAACCCTTCCGAAGTTGTCAGGACATCAAAGCACATCATTTTTATATATATACACACACAACTCCCAGTTACATTTAATCTTCGTCCAGACAATTGACTATCAGCTTTGCATTGTTTGGATTGAGAAAATTAGTTTGATCCGCCTCAGTATCAAGAGACCCAGCGCAAACAAGTCAAAGGACTTTGAGGAGGAGCCAGTCCCTGGGTCCAGCTCTCCTGATCAGGACTTGCAGGGACAGGAAAAGAAAAAGAGGCTCTTCGGGCCCATTTCAAATGCCTTTAACTTTAACAAGTGGAAAAATGTTTTTCGCAAAGACAAGTCAGAGGACTTTGAGGAGGAGCCAGTCCCTGGGTCCAGCTCTCCTGATCAGGACTTGCAGGGACAGGAAAAGAAAAAGAGGCTCTTCGGGCCCATTTCAAAAGCCTTTAACTTTAGCAAGTGGAAAATTGTTTTTTGCAAAGACAAGTCAAAGGACTTTGAGGAGGAGCCAGTCCCTGGGTCCAGCTCTCCTGATCAGGACTTGCAGGGACAGGAAAAGAAAGCTGCCAAATCCAGGGACACTCGAAGGCCTGGAGAAAGCCTTGCTAGCAATTATAGAGAGGCTGAGGACATCCTGCCTGTGACGAAGGGGAAGAAGAATGCAGGGAAGTGTCGGGATAAGAGGACTGTGAAGACACAGAAGTCTTCTTATTCTTGTGGCTATGATGAGGACAAGTTACAGGGACAGAAAAATGGAGAGAGAGGCTCACCCAACAGACCCCTGCACCCTGAGTGTAAAAGGAAGGACTATCAGATCGAAGAGCTCATGAACAAGCTTGAAGCAATGGAGAGACAGATGAAGGAAGAAGAAGAGGAAGCAAAGTCCTTTCAAATCGAACATCTGAACCAGGACAACGAAGAGCTAGCCTCTGAGAAAGACACCCCGAATTGTGAGCTGATCCATCTGTTACAGACACAGACAATGCTCCAAGACAGAGAGGCAAAGCTAAAAGAGGCCCTCTCAGAGACATATGCTGAGCTCGAGGCTACAAAGGTGATGCTGAATCAGAGAAACGCTCAGTGTGCAGAGCTGATTAGAAAGAATGAATCACTGGAGCAGGAGCTTTTAGAGAAATCCCAGGCTTTGGAGAAGAGTCAGAAGGCCGAAAAAGAGTTACAGTCTGCCCTCAACAATCAAAAGAACAAAACGGAGAAAATGTCTCTTGAGAATACTGACCTCTATGAACAGCCGGGCGATGCCAAGGGGGAATTAGAGGATGAGTTGCGTATTATGAACATCACGGAGGAGATCAGTAACATGAGAGCTGACCTGAGGAACATGACAAGAGAACTTTCAGAAAGGACCAGGCAGAGACAGGACACATTGGCACCTTCTAATTGGCCAACGCCCATCGCATTAACCAGAACTCCTTCAACCTAACACCTAAAGTGATCATTCTTTAGGCTCTGTATGTGGCTCTGGTTTCTCCATGACATGAGGGGTTTTCTCTGGGATGCTCCAATATTTTGTTTTACCCTGGTTTCTTTATCTATATCTTTTCATCCTGTTTAGTGAAGCACTTTGGACTACATGTTTGTATGAAAGGTGCTTTATTCCTAATGTAGCTATAACTGTTTTCACCATAATAAAGCTGTAGAGGATCAACATAAAACTTAGATAAAAGCCTGACTATGTCTGTTTGGTCACAAAAATCAAGGTTAGACAGCAATAACAGATTTATAAGTAACAGTAGCCGCTCCCTTCACTTCTGTATCAAGATGTTGAAGAAGTAAATCAAGAGCCAAATAAGAAAAAATGTCACTGTAAAATGGAAATGTAAAGCAGATGAAAATTAAAACACACTTTATGCAGATTTCTCTCTTTAAATAAAGTAATATATCACATTCCAAAAAAATAGCTGGAGGTCGCTTGTTTTGGGCTTGTTTTTATCGATCTATTGGCTTATTTCAGTTGAAAAATCTGGCAACACTGGAATTCGGCATTTACACTCTGAAGCTTATGACCAAAAAGATATGTGAAAGTTGCTGTTTTTTAATGAACAATTTCCCACACTCCCTGTCAAATAGATCAGTGTAGTAACTGTTTTACTTAGTCAATTATTTAACAGCCTTTTATGCATTATTTACAAGTTTAAAAGTTTAAGTTGTGCTGAAATTATTCCTGGAATTTACTTGATTTTGTTAAACAAATTGACAATTTTGATATTCTGATTGCAATTATGTAACAAACTCAAAAACACAGTTCCAATAAAGATGGGCCAAAAAAACCCAACGTTTATCAGTTTGAATATTAAATATCTTGTTTTGTAGTGCATTCAATTGAATATAGGTCAGCAAGGATTTGCAAATCATCATCTTGTTTTTGTTTTATGTTTGACACAATGTCCTAACTCCATTTGGATTGAAGAAATGCACATTAAATTTCAAGGCTAATGCTTATACAGAGACCATATTTTTAAACTCTAAAAAAAGCCATTACGCAGTGTATTACCATATGAGTTCTCTTTCTTCCCACAATCTTAAATGCATCACTGCATTTGCTTTCTAATAAAGAGACGTTACGCCATGCTGTTGTTCAGATCCATTTATTACCCTACTGGATGATTTTAAAGGGAAATGCATTCACTGTAACATAATTAGAGAAAACTGTGAATAGAAATGAGTCCTATTTATGGTCAGAATTTATTGACGAAGCAGTGTAATCAGCAAAACCATAATCTATACAGAAACACTTGGCTCTCATAGGGGACTTAAGACACTCATGAAGCATCTGTTTCAGACATTCTGTTCCAGTGACACTGTACATTTAATCTGTACAACCACAGAGGTCTTGGTTTGGGTTTTCTCTGATACAGCAGATATTAGTCTCTACTTGGGCAGGCCTCCATATGTGCCCTCCAGATTCTTATCTATTGGGAATCCCACTTTATCTTTGTTCCCGGGGTCTCCTCTCTCCATGATTGGAGCTCCAGGATTGGGGTTGTTGATGACTCCCATGAAGATTGGTACTTTTGTCTTTTTATCAATCAGTGCAAAGAAGAAGGGCTGGGTGAGGTGGAAAACAGGGTTGGATGCTCTTGAGATCACGACTGTGGTGGCTGCAGCTGCCTCTGCACCCTCCTCGTTGAGCTCCATGCTGGACTTGTGCATCACACTGGACAGCAGCAGGGGGCCGTCTGCCATGTCAGCCAAGTTCGGGCTGGTGAACATCTCTCCCAGGCCTGGAACCGAGCAGAAAGAACAGGGTTTATTCAAGCTTGCTTTAGATGATTTAAACAAGTAAGACAGGAACTGTGCATGTGGAGAAGAAAGAGCAGCCTCATAAACACTTCACCTAATTTGGTAAAAACATCCTGCAGCTCCTGAGTGTACTCCAGTTTGAATTTGGGGACTTTAACCTGAACGGCCCTCTCCGCAGGCAGGCGATCATACAGGTCAGAGACATTCAGCTTTGCAATAACAGAAGACAAGTTCGCCTGGCTGGACATCGGCATGACCACCAACAGGCTCATGGACTTCTGGAAAGGGAAACTTGCTACCTGCACAGGCACAGGAGATATTCAGCAGTTAATGACCAAAGTGTAAGAAAAAAACACATGCTTCACGGTCATTCTGAGTGTTTCATATTAAAGGTTGGGTATTTAGGCACAACTGCTGCAAGTTTCTAATACAAGACACCTTCAGTTCACTTCAAGCTTCTGATTTAAGTACACATGTTTTTGCTGAGGTATTGGAAAACGATTAGCTTAAAAGTTGAGCAACGACCCTTGTTTGATTAATTTCTGGAAAAAATTATTTTTCAATGTCAAAAATATTCTTGATCGCTGCAAATATTTCCCCCTGAAATATACTCAATTCAGTCACAGACAATTAGAAGTATTAGCTTTTACTTCCCTGATAGCAAGACGCCATCTTCCTTTACAATGGAAATCTACTATATATATCCCTCCAGCGTTCAGTGGCTTGGAGAAGTGATGTCCTTCTTGAAATTGGAAAGAATCAGATACTCTGTCAGAGGTGACATGAATATTTTCACAAGAACTGAACTGAACTGAACTGAACAAGAAATGGGATTCTTTGATTCATTTATAGTCTATTTTAATTATTTCAACCCCTGTTAATCCCCCAAGTCCCCCCTTTCACTCACTCAATCCTTGCTTTCTTTCCCTCCTTTCCTTCTGCGTACCTCTTTTCTATCAGGTTTTATATAATTGTTCACCTCTTTTTCCTTTGTTGTGTGTTTGTCACAAAAAACATGGCCTTGAGTTTGGACTTGCTTTGTCGTGCTTTAAGAAATTGTATAGACTTCGATTTTCATTATGTGGAGGAGATGTTACTTGACTTGTTACAGAGGTTTACTTATTTTCATTATTTATACATGTATATGAAGATGTCGAAGTAATTGTTTCAGCAATTTCTATGTCAAACTCCCTAATAGGCATATTAATGGGAAAAGGTGAGCACATTGAACTAAACAGCAGCTGAATCTTTCAGGACATTAACTGAGGTGTACGGGGAACACTGCATGTCACATGCACATGTTCGAATGGCACAAATGATTTCGTGAAGGCAGAGAGGATGTCCAAGACGATGAACGTCCTTTGTGCCCATGCACTTCAAAAACTTCTGAAAACATTCAACTGATTGAAGAAATTATGGGAAATGATCAACGACTCAGTTTAAGAATGAGAGCAGAAATGGTCTCCATCGATAAAGAGACAGTTCAGCAATTTTTGTATGAAAATTTGTCCGTGAAAAAAAGTGTGTGCCAAAGTTGACCTCAAACTTCTGTCTCCTGATCAACAGGAGAAACACAAGATAATTTGTAAAGACATTTAGGAACAAAATGCAGGAAACACAGTTTTCAGAAGGAGTGATTACATTCAATGAAACTTGGACCTTCAATATGAATCTGAGACAAAACAGACGTCAATGGATTGGAAAACATCATCGTCACAATGGATGAAGAAAGCACGCCAAAGCAAGTCCAAACTCTGGGCCATGTTGATGTTTTGTTTTACAATAAGGGGATCATTTTGGAGGAGTGGGTCCCAGAAAGGTCAACAGCAAATCAACACTATCATAAACAAGTTCTAGAAAACTGTGAGAACGTCTGAAGAAAGATCACCCTATCTGTTCACCTGATCTAGCACTGGTGACTTATTCCTTTCTTCTAACCTCAAATCCGTGCTCAGAGGAACTCATTTGGAGTTTGTGTCAGAAGTTAAGAAAGAACTACAGAGTTTCTGAGACAACTGTCTGAAGAAGACCTGCTGCACTGCTCTGATCAGTGAAGACCTGAATGCAGCGAAGATGACTGAAGGTCGAAGGAGACAGATACTGAAAAATATCATTCAATATTCCTTCAGCCATCTTCTATCCTGCATTGGGACATGTGATCATAAAACTGAGTGGTGAAACATATCATTACCTGAGCATCCAGTTCATTATCAATAAATAAACTCAAGGGGTGTTTGGCGTCTTCCATCACTTCAACATCCACCATCCTCCTGTCGTCAAGGAAGAAAACACCTCTGGAGGTGAAGCGCGGATCAAATCGAGCTGTCCACTCCCCTGTTAGGAGAAAAGGCTGGTGACCAGTTCAATAAGATCTCCGTATAGATGAAATATTTAAATCATTATGATGGCAGTTAACCTTTAAAATGGACGGCATTGATGAGCATGACCAGCAGATTGGGTGGTAGTTCAGAAAGGAAGTCAGTCATCATCCCGTTCGTCTCCTTCTCCACCCAAGTGTTTATCTGCTCCAGGCTTTCCAAGACTGCTGGCTCCGAGTCGTATAACCGCCGGGATTCATTGACAAACTCTTCTTTTGGCTCAAACCCTAAAAACAAGATAAACACACACTCTCTGAGGCTTCAATCCACCGAAGAGCCACTGCATTAAAAATTAAAGGTAAACAAATATTACTAACAGCAGTGGATGCTTATTCCTTTAGAAAACAAACTTAGAATAATTATTCAAAAGTCACAGGAATGCACAGAAGTGGATTTTTGCATACATTCAACAAGCCAATACAAGTAAATTATGAACGGATTACTGTTTGTTTCTCTCTTTTACTATAATGTTCCTGTAACTCTTATTACGGCCATATCTTTACTTGAGACACATACATGAAAGGGGCAACAATTAATGAAAAATAGCTCTTCTTCAAATATGGATATTCAGCAACAAAATAATTTAAAGGGGTAGTTCAGTATTTTAGATGTTTAAGGTTTATTCCAATACTAAATGAATTAGACACTGGCTCAAAGGTTTGGGTATACATTGCAGTGGATGGGGCCAAGAGCTCTGCAAGATTTACTGAAGCTTTGGTAAAAGCAAACATAAAAGAAAATAGTGCAGGCGTAATTATTCATTGTACTCCAGGCATAGGTGGGGCTAACATGGTAGCACAGGGGGCACCTTCCCCCCACTCCAACTGTCACTGGACCTTACTGATTTCAATCAGTATATAAAGTCTCCATCCACAAGTGCATCATTAAACAGAAACAAGACCAAAACCAAGAAAATAAAAATTGGGACATTGTATATGACGCTCTTTCAGGTTTTATTTTGAAATGGATGCGCCCTCTAATTAAACCTATGTTACCCCTTGTGCCTCCCATATTTAAAATAAGTCTAGCTCCACCCCTGGCTCCAGTAACCTCCATCCTCCAGTGTCCACTTGAAGCTGGCTTTAGGAACACTGAAGTTTGCATGATTGTCTGATTTTAGAGCCTAAATAAACATCTTTACAGCCTGGTTCAAAACAGCTGCAGGCTAAATATATAAAACATCTGTGTTCTCACGGTACAGGGGTGATTTTTTTTTTTTAAGTGTCCCCTTTTTAATTTTACTGAAGATTTTTGTTTTTGGAAAGTAAGGACATGATTGACACGGCTACGGCTTTGGCTATGTCCACGTGAGTATGCTATTGGTTGAAGTGGCCTAAGTCCCACCTCAATACGGCCTCTTCCAGTGTGAGCAGTGTGAGTCAGTGCTTGGCTGAGATGATATGTACAGCATGGCAGTGTCTATTACGACACATCATCATCGTTCCAAAGGCTCCTTTGTTATTAAAATGGCTGACGTCATATGGCTTAGTCCAATTCTTTCTACAGCATGTGTTTACTGAGTGCTCATTCAGTTTCAATATACTAGGCGAGTACTAACAAACGAGTACTTGTTAAAGTATTAATACTTTGATACTCATATCCATACTCCCATCCTGACTGCAGGGTAGTTCAAGGAGACAATCCTGAGAAGATGTACAAAACAACAGAGGATACACATTCACGAGTGAAAAATAGAAACTAGCTGATGGTTAGACCTAAAATTCACCTCCTATAAATGCACCTTAAAATTCAAGGAAAGAGTATGACACTAGTTAAGCTGAGGTCAGTTTGCTGGTTCTGCTTAAAGCTTCACACTCTGATTCATTTGAATATAATATAAAGGAACATGTCAGCTGTAACTATACTTTTCTACATGCTAAAAATATTTTAAGCTATTCACTATAGATACCTAACCTAGCAGTGCAGATCAGACAGATCCCTCTTGCCAAGCTCCAATCTACAATGACTGGCTACATTTATATGCAGTCAATATTCAGGTTTCTGAAACATTTGGAATAACCCGTTTACATGCGTGAGCAAACAGGGTTATTCCTCTATACATGGTATTTCAATCAAATCAACAACGCACAAACAACATCCCGACGCACGGAGAACGTCATGACGCAATGCGCGTCATTTCCGCTTCTTCTTCCCGTATCCAATAGCAACGACAACAACAGCCCGGAGCAGGTACCAGTCAGCTTCATTTGCGCTTTGGTGCTGGTACTCACCCACCACCAGTACTTGACACTATTCTTTGTCAATTTCTTCATTAATGGAAGGCAAGAACGTGAAGAAATAGGAAATGGAGCCGGAGCTGTGCCATTTTACAACAAGTAATTCTGTACTCAAAAGACCAAGATTCCTTGCGACAAGAACATAAGCAGAACACAAATTAATGTTCTTTTCGATGGGGATATCCCGATAGGCGTATACATGACCATATATTCGGGTTAGAAAAGGAGTAACCCAGGGGTGATTTTCGAGTTTTTAAAAACCAGAATATGAGCATATTCCAGTTTTTCAAAACAGTTTTTGGTGTTCACATGGCTGTGCACAACCGGGTTGTTGCTAATATTACGATTATGAAAGGGTTAATGACTACATGTAAATGTAGACAGTGTGAGGGGCCCAAACAGCTTCAGTGGCAGTTTTATCAGATCTTGACCATGTTTCTTTGTTAAATGAAAAAAACACACCACAAACTTCTCTATAGAGAGGATGTTTTCACTCCTCTTTCAACATGTTTTAGCAAGAGTTTGTTTTATGAAGTGGCTCACATTCTGTCCTTTGGACTGCAGCAGTAGCACCCACCTACTACATTATCTGATGGGCCTATTATGAATTTGATTGACAGAACGATCATCCAATCACCTGCTGGATATGCTTAATAAGGTTCTGCCCTTCCCAAACGATTTCTATGGGCTCTTTTCCAGATGGACTTGTGAAACAAACTTCAAGGTCCATCTGGTGTAATAGATGCTGATATCATGCCAAAATTATGGTTATAAATGTTCAAAAAGTAACCTTGGCGCAGGAAGATGCGTGTTGCAATCTGCAGGTCACTCCTGAGATGCACTAAGATGTTGTGCAGAGACTCTTGGTAGCAGGGAAGAGTGTTTTCATGAAGGTGATGCATCAGCAGCTTGTGCGTCTCATTTACAGCACCTGAAAAAAAAAAAAAAAGAGGGAAATAATTAAGAACCGTAAAAGTCTCTAGATGAGTGCTAAATCATTATATTAAATGTAAAAGTAAGATGTATGAAGGGAGCAGCATACCTAAAGCCAGCTGGGAGAGCGCTAATGCTATGCTAAAAGGAGATATTATGATATTTGGCTGCTCTGGCGTCGTCTCCAGGTTCTGCAGCAGCTGCGCTCCTAATTTCTGAATGGCAGCAGCGACGGCCTTCCTGGACTGTGAATTTCGACTGATGGACGGACAACCCTCGTCTCCTTCTTCTGCTGATGAGCCCCCACTGAGCGGGCTAGCTTCTGTGGTGTTTGCTTGTGCTGCTGTTTCATTGTCTGCTTGCTAAAGAAAGGAAAGGTGACGTTTTAGAGTGGAGAATTTTGAAAACAAAGACACTTTTGTTCTCGTCTCTCACCTTTATGGGGTGACTGGGCATCAAAGGTATAAGAGGAACCAGAGGAATAGACTCATTGTCTGCAACTTCACTATTCTGTTGATCAGAGACGTAAGACAAATAAGCAATCAATCTGAGCATTGTTTTTCTTCACCAAACACTGAAATGGTATAATAACTAGTGTCTCTAGATCAGTGGTTCTCAGATATTGTCGAGCAGCGTTAATTTTGTTGACTTGTAATTTTCATCACAGTTTTCGTCAACAGCCTTTTTTCCCCTGACCAAAATGTTTGACAGAGACTTGATCCAGTCAGACCTAATTTGGTCATGTGGAAAGTAGGGACAAATTAGGAATATATCCAATCACAGCTACTTTGGTTGTGTGGAAAGGTTGGATGAGTTAAGAGGCACATCCAATCATAGCTGCCTTAGCTTGGTGGTGGCAGGATAAGTTGTGGAGCGATCCAATCAGAGCTCCTCTCTTTATGAATTGATATATTCATGTAGAGCAGGTTCACTGTTTGTTGTCAGTTCTGGTATTGTAACTGAGATGCTCTGCCAGGTAGCCGAAATAAAGGTGACTGTATTTCACACAAAAGTTAAATTTGTTTCTGTTAATTTAGACATTCAAACTTTACTATCTTTCAATAAAGGGTTATTAGACGTTTCATTTTATCCAAGTGTAAAACATGACTTCAGAAATTCAAGGAAACATAAAAAATGCCTTACCCTTTACACTTCATATTTTAGTCAACTAAATTTACAGTAGATTTCGTCGACTAAAATGTTGTAAAATTTCATCAACTAAAACTAGACTAAAATTAAAACAACTTAGATGACTAAATTATGACTTAAACTAAAAGATATTTTAGGCAAAAGACTTAAACTTAAACTAAATTATAAAGTGCTGTCAAAATTAACACTGGTCTTGAGGCAAGTCCAGGTGTGCCTTTGGGATTTGCGCAATCATAACTTACAACCACACAACAGCTAATGAATAAGTTTAAAATGTACTCCATCAGGTATATGAGTGCATTCATTCAGGTTTGCAACTGCAAATTCTGTTTTTTACTTAAAAACTGAAGGGTTCTGTTGTTAATATAACTGTGGCAGGTAGAAGGAATTATTACTTTTTTCTCATCCCATTTATAGGTCTAATTTTGTATTTGCGTCCTGTTAGGTTGAACATGTCAATTAATGAAATGTATCACATTTTTTTTCTTTATTAAACAAATATTTCATAAGTATTGCTGTTGTCAGTCAAATTTAGAAGGCATGACTAGGTAGAAATAAACATATGCAGACTAAAAAGTGTAGTAGCATGTAAACTGTCTATTTTTTTTTGGCAACAATATGGTGTGCCTTGAGTAAAACAAGTATGAAACACCAACCTTTTTTGACTGTAGATCCATTATGATGCTTACAGGGAAAGCTAAATCTACAAGTCCAAAACCGAAACCAATAGATGTATTACTTTATTTTACCCACATTCAGGCCAGGGGATGTAACCTTAAATCCTTCAAAGCAGGGATGCACAATATTATTGGTACAACACTGGTATCTGCCAATATTGGCCTAAAATGTTAAACATCAGTATCAGCCAATATTAACATTTTTGCCGATATTAACAGCCAATATTTCAGCCATATATATGCTTCATGTCATCTATAATTTCATCAAAATACTCAAAATAGAGTTTTATTTTTCATGAGTTAAATGTTGTTTTTCTTGTATTTACATCTTTTTCATTCTAAAATAGATGGTCACACTGAAAACAAGTCCTTTTTTGGAAAGACTTGTCTTGATGAAAAATATCAATATTGACGACAATGAGTTCAGAAATATTGGCCTATCAGAAATCTGCAAAAATCCAATATCATGCATAATTTTAAGTGATAAAGGTGGAAGAAAGTATGAAACAACTTTTGTAGCCCAATACAAACATAACTCATGATTTTAAGAGTTAAAGGCTTAAAAATGTGAGTAAAAACACATTTTAAACAGCATTTGTGAACAATTTAGACCTAGCAAATTATAGAAAGCACCTGGATTTACCAAACTTATATATGTCATATATGTAAAACAGTCCAACTGGAGCATCAGATTACTGCCTTTTGCACGTCTAGTCTTGAAGATCTACTTGGATCTACAGGTTGGTAACCCGTGCCGAGATGGATTTTGAAGCAGTTTATATGTGGCACAGATGGACACTGAGGCAGTGGTCCTCTGCACAGGCAGTCTCAGTCTAAGTCCAAACTGTGGCTCTTTCCTCACATGTCCTTCCCCTTCACTCTGTCTCCTCTATTTCCTACTCTTGTCTTTTTGTAATGAAGGCAGAAAGCCCAAAATAAACCTGAAAGGAAGAATTTGAAGTGATTTACTGTGACTCCTTGGCAGCAGAGACAGATCAGCAGGAGTGTCAGACGAAGGTCCATGTTCTTATATTCTTATATTGCAGCTGTAAAAAGACAAAATCACGCTGATAAAAAGTCTCTTTTACGAAACAGTATGAACATTGTTACAGTTCTGATCGAATATTAACACTCCTACCTTTTTTATTTAATTTCTTTGACTCAGAAACTTTCACTCCACTTAAGCCACCCTCTTTTAAAGGGACTCAGATCATCTGGAAATTTGCCTGCATTGTACGAGCCATATAACACATTTGTGAAGAAATTGCATATTTTGTTCTTTCAGATGAAACACAAACTGTCCAAAGACAAAATAAATACAACAGCTCATACACTATGCACTTCGGTGACTGGAAAATCTTTTTTTTTCCACCAGTGTGCAAACGTTTTGAGTTCTGGTGCACTGCGATGTTAAAATTAAAAGAGTAAAAACAGAAATATCAAGGATGCATTTTCAGTCCCTTGTGTAATCAATGACCTTAAACAACTCATTAAGTATTCTTTAGCATTTTACACCAAATTCTCTATTTATCGGAGAATACAAATGTCAAACTTGGTTAAATAAGTAGACTTGATCTTACCTTAAATTTAAATTAGAATAAAAATTGCTGCCTAGTCCAAAAAAGGAGCGACTAAGTGACTGTGGATGGCAGAATTCCTGGGAGCAAAAGATTGGCATTTGCTCAGCAAACAGTTAAATATCAACTTGCATTGATTGGGGCCTCTTTAAGCCACGATTTGTTTGTAAATGTAGCTGCTGACACTCATCCAGGTTTAAGTATTGAGGACAAAGATGTTAGCAGCTCTGCGTGTCACTGAGCAGCTGATAAAGTCATGACACATCATTATCTTTAGGACAGATGACAGATTAATTCAATACTCTGGGGGAAACAAATACAAGTTGTTGACAGCGTTCATGTCTGATATCATTGAGCGCGAGCTCACATTTCCCAGAAAGCACTGGCTTTAGGTTTCCGACTTCACGGAACAGAGTAACACTTGATTACCCCCATTTAATAAACACACACATAAATCAAAAACTGACCATAAGAGAAAAGTTAACCTTATTGTTGATTCGGTTTACCCTCACCACTAAGAAAAGTGACATGTTGGAGATCACATGACGGATGTCTGCAAACACAAGAGAGGACTTTGTCCAATCTGAGCCCAAATGACTCAACCACGGTCAGAAAGCAGGCTGAGGGGAATGCAGATGAATCACACAGAAACAACTGAATCACTGGAAGCTTTTTTTTTTTATTAATCCAGTTAATAAATAGCCGTTTTCATGGACTTGTCTTAAAATGTTCTGAGAAATACTGGAATTTTTTTCTTCTTTTTTTTTACCAATTATGCAACTACAAATTTATTTTATTTTATTTATTTTTTTACAAAGTTTGTCATTTGATGATTACTGAGCTTTAACTCAAGATTTACAAAAGAGAAAACACAAAATATCAAAAAAGGTGTAGTACACTTGTCAGAGCATATTAGGCTTTAGGCAAATAATTACAAAAATTAGGCAGACTGTGTGTAACGTCATAAAAAAATCATACAAAGGGTTGAGATCACTGGATGCTAAAGGGCTCATTGGATTTAAGGAACAAAAATCTGGACTGTTTGACAATTTATACTACACATACAGAGAAAGTTAAAGGGAGAGTTCGGGTTTTATGAAGTGGGGTTGCTCAGGGTCTATGGTGCTAGTAAATATGACGACCAATAAAGCAACTTGCAAACTTCGTCCCTGAGAGAAGATAGCCGGTTATGGACACTAGGTGATATATAGCAGTTAGCAGTGCCACCGAAAGCCTCACAACTACACCACTTTAAAGTTAAAACAATTTTTTAAAAAACTGACTCGACTGAGCACTACAGTAAGGTTCTTATCAGCCATTACAAATATGGGTCGCTCACTGGGATGGGAATCGAAAACCAAGTCCAGTTGAGAATCAATAACAACTCCCTCAAAGAAATGATATCTTCAGTCTTTTTCTCAATGTCAGAAATGTTAAGAACTGTGGCTTGGTTCTCAACAAAAAGACACTTACTGCACAACTTTCCATAGGTGGAAACACCAGTAGCTTGTCGAGGCATTTATCTATGCAGCACATTTAATCTGGAGAGTCAAGTTTTTGATATTGTTGCCACTAAAAACCCTCAATAAGAATCAAATTGATAAGGGAATTGTCAAGGACTTGATCAATAAGTCATATTGTTAATGGCATTGGTATCAATAAAATCTTACCAATTCCCATCCCTAGTTGCTCCTGTATTCACCCCGATATGAAAACAAGGGAAATAGTAAAAATTCTGACTTCCTTCACAAGTTCCAACAAAACATTGTTTGCAGAGCCCATTTTACTGATCAGGACAACAACACATGGCAGCAGTTTGAAAGCTTAGTGAAATTAAAGAGTTCTTCTAAAACGTCCAGAAGGAGCAGCGTTACTAAGACCCACTTGTGACGGCAGCGGGTTTACAGTTCGTTCATGTAAGCCCCCACGTGATGTGTGATCAGTCCTGCTCCTCAGTTTCCACAACAGTTTTTCCATCCCTCTTTCTACCAATGACTTCAATTGCAAAAGCTCTGCCCAATATAGACCAGTTCATAAATATATTCTTTCGTGCCCACAACAAACGGCATAATTTGAGTCATTTTTAATTCAGTTTTAGTAAAGGTACTGTTTTGTTGTTTCTTGTGAAGGTCAACAACCCATGCCCTGCAAATCTTTGCTGTTAATGTTGTGAAAAGAGGCTCAGGGAGCAGAAAACATAACACCTTTAACTAAACTCTCAGTTCAGAGAAAAACATGCCATGCCTCTTTCTAGAAAACGCCCCTTCAAACGCTCAGTTTTTACTTCCTTGTGTTTATGATGTCATAGCTATACAGACTCCACCCACGTTTTTTCTGCTTGTCTCAGGCAGACGCCATGACTGTTTTGACCCCTCTCCCGCCCTCTAATCAGACATTGTTCAGGCAGCCAATTAGTGCAGAGATCACTATCATAGCCTCTCGCACACTCCTTGCCCCTTCAGATCAGAGCGTTTCCAAAAGGGAGGGAAAAAGAGCTGCACCTGATCCTCTACTGAGACAACATTTTGCATGTTTTTTGTTCAACTTAAATCAACTCCCTGCTTAAACGACACCCAAGACACGATGTAAACAGTCAAACATACCAGGACACTTGATCTTTAACGAAAAAAAGGGAAGTGCTGCAAAGAATCTTACTGTAACATCTAGTAGAGACAACATTTTTCTGGGGGAGGGGGGGGTAGCTTTAACCTAAAAGTGGGTTAATTACAAGGCGTTAAGTGGCACCATTTACTGATAATATCATCTAGCATGCGCACCCAGCTATCTCCCCTCAGAGGCAAAGCTTGCAAGCTGATTTAGTGACCATCATATTTACTGGTGCTATGGGCCTCATGCAATTAGGCCTGTGCTCAAAATATCAATACGGAAAAATATCATCATGCCCTCTTTGCCAATATGTGTATCGATACTGATTCTACAGAAACGATATGGCCTCAAATGCTGTGACAGCTGTTGTCAACAGACTTTGGGTGATGTTTTCAATGGCACAGTTCAAAGTTGAAGCCAAACTTCATGAATGAAGCACGTGTTCAAAATTTTAACTTAGGTCTAAAATCTTTGAGGACTTAAATTCAAGTGTCTTGACTTGTAGCACAATCTTTTTCTTTTTGCAGTAAATTCAAGGTTGTCAGGAATTCTGATGAAGGTATAATAGATGTCCATAAATTATGATTAACAGGATGCGTATCAAATCATAGCCTCAGTATCAGGATACATATCGTATCATGAGGTTGCATGAAATACCCAACCCTACATGCAACCCCACTTCAAGAAACCCGAACTGTCCCTTTAAGCTACTTTTTCATTGATTTAGAACTTCATTAAGTAATGTATTAACTAATGCAGCAACAAATGTTAAAATAGAAAACTTGTTCATCTTGGCGTTGACTGTTTCTGGTTAGCTTCTGGAGTCAGATATGAGCGCTGTGTAGAACTCAGCTGAACCAGTCGAACTGGCACCTACTACAAACTCCAATTTGATGTTGCTACAGGTTCTGACGGCTCTAAACCCTGCTTAAAAATCCCAAAGCAACTTCAAGTAATTTATTAGTGGATAAAAACATTCTGTCTTAAAAATCTGAGTGAGCATTGACTTGTTCCAATTCAGGCCGTACTTGTGCAGGAGAGTAAAGGCTGTGCATCAGTAACTGACAGCGCTTCGAGGTCCATCCATCAGCTTCCATATGTGATTTATAAACAACCTAAATGTGAAAAACAACACAATGACTCTAACAGAAACAAATGATTTGATCTACAAATACTGCATAGTTTCATCAGTGCATTTGGATGCGCATGTTTCTAACATGAAGGGAAAAAGAGAGGAGGTCGATGTCTTTTTGGTGTTGTTATGCATCTATTTGGAAAGTGTAAACACTACAGAAGAACCGTGTTTGGTTCCACCTTCCTGAGCACGTCTTCTGGTTCATACGTCTGAGCAGAATGACTGACCTTGTCAAAAGAACAAATGACCTTGTCAAGATAAGAATTTCCCATTTCATAGTATCTATACATCTGTAGGCTTTTAAAAAAAATCATGGGATCTTCTGTACATCATAAATGTTAAGTGCACACATTTCCGGTCAACCAAATTTGGTGCATGGTTCAGACGTGTAGCTTATACAATGCCTTTGCTTGTGCTGCATCGTTAAGTAAGCAATTTAGAGGAACTGAAAAACTGTCTTCTGGTAGAATTGACCTCAAGCACTGGGGAGGGGACAAAGAGCTCAGACACCTGCCAGTCTTCACGATAAGACACTTGGGGAGGTCAGTGGTAAGCGTGTTAAGTTTATCTGGGAGCCATTGCTTGTTGTCTAAGCTAATAACCGGATGGCGCCGTTCTCAGAGCCCAGCAGTAAGAGCCTCTTGGTGGGCAGGACTGCCAGGCTGGTCAGAGTGCCGCGGAAGTTTTCCGAGCTCAGCTTTGTGCTGCTAACAGGGCTCAGGGAGATGTCCGCCATGGAGTACACCCCGATCTTGTTAGCCACTGTTCCGGTTACAATCTCTGGACCGTAAAGGTCAAAGGCGTGGATGGGGTCGGACTGAGACTTGTACTGTCGAAGAGGCTTGTTCTCCAGGTCTTTCCACACACTGAGGGTGTAGTCAGTGGAGGAGCTGATCACCAGGTTTCCTTCTGCAGCCTGAAATGTAAAACAAAGAAAGTCACCGGCTGAAGTATAAAATCACAGCCAAATCTAATATTTTATTAACCACAACGATCCATTTAAATTAGAATTATGAAAACTAGATTTGAACCAAGGGGCAATTTAAAGGCAGCAAAAAGAAGGTGCCTGACAAAAGACAAATACTGTTCAACACAATTTCTTCTACATTATAAGATATTAAATATGAGTAAAACATTTGAGGACAGTTATTTGACTGGGCGGTGGCCTAAAAAGTATATCCATCTGCCAAAAGGGGGCCTGGCAGACAAACTTTGGGAGCCATCGTTAGCAGTATATGATAACAAAAAAAACTGGAAAAAGAAGATTAAACACAATCCTAAGTAGTCTTTTTTAGTTCCCAGTAAAATTTGGACGGGCCTACAGTTGTAAAAGCAAAGAGGGAAGTCTGAGTAATATGAATGTGCCAATCAGCGCTGCAGCAGTCTTTCTAATGAGTAACTTGTGTCCATATTTGCCTAAACTTGTGCCTTGAAAACTGGAGCTACAATCCTTGACCTAATTTGGGGTTAAATAAAGTTTGCTAATCTTTGGGCTCTGTTTACATCAGGTTTGCAGGGTACAACTTCCCCCACCTCTGCACCTCTGCACCTCTGCATTCACCTCCACTCTTTGAGCTGAGTAAAAATGAAGACACGGGATGGACAGTATATTGGAGGATTTATCACATGACTACTGAAAGTACAGCCACACCTTCTGGCGTTAGGAGGCTGACAAACAAAACAACAACTAGTTTGTAAAACTGTACCCTTAGGAGGCACCAATCTCAAAGTGAATGGATATTTGCTGAAAAAATTAAGTTGTATCTTCTCTTTGTAGTTTATTAAATTGAATAAAGGTGGAAAAAGACTTGGAAATCATTGTTTTCTGTTTTATTTACATTTTACACAATGTCCCAACTTCAATGAAATTGGGGTTTTAAGTTAGTCAAGACTAAATTCACGATAAGGTCAAAGGTTCCCAAACTTTTCACCGCAAAACCCCATAAGTAACAGTGCATTTTTATTGTTTTCTTTGTTTATGGAGGGAGTATTATTTTAAGTCACTTTTAAGAACTGACTTTTACAGACTTGCTTTTATATGATGTCCTCTTTTATCTCTTATTTCTGCTTTACAGTCTTTTTAGCCTTTTTTTGTCAGCATTGCTCTTATCATTTTACCTCCTACTGTTTCTAGGTCCTTCCTCTTTAATTGATTTCTTCTGTGTTTTGTTAACATATTAATGTCATTACTTACTTTTAATTCAGGTTTGATTTAATTTATGCTTCACCTTGTGTTACACTTTTAATCTTTTTACAGATTACCTTTTAGACGTTTTGATTGTTTTATCTCCTGCTCAAGTCTGTTGTTCTATTTTATTTTTGCTATTATTATTATTATTGCCTTTTTATATTTTTTCTCCTGTCTTCTTCTTAACCCCCTTTTTATTGCCTTTTCTTTTTCTTACTGATTTAATGTTTTTAGCTTTTATTTTGGTCCTCATGGTCTCATTTTATGTTGCAAGGTTCTTGTATTGTCTCGGTTCACTTTACAAATTTCACTTGCTAGTGTCTATTATGTCTTCTGTGCTTGTCTGTAAGGATTCTTTGATTTAAATTCAGCTTTTTGGGTTTATTTCCTTTTTTGCTGAAGCTCTTGTGCTTTGCTTTCTGTATGTTTATGCCAGTTCGTCAAAGCACCTTGTAAACCTCTGTTTTTAATAGTGCTATACAAATTTAGTTATTATTCTTATTCTTATAATTATTATTATTATTAGGACCCAGTTTTTGGTCTGCTGCACACTTTGAGAACCTTTGCATAAGTCAACAGGCACTATTCACATAATAAATAGTATTTTCCCGACTTTTGACTGCAAATCTATTGTATTTATAAGAATATTGTTTGTTTGTTTTTTTAAGTTTGCAGGGCAGCTATTAGTGATGCTTCTTTCAACGGGCTCTCAAACACCATCAGAGAGGTCAAAAATCATTAAAACTGAGTAAAACTGTTGAATCCACAGCCACACCAGCCTGTCTAGGTCAGAAATACAGTACATGATATATTGTGGGTCATTCTGATTAGAGGCAGCAGAGAGAGTTAAAGGCACTGTGAGGTTTGATTTCAACACATTAAGCATGCCTGTGATTCCTTACACTGCTTTCTTCAAATTAAAGTAGAAAATCACTCTAAGTGCTCATTCCACCTCTAACTGCTCTCTCCACAGTCTTTTTAAAACCCAGAGAATATTTTATAAGTCATCCAACACTCATTAAGTTTTTAAGTGCTAACAACTGAATAAAAGTTAATGGAGTCTCAGGGTAACCGCCCACAGTGCTTGGCTGCAATTTATCAGGCAGAATACAAAGTCTGAGCTGCTGCCAACATTTGGTGACCCACGTCCAGCCCACGTCTCATGTAAACAACTAGGCCATTAACAAATCCCACACAATTCGACCAAATGAAGGACAAATAAATCGACTACGGGCACTGAGTCTAAGAAGAGTTCATTCAAGTTAGTGGACCCAGACTGATTCAAGGATCACTTCATCAAAGAGATTTCAGTACATCATTTTAGCTGGAAACACTTAACCAATAAATAAGTATTTTGTAGTTATTTACATGTCATTTTAACACATTAAGACACAGAATGTGGATTAAAGAGGTAGACAAGGGGGAAACAATATTGTCTCATTCCTGGTGGGCAGGCTGAGGTGGTGGCAACATCCCAAACATATGCTTTGCTTTATTGTCAGGTTAACTCAAACACCATGCTGTGTAGATGTGGACTTACAGTATAATAAATCAAACTGCAGACTCAATTGGACTTCTTTTTCTTCTAAAGTCAATAAACTCATATAATGATCTCACATAAGTGCATTCAAGACACTGTGCGATCTGTACTGTCCCCCTCTGCTGGACATTAAATACAATTTCACGCGAAGTTTCTCAGACCCCAGTTTTCTTTTTAAACACAGAATCAATATTTGCTTGTTTAGAATTTTATTAATTTCAATAAAACTGCCCTTTTCTGACAAATGTATACTTTTACAGTATCATGGAATATTTATAAAAACTTATCATTTCACCAAAATACTGTTTTGGTCTTCTACAGTCATGCTGCATATTTTTTCAGCTTTTGGGAAAAGTGACAGCTTTGTTTTCCATTCATGCGCTTTAATCGAATATTGTTGGTGTCGTCACAGCATGGGTGCCATGAAACGCCATGAAGAACACGACAACAAAGAAGGAAGTAGACGCAATAGGGTAACTGGCTCTTGGTTTGTTGCATTTTGAAACCAAAAGGAGAAAAGTTTTACTCCAGGGGATGTTTGGAAGCAGCAAAATCAACTTTTAAAGAGGTCATTTTGAGCTTTTTTGAGTTTCAAATTCCCTAGAGTGGGGTTTTCACGTTTTCTTTGTGATACATGGTGAGATCACATTAATTTGATTGTAGTCAACCTGGCATCCAAATACCTAAATAGATGATATCCATGTCAAAAATGTAAACAGAGGGGTGGGAATCACCAGTGGCCCAGTGATTCAATATTATCAGACACTTGAGTCCTGATTTGATTTTATTACAAGTTATGTTAAGTATTGTGACACTTATTACAATATATTGTGATTTTTAACCTCTTCTCTGCTGCATTTACATCCAAAAATATTTCAAATACCTCAACACCCATAAGGCACTAGTCTTGCCCAGGCCATTTTATACAGGACTGGTGTGGCCAACTCTCTGGGTAGTTGGTAAAATGTAAACACAAGCTTGCGTCCTTTAGTTGACTTGGAAGGGACTTTCAGCTCTTTTTACTGATCCGATCATTTTGCTCTGCTCCCTTATAAGAGTCCTCTTTTTGATTCCAAACAGCTTGTTATTCAGTCACATTTTCTTCAAATTTAATTAAGCAATATTTTTCACAATAAGAAATATGTACACATGTATTTAACTGAATTAGGGCTGGGCAATATACGACCTAAAAATAAAATCCGTGTTTCTTTTCCACAAAACTCAATTCATGATTTTAATTGATATTTATCCTCTCAAAAATAACACCCTCCAAGTGACAAAAATATTATATGAATCAACTTTTGCCTTTATGTTATCAAAATATGTTCCAAAACTAGACAGACTTTCCCTCTTACAGTTAAAATGCATGCTGTAATTTTGTCATAAAATGTTGATCATGTCATTTGAACTTACATGAACACTGAAGGCTGAGCTATTTTCTCAGTATATTAACATGGAACTCTCTGATGAGTATTTAATCTCATTAAACAACAAATACAAGCCTAAACATGTGCTTGTGCAAAACCTGAAAAGGCCTATCACTATGAAAACTGAACATTTTCAGTATTTATATCTTCAAACATTGCAAAAACTTGCGATTGGAGTTAGAGTAAGTTGAGAAGAAAAACTTCTAATCCAATCTTCTGTAGAAAATAATTTGAATTAGTCGATTTAATCAATATACTGCCCAGCTCGAAAATGAATTATTCACTGAAATAACCCACCACCATATCTTTTCTGGAACATTATTTAACATGTGTGGTAGCAAACATATGAAGCCCCAGTTAAAAATAACTCTTCACCTTTCTTCTGCATAGACAGACTCGTAGTATGACAACAAATGAAAATGAGTCAAGTCTTCTGACAGAGATGTAGCAAACAGCAGCCTGATTAAGTTACACAGACAAAAGGTAAATACTCAAACACTCTTTCAATGCACACCTTCATTTGGAGGATATCTCCCTCATGAGCCGGCCAGCCCTTGAGAACGAGCCCAGTCCGAGCGTCTAGAAGAACAATGAAGCCAGACGAGAAACCTGCCGCCACGGTGCGCCCCGAGGGGCTCACTGCCAGGTAGCGAATGAGCCCAGCGCTCACATTGTTGTATGCCAGACGAAATTCATGCTGGGGGCACAGGAGAGGATTTGTCAGTGTCAGGGCTGAAATAACTCTATTCAAAGGAATGCGAAAAAGTGCCACCATTTTGTAAAACACAGAAATCAATGCTAATTAGTGGATGTTTCATGGACTGAGCATTGCCAGAATGTGCTTGCTAAGTGAAATTACAACCTGCAATCCTGGTTTGCGGGGATCAATGAAGCGGAGAACAGAATCTGCGCTGCCAAACACAACGCTGCAATGTGGAGCTGGCATGGTGGTGACAGCTGTGATGGGATTTTTCCCGTCTACAGCTTCATATGAGCGGATCTGCTTCCCTGCAAACGACAGATTGAGAAAAGTATTTAGTTAATCTAAATATTTTCAGTGTCTTAAAAACCCTCACCTTTATAATTAATCTGTATCTTTAAGATATTCCTAATTCTAGACAACAAAATCTGCTGGAAACGACATATTAAATATGTTCAGGGAAAGCTGGCACGGAGCATCGCCGTCCTGGAGAAATCAAGGCAGTTCTTCAACTAGAAAGCACTTTCTATTCTATATTGTGCATTAATTTTACCCTATCTGACCTACTGCATAGAGGTATGGGGAAACACATGTAAAAGTAATCTTCAAACAATAATTAAAATGCAGAAAAGGACTATCAGATTCATCAACAAAGCAGGATTTACAGACCACATAAATAGACGTTTTTTTTTAAACTACTCTACAAGCTCTAAAACTTCAAGATCTGATCCAGTTTGAAATAGCACAAATAATATTCAAAGCAAGAAATAATTTACTTCTAGACAACATAGGGAAACTGTTTTCAGAAAGAGAAGGAGGCAGTAATTTAAGAGGGGAACTGAACTTCAAAATGCATTGTTTCAGAACAACGTAAAAGTTATGTGTGTCAGTATCAGTGGTTAAATTATAGAACAGTTTAACAGATGAATTAAAGAGAAGTAAAACCATAAGTAAGTTTAAAAGAATATTAAAAACACAAACTTAAATAAATAAATATAAGGATGAAGAGCAACAGTTTAACTCAGGACAGTAATGGCCCAGAGAAAATATGGACATCTTTTTTCTGCATGAGAGTAAGGGTGTATTACATGTATAGAAATGAAGTATTATATATAGGTGAAATATTATGTTTGTAATTGTACATAGGTTTCCTATAACAGTGTTTCTCAACCAGGGGTCCGCAGACCCATAGTGGTCCATGGCGTAATAGTAAGGGGTCCTTAAAAATAAAATATATACAAAAAAAAAAAAAAAGACCCTATGACATTTATAAAAGCAGGATTATTTTACTCAAATGTGACCGAGACTTTAAACTACAGAGGGTAAAGGGACTTTTTTCTCTAATTACATCTGTTTCACAAGTGTAATGTATTTATTTAAGTTTGTATAATACAAACTTAACAGGACCTGCATCCTTTCCATTCCACTTGCAAGGTTCTGGTTAGCACTTAAAATTAAACCAGTGTTACACAAAGAATAAGAAGTAGAAGATCATGGACCCCTCGCCCCTCGCTTATAATATATTACAGTTAATATATTATAAGTACATGATAATAAAAGAGGTATGATTAAATAAGTTTATACTTCTTCCCACTCCTTTTCGAGCATGTGAGCTTGCTGCGCATGCTGGATGTCATCCTTGATTGTTTTCTTTTGTTTTTGGTATATGCATGTGTTTGTGGTGACCAACCATATTTGGTTTTACATGCTCGAAATAAGGCACTCAATTCAGTTCAAAACCCTATAAAAACTGGAATGTGCTGAGCTTGATTCATCTTACCTGTATACTGATCCCAAAGGTGCACGGTGCCATCGCAGCTGACCACTTCCTGTGAAGCCTCAAGCTGTCCAACATAAAAGACCGACTTTCGATGGTCATTATACGTCAGCCTGGGCTCCACCTCCTGCGTCCCATCACCGTGGTTATAAAGGGGCCAAAGCTTCACAGTCTTGTCTTTACTACCAGAGAGGAAATAATCCTCTCCTGCCAGAGCTGCCAAGCACTTTGTCGTGCCTGAGTGACCCAGAAAGCTCTGCAGTCGAATCTGGTGGAAGTGGAAATGTGGATCCTGCTGGTTTAAGCCGATCTCATACTGCCAGTAAGCCAACCAGTTTCCCTGAAGGGAGCGTCCACCGCGAGGGAGCTCCTGCTTCAGGGCGCTGTCCTCCGGGGTGGAGTCAGTCATCCAGGAGGACGAAAAGGATGCAGTGCCCGCAGATGACGTGGTGAAGGTGGAGGATGTGGTGATAATAGGGGTAATGTGGCTGGAGCGTCCCCAAGAGCCAGCCATGCCCATGGTTGAGCCCCCGTCGAAATCAGCGTCCCGGGACACTTGAATACGGTTTCCGACAAGGTGGCTCCCGAAGGTGCCAGACTCAGGGAGGGAGTCTCCTGGCTGGCTGAGGTTAGTTGAAGGAGAAGGAAATGGACTTGCACCAACACGTCTACCAAAGACTGATGAGGGACCCGAGGAGGATGGGAGGAGATCCACTTTTGATGCTGGTGGTGGGTTTGTCCCGGGACTCACCTGGCTCACGCTCTGATGGAACGACTGGGCTAACTGCCACACCAGCTCGTGGTTTGGGACTAACTTTCGAATCGCCACATCACCTATAGAAATCACAGCAAAGCACTTTTAATAAGGTGTGAAAATAATGCAGTTTTTCATTTTCTTAAATGAGTGAATGAGCTTCATTTTCTTAAATGAGTGAATGAGCTTCTTTTTGCTTAACAAGGTACTTTAAAGGGCTGGAAGTCATATCTCAACACTTTTAGCTGCATGATGATACATAACATATGAGACATGGCTATTAAATAATAGACTGTGCTTATGAGGATAAAACCATGTGGTTAACTGTAACACTGAGCTTGAGTAATACTTGGGTATTCATACACAACTGCTGGAAGTTTCCAATAAGTGACGTCTTTAGATCACTGATAGCTACTGATTGAAGTGATTTTGCTGAGGTGATGATAAGCTTTAAAGTTAAGCCATGCATCAGTGGGAGACCTGAATGCAGCAGGAAGAGAGACTGAAGGAGAGAGACATTGAAAAATGTTTATATTCAATTCAAGTGTATTCAATCTTTAGTCTCCTTTTTTCCAACAGCCATGCCTCATATCTGTGCAATATAGAAATCATGCATAAATTTGTCAAAAATATTTGAAATTAAAACTAACAGACTGATAAACTCCTTTGTCCCTCAGGTTATCAGACTGTACAACTCCTCACTAGGGGGGAGGAGGACTAACAGGAAGACTGAGGACGGGAAGGAGCAGTAGCCAGCCAGTAGTTATTACTTTTAGTATTTCTGACTGTAAACAAGCTCAGGATGTGGCCTGCCATCCATTTTTAAATCAACATTAACATAAGCTATACTTACATTGACAAAACCTCTCATTAAAAATGTAAAACAAAGATTTTACCGCAATCTATTGCCAAGTCCCAGCATTTTGGACAACCTACCTATGAGGCAGTAGAAGGGGATGTAGGAGGCATGGGCCATCTCAGGATTAAACACAGTCTGCAGCTCCTCCAAAACCCCTAATTCATAGGTCACATCTGACCCGTCAGGACTGCAAACATCCACAACTGTGACTTCTCCCACCATCCTGCGAGGGGCACTTTCAAGCTACAGCATGACAACAAACAGTAGTGTGTTATGGTGTAAAAGTATCTGTAACTCTGATGCAACAATAAAACATCATCCTGCCATGCTGAAAAAGTTATGTACTCTCTTGTATCCACTCTGACTGTCAGGTAATTTGTATTCCAGGTCTCCTGTCATTTTTATCCACATTTCTATCTGCTGTTGAGTCGTTTGTGTTTGCAAATCTCTTCGTGACAATGTTCAAAGTACTCCAGGAATAGAGTTGATACTTGTCAATCTTTCTGATTTGTGTATTTCTGTGTTTGGGAGTGCATACCTGAGGCTGGAGCGAATGCAGCAGAGAGAACACAGCAAAGAAGCGTCGCAGAGTGTCAGCCATATGCTGCTGCACCATCTCCCTCCCGATGCGCAGACAGATGAGGGCCATCAGGCTCAGAGTCTTGAGACACACAGCAGTGCGAGTCTGCACCCCGCTGGGGAACCTGGGTACAACAGGATAGGTACAAGCAAGTGGAGGCTGAAAGACAAATCTATTGTCGTATTGCATGCTGTGTCATTTGATAAAAGGGACGAAACTCCACTAAGAAAAATACAAGCACTGTTCAAGTGGGACAAAACATCACAACCCCTCAGCAGTGATGTGGCATTGATGTACTTTTAGCACTCTCAACTCCAAGGAGATGCCGGTGTGTCCAAGAAGAACATCTCACGTTGTTTAGAGTATCTCTGTAACCATGAAACAGACCTTCTGTCCATCTAGAGAAACCATCTTGTCAGATGTATCCCTTGTTAGATGTTTTTATCCAACCTTAAAGTTCAGTGTTTTGTCTGAGATTTTATGTCCACGGTGATAAATCCTTGATATGATAAAGCGATTATTTTTCACATTTTCGTAATAAAAAAAGGTCTGTGATGGTGCTGGACCTCAATGTTGAATTTGAATTAGTGACAAATGCTCACTTTGTAGGCTCATCAGATATGATTTTCTTACCAGTGACATCCAATTAATTACAACTAAAGCTCAACTAGAGACAAGATAGTTGATTGGAAGGCTCAAAATGAATGAAAAAAATTTCCTAAACATCCAAAATAATGGGAAAAAAAAGAGAAGATATTTATGCTGTTTATTATTTATATGCTTATATAAAGTGTGTTCTATTTGTTGAGTGCTTATTGTTGAGTAATTATTGTTTCTAATGTGTTTTTAATATTCTTAAATATTCTTTATATGCTATCCAAAATGTCTGACACCTTGAGGGAGGCAAAGGTGCTTCTTATAGCACCAGGGGCTGACACAATGACAGATTTACAACAGTGGCCCAGAATCAAGGGCAGAGGAAATAAACAAAAAGGCCACAGCTGGAAAAAGGAAGTGTGTCCTCTGCAGGATGACTCAGGGAGTCAACCAGTCCGACCCCTGGAAGTGAGGGCAATGTGAAGTTGCCCTCTGCCTTGTTCCAGACAAAAACTGTTATCAGGAGTGGCACAGAAACAACAGAAGTCAAAACATGCCCAGAGGAAAAAGTGTAAATATGTGGATAATTTTTTTTGAGTTTGTTTGCATGTTGTTATTTTATCCTCTGACAGTTAAAGGTGAGAGATTCATATTAGGATGTGAAAGGGCTTCTTCATTGTTGATCCATGGGAAATATGAATTCTCTTTTGCTTTTTTATTTTGTCTTTCAGGATAAGCAACAATTTATACATTCATTTGATTGTACTTGAATGGATTGAGGCTCTGCGCGCATTTTATCAAAAAGCAAAAATAACAAAAAAAAAAAAACTGCTTCAAGTTGCAAGGGTTAAGAATACGCCAACAGAAGTCTTGAGCATGTGAGTGGTTAGATGTGTTTTACCCCATGCGTGGAGTGGTGAGTAAGTCTAGAAGTGGAAGGAGCACATCCTGATTGATTTTCATCAGCATGTCCATTAGGGTGGTATCAGACAGAAAGACAATGATCTTCTGAGTAAGTGCAACGGCTCCAAGCAGACTGGCCTCTTTCCGTGTGTTAAGACGCTGCGAAGAAGGTGGAGAAACCTGGAACAAACATTAATGAGTCATATACGTATTGCTAATAAATACAAATTTCCTTCATTGACAAAAAAAAAACTAGCACATTATGCTAGATAAGAATTGATGTATGAGCACATGCTCTGATTTCTCCCAGCTTACCAGATATCCAATGTAAGGCAGATATTGGTAAGTGAGCACAGGCTCTCCATAGAGCTGAGCTATGTAGACGAGACACTCCAACACAGGCCCTGCTGTCTGGTCACCAACCACAGGTTTCTTCTCGTAAACACTTCCCAATCCCACGCTCTCCAGACCGCTGTCCTCCACTGAAGAGGTCACAAACTGGTGTTTTGCAGGCCCTACAAGAAGAAAACATGAGGATCAGTGCTGAAGAAAACATTAGAAATAGCTTTTGATGCACATGGATCTCTAGAGTAGGACTTGGAAGTATATTCAGTTTTTATTAGTCACTGATATATTTTAAAACAAGATAATAAGGGAGAACAGATTGTATTTGTCAGTATGGCCTATGTTGGTGTTGGTTTAAAAACAAAGAACTGCTTGGCAAAAAGTTCAGTAAAACTATAAAGCAGCTGTTCCCAAAGTGGGAGTCAGAACTACCAAGGGGGTCGCAAAACAGAAGCAATGGGCAGTGAGATGACTTCCAAAACACACAAAAAAGATGAATAGTTCCAAATAATGCTTTTTACCGGTTGTAAAAACATATATACAGTATAAAATGTCCACACACTGCTAAGTCAATAGATAGCCTCTAGATCAGGGATGAGCAACTTAAATGATTTCGAGGGCCACATTAATGTTATCCAAACTATGCGAGGGTGACAAAACAAACTGTAAGACACTCATAATGTAACATTTTTACTTAATTTGAAAAATGAAATTAATAAGGTTTTACGAAAAAATGAACTATACCAACACTGATTTTTTAAATTAAAATATAGTAAGACTTTATTTAATGAGTTTAACATGGGATTCATAACAACTGAGACTATTTCTCAAAACAAACTTTGTAATATTCATTTTTTCTAACACATATCAAAATTACCAGCCTTACCAACCAGTTGTCGTCAACACAAATACATGAATTGATGTATATACCAGATAAATAACACACAAGAAAGACCCTAATTTCTAGGAAAGAAATAGATGTTCCATTATCTGATGATTATCATGGAAATCTTTCTTTTTTCATATTTTAATGGAAGATTATGTTCTGTTTTTCTTCACATTTGCAATTTACTGAAATTCAAAAGCATCCAGCAGGCCACAAGAAGTAAAGTAAAGGGCCACATATGGCCCCCAGGCCTCAATTTATCCATACCTGCACTAGATCTAGGGTCTGTTCTGTTCTGTTTTGCTTTTATTGTGTTGGGAAAGGCTCATTATTGTGTATAAGCAGCTGTGTGAAACATTATTTGCTCTGGCCACATCCAGATAAAGTAGAGGGTCCCAAAACTCTGTCTGGCACTTTTATGTTTGGGTGCTGAGCCGAAAATGTTGAGATTTCCCTGGTTTTTAGTACTAACTACAAGCAGTTACATGCTCAAAGACCACAAAGTACTGCATTTGGGAATTATCTTTTACTGTCGAAGGAGTATTTTTTACCATTACTCAAAATAAAACCACAGACATGATTGACATCATGGCAGAGTAAACAATTTTGATTTTCATAAACAATGCAAACAAGTCGATGCATGAACCGTGGAAGATACATGAGGACGAGTGAGTGACTATATTTCATTACTTTAAACAGCCTCTTTGGTTTAAAATTTGCATAAAATACAAAAAAAACGGATGCTCAGAAAATTAAAATGGAGAAAAACAGAAAATGAGAAAAACTAAAACGGAACTTGGGAAAAATAACACAGATTTAATAGGGCCCTAAGCTTGATTGTCTTTGTATAAATGATTTACAGATGCACGCACCAATGTAACAATTTGTGAGCAATCTCAGCAGATTTCTGGCCACGTATCTTGACGTCACAGTTGGTCCAAGCTTTGCCGACAGCCATCGCACCGTTTTGCACACTGTATCTGTGAGGAGACAAAATAAGAACATTAGACACCATCAGAAAATAACCATGAGAAACAAAACTTGGTCAGTTACCCACCTAAAAGAATCTTCTGCTCTTTCTCCTCAGACTCGTCCGAAGGTCCGTGATCTTCCTCCTCCCCTTGCCCTCCAGCAGCATCTTTCTCCGCCTCTTCCAGCGCCATCCCGTTCACAAACTCCCCCTCCAGAGTGGCGACTGTGTCTACTGTGCAAGCCGAGAGTGTGAGCTCCAGGTTGTGAACAGGGGGGTCGTCTGTCTCATTAGTCTCGGTCACCTCTTCCTCCTCCAGCTCTCCTCCCTCCTCTCCCTCGCTGGCCTGTTTCAGGTCCTGGCTGCTGTCGGCTGACTTCAGACTGGCACGATCCCGCATTGAGTCTCCGTCACCCAGTGACAGCTCGCTTGTGCTGCTTTTGTCGCTCAGTTTCCCCACACTTAAAGACTCCTGGTCCTGCTCCTTGGCGGTTGAGTTCTGGCTCTGCTGTTTCCCAGCAGCCACCCCTGCCCCGCTGTTGACATAGAACCCATTTTGGAAGTCCTCCGGCTCTGAGAGAAACACTTGGTCACTGAGACTGATGCCAGAGGAGTAATCAACCAGCCCTGTGTCTCCCACCACTCCGACCCCTCCACTGGCTACGCTGCTGCCTCCAATAGTCCCGCTGACAGACCCCGAAGATGACCGCTGCTCCCCACACTGAAAGTCCTCCTCCTCTTCTTCTCCGAGATTACACGTGCCTCCTCTCAGCCCTTTACAGGACTCACCGCCAGAGTCTGAGCTGCAGCTTTCGAAGCCGGTGATGACCTGCAGCACGTGGGGGAGCAGGCTGGAGAGAAAGGCCTGAAGGCCCAGCCGCACTATGAGCTGCAGGATGAAACAGTCTGTGTAGAGATAGAAACGCCCGGGCAGGCAGTGAGGGTTTTCATAGACGTTGATCAGAGGTTTCAGTAGGTATTTGTTCGCGTTTCTGGGGCCGAGCACTCTTGAGATGGGCTCAAAAAGGTACCAAGCGGCGTACACAGCTGTGCACTCCTCAAGCATGAGGGCCAGAATAAAGGGCAAGAGAATCTCAAGCCCTTCAGCTGTGATGTTTCCACGCAGCAAAGTCTCAAGTTGTTGCCACAGGTGAAAAATGACATCTCGTCCTTGAAAACTACAAGTGGTTTCCATCTTTGCGTGGTAGGAGAAGATGAAATGATGAAGTGGTGCAAAATATGAAGGAAAAGGAAAAGGAGAGATGATTGGGTTCAACAACTGGCAGGGGTTTGGGGGAGGCAGACCGTCACGGATGGGGTTGTACTTGAAAAGGAGTGGGCGCTGGCAGCCTGCTGCCTCTCTGTGTGCTACTCCGGAGTGCTTCTCTATTAGCAGCAGCGTCTCCAGAGCGTGATGCAAACACAGAGGCACATCACGGAGGCTGGCGGAGCAGAGCTTCATAACAGCCTGAAAACGCTGTCTGAGGCGGCTTCCTGGTTTTATTCCCCGCAGTTTACAGGAATAGAAAATCTCAGCAATGAGAACGCCCAGGGCCTGCATGTCCCTTTGGTAAAGCTGAGTGAGGGAGGGGAGAGATTCAATTATCGCACCGTCTCTTCTGCAGTCACTGGAAACCTCGGTGTGCAGACTCTTGACCAGGAAATTGTTCAATTTCTCCAGCTCCTCCAAAGGCTGCAATGGGTTGAATCCTTCAGGGAGGCTGATTTTGATTTCATCTGCATTGCTGGCAGTCACACTCCCCTCTCCGTGTTTTTTGTTCGTCGACCCGCCTCTTTGTAACATGGCGCTGCGGAGACCCGGCCCTAAGCCACTCGGTAAATCACCAGGGAATGAACTCGGAGACTGTGATATGATAAGTGCTGTGTGCTCTCCTCCTGATTTCCCCCCGGCAGTATTTCCTGGCAGTGGCACAGCGCAGGACACGGAGGACGTCAGTGAGTCCAGGGCTTCCATACCTTGTTCGAGCTCCTCCTCCCTGTCCACCATGGTCCAACCGCTGGACTCGCAGCCTGTGGACTCGGGCACCATACCGTCCACAGCGTCGGCTGCGGTGTTGATTTGAGGGAAGTGTAGAGAAGGCACGTTAAGAGCAGCAAGGCCGAGGAGAGGAGGTTCTGCTGGAGCGTACTGGGAAGCAGACAGGCGAGGCGGGTGGGGCTGGTCAAACAGCTGAACAACACCATAGGTCGTCAGATTGGTGTGGTTATCCACCAGGTGCAGGCACACATTTTTAGCCTTGACAGCCTCTTTACCGGAGAGCTTGTAGCCAAATGTGAGATCGATCCAGTGGTGCAGATGCTGGGACACCTCTCGGCTCTCCAGAAGACGCCGGTGGACTTCTATAAAGTCCTCGCAAGACTTGCACCAAGAAGGCACATCCAGGTCTGGCATGTCGGGATGGATTGAGCGGAAAATGGAGGGGTCCGTGTAGAATTCTGGGATGCACTCGTCAGGGCTCCAGCTCTGCATGCGCTCCATACTGGCTGGGTACTCGTTTGGCTCCCACTGGGACCTGACGTGGCTGCACAACACTGACTTTGGAGTCTGCCGGGCTTTATAGACATAGTAGGTGATGTCCGAGAGCACGTCAGATATGTGATGAGGTACATGGAGGTGCTCCGGCTGTCCAGAGCCACCAGCTCCAACAGAGCCACTGAGATCTCCACCTACGCCACCTCCATTGCCCACAGCAGCCGCCAGGGCCTCTTTGGTCATCTCATATGTGAAGTCCAGCTGCTTGTCTCCCTTTGTGAGCCTGAACTTTGATCGTCGAAGGTCCCGGAATTTACCGAATGGCACAGTGAAGTCCACCACCCAAGGCAGCACCGGGTGGTAGTTTGGATCTCCTTGTCTTCGCCCCGCTAACCTGTTCAGCTCCATCAAGTAGCTGAAGTTACTGACTCGCCCATGAACCCAATCCAGAACCAACGTCTTGAGCTCATAAAAGCAATCTTTGCAAAGTCTTTTGTTCTCTTGGCTCGTACTTGAATTGTCACTTGGCAGGACACTTTTTGGCACATGTCTGCCGTCACTGTTTGCCTCCCCTTCTGCACCAAAATCTTCATAATGAGCTAGGTTGAGCTTCAGTCGGCTGCAGAGCTGCTCATCTACAGCTATGTCCTGCAGGGAGAGCTCTCCGCATGACAGACCAGCTGCATGACACGCCTGCAGGGCTATTAGTAACTGGTAGAGAATGAACAACACTTTGGCGTGACTGTTGGCGAGCTTGGCTGGGCTGAAAGAGACAATGTCATGGAGTGAATACTGAGTGTAAGGGAGAATCACATAAAGCATCTCTGCAGTCTCCAGCAGACACTCTACAGGCAGAACGTTAGGACACAGATGGTTCGACTGGGATTTGGAAACACAAGATGAACTGGATGGCAGGTAGTGTTCCCTCTCCTTTTCTCTGGCTGGAGAGAGGGATGGTGAAACTCTGTCAGGTGAGATGAATGTGGTGTTGAAAAGCTTCTGCAGAGCATGGCGGACTGCATCTACAGCTGCGGCGTGCATCTGTTCATTAGGTCCTGCGTATGTCTGCACAAGTTTGTAATGGGCTTCTCGCCACAGATTCCTGAAAGAGAATAAGAAAAGAAAAACATTGAGTGAGTACTACAACATTTAAGACATTACTGTGGTGACTTTTCCTAAAGTAATACTCTTTCGTTAAGTAAAACTCAAGAGTGACTGATTTCCCAAAATGCACAAATAAGAATAAGTTGTGTCTAAAATATGGCATTTACAGCACTATACATGAAGAATGTAAAAAGCTGATCTAGAATAAATCTCATTGATGTAGAAATAACTTACACAATCAGGGCCCCACAAACTGTAATTACAAGCTCTGTCTATACAATGCATCAACACGGCTCTGGGTATTTGAATACAAAGCCTTAAAGAGCCATTTTGTCTTAACTCGGGTTCATATATTCTATTCTGAAGACCTATTGGTGATGTTCACAATGTTCAAAACACCTTAAAGTTTCCATACACCAAGCACCCCTGACCTAGCTGAATTCTCACTCAGGGTCTGTTTACAAGACAACGAAAAAGGCCAAAAACTGAGAGTTTTCGTTGGTTTGTGTCTTCCGTTTACATGAGTGCCTGAATCCGCAAACGTTCTGTGTCGTCTCCATGTACAATAAAAACAAGTGCACATGGACAAAAACTACAAGTACATTAACTGACATTTTCATCAAAAAAATAAAAACTCTGTTGTTGTATGACAGAAACAAATGTTTGACAGAGACCTAATTTGGTCATGCAGAAAGCAGGGACAAGTTAGAAATATATCCAATTTGGTTGTTAGAAAGGTTGGATGAGTTAAGAGGGACATCCAATCACAGCTGCCTTAGCTTGGTGGTGGTGGGATAAGTTGGGGAGCGATCCAATCAGAGCTACTCTCTGTATGAATTGATATATTCATGTAGAGCAGGTTCACTGTTTGTTGTCAGTTCTGGTATTGTAACTGAGATGCTCTTCCAGGTAGCCTAAATAAAGGTGACTGCATTTCACACAAAAGTTAAATTTCTTTCTGTGAATTTACACATTCAAACTTTACTAACATTCAATAAAGGGTTATTAGATGTTTCATTTTATCTAAGTGTAAAACATGACTTCAGAAATTCAAGGAAACATAAAAAATGCCTTACACTTTACACTTCATATTTTAGTCGACTAAATTTACAGTAGATTTCATCAAGTAAAACTTGACTAAAATTAAAACAATTCAGATGAATTAATTATGACTAAAACTAACATATATTACGGGCAAAAGCATAGAAAACTATAAAACGAAATTTAAAAGTGCTGTCAAAATTAACACTGCTCGGTTTGCTATCACTCCTCCAACACAATGTGGATTTTCTGCGTCAATACTCAGACCAGCAGAGATGCATTTGTTATATTTCACTACAAACTACTGGCCTGGCATGCTACTGCATTTTCCGTTGTTCTCGCAGATCTGTGTGTACATGCATCATTATCACACCATCTCCGTGTGAATGCGGAGCACTTCTGAAAACGCAAAGGAAAAACCTTTCTGTTTCTGTTGACACCGTTGTCGTGTAAACGGGCCGTCAGTGTGAGACTCTCTGTCCGAGTATCTGCCTCTCCTTGTGCATTGTACAAACAGGGCGATGGTATATTTTAGACCATATTCAAGGAAAGATGTAAATTGACAGTATTAGACATATTCAACTGTAGAATAGTATTTTTTAGTACCTCACATTGTGGTGCGACACACACTGCATGGTTTTAACGTAAGAATCCTTGGACTTAAACTCCATTAGTTGATGGCAAGGGTCTCTGGCCAGTCTGTAGCTCAGCTTGCTTTTTCTCAGGCCCTGGATGCAAACTCGTGTCCACCCAGGAGGCAGCTTTGCCTGGGTGCACTGAAGGTACGTGTGAATTTCAGCTTCACTGATGCTTTCGAAGCGGGCACAGCGCATGACCCTCCTCTCCCTCAGACCCATCGCCCAACGTGTAGGAACGAGGGCTATGAGCTCCCTCGGTCTGGGGCCCGGGCCTAGCTGTCGTCGGTCAACTCCCAAGTCTCTTTCGACTGCTTGCGTCAGCCAATCCATGGTGAGTCTCGAGTGTCTGCAAGTCACACAATGTCCCGCTGCGTACGGCTCACTGTCTTCCACCGGGGTGGCTGTCAGACGTTCATGGGGAATCAAATCAATGCCATCAAGCAAGAGCCAAACCACCTCTTCAGCCTGTGCAAAAAAGGAGAAGGAAACAGAAAAGTACAATCAAACATTTAGGTCTGCAAATGTGGAGTTCAGTCATCACAAAGTTTACACAATCCTTAAAGCATTTTTTTCATGTTAGGAAGCATGGCCAGATTCATACTGGCACAAAAAGTAAAACATATCTTATTGTTAGGACAGGACTTAATTGATACCACTGCAATTAACAATTCCTCCTCTTGATCCAAGGCTAAACTGATTCCTTTGTGGACTCCTGTGGATTTTCTATTTGGAAAAAAGTCAACCTGAGACAGTTTTCCGTGCCAATATTGTCAATCACATGTGACTCCTGATATCTAATGCTGTCTTATGTAGACACAAGACCTGGGATGTGCACTGCATGGTCCATGATTTTAATAATATCACAATACAGTTACACACTAATTTTATATTTCAAGAAAATTACAAAATGATATATCAGGATAAGTGATGAACTAAGAAATAGTAAATGTCTGTCACAAGTAGTTACATAATAGAAGGATTAATGTTTTACTCAAGACTTAGTTAATAATTACACAATTGTAAGGGTCAGTAAGTGTCCAAAACTCTTCTTCCAGCTGCCTGATCATGTTGCTGGAGTTTACAACCTTACCTGAAATCAGACAGATCACACAGAAATACTTACTGTCCATGATATGCTGTATAATCAGGACTAAGGATAGAAATAAAAAACCAATTCCAGTTAAGAACTGGTAACAATTCTCTCAAAGAATAAACATCAATATTCCTTTTACTTATCAATTTCTTCCTCTTTGTTCAGTCATCTTTGTAAATCAAGGACATCATGCCCATGAGAGGCAGTAGGCAGAAATGATAGCAGACAAAAAAAAGTCATGGCAGACAGGTGGCAGAAGTGGTCCAAATTGTGTCAGCAAAAAGAAGCTTACAGTACAATTTTCAGTTAATGGAAACACCAGTAACTTGGCATTTTACTTTGCAGCACAGCATTGAATATTAGGAATGTCATGTGTTTCAAATTGTTGATACTGAGAACTAAGAAACACAGAAAATCAGCAAGAATCAATAAAGGCACTGCCAGAGAATCTGATAGATAGGCAGACTCGTAATGCATGGTATTACTGGTATGATATGGGTATCAGGCAAATGAGGCCAATATTGAAATTTGAGCCAATATTTATAGCCTATAAAATCGGCTATATATATCCCATATATTAGCAAATTACACAGTTTTACTATTTTGAATCATCACTGCATGGGTACAAAATCAAGAGTATAATTTCTTTAAGAGTTAAGTTATTTGTCTTGTTTTATATTTGTTCCTTAAACAAGATGTTGTGAAATTTCAACAACTAAAACTATACTAAAACTAAAACAATTAAGATGACTAAATTATGACTAAAACTAAAAGATATTTTGGGCAATAGACTATAACTAAAACTAAATTTAAAAGTGCTGTCAAAATTAACATTGCTTTGGCCTGATTTTTGCAATGTTCCCCCAGTGCTTCCTTTTTTCTGCCTTTGCTCAGTCTGTTGTATCACTTTGTAACCTTGTTACCACACTGCACTATATGTAGAAATGGTGTTCATCTAATTAAAACAACCAAGTTTCATTTTCATATCCGCTAGTCCTTCCTGTTGAACACAAACATATACCTTTCACTCTTGAGCACATTCAGACAGTGCTTTAACCACATAAAACGTGAATACGTAACTGTAACATTACTGAAACACAGCACTGTTGTACAGTTTCTGCTCCTGTTTGTCCTTCTTTAAATCCCTGAAGTTTGAGCTGAGCTTAGCTCACATGACTGAGCTACCTCAGCAACATCAACACAGCTACAATACCCCCTGGTGGAGAGCTGGTGCAGGAGGCTTTATTGTGAAATAAAGCTTTTATAAGAGCAGAAATTCAGATCTAACAAACATTAATCATGATTCCTGAGAGGTGCAGCAGGAAGGCAGATGTCAGATAATGGTGATAGTAGGAGATAGCTGCTAACCGGTTAGCATGCAAAAAGATGTAGGTGAAAACTCAACAGTACTTAACCTAAAATGTCTCCTACAATGCATACAGCTGTTAAGTCAACATGCATGTCAATAAACAAACTATTTTAATGATTAAAATAACAGGTAATGGAGGAGGTTTACTAGCATATGAAACTAACGTCAACTTCATGCTAACAGTTAGCTTAACGAAATGACTCATATTATCCAGTAAAAACAAGCTAAAAGCATCCAAGTAATTACAAACGCACCCGTCACAGCTTTATATAACAGCAGCCACGCTGTTTAATAGCCACTGAAGTGCAAATACATAAAAACAGCAGGTAAAAAAAGCCCCAGCGTTTGGCTCACCTCTCACCACTTGTAGCAGTTGACAGCTAGGCTAGCCTGAAGCTAACGGTGCTCCGCTTCACGCATGATGACTTTGGACTGTTTAACTTCATGCGGAGAGCACATCCAGCGGAGAAGTCCAGTGTTTGACCGAGTCCTCCATGCTCCAGGGTGTGATGAAGCGTGTCAGGGGACGGTCAGAGGATGCTGTTTTGTTGTCTGGTTGTTGGAGCCATGTTGGAGAAAAGGACACCTCACGTGACACAACAGCAGCTCCATCTCATGTGATCTGTGCTGCTGCAGCTTCCTGAGGACTTCTCCACTGTCGACAGAGGGTTTACTGAGGAAACAGAGGGGGAAGTGGGCTGGACAGTAGATTTAGAGTCAGACATCGAATACAGAAAGACAGATTCAGACTATTTTACCTCCTTCTTACGTACAGTGGATTAAAGGGGTCATGGTGTGTCTTCATTTGACAACCCTTAGCAAAAAGTAGTTTATTCAAGTGTACTATATACTAAAGCTGAGGCAATATACTTGAAGCTTACATTTTATATACTATATTTTATAAACTTATCCCACTGACTTGCATTGTAACAACTTGGTTGACTGTTCTGTCACCTGATTGATGTATCTAAAACTCTGAAAACTATCTTTGGCTGGTTCTCCTCATTCATCTCATTAAATAGTGTATTTAACACTGATTAAATTCACTGAGTGGCACTGTTGTGCATAAATATCATAGTCTGAAACTTTTAGGAAAAAAACAGAACTGACGCGGCGCTGCACAGCTTCTCAAAAACCTCAGAGTAAAAGCAAACATCCAGGTAAGAAGAAAATCTTTTCACATATTATTTCTAGACCCTCTGACAATCATCTCACTCACACACACAAACACATGCAATTACTCAAAGCTAGTATGGAGAATTGTATTTGTTAAATAAATGAAAGATTAGTTTAATAAATTCTACTCTCTGTGTTATATGAAATAACTAAAAATTCTGTAACAGAAATGAAAGAAATTCATTCATGCCAAGAATGACCTTAAACTGGCACGTCAACCAGCAGGTTGACCTGCATATTTGCTTCCTGATTGGGTAATCTGAAAAATAAATCCTAAAATGTTGGTAAATGAAGATGTAGGAACACAATTTTACCAACAAACATTTTTTTTCATAGTGTGGAAGTCAAAGGGTTAAGAATAGTATCATGAAGTATACTTGGCTATACTAAAAAGTATGAAGAAAAGTCTAAGACTAAGTACATTAATACTACTAATACATTAAGACTTATACTTTTACTTTCACACTAAAATTATACTTGTACTTTAGTATACTTTTTACTTCTTTCTGCCTCAAAGTACTAGTACTTATTATATCTTGATCCAAGTGCTGAATAAGGTCAAGTCATTGTGCTTACATTTAATTTACTAGAATGAAAATGTTTTCAAAGAAGGGCTTGATTTCATGCAATGTAATGATATATGGTATGTTTTAAAATGTTGAATATATCAAATTTGTTCTCAACATTCTGTCTTGTGATTTTGTAAATACATTGCAGTCTAGTGTACATACAGTATGAGTTAACTTTAAGAATACTTTAAGTATATTTCAAATATACTAAATAGTATGCTACAAGTAATATGCTAAGCAAACTTATAAGTATACTTAAAGTATAACAACAAGTGAACTAGTAAAATAGCAAAAAAATGTATTTTTTTAGTTCATAAAAGTATAGTTTAAGTATTCTTCAATAAACTAAAATGTGGACTAGAAGTATAAAACTAGTATACTAATAGTATATAGATAAGTGTACTTATTGTATATTTTTGAAAGTGTACTTTTGTGAACTTAAAATTACTTTATAAAGTAAACTTTAAGTATACTTTTATAAATTTAAAATGTTCAGATTTAGTCCAAAGAAGTTTTAAATAGTGTACTTTCTAGTACACTACAAGTACATGGTCCATAGTATACTTACTTTACATATACTTATACTCAATTATACTTGTACTTATTACTTAAAATTAACTTCAAGTATTCTACATTTTGCTAAGGGAAGCTGAGACTCATATTAAATGGATCACTTAGGAAACTCAACAAAATTTTGACTCCCTTTATTAAACATCCTGACACAATGATCTGTTGATCTTAAATTTTGAGTGCTATAGTATGTATTTATTTATTTATTTATTATTAATATTATTTTTGTTTTATTTTACTTATTTAAATATTTTAACCATGTCATTGTTATTTATTTATTTACTTTTATAGTTTTTACAGTATCACAGTCACCATGAAACCCCCCACCAACACACACACACACACACACACACACACATCCATGTTACACATCCAACAACATCGACCAGAGAAAGTAAACAGTGTAAAAAAATAACTCTAAATATTCAAGTTTGGCTTATTGATGAAAAAATGCATGCTACATGATTCAGTTTGTCTTGAGCTTGATCAACTTAACCTTTTACTTGAACTTTACAGTAAGGAAATACTTGTGGTTTAAGTCCAGGATCATCATGTGATCATCAGTCTCCAGACTTTATACACTGACACAAAAAGGGCTATTTAGAAAAAAAAACAGCACACTCTCCTGGACAAGGTGATATCCTTTGTTGATCAAAAACCACAACACACTGTGCAAATGCTGGGTAGAAGTTAGTTGTTAGTTTGTAAAGTTTAAATTCAAGACTGAAAAAAATATTTTGATTTGTTTTTCATATGAATTTATGACTGTTTAAGCTCAAATTTGACTTTAGTTTCTCCCTATTTCTCTTCTTTACAATCTAAAGTTTGGATATTTCTTCTCTAGAAAGTTAAAAGATCATGGATGTTTCGTTGAAGGGGGTCCTGATATGCCACTGCAAAAAACACAATAAAGATAAAATGTGAAACAATGCAAAAATACAGCATAAAAATTATAGAAACATTTGCCAAAAATAATAAAACAAAAACATTTAATGAAGTATCAAAACTTTTTGCAAAATACATTTTCAAAGAAATACAAACATGCCATTCTGAACAGGTCTGAATTTCGTGTGATGCATTTGAATGCCATCAAAAGTTTTTGTGTTTCATGAAAATATGTACTGACTATTTATTGTTTCATGAAGTCTTGCTGTCCACACATTTCTTTTGCATTCAATGTATTTTCTTTTTGCTTCATCAAGGAATTAGTTCAAATGACTTTGTTTTGCTCTGTTTTTCATTTGCCCTTTTTCCTCATTACATATATTTTACATAAGATGAGGGTTCATTTTGGATTTAGTTTTTTTTTTTTGCAGTTGACCTTTAGGGCCCCTGTGCAATTAGCCTTGTAGAAAATTTCCCTTCAAAAGATCCACAATTGTTTGAAATAAAAGACTGGATGTTATATGTTGTTGTTATTTCAATAAACTGCCATTTATGCATTTGACAAATAGAAAAGTACATTTAACTACATTTGAAAGCCAATAAATGTTCCGTTATTTAGTAGCTGGAATATTCCTGGATTTTTTGTTTAGTTTATTAGAGTAAGTATTGCTATTGCATTTAATTGCTAGAAAAACTTTCCCTCTGGCACAGCAGATAATTCTAATGTGGCCCTCTTTGACCAAATCGATGGATTAGAGGAAAGACTTTGTCCACATGGTGGTGCTAAAATCAGGTCAAACTAAAAAGTAGTTCATGCAGTCTTGACATTTTACTATTAATCATTGACTGAGCATGTGGCAATTTTGGCCGCAATAAAGTCCTCAGTGACTCCTGCAGACCTCAGTGTTTCTTAAAACTAACAGAGCCAAAGAAAATCCATTGTTCAAAATCTTTTTGGTAGCTTAATTTATAGTTTAAGTCTAAATATTTTATATGTAAACCACTTGTGTCCATATTACCATAATTTATAGTAAGTTTACTGCATCATTTGCAATCCTTACCATTGCACTACTGTCTATGCAGGCTTGTTTGTAAGCTTTGACTTTGACGGTGGCTTGTACAAGTCTGAATGATACCTTTATTTTTATTTAACTATTTATTGCTCCTTTTTTCTGTTCTTTTTTGTATGTGTTTATATCTTCTAGCCTGGACTAAAGGAGTAAAGTTAACCAGAGTCAAATTACTGTTTGTCTAACATACCAGCCCAATAAAACTGATTCTGATTCTGATTTATTCAACCCCCCTTTTTTAGATCATAATTTTTTATCATTGAGAAGGAAAAGGTTTTATTTTTAGGAGTTTAGTTGAATAACCAGAGATGAACCTGCTCGGGTCACAGCCAAAAACAATCGATGGAAATTGGGGCACTCTTCACTTCTGCATAATCATGTTTGTGCATGAATAATCATTCGTACATGGAAAATTTGTATTAACCATGTCCAATGGCTGGGTGAAAAAAGAGAACTTCCTCTGTGAGATGAAAAAAAAAAACATTTTCTATTTCCTCTTTCTTCTTCTATGTTTGGTTTTCGGGTTACCCACTTGAGGACTGATTAATTACTCAGTGCTTTCCAGACAGGCATTCCTCAAGACTTTGACTTCAGCCTAAATGAGCACTTTGAGCCCAGCCTGCATGACTGAAAGCAGTGTGACTCTGCTCCACAAGGTGGCGTCATGTCTGCAGTTTGGAGCCTGTCAGCAGTCTTGTGCAGACAGACTGTACACACTCTTTTAATTGGCTGTCATTCGACCTTTTATTTTGATTGAGTGGATCCAACTTTGTCCCTGTCGCTTGAGACATCTGTCAAACAAACTGAGGGGAGACCTCTGTTTGCTCACGCTCTGGGTTTATGCTCAGTGCCTGTGTCATGTGGATTCAGGATGACTGATGGCCCCTGGCCAAAAGTTATTGTTTGAAAGGACAGCACTGAAATTAGGACATATGGCACATCATAGCTGCTGTCAGTGCTCTAAATCTGTTTGGAATTACACTCAGCTTTTATTTTTGTGAGGCTGTTTATAAAAGACTTCATGTTTTCAGTGTTTTTAGTATGAAATTAATTTGCCTGTGAGTGTGCAGTGTAAATGTTTTTGGCCCTTACATGGACATCTTCCAAACAGTATGCTATGACTCTTGACCTACTTTAATACTGCATGTTGAACATCACACATAAATCCAACATATATGTATAGATAGATAGATGGATAGATAGATAGATATACTGGGCTGTACATTCACAAAAATGAAAAGCTTCCCTACTTAGGCGTACCACCATAGCAGCATAATTACCAGCATCACTTTACAGAAACATCCCAAAACATGACTTGCTTGGCTCAGCAGATCTTGTAGAGTTTTACAGTACTTGTGGGCAGAATGTCCCAAAACACAGAGTCAGTACGGGTTTACAGCATTCCCTGCAAGGGGCCCAGTCACATGCTGGTTAAGAAACATGTTGGCCAAATTGAAAACTGTGTATGCAGAGTTGTATTGTGTAACGTTACTTAAAATTATGTTGCCAAAAGTACTGTAGAAATTATTGGACCAACCAACCAAAAATGGTTAAAACAGAGATAAAACAACAGAATCACGCCGTTTCAAGTTCAAGTTGGTCCCACAAGAAGGTCATAATGTTTGTTAATCAATCTATCAATAAATCAAACTTTAGCTAGTTAGACAGACAGAAAGACAGACAGACAGACAGACAGACAGACGGATAGATAGATAGATAGATAGATAGATAGATAGATAGATAGATAGATAGATAGATAGATAGATAGATAGATAGATAGATAGGTGTAAAGAGATACTCACCAAAAAAAAACATCCTTATTTTTGTAGGATAATGGTAAAAGACTTATTGAAATATTATGTTCACTTGATTGTAATCACAAATAAATGGTAAATATGAGGCTCCTTGACCTTGAACTTTGACCTCCTAATCTATTTCTTGAGCCAGAGTGCAAAGGTTGATGAAAATCCTTTGAGGTCTTCATGAGATATTGTGCTTGACTAAGAGACTGCACAACCTTGACCTTTGACCTCCAAAATCTGGTCAGTTCATCCCTGATTCTTATGGCTGTTTGCCTTGAGTTTAAAGAAAAGCCCTCAAAGAGTTTAAGACGCTGAGATCACAAATCAAACATCACCGTCACACGTCACAGAGGAGTAAATATAATTATGTGGAGGTCTTAAGTCTGATGGTCTTGTTTGCTTTGAAGGTCTCATAGACATCAGTAATAACCTCAGTCTGTTTGATAACCTGTTAAAAACTTCTCATGAAGTTAAATTACATGCAAATCTGAAATGGAAGCTTCACAACCAAAATGTTTACAGACAGTATGACTCCTAAGCTTTCACTTTTAACCAAGAAAAACATCTCCTCAAATCTCTCAAATCTGCTTTTTTGTTGTTGTTCCTTGTGTCCACTGACCAGTAAATAGTCATTTGACTTTGAGGGCAAAATGCAAGGTGTGGCACGAAATCAGAGCTTTAATTAAGAACACCAAGCACCACAAAAACAAACAACAAGGGTAACATTTGCAGCCAGGGCAGTTTGAGTTTCATAATATGGGAAAATCTGAATTAGCACCCAAAAAAAAAGAACACAGCTGATACAGAAGTGTCTTTATAGAGAATTTATTGACTTTCTTTGGTAAAATCCAGGTTTATTTGTTTGTGTTGGAGTAAGGACAATATTAGCTTTAACAAAACATGACGTCACAAAATACACAAAAACTGTTTTAGTGTCTCTGCTGGGCCTTTTTTCACCCTGTGGGGTTTCATTGCAGGTGGTGCAAACATTTAACATTTAATTAGACATTTAACATGTTTGTGAAACATAGAGAGGCACTATATGTTGTTGATGTTGTTTATAAAGAAATATTTCATGGGGGTGCAGGAGCTGTTATGATTTAGACAGCTGCACCAAAGAATGGGCTGCTAGCACAAAAGGAAATTGCAGTGTCAGAGGTTTGGCTATTTAAAAATGAGTCTCCACTTATGAGGATAAAACCATGTGGGTCACAGTCACTCTGAGTGTTTTATATTAAAGGTTGTGTGTTCACGCACAACTACTGTAAGTTTCCAGTTCACTTCCAGCTACTGATGCAAGATACAAAATGCCAGAAAGTTTATTTGTCATTGTGCAACAGGTTGCACAATGAAATTAGAATGTGGCTCCAAAAACAAAACAAAAACAAAAACCATTAGATATGGAGGAGTGCAGATGGTGCATTCAGCAATCTCACAGCTGGAAGAAAGAAGCTGTTCTGCAGTCATGTGGTACAGCAGAGGATGATGGAGTGCGTGTGGTTTTCTAAGGCATCGGAAAAGGATTAGCTTAAAAGTTGAGCAACGTATTAACTTGAAATTTTTGGTGAATTTGAACAAAGCAGCAGCTTTTTTCTTTTCATATTTTAACTGAGGTGTATGAGGGACACTGCATGTCACGTGCATGTGTGTTTGAATGGCACAAAAGAGTTTGTGAAGAAAGAGAGGATGATTGTCCTGGGTGCCCACATCAGAACTTCTGACAACATTAAGCAAATTGAAAAAATTGCTCAAAATGATCTATGACTCAGATCTATGAGCTATGAATTAAATCAGATATGGTCTCCATTGATAAATAGACAGTTCAGCAAATGTTGGCACACAAAGGTGTGTGCCAAAGTGGTTCCAAAAATTCTGACTCCTGAGAAACAAAAGCAAATATGTGGAGACATTTTGGAACAAATTGAAGAAAACCAAATCTTTTAGGAGAGATTATATGAGATGAAACTTGGATCTTCAAAAGCAATCAAGAGACAAAAAGAAGTCAGTGCACTGGACACACCATCATCACCAAGTCCAAACTCAGGGTCATGTTGATGTTTTCTTTGACGTTAAGGGGATCATTTCTGAGGAGTGGGTTCCAGAAAGGTCAACAGTGAATCAACACAATTATACAAACAGGATCTAGAAAAATTTGGACCAAAAGCCCAAAGACACAGACCACAGTTGTGGAGAAATGGCTTCATTCTTCATTACAACAATGGTCCAGCTCACACTGTGCTCTCGGTAAAGCAGTTTCTGATCACCCTCCATGTTCACCTGATTTAGCATCATGTAGCTTGTTCCTTTTTTCGTAAGATCCAATCTGTGCTCAGAGGAACACGTTTGTAGTTTGTGTCAGAAGTTAAGAGAAGAACAACAGAGCCTATCTTCTCGCACACTGAACGAAGCAAACGCCGAAGTATCTCTTTGTAGACATGCTGGTTGATCGTCTGAAGGGTAAAACTCTTAGTTTGAAGTTTGGATTCTAAATAAATCTTTTGTGACACCAGTCCTGGAACTTTTCTGACATACCTCGTAAGAGTATGACATTGACCTGCTCTTTTGTAAAGCGATTGACAGACAATAATCTCAAAGCTATCTGCTAAAACTTTTACTGGTCTAGCGCCCCTACAGAGATGGCCTGGAACATCTGAAGTACACTGTGGATGGGTTTAAGTTCTCCAAAATGTGGAGGTGTTTTGGGAAGAGTTCAGTTCTGATATAGCACATATTCAAAGATTTTGCCCCGTGTATTCTCAGCCCTGCCTTACATTCATCATGTAATGATCCAAATAACAACACTGACAATTTCTTTTCAACCATGACAGTCCCCTTGTTGACACTGCACTGGTACAAACAGTTCCTGAGAAGTTCCTGACCCATTGTTCCTCCATCATCTGTTTCTTTTTCTCTCTGTGGATTGAATGTTACTTTAGATCAGGGTGCATTACTCAAACCTGTCTGTGTCATGATTTCAGGGCTGTGAGTGTTCAGCTTATTGGCATGCAGAGGAGGAATTGATGAAACTCACTGACTCATTGTCATAGGATTAAGCAGATGAGGAGAGAATGTTTTTTTTATTAGAGCACTTTTTTTTTAAAAAGATAACTATTTTTATGTCACTCAGCAAGGTGTGTTTATTTGTATGGCACCTTTAGCAGCAATGTAAGTCAAAGTGCTTCACACAAAACATCAGCACACAACAACAAAGGTAGAGTTTGTAAGTGGTAGAGTTTAATCTTGCACTTTTAGATGTAGTGACGAACCATGCTAACTGACAATGTTTTTCTGAAGTGTTCCTGAGCTCACGTGGTAATATCCTTTACATAATGATGTCAGTTTTCAATAAGTGCCACCTGTAGGATTGAAGGTCACAGGCATTAAATGTTGATTTTCAGCATTGTTCCTGATGTGCAGAGATATCTCCAGTCTCTCTGAATCTTTTGATGAAATTATGGATTGTAGATTATGGAATCGCTGAATTTATTGCATATGCATGTTGAGAAACATTCTTAAACTGTTGGACTATTTGCTCAGGCAGTTGTTCACAAAGTGGTGAACCTCGCTCCATCCTTGCATCTGGATGACTGACATATACCCAATCATGGCACTCAAATGTTTCCAATCCACCTTTTCACCTGTGAATGTTCCAAACAGGTGCTTTTGAAGGTCTTTTGTTGCCCCTGTACCAACTTTTTTGGAACATGTTGCAGGCATCAAAATCAAAATTAGCGATTTTTTGAACAAAAAAAAAAGGACTTTAACAGTTTAAACATTAAATATCTTGTCTTTGTAGTGTGTTCAATTGAATATATCCAATAGGATTAATAAATGATTGTGTTGTTTTTATTTACTCAACGTCCCAACTTCAATGGAATTTAGGTTCGAATTCGAGCTCCAAACGATTCAGGTTTATTATTAACTAACAGAAGTATTATAAAACCTATCCTCACTGAGACAGGAAGCCAATGTAAAGACCTCTGGAGTGATGTGGTCACTCCAGAGGTCTTGGTCCCTGTGAGGACTGAAGCAGCAGCGTTCCCTCCAAACTCTTTACTGTTGAGAAATAGTCAGCCAGCCAGTCCTTTTGTTTTGGCGCACATCTCCCTCTCTCTCCCTCCCTCACTCTCTCTCGCTCTCCCTCTCTCTTTTATTTGCTGTGGGACTCCCCCCTCCCCCTCCTCCTCTCCTGTGTGCCTCAAAAGCCCGATCCATGGAGCGAAAGCCTCCTTTCTCCAGTTTTTCTCTTCAGGATGGCATTCCTCACATATCTTCGTTCGATTCAGAATGACCTGGTCCTGTTTTTGACTCCACTTATTCTTCTTCCTCTGCCTTTAGTGATCGGGACATCGGTATGTATCCTACCTTCACTCATTTTGGACACATATTCCTAATTAGACATCATTTAAGATATTTTCTCACACCCTTAAAGCGCGGAAATGTTGCATATTAAGGCAATTACGCACGAAACAGGCTTACAGTTGGACCAGTAATTGTAAAAAGGCAAATAAAAGCGCCTGATATAACTTCTCAAAGGTGGAAAACTTAGGGAAAATACTACATCCTTGATCATTGCTATTGGCTTCTCTACTTCAGTAACTTTTACGCACTGTCATCAGTGTTTTTACCAGTTTACCACCGAAACGCGTGAGTTTCCCTCGTGCACCTGTCGCTCGCCAGCGCGCCACGCACCACAGCAAAGCGCCTGAGAACAGTTAGTGCTGCCCCAGGCGTGAACCCTCCAAAGTCCTGTTATTTTAACTCCCTGTTGTTAACATGAGGGGTCATGTCCAGCGTGGGAACGTGGAGTCAAAGGGCTCCGTGCACGTCAATGTCGCTACAAGGGACATAGAGACGCGCACGCGGGATTTAAGCATGTTATTATAGACATGGACATGAGGTGCGTGGGTAATAGGGGGTTAATGAAGTGTGACGTCTCGAACTTGAGGTCTGTATTTGAAATCTTACAGCAGCTGATCCATCATAACCTGGAGTGGAGAGTCATAGGCAGATATTAGGTGATATAAGTGTCCTGCTTTAACTGTAATTAATCTTAATTAGTTAGTTGATTAAGTAGGCTGAAATTAAATTTGCATTCTGTTAATCTGTACAAGCAGGCCAACGTGTAAAGGTTCATTTAAAGTTTCCACAGTTTTTTTCTCTCTTCACCTAAAGAGAGTTTGACAAGTTTGATAGGCGAACTGAAATAGAGCTTCATCCAGGGTTGTCCAAACTATGGTTTGGGGGCCAACTGCAACCCACAGTCCACTTCAGTTGGCCCCTGAACCATAATTTTGACACCCTTTGACTAGAAACGGTTTGACTTAACATTGTGCTTTTCTGATGAATAAAAACAAATGGGCAACAGAATTAAATAACAGCACAACTGCTTAGTTATCCTCTGTTTTATGTCCTGTTTTCATGCTAATCAGCTTCAAGAAACAGCAGCTTTGTGCAGTTTCTGTGTCTAAATGAGGAGATGAGCCGTCAGTGTCTCACCTCCCTGCTGCAAAGTGTTGTTCTGTCTTGCACAAGGGCTAATTTAGTAGACAGGGGCCCCTGAAATCTTATTGGCAACCTCAAAATCCTTCACAATGACTGAGTTTTTGCTTTGTCAAGCCGTTAGTGGAAAGATGTGGTGAAAGCTGTGCTGTCATTAAGTATCTTCAATAACTGAGCATATCATATCACATTTGATTGGTTTCACTGATATCAGTGCACAAAAAAGTTTGGACACCCCTGGCCTAATCTCTCCTTCATATGAATCTCCGAGGGCATCACAAAATCCATAAACATTAGGATTGTTCTTCTACAGTGTCCTTAAAACACCAGAGTTGTTCCCAGATGTTTTCGTTCGGAGTCACTGACATGTATAGTTTGGTAATTATGTGTGAACATACATTTGTGAATTTCATTATCTGTCTTTCTTTATCTTCGTACAGTGTAGTTCTACTTTTTAGAAAAACATGCATATTGCAAAACTGAAATCCTCTTATTCTCAGTCCTGAAGGATTAAAAAAGGTGTTTGTCCAATGTCACGACTGACAGTTAGCTTACTTAAATGGAGAGGTACCCTGATCAATCAAAAGCCAATCACTTTTGGCTGAAGTTCCTTTAAAAAGACGATTTGTTGATCTGACTTGATGTCTGTAGTCGCTGATACGATTCCCTGCGGTTAATAAAAGAAAAGCCTGGCCACTCTCTGCTGCTGCTGCTTCTACTGAGCTGTCATCCTCTAAAAGAAACTGTGGTAAAAACATCAAAACTTTAATTAGAAATGTTGAAGCTTGCAAAGCACGGATTAGCCAGATTTCATGTCTGTCATCAGGCAGATCCGTCTTGCAAAGCTTCAAGCTGAAATAGTTTCAATGGCCGAGTGTCCAGGGTCTTTTTAGGACAAAGAGGAAGCCAAACAAATCTGGTTGAGTTGTGTAAAGAGTGAGAAGAGACCTTGAGCCCTAGCGCAAAATAAATGTGACAGACAAAACACCCTCCAGTTTTTTCTTGAAAATACTGCCTCTTCCCAGTCACTTTCTACGGGACGTGTCCCAGATAGATTTGAAATATATCCTGTGGATAAATTAAAAATCCACCCGCTGTGTCAGGTTAAAAAAATATATATATATAGTGTTGAAATAAATGTTGGTCTTTGCACTAAAACAGGCGGGACAAAAGCTAGTTCGCAAGAGTTGACGTCAGTATGTTATGACCTGTGTTGGACAAGTCACTCAAGAAGTGTAATACATTACTAATTACTCCTTAAAAAAGTAATTATAGTACTGGATGTATGATCTTGTATCAAAAGTAATCCCTTTAATACCAAGTAACTTATTACTCTCCCTCCTTCAAAACTGATAGGGATGCACGATGTTGGATTTTTGCAGATATTCAAAATGCCAGGATTACGAATTTCATTTAAAGGTGCAGTGTGTAGAATTTGGCAGCATTCATAACGATCCGCCATGTTGTCTACGGGTGGATTTTAGGGACAAAAAGAACGAAACGCGAATCTGTCCGCTGGTTCTGAAATCTACCTGGAATGCTTTAACAAGCTTTAACTGTAAATAAACACAATTTAATTCCCTAGTGCAGAGCAACAACTGTCTCGACATCCACTGCCGTCCTCTCTCCTCTTCTTCGCCTGCATTCCAGGTAGATTTCAGAACTGGTGGACAGATTCGTGTTTCGTTCTTTTTGTCCCTAAAATCCACCCGTAGACAACATGGCAGATCGTTGTGTCGGCCTACATGAACGCGGCCCACGGTAATGTAAATTTTTTTAAGCTTTTTCTATCTAAATAAAAATAAAACAAATGTTTTATGAGGATGATTGTACTCCTATTTGTACTTTACATACAAATAGAAACATTATATCCTATATTCACCCTTTCTGTTCGGCGAAATGCTGCCAAATTCTACACACTGCACCTTTAAGCCTTTACTGATGTATCGATACTGTTTTTTTTTTTTGTTTGTTTGTTTGTTTTGTGATAAGCAAAAAGCTTCCAATTTATTAAAATCATTCTTTGATAAATGACACTCTTGATTGATAAAAGTGGACCTAAGGTGATGGTGAGGTAACACAGTGTGGAACATTTTTACACTAAATATTACAGCAAATACATGGGATATAAATGGCCAGTTTGTACAGCTGAAATATTGACTGTAAACATCAGCAAAAATGTTATGATACCAATAATCAACTTTTTAGGCTATTACCTGACAATGTATTATCGTTCCATTAATATTGTGCATCACTATTTACAACAGATTGAGAGTTAAAACTGGAAACGATGTCCTTTGTAGCTTTCACAGAAGGCACAAACTCAAAATAAAATACAACTTTTTAGTTCAGTGCTGTGTACACGACACTGTAATAGCTGCTTATCTTTGACAAAAATAAAGTAACTGAGCTTTGATTTCATTTGTCACTTAAGTTTTATTACTTATTTCTTGCAGCAGTTCCTTACTTTACTTGTTATTCAGAAAAGTAATTTTATCACAGTAATATATTATAAGTGCCTTGTCACTGGCCAACACTGGTTAGGATGTTTTTAAGGTCCTTTTGGTAACAGTGATACATTTTTGTGTATGAAGGGCCGCTTAACTATGACAACAATAATAATCTGCATTATTCTGAGAGATACTGAGATCACATTCAGGATTACTCGCCTTTTTTTTACAGGCACCACATACAGTTGTTAAACTTAAAGGCTTTTAAGTTTATAATTCTGAATATTAAAGTAAGATGAATAAAGTAAAGTGTCTGGGATAATACAAATATAAAGAAAAAACAGTTTGAGTGGAAAAAAGAGGGGAGGTGCAACATGTCATGTGGCACAATAATCTCTCAATCTCAACTGCAGAGGCAGTAATTGCAGTTAAAACTGAAACTCTGTAATTTTCCAACTCTATTTTGTATGTTTATTTGATCATTTATTAAAGTTACATGAATTGGCAGCAGAGTAAGCCAAAAGCTGATTAGCACCTGTCGTCTCTGGGCAGGTAAACAAAGCCAGCTCAGTAAATTGACTTTTTGACGAAGGCTAGGGCATGATGTGTTCAAGTCTAATTTCAAGTGGAGGAAATTTAGGTTTTGACTGTTAAACTTGAATAAAGGAAGTTATATGGAGGTGATGTGTTTTTGTTTTCTCAATAATATGAAATGACTGTTGCATTATGTAACTTATTGCTTTTAATTATTGTATTATTTGCTCTTTTTAGCCCATTGAACAGGCATGATGATTTCTTTCAGCCTTATATAACTGTGTTAATTAATTCACAGTAATGAAAGTATGAAATTAATGAATCATCTCATTGTGTAATCCATTCATTGTAATTGCAGGATACTTGTTGCATTGTTTCATAAGAGATTTTTGCTGTCATAACAAAACACAAACCATGATAGATATCACCTCATCACACCCAAAGGTTATTGGTGATCAGCATCAGCGGCAAACAGCCTGACAGGGACATCCCTACATGTAGTAACAGTTGACAGTTTTACTAAAAAAAATTGAATTAGCTCTTTGAAATTGAGAGCGTGCAGATAGTGAGTCCAGCTTGTTATAGACTCACTCTCATATGCATGACATTGTACAGTATAATACAATTATCATGGTTTTGCAAGTGTTTGTTTGTCTTTTAGCAACATAACTTAAAAACATCATAAACAGATTTTGATAAAATTTTCAGGGGATGTTGGTCATGGCACAAGGAAGAGCTGACGAGATTTTTGTGGCGATCCAAATCTGGATACAGATTCAAGAATTTTTTTAAAGACTTGTTAACATTGTGAGATAGGGCAGTTTTCCACATTCTTGCCAATAACTCAGGAAGTTTTAAACAGATCTGGATGACATTTTCAGGAAATCTTGGCCATGGCGCCATAGAGACATGATACGATTTATCGCAATCCAAATACGGATGTGGATCCAGGAATTTTTTTCTGAGGATTTCTGATCAATGCAAGATAGGGCAGTTTTCCACATTTTTGACAATAACTCTCTGGACAATGCTGGAACTTCTTTGGGATTTCAAGCTTCAGTTTAAAGTGTAAGTAAGACAAAAATGGCAAAAACAAGATTTTAGTGTGGCACACTACCTCCCGTAAAATACTAATTAAGTAAAAGTAAGAGGACTGATTTTTGAAACTACCCTGAAGGATCAAGTTTGCAAAGGAAAAACCCTTGAATCACAGTAACATATTTGATTATTAATGCTTACTTAATCCCTCAAAGTGAAATGTAACAATAAAAAGCAACAAAGTTAATTACTGTAGTGATAAGAAAAATACTTTTTATTAAATCAACTGAAGCCAAACAAAACAATACCAGTAAGGTCATAAAATTATATTGGTTAGAGTTAAATAAAGAGCTCAGATAGATAATGGGCAAATCTTCAAACAGGTGACATGAAAAAGAACAACAACACTGTTATCTTCACCCTTTGAACCATCATAACATCCCATTAAAAATTATGCAACACTTCTTGTCAGGAGAAGCTGTTTTCTGGCCTTGCGCTGCATTTTTCCAGGTGTGATCTTGACCTGTACAGTAAGGTCAGTGTCTTGTGTTGTGTTGTCATGCAGGAGGCAGAATGTGGCTATGTGATCATACTGATGGCCGTTTACTGGTGCACAGAGGTCCTTCCTTTGGCTGTGACGGCCCTGCTCCCAGCCCTCCTCTTCCCCTTGTTTGGTATCATGACGTCTGAAGATGTAAGTATGAACATCCACAAAGAAAAGCAATCACAACAATAAGAAGAACCTCAAATTAATTGCATAAATAAATACAAACATCAAAATTTAAGCTATGCAGCACACACATGCCCACTTTGAACCACAAACCCCAGTTTCAATGAAGTTAAGACGTGTAAAATGTAAATAAAAACAGAATGCAGTGATTAGAAAACCATATTCATATGAATGTGATAGCTGCAACATGTTCCAAAAAAGCTGAGACAAAGGCATGTTTACCACTGTTACATCACCTTTCCTTTTAGAAAACACTCCAGCACTCAATAAGTGTAATTCTTTCCCATTCTTGTCTCATGTATGACTTCAGTCTTGGTCTCTGTTGTTGTATTTTGCGCCATAATGCGCCACACAGGTCTGAACTACAGGCGGGTCAGTCTAGTATCTGCACTCTTTTATCATGAAGCCACGCTGTGCAGAATATGACTTGGCGTTGTCTTGCTGAAATAAGCAGGGACGTCCCTGAAAATGATGGAAAGCAGCATATGTTGCTCCAAAACCAGTATGTACTTCTAAGCATTTATGGTGCCTTCACAGATGTGCAAGTTACCCATGCCATGGGCCCTAACACACTCCCATACCATCACAGATGCTGTCTTTTGAACTTTACTCTGATAACAGTCTGAATGGTCCTTTTCGTCTTTAGCCTGGAGGACACCACATCCATGATGTCAAAAACAGTTTAAACTTGTACTTATCGATGTGGTGACAAACTGTGTTAACTGTCAATGGTTTTCCGAAGTTATCCTGACCCCACGTGGTAATATCCTTTACACAATGATGTTGGTTTAACGTAGTGCTGCCTGAGGGATCAAAGGTCACGGGCAATCAATGTTGGTTTTCAGCCTTGACACTTTTCCAGTCTTTTGTTGCCTCTGTCCCAGCTTTTTTGAAAAATGATAACCTCATCAAGCTCAAATGAATGAATATTTGAAAAAAACAAGTTCATCAGTTTGAATATCAAATAGCTTGTCTTAGTTGTGTATTCATCTGATACAGTTTAAAAAGATTTGCAAATCATTGTATTCTGTTTTTATTCATGCTTTACACAACATCCCAACTTCATTGGAATTGGGGTTCTTACCTTTGTACAAACACACAAGTGTGCATCACTATGCACTGTAGCCTAAATTAATGTCATTAACGAGCTTTCAAAATGGAGTGTTGCGGCCCTCTGTTACACAAACATCTTTTTTTTCAGGTGTGTATGCAGTACCTGAAAGACACAAACTTGCTGTTTGTGGGGGGGCTGATGGTTGCAGTGGCAGTCGAGCACTGGAATCTGCACAAGCGCATCGCCTTGAGGGTGCTGCTACTTGTTGGTGTGCGTCCAGCTCTGTAAGTGCCGAAAATCCAAACTTTTACATCATCAAGAGTCCATGTAGACTGACCATCTACCCGGGGGATGGCCAGACTTTTTGTGACTGGGACAACTAGTGCAAGGCAGTTGATTAAAATTCAATCACAATTATGGTTTTACCTTACTATGGCAATAAGAATGAGATAATCAGCATGAGATGTCACAGTGTCTAAAGCCCATAGACTGTAAAAACAACTGGAGGAAGCCACGATACATCAGTGGTTTGATTATCAAAACAGTCCTTGAGAAATTGTGGATGCATCACAATGGACACCAGAGCTTTCACTTTTCCCAAATATCAAACAGATTTGAAGCATAGACTTAAAGAACCTATTGAGGTATATCTGGGCTGTCTAAGTATGAATTTTAATTTCTAAAGTTGAATTTTTAAAGCATCAAAATCAGACTTTGAATTTCAAATCCATCATATTTCAAGCATGCAATTTTTCTTTCTGTCAATTTTTTTTTCTAAATGATAAAATAAATTCAGTGCAAAAAAAATCAATGTCATATTCAGTTTTTAAAAATTCAATATAAAAAAATCAACATAAAAAAAGAAATAAACATAAAAAATTCAGCTGTAAAAAAATCAACATCAAAATAATTAAGTGTAAAAAGAGAGAACATACAGGTGAACAGGGAGAAGCAATTAATCCCTGTCTCAATCTTCCAACGTCCACCCAGTGATTGGCTTTATGGATTCATGTTGGGTGTTGGATGTATATTTTTGTATACATATGTGTGTATTTTATATATGTATATCTGTATCTATGCATATATGTGTATCCATAAAATGAAGAGTTTTATGCTCTATTGTAAAGTGGCTTGAGGTAACACTTGTTATGAATTGGCACTATACAAATAAAGATTGATTGATTGATTGATTGATTGATAGATTGATTGATTGATTGATTGATTGATTGATTGATTAAAGGCAGACGAATGAGTTGATGGATTTGTCATGGATGAGGAGTGGGCCAGCTGCTTTCCACATAATCAACATACAGCCTGGTCTTTGTTTGTTTTGCCATTTGCGGTGTGGAGCCCAAAATGCTTCCACACAATCCTCAACTGTTATTGTCATCAGCTTTAGGCAGTTAAAGGGATACGCCAACATTTTTTCTGTTTTCGTGTCCTGCCTCACTCCTGAGTCCATAACGGCAGGGCATATGTGGACGTGCTTGTAAGTAGGTCAGAAAAACAAAGCACGTCCATGGTGGTTTGCACATGTGCCCTGCGGTTCAGTTTTGTATGTATTACTTTCGAAAATTACATAAAGTGCTGATCTTGGTCTAAAAATAGATAACATAACATAACACGGTAAAAACAAGTCATAACAAGCACACAGGACTATTTAGAGTTGCTGAAGAGTTTATCTGATGACTGTTGGCAGAGGCAGGCTGATGCTACCCATTGACTCCCAGTGTTTGAGCTAAGCTAATTAGCGGTGGATGAGCTCTGTCCGTCTCTTCCTTGTTACTGCACACAGTTGAAAGAATAGTGTCTATCTGCTTGTCATGGACTCAAGAGTGAAGCAAGACATGAAAAGAAAAATAATGTTGGCGTATCCCTTTAAGGATGGGTCTCCTTTTTAAGCCACTTGCTGAAGTCGTGCTGCACGCTCTTTCATGTGTGCCAGGCACACCCTCCCTTCTCTCACATGGCCTCATCTGCTCAGCTGCATGTGCTCAGAAGCTGTAAATAAATATGATGATGTCTTTGGAGAGCGGTTCAATAAACAGTTCGGTTTTCAAGTCATAACAAAATGTATTTCATTCACGTGACAGAAAACAAGCTGTACGGAGCCTGAAGCTCTTCAATCAATCATTCATACAGTAATGATATATATACTTATTCACTAACAGTCAGCTTTAAATTGAAGTTAATGGATTTATTTTTACCTTAAAAACCAAATCTACAGTGAAATAGACTTTAAATTTCCTAGCTAAATTCTTGAGTGGCCTGTAATGAAAATGTGTGTCTAAAGTTACCTTTTAAAGTACTTAATTGCAGACAAATTTAATTTGGTGTAACAGATACATTTATTGTCGACAGACCATTAAATGTTCTTTCTTTCTCACTTGTCTCCACTATTAATATAAATCACTAAGTTAACAATGAGGCTCTTAATATAAAGTGAAGAAATAAGTATTTAGAGTTTTGATTAAATTGACTGGAGGCCTACATAACGTAACATATATAGTCATGAAATGGTTATGTTAATGTGTTGTTAAGGATGGATGAAAGGTAAATGTCCAAATGGGTGTCATGACAAAAGAACAACAAGCATTGTTATCTTGGCCCTTTGAGTCGTTACAATATATCATTAAAATTATGCAACACTTTTCAGTTTAATTGACTTATATCACTGCCCCAGTGCTGCTGCACTGTTTATTTCCAGTTTGAATGTATATTTGCAGTTCAAATATTTTTTACCATTAAAGTTGAACGGATATTTTAATATCAATAAGGTCACAGCCCTAGGAAGGAGAGGTGAAGGATAATGGGGAGCTTATTTTTCATTTAAAGGGATATACACAAAAACAGAGGATTCTGATAAGGCTGTTTTGTGCAGGTTTATACAGAGTCAAAGTCTTCAGAGACTGGTTGATGAAAAGTTATGTTTTGACGAAAGCTTAGAGTTCAATTAGACTACAGGGGACTTGGTTAAAAGGTAAAAATAAAGAAGCCCCCATAAGACTAAGCCTAAAGTTTTTCGCTTCATGTAAGAACAAGATGAAAAGTCACTTATAGAAACTTAAAGCAAACCCACAAAATAATACTGAATGATTGAAAAGACTGATTTTGCAAAACTATTTAGTTAAAATGGTTTGATTTTTGATTAACTTTTGTTTGTACAGCCAGTCAGCAGGTATAATTGCACATTAGACACATTGTTGAGCTATGTTTTGATCCCAACACCATTGCACTAATTTAGATTTGACTTGTATATCTTATTTAATCTCATAAATAAGTCATTTCGCATTAGAGCCAAGGCAACTTCCACCAAAGATTGTCACTTTAGTCTACCATCTTTAAGCTCACATTTCCACAGCTTATGTAATAAACCTCATTATCAGAGACCGAAGAAAAAGATAAGATTATCTTAAAAGTTTTTACAGTCGTAATAAAGTATTCCTTCTTTTTAGTGTTCGTTATAAAATGATAGTGGTCACTGTCGTATCTAACACTTTCTCTTTTACATCTTCCTCACAGCTTAATGCTGGGTTTTATGGGTGTTACAGCCTTCCTCTCTATGTGGATAAGTAACACAGCCACCACAGCCATGATGGTGCCCATTGTCCAAGCCGTGCTGGAGCAGCTCAACGACACTGACGTAGAGGTCCCTCAGATCCTGAGCTCCGAGGAGCAGGTCCAGACAGCAGAAAGTGACACCAAACAGCCTCCAGCGGAGAAACAGGCTGATGGACAAGGTGATCAAGGGCCTTGTTGAAGTACAGTGTCTTTCCTATTTGGCTATGAGAGTGAGCAGTCCTGGAATTTTAACTCCAGGCTCAATTTATGCAAAGTTTTGAAAACGATCATCGAATCATTTTTTTGATACCGAGATCATAAGGTTAACATGAGGCTCTCCGAACTTCACCCGTGACCTTCAAAATATATTTCTTCCGTCATTGAAAGAGAGTGGATATTTGCATAAGATTCGGTGAAAAATTCCTTGAAATATCTAAGATTTTGTGCCCAGGAGATTTTGTGCCTCCAATCTCAAATGTGACTGGCTTGATGGCTTAAAAACAATTATTTTAAGGATAATAAAATGCTTCACAAATCTGAGCTTGGTGTTGATGGGAAACCAAGGGTGCTAAAATTCCAAAAAGATTCCCACTGTCTTCATAGTTAACATATTTATGTTAATTTAACTAAGGACAAGTATTTTTGAAGCACTTCTTTTTGGCGAATGTAGCTTTTGTAATTAAAAAAATAATGAAAAAAAAAACCTAAACCAGACAGTGGCTCTCAACAGGCGGGTCGGGACCCGAAAGTGGGTTGCAGAGCTGTTTTTAGAAGGTCGAGAAAATGTCCCAAAGAAAAAAAAAAATGTGGCAAAAACTCTAAGACAAATGGAAGCCCTATGTGGACATACTTACCTTTGTATTTATTCTATTTTAGCAATTAATCATTAAAAAAGATGGCAGTGGTTGAAACTATAGACATGTATAGAAAGACTAGATGGCTTGAGGCGGAGCCACTGACGTCCTCACATGGCAGCCATCTTGGTACAGGGCACATTTCTGCTCTGCTCTGTAGTGCTCAATTGAAGGTAAGACACCTGCTCAAACATATTCATGCTTTACTCACTGAAATCTTGGCGGATTTTCAAACCGTTTGGTTTATTACCAACGTTATAAGAAATATTACGTTAATATATTAATAGTATGTTATATAAAATTTTATTATCTTAATTATGCAGCATTAAAACTACATCTCTGACGTGTCTGACAAAGTCAACTGTTTGAAAATCGGTTGTCAATTGTGCACGCAATGCTTATTTCTCAGTGTGTGCTCGACAGACGACAGTGTTATGAGTGTGCAAGCACACTGTAACAAGATGGCTGCCATGTGTGGATGTTGGTCGCCACTGGCCAACAGCATGCGTGAGGCATCTAGCCTTTCTATACATGTCCATGGTTGAAACCCACTGCTTAAAAAATAAATAAGGTTTATTTGTCAGTGTGGTGAACAAAGCAATGGTAAACAAGAGATTTTGACACCTGGGACAACTTTAAAGACTTGTGACCGACAAGGGCTCTAAAAGCATTGGAGGCCTAAGCGGGTTTTTGCTCAGATCCCTGCTTCTGGGCAAAGTCACCAAAGACCCGATTATCATGCTGTCCTAAAGATTATCTCACCTGATTATCCTGTGGCGGGAGGTGTGTTTAGAGTCACACCATCTTTTCGAAAGATAATCAATCTTGAGATAGAAAAACAATCATGTTCGGTGGTTTCAACTGAAAATGCTGAACATGTTAGTGGCCTTGAACTCATTCTTTTTCATGTATTATAACTGTGTTCAAGTTTGCAACATGTCTTTCATTTGGTTAATTGCATCATTCAGGTTGCTTGTGTAATACTAAAAGATTAAAAATGAATAAATAAATACACTTTTTTGATTATTAAACATGTCCCCAAAGACAGAGAGTCCTCACATTGCAGTTTAATTCACTCTGTGGCCCTTTTCATTAGAGAAAAAGGCCATAAACGGAAATGGCGCCAATGCCACCCATGCTGGTAACAACAGCCTCCATGCAAGGAGGGCTAGTACATCACTGCTTTTGGTGTTTCCAATAAGTGGTATTAATGCTGCATTCCAGTTGTACTGGGAAGTCCCATTTCCGAGTGACAAATTTAATCTGGAACGTCCCTCGAGGTCAGAATTTCCTACTGGGAAGTTGGGGGATCCTCACCAACCCCGAGTTGACAGTCGAAGATGGCTGCCCCCAGTGTAAACGGTCATTAAGCTCCTGTAATATTCCATTTATTAATACTTCTGACAAGTGTTTGTCGCGCTAAATCAGCCTTATACCTGGTATTGTAAATTTTAGATAATCTAACGTAATGTATTTCTTCATAATGAAGGTGTTTGATCAACTGTGCAGGGTTAGTTTGGACTGTGCTGTTGGGGGCCCAAAATGATATTTTTTCATAGGACCCACAATTTATGGTAGTGGCCCTGATTGGTGCCCAAAGAAACAAACAATGCTCTATACCTGTTTTCTTGTTTAGGGAGTTAAAGAGTTAAGGACTGTTTCGCCACCAACAAAACCATGGTAGTAGCTCTTGCTCTTTTTTTTTTTTTTTTTAAGGTCCATTGGTGGTGACTTTCTTGGATGCCGCCGCAGAGGCTGCCAGGAATAAGGAGGCAGCAGAAAGACGGAAAATGTGTAAAGGGATGACCTTGTGTGTTTGCTACGCTGCCAGCATTGGAGGCACAGCCACACTGACGGGAACCGGTCCAAATCTTGTGCTTTCAGGCCAGATGAGTCAGTGAGTGCTCCTGTCCCTGTCAAAACCTTCCTTTTTTGTCTTCTCTTTGAATATATTTTTTCAAGTAAGTCAACACCTTTTGCTCTCCATAGACTCTTTCCTGACAACGGGGATGTGATAAACTTTGCCTCCTGGTTTGGCTTTGCCTTCCCAAACATGATCCTCATGCTCACAGTGGCCTGGCTCTGGCTGCAGTTTGTCTTCATGGGATTCAAGTGAGTTTGGTTAAAGCCTAATTAAAGTGACAGACTTGAAACGGCATCAAGAAGCTTTTTCCACGTCAGTGCTGTGACTGAGTGCAGGTGTGACACAAAGATTTTTCCTTGTGTGATCCCTTTAGTCTTAAGAAGACATGGGGCTGTGGTGCGAAGAAGACAGAAAAGGACATTGCAGCCTATAATGTGATCCAAAATGAGCATCGTAAGCTGGGGCCCATGACATTCGGAGAGATCAGTGTCCTGTGTCTTTTTATCCTGCTGGTGGTGTTGTGGTTCACAAGAGACCCCGGCTTTATTCACGGCTGGGCCACTACTGTCTTCAACTCAGAAACAGAGTGTGTAATGCCAAATGTCTTCATTTCATAACATCAGCATTAATCTCTTCAAGTTTGATTGCTCTCATTCTTTTGTTGCCCTTTTCTTTCAGATATGTTTCCGATGCCACAGTGGCAATCTTCGTTGGCGTTCTTCTGTTTGTTTTGCCCTCTAAACCTCCTCGGCTCTGTTGTAGGAGGTCTAATAGTTTCGACACAGGTGAGGCATCATAACAGGAGAAGCAGTTTTGTGACAGGTGGTTGAAACCAAGGTGGTGACTGTTCAATTACTCAATAATGACGTATTGTTGGATCCGTAGCACCTCGTCCAACCCCTGGCCCTACTCCACGCCTGCTCAGCTGGAAAGTTGTCCAAAAGAAGTTACCCTGGGGCATTGTGCTGCTTCTCGGAGGAGGGTTCGCTCTGGCAAAAGGCAGTGAAGTAAGTGAAGATGACAGTCACCGACTGAATGAGAACCCAAGCCAAAAGCTGATAATAAAAAGGACGAGGGATGTTTCCCAAGACCCTAAGGCTCCGTTTACACAACAATGTTGTCACAGGAAACGGAGAGGTTTTCTCCTTTACGTATTCAAAAGTGCTCCGCGTTCACACAGAGACGATGTGAAAACGATGCGCGTTCACACAGATCCGCGACAATGACAGAAAACACTCAGTTTGTAGAGAAACAGCCGTGTTAGAACACACGTACGCTTTCAGCTGAAGACAAACTTTTCACAAACAAAAAAGGCGAGTGGAGTTTCTTGTCTGGAACAAATCTGTCTGGATATTTGTGTCTGGATACCAAACCAAGCACAGTAAGCAGCACATGTTGCTCGGTAGTCAGCCTTAGGTGTTGTTGTTGTTTCTGGGTGCGTCATTGTTTTCCTTGAAAAAATGCTGATTCCTGTTTACACGGAGACGGATACCAAAATGTTTTCAAAACTATTCAATCTGGATGCTGGTGTCAAAAGTTTGCGGATTCAGACACTCCGTGTACCGTTCTCGTGTAAACGGAAGGCGCAAACGCAATGAGAACTCTATGTTTTCGGTCGTTTTCAAACGGAGCCTAAAATTTTGGTGTTTCCACTCTCTCTTGAAATCACAGACATCAGATGTTCTGCAGTTAGCATCACACAGAGTTGAATCAATCCTCTGTCCCCTGTCTGACATGGTTACATCTTTGACTGCTTTGTCATTTGAGCTGACTGCCTCAGTAATATGATATGTGATAATATATCCTGGTAAATCACAATACTACAAGTAGAGTGATAAACCTCAATTTTATTCCTAATTAGTCTAATTTTATAGAATTTTGAGAGTATTGAAAAAAAGGATGCATGAGATTATTGGAACAGTATTGGTATTGGCAGATATGAATATTTTCGATATATACAACAGCTATTTTGGCCATACAAATTGGCCTAAATATCGCACATATTGGCTGTACTATTGAGAGAATGTACAAATGAACCATACAGATTTACCTCGTCATGATTGAATGTCCACTTTCATTGATCAAAAGTATAACTTATGAAATATGGAAATGTTGTTTTTCTTGCTTACATCTGTTATTTACACAAGTACGCCATCACTATGAAAGAAACAGATCAAGTGTAGTAAAGTGGAGTCTTTGTGATCTCAACAACAAAAAAAATATTGGTACCAGTATCAGTTATAATGAACTCATTATTTGCAGAAATTAATGTGCCTCTCAACTGAAAACTTACAATATTGCATGCAATAAATAAAAACAGAAATGCATTTCTAGCCATTGAATTCACGTTAAGCATGATAACTATGACATGGATAGACATTGCTGTCTGTCCCAATTTTTTTCACACAAATCCCAATTCCAATGAATTTGGGATGTAGTGTAAAAAGTAAATTAAAACAGAATACAATGATTTGTAAATCCTTTTCAACCTATGTACAACTGGATACACTAAAAAAGATAAAAAGTTTAATGTTATAACTTTTTTTTCCAAATATTCACTCATTTTGAAATTGATGACTGCAACATGTTCAAAAAAAGCAGGGACAGAGGCAATAAGGCTACGTTCACACTGCAGGCAAAAGAGGCCTAAATCCGCCCATATGTGACCCACATCTGCTCATTTTATGACAGCCTGAATGACACAAATCAGATTTTTTTTAAAATCAGACCCAGGCCACTTTATATGTGGTCCTACATCAGATACATGTCTGATGTTTTTTAAAGCACCCTCACTCTGAACGGTCATCTCACATTTAATCCAACTTTTACTTTATTGAAGTGAGACAGACGCATCAGAGGAGGTGGGACGCGGCAAGACACAAGTGTTACGACCCTGGTCGTTACACAGTGTAAAAAAATAGTTGAAACATGGATGAACTCTGTGTCAGTCAAGCTCCTGACTCACAATCCCACAACTTCTGGTGCAGCCACTGCTCCACAAAAGGCCGTCATTAAAATGTGTGCTCTCTTTTTTCTCAATCTTCTTCTCCTTATCACTTTGTCATAATTTTGTCTGACATAATGTCTCAACTTCATTGGAATTGGGCTCTGAATGAAAAAATCTTTTTAGTGATTACATTAAAATGAAATATGAATTTAGATAAATGCTGGAGAGAATGTGGCGACCATGTAGGGACTCATACTCACATATTTTGGACATGTGAAAAATTAAGAATATTTTGGAAAGATATTTTTGAAGCCCTTAGTAACATATTTCATCCAAACCGTATGAATGATCCAAAAGTAGCTATACTTGGCCTAACACCTATAGGCATTGACGGAAAAGCAAGAAAGTATCTATTACGAATACTAACAACAGCTGCTATAAAATGTATTACAATCAAATGGTTAATATCTGATCCCCCATCCTACAATATGTGGGTCAAGAAGGTTCAGGAAATCCACGACATGGAACAAACTAGAAAAGCACTCTGAGAGCACAGACCTCTGCCAAGATACAATTCTGGATCACCACGCACTCCGTTATGCGGGCCAAGTCTCCACTCATGTCTGTCCATGTGGAGAACTCCTCCACTGGCATTGCAAGGAAAGCTGGGTAATGTAATGGCATAGGCTTGAAAAAAACGTTGACACGAGTTTGCAAATAAACTACAATTCCCATAATGCAACAACCAATGAGCAATGAATGGGATTTGCCTTTATAAACTTCAATGTTTTTTTTTTGTGACGTCAATATGGATCGGATGCAGATGAAATTTACCTTGATGATAGAGTTATATTGTATCATCGTGTAAATTTTGAAGCAAATCAATCAAGTGATGTCAGAGATATGATTTTTTGAAATACGGCCCAGAGTTCAGTTATGGGATTTTTAGCAAATTTTGGGAATTTTTTGCATCCAGACAAACATGCAGATCACCACCAAAATGTAACAGGTTCTTTCTTGGACCAAACCACACCTCTAGTAAAATTGTCATGTAAATCTATCCAGTAGTTTTTGTGTAATCTTGTTAGCAGACAGACAAACTGACAAACGTACAAACAGACAGACCTTGGTGAAGACATAACCTCCTTGTCGGAGGTAATAACAAATGCTTTGAGATTACAAAGACAAACCTTTGTTGCTGGGTGGAAACTTGTTGAACCCATACTAAAGCAATGAACAGATATAAGCACAGTTTATGCATACATGCACACTAACATCACCCCCCCCCCCCCCCCCTTTTTTTAATGATTTATTATTTTATTTTTTTCCAAAGGGTAGACCCTTGTAATTGTTCATATTGTACACATTGTATATCACAATGTCTTTGTCATTTTTGAATCTTATGTTCTCAGTTCTCTTCCAAGAAGGAAAAAAAAGAACAAAAAAGGAAAAAATTACATTATTATTGTATTTGATTATGTAACTACAATAAAAAAACTAAGTTAAAATGAAATAAAATGTGAATTTAACATCTGCCCCACCTGTAACTTCAGATATCTCCAACAGTGGCTGCTTTTGTAAGCCATTCTGCATTTTGCTTTCTGCAAACACCACCACTTTAAATCAGAAATGATACCGTGTACGCACACAAACCTGAATTAGACTGCCCTAACAGTAAATGAGCCGCTAACTCAGCTGATGATGATGATCAGCTAGGATGAATGCTTTCTACATATCCCGAGGAGACTTTAACCCTGTATATGTTTACATTCTTTGTAGGACTCGGGCCTCTCAATGTGGATGGGACAACAAATGACGCCCCTGCAAAGCATCCCTCCCTGGGCAATAGCTATCATCTTGTGCCTGCTGATTGCCACCTTCACTGAGTGCACCAGTAATGTGGCAACAGCGACGCTCTTCCTACCTGTCTTAGCCTCAATGGTAAGTTCTCAGGAGGGGGGGGAGAAAGTGAAATGCGTGCAGGAATCTCAGACTACAGTGGGCCGACGATTATGTCCGCCAGCAATGGTTCAGTGAGGTGAAGTGCGACATGGTGTGATTCCTTTTGAACTGATGTCCCCAATTGGAGTCCAGCATTGAAACCATTTCCGGTGAGAGCCGGCCTTATTATCCCTTGTTTGGTCACCCATCTAGTTGGTCATTCAGGCTGAATATGTTTTGTCCCCTTCCCCGGGCCCCTCCTCCCATTAGTAACCTGCCAAACACACCAATTCAGTCCAGTGCCTTGTAACGCTGCCCACCCCACTGCTGCTGAAGAATGGCATTACTGTGCCTGCTTGTCTAGCACTCGAATGAACACCAAAGCTGGGTCGTGAAAGACAGTGCCAAGCCGGGGTATTCAGAGAGATATTTATGGGGGATGCAGCCAAGTGGGTGCCCAAGGGTGTCCAACACTTGTGTGAACATAGCGATGGAGAGAGAAAAGAGCATCTGATCAGTTACACGACGCACAAAGATATGTTATGACACTCTGTGGTAGTCATGGCTTGTGGTATGTCACGAAACGTGTCGAAACATCAAATGAGTCTTCAGAATTTAACCATCATTGTCGTGTCACTGTCGTTAGCTGATATACAGCCTGCCGTCTACACAGCACAAACTATGAAGTTTAAGTCCTCTGACATTGTTTATTTTGAGAGCCAAAATTACCATGCACTTGTAACTTGAAGTGTAATTCAGGAGCAAATTCCAGAGTAATGTTTTCTTCATCTCACCAGTCTGCCATTATCGCGACTTGTACTCCTTTTCTATTTTGGATACCATGACTCAGCCCAAAGCTTGCCGGCATTACATCTTAATTACACCCACCTAATGAGAGTTTTTACTCTGCGCAGAATTGCACACATTTCACTCTGAGTTATGAGTCAGTGATTACGGTCGCAGAAAAATAGCCAGATGGAGGAGTGGAGGATTTGTTATCAAGACTATGTTCATCCCTGTCTCAGACTGTTGGATCTCTCTGTGTGATTATTGCAGTCTCAGTCTATTGGGATGAATCCACTCTACGTCATGGTGCCTTGTACTCTGAGTGCCTCTTTTGCCTTCATGTTGCCCGTTGCCACGCCTCCAAATGCTATAGTCTTCTCCTATGGATACCTCAAGGTTGTTGACATGGTGAGTACAGCAGGGGTTTGTTGTGAGATGTGTTGGTAATTATATGTTGAACATTTACAATGGTCTGTTTGGGGTCACTGTTACACTGCAAAAGTATCTCAACTACAACTTCACTGATTATGTCTGCCATTTTCTTGACTCCATGTGCTCTATCCTGCATCAACCATCAACAGAAATGACATCAGTTAACATAAGTTCCTACTTTTAGACTAGTTAAACCTATTTTAATGGCAGTTCAGCTAGATGCTGCTATATTAATCAACATCATTCCTCTCCAGATTATAATCATTATAGGTACTGGTTTTAATATTAGATTGATCTCTCTATCCATGGTTGTATTGATTATACATCCATAGTAACTATCTTTACAACTATATAGACACAAGGTTCCTCTTGGAACTGAGATGCCACATCTCAAGAGGCTTATCTGTGATAAATGTATGTTCAACAAATAAGGTGCTATACAAATAAAGATTGATTAATTAAGTCTATAATCAGCAGAGACAGATGTGATTTTAGTGCCTTTGTCTCTGCCTGGATGGTTACATCTCTGGATGTATGTATGTGTATATACAAATATATTTATCTATTTGTATATTTGCATATATGTGTATCTATAAACAAAGAGTATATCTTTAGCCTGCTCTGTTGTAAAGTGCCTTGAGATAACACTTGTTATGAACTGGAGCTATACAAATAAATTTTGATTGATTGATTTTCTTATGAAAAAAGGCCCCATCTACCCATTGATTTTATTATAAGTGACAACATGTGACTCTTTTCTCAAAAAATGTACTCATAAAGTCAAATGGTATTTTAACTCCCAACACAGAGTCCCTCTGTCTATCTGCCCCTGTTTCCATATAACAGCACTAATTCACACACTACACCCGCTAAAAAGAAGCCAGCCAGCTCATCTCTGCAACGTTTAATACAATTAATTTCAAATACCTTTAAATCCTACAGTGCTCTTTCTTGACACAACACCATAGGGCTGCTCGATTATGGAAAAAGCTGTAAACAAGATTATTTTGATTGACGTTGAGATCAAAATAAAAAAAGAATGATTGCTTTCTGATTCTACAACATTTGTGCAAAAACTTTTAAAGGATAACATAAACAATACAGAATTGAGAGGCAGCCACAGCTGTGTAACAAAGGATTCTGCTCTGTCTTAAAAACTAAAGTTTCTGGTACTATTCGTGCAAGAGAACTGATTTTACAGAGAAAACGTTGAAGAATATTATCATCAGATAAATCATAATTAATATATGAAACAAATTACTTGATATTGTGCAGGTGTAACATAAAGACAAACTGTCTTATCTTTACAGGGGTGTTTAACTTTGTTTTGAATGTTTTTCCAGGTATCTTGAAAGCATAAGGGGCAAAAAAAAACACTAAAAGTCAGTATTTTTGCAGATAAATTTAGATTTCTGGAACGTCCACTAACCCACTAAATGGGAAATAAGTGAACCCCTTCATCTAGTCGTTGTGACATCAAAATGAGTCACTATAATGCCTGCTGCTTTTTCATTTGTGGTATCTGCTCAACTTGGCTCAACCCTGCTCGGTTTGGAGACCAATCACTTTATTTTCCATTATAGTACAGACTGTCAGTACTTCTCAAAGGCCGGGGAGGTTGTCACAGCGTAGCTAAGCAAAACTACTGTGGCATCATCACAACAACAAAGTGGGAAACAGAGGCGATAGAGCTGCCTGTCACTATTGCCACAAAGTGGTCTGGTTTGTGTCAGCAAAGTTTATAACTTTATGGAGCAGCTTTACCTTCACTTGAGGATGGGGATGTGAACTGGGAGGAGAGGGTCAAGCCGGCTATGTAAATGAGTGATGTCACTGTAGCACGACACACTGAAGTGGTGCAAAGTAGAACACATTCGTAAATAAAGAGCAATAATGAAGGACTTTCAGTACTCCAGTATTCGTGCAGACACGGCAAAGGGTTGGTTATTTGGATCCCTTTTTTTTCCTCATCTAACAGTAAAAACACCTGTAATTGCCCATTGTATTGTGAGTTCAATTTGTTCCAAAGACACAAACACGCAGCAAAATAACAAACAAAAAATTTGGAAAGACATGCAGCATTACAGAGCCGATAACGCACTTCATATCAATGTCAGATTCCCCCGACTCGAGGCAATACTCTCACCAATCAGTGGTCAGCAGTGTCTCCATGCCACATTTAGTCTCAGCTCAGCTTGCTTGGAGCCCTGCTGGAGGTGATATGAAAAACTGTGTCAGGTACCAGGCCTGATCTCTGATTGGAAACCAAAACAACCAAGCCAAGTCGAGCTGATACCACGTAATAATAGTGTCCCCTGCCATGGATGCACACAGCTGCACCTGGGTCAGCACACACTTCTGGACGGGGTAGAAGGGCTTCATGCCTTTAAAAGGATACAAACCAGAACTGTGTGCTCTGAAAACGGCCGTTCAAAGTGGGTTTATACAGGGTCAGAAGTCACCTCTGATTGTTCTAGACTATATTTGTTTCCATTCAGGAAGTTGTGTGTGAATGTTTGTGCCTAATATCTGGCTGTTTTCTTAATATCTTAACAAAATGTTCTTTTCCAGGCCAGAACTGGATTCGTCTTGAACATCATTGGCATCCTTTGTATCACACTGGCTATCAACACCTGGGGCAGGGCCATGTTTAACCTGGACACCTTCCCCACCTGGGCAAACACCACGGGGCTATGAGCCTGAGTCTGCCATGGGAAATGAACCGGACACACCCTGTCCTCCCTCCTCCACATGTGCCAGACAAAGACCTCTGGTCAGAGCGACAGTACAACTCCATTCAGTAGACTGCAAGCGTCTGACTGCTGCTAAATTATGAGCTCCTCATAATTCCTGTTTTTAATGACAACTGTGTGTTATTTGTCAATTGATGTGGTGATGAATGCCACAGGAATAGAAACAGAGTGGTAAAATGATTTTTTATTTACATTTAATTTATATTTCATAATAGAGAGGCTTTTACACGTTCTATGCAGCTGACCTGAGCAACTCCATTCAGTTCCACTTTTTTAATACAGAGGATGTCAAAGGAAGGGTTCATTCTGAGGTCAGAGTTATTAGAAGACTCTAGTACAGCTATTTGAGCCATACAGTATAATATAAGAGCTTCACTAAGCACATTTACTCAACAGTGCACTTAGTTTTAACTTTTAGTTCGCTTGTTTTGTATATAGTAGAGTTGTAATGTCTTGGAGTAAATATTAAACCACTGTGTAAAGATTAATCTAAAGACTTATAATTTAATCAAATAAATCTGACAGAAAACACTATTCTTTTAAGCTACTGTATATATGTAATACTTTTATTGAAAATAATAGATTGAATAACCAAACTTTAAGCAATTTACAAAGCCCAATTCTAATGAAGTTGGGACATTGTTTAATTAAAACAAACAGAATTCACTGATCTGCAAATCCTTTTCGACCTATATTTGATGGAATACACTACAAAGACAAGATATTATATGTTGAAACTGATAAACTTTGTTTTTTACAAATATTCACTCATTTTGAAATTCATTCCTTCAACAAGTTCCAAAATATCTTGTCTAAAGTGTGTTCAGTTGAAAAGGATTTGCAAATCAGTGTATTCTGTTTTTAACTGCGTTTTACACAATGTCCCAACTTCATTGAAATTGGGTTTTGTATGTCTTTCTTTCAAAAATGTATTAAATTAAAATGTAAATATTCTGATTGAAAAGATTATCTAACAATTTAACATGTTGTACAAACTGAAGAGTGATGCCCAATGATAACCATTACTGTATCTTTTCTGTTTGTTTGTTCTCTTGGGGGGGAGTAAATAAGCATCTGGGCAAGAAAACATGAACCTTTGCCCTATTTATCCAAACTGAGCCTTGTTTTGACCAGTAGCAGGACTGACGTTGATGTATCACAGCTCCAGCGTAAGTTGAACTTTGACGTGAATCATCAATACACAACAGGAAACACATGTGCCTTATACAAACACACTGTGATATAGTGTTAACACATTCTTAGCTGGATCGATATTGTGCTGACATTTCAGTGTGTCCCAGTGCAATAATGAACCCTTTGCAATGCTATGGGAGGCTTCTGGTTTTTAATTTTGTAATAGCACACATTTTTTAAGGATTTTTGTATCATCAGGAACAAATAAAATCTTTTTTTTTTGCCTTTGTGACCAAATGAGTTGTCTGAATTCAACAATTTGTCACTGTCATTTGATAAACTACAACATAAAGGCCCTGAGTTTCACTAAAACATTTTCAGTGTTTACCCTTGTCCTACCCCCTCTAATGCTATGTGAGTGGAACAAATCATGAACCTGCCATTTGTCAAGAAATGCTATGACCAGTCATCCTGTTCCTTGTAATCTGAATAAGAGGATTAACAGTTGAGATCAGAGGTGCCAGATCTTTTTTAATCAAAGGCAATATACAGGAAGTTGCACAAGTAACAGGGCCACTTTCAATCAATCAAACTATTCATTTTATGGATACACATAAATGCATATATTCATATAAAAATCACAAATACATATATTTACAAATACATCCATCCAACACCCAGTATGAATCCATATAGCCAATCATGAATGCCTCCATCATGGCAGCAAGAAAAAAACCCTCTGTTTAGCAGTAGGACATCTTAATTGTGAATCCCAGTCTCATGATGAACAGCCATCCACTCTACACTTTGACATACCTCACCTTAAGTGAACCAGAATTTGGGATTTACAATGGTTGATGAGATATCAGAAAGCCCTGCTCAACCCTTGCTTCCACATGATCTGCCCCAGATCAGGAAAATAATGAGGGCAGGCGGCTAATCTCAAAGAAGATCTAAACAAGATCAAACTGCACAAAGCTGACAAACTTTAGAGGAACATTGGTGCTTTCAGGTGACTAAAAATGATACACACAATCCATCCATCCATTGTCTGTACTCTACATACCCTTTTCAGGATCGCTGGGGGCTGGAGCCTATCCTGGCTGACATTGGGCGAAAGGCAAGGTACACCCTAGACTAGATCAGACGATCACAGGGCCACAGACAACCATTCATACGCTCAGCCACACCAAATAACCAGCAGGCATGTTTTTTGGTCTGTGGGAGGAAGCTGGAGTGCCTGGAGAGAATCCACCTAGGCATGGGGAGAACATGTAAACTCCAAACCTCAATCTGGATGAAGATGGTGCAGAAAATAAGCATTATGTGTCAGTTAGTTAAAGGGACAGTTCAGTTTTTTTGAAGTGGGGTTGTATGAGCTCCATATGGCCACTAAGTACATTAGATGCAGTAGAATGTTCTCTCCTCTCCCTCAGTACGCCACAGTCTGTAAGAGTCTGTTACGCAGAACTAGCTGCAAACAGGGAAGTATTGTACCAAATACAAAGGGTATTTTCTCCTCCTACAAGAACTCCCATCAAAAAATAATACCACAGTTTAAGAGTACGTTACCTAGAAATTGCATTAACTTTTTGGAAAAATAAAGTTTATCTAGAACTAACCGACTCATGTCACGTATTCCTCCACGCAGCGCTGCCGCTCAATGCTAATACACAACAGTAATGGTTGTGTGTGTGTGAGACAGAGAGAGAGACACACACACACAAGTAGTATGCAATGTTATGGTAAACAGCGTCATCTACTCTGCTTGTCTCTGAAAGATCATTATTACTTACTTTGAGGATAAACTGTCATTAGGTCCTTCAGGTTTGGGACGTTTTTTCCAGTTTATCTTCGGGAAATTGAAGAATGTCCGCAAAACTCTGGGATTCAGAAGAGCAGGGAAATCTGTATGAGTGATGCAGGCGGTGTGAGAGTCTCCAGTATCCTCTGACTCAGACAGATCCTGAGGTTGGTCTGTAACCAAGTTCCACTCGTGGCAGCAGTAGCACTCGGGGTCCGTGGGCATTGAGTCGCAGCTTATACACTCTCACCACTGTGTATTTCGGACTCTTTATTGATCTCCAGTTTCCACCGATGTTTCCTCTCTGTTTCCTTCGGCCTGTTCGGTCTCCATCTGCAGCAGCTCTTCTTCTGTGAACTCCGCTTCATAAAGATATCCTCTTTGCTTCAAAGTGAATGGAACTTCATCATCGCTGTCATAATCACTTGTTTTTAATTTCCTATGTTGTCTCTTCCTTGCAACGCTAAGAGTCAGAATAAAAGAATTACAATACTTGATAAAAGTTACACAAGGCTACAACCGGCGCCTGAAGTCGCTATCCTGTTATGTTGACAACAGCTGAGAGGGAGGCGGAGTGATTCAGTGGCTCATGGCAGCACGGAGTGGAGGAATATATAACGTGAGTCGGTTAGTTCCAGATAAACTTTATTTTTCCAAAAAGTTAATGCACTGAAAAAAGTTTCTAGGTAGCGTACTCTTAAACTGTGTTATTATTTTTTGATGGGAGTTCTTGTAGGAGGAGAAAATACCCTTTGTATTTGGTACAATACTTCCCTGTTTGTGGCTAGTTCTGCGTAACAGACTCTTACAGACTGTGGCATACTGAGGGAGAGGAGAGAACGTTCTACTGCATCTAATGTACGTAGTGGCCAGATGGACCTCATACAACCCCAGTTAAAAAAACTGAACTGTCCCTTTAAGCAAAAGTTCATGTTGCAATGACAGCCTTCATCAATTATACCTTTTGAAGTTTGTCGAGTGCCAACAGAAAATAGGCCCTGTGCCGTATTCGGCCCAAGCCCTTGTTTGGGCATTCCTAAGTTAGATCTTGATGGTTTATTATGAATAGGTGCTTGCAGTAACACATATAGAGGGCCCTGTGATGACTGTTATGTCGTGAAGCACGTTGTCTAAAGCACATGACGCACAGCTGTTTGGGGCGCAAGTCTATACTTTGCTATTTTTGTTATGCAAATTTTCAGGTGGAAAGCCAAGCACAGGAAACAAAGAGGACAGATTATGTGCCTTGGTTATATGTGGGTGTGTTTTGGTCGAATGAGAGAGTGTCAGCTCTCATTCTCCTTAAATCAGAGGTCATCAAGCGGTTGAGGTTTTGCTGTTTACAAGGATGTTTGGTCTAAATTTCAACCAAATCATTTAACAATCAAAGAACACACAGAGAACACGGTATGGAATATTTTAATGTTCAAATGAAATGCTCTGTCTCGTCAAAGCATCTTAGAGCATTGGAATAAATAGAAAAGATGAGGCTAACACTTCCGCATGACCGTTAAAGCAACACCTCATTAATTACCAAATCTCCGGTTAAAACCAATAATATCCCACTTATGTTATGTTATGTTTATGAAAGACCTATTTACCAAACATCAAATACTTGTTGGCTTTCAAAAGTTTATTTGTCATTTTCCCTGCAGTAATCCTCGGTTATGATCCGTACTGCATGCATAAAACGCACTGGAATGTATAAAAACACTAGAAAAGCAGCTACTTCTTCTGGGAAAACCTTCAATCGTGTGTTTTTATTGTTTCTGGGAGTGTTGCTCGAGCTGAAGTGCACAGGAATAGCACACAAAGTGCTGGAAAAATGTCAAGTTGTCTCTCTGCTCTCTGTCTTTTTATGAATTTAAAACTGAATTATTCAACAAAATGCTCTGATATTTAATGGTTAAGGTGTGCTGCTGTGCATCGTGAGTAACAGTAAAGTGTTTTTGGATCACATGGATGTGTGCCAGTCTCTTTAATACATCCGCAAAATAGAAACACTCTGACCACTGACCTTAGACTTTAGATCACGCATAAGGAGATTTGTGATGAAGTCAATTTGCATCCTGAGGGTAGGAAAATGCCAGCTTTGCACTTGACCACTCCTCATTTATAGACAAGTACACCCCTGGGTGCAAACAGGAGTGCATGATTGATTGCCATTGCAAAGATGACACCTGAATCAGGCAGAAATTACAGAGGACACCTGTGCTTCCTTCAAAACTGTTTTGTGATGGGCTTCAGATAGGGCCATACAGATGATTCATTCACCTGAATTATGTCAAAATGAAGCTATTTACATTTTCCTTTTCTTTTATAACTTTAAAATATGATTGAATTTTATAGGTTTTACACACTGGAGTCTTTAAATTTAAAACAGAGAGAGTGCTACCACTGCTCTGTGCTGAATTACATTTTTAAAGCTCAATACGTCAAACTGCTCTGAAAGCTCATAGCTCCATTATTATCATTACTATTATTATTCCAAGGGAACCAAATCAGTCTTTGCTCCTAAGGCAGGAAAGTCATCCTACAGCGTCATAAAAACGAGGTCATCCCACTTTCATCAGCTCCTCATGACAATTACATGTCTTTTAAAGTGCACACGTGTTTCCCTGCCTCTTGCTGAGTGACCTCTTGTCTCATGCGCAGAGCTGATATAATCCTGTAAACACAGTGCGGAAAGCCACAGTAATCCTGCGTTGAAAGGCCACGCCTAATGTGTGTAAAAAGAGTTCTCTGTCATTGTCTTTTTGCCGAGGAGCCACATGAGCCAAGGGTCAAGGTAGTCATGTTGTCCGGCTTTGTGTTGCGTCATGAACATTATGAGCTCAACAAAGACATTTCACGTCTCCATATAAAGTCTTCAGAGAACTTCATTACAGCCCTCCATGCATTGAGGTTTCAGGGGGATGACCACTGCTATCAGGTGAATTATGTTTTGCTGCAAGAAAAAAGCCATCATCATCATCAGGCATAAGACTCTGCAAATGTTTAGTCAAAATCAGATTTAGCTGAGGTAAACAAGTATTTGCACACATATGTACAGAGAGGGAGTTGTTTTTAGTCTATATGCACATTGTTCCAAAAACATTTATGCAAGAATAGACAGTAAACAGCGTGAAATAATAACAATGTGCTCTGCAGGCGGTACAGCATGCACACTTTCATATATTTCTGAATAAATTTTTGTTACTGGCAGAAACATGTAAATGTTATAAACAAGCAAAAAAAGGGTTAAAGTAGCTAACAGAGGCTAAATCAGGGTGTGATGGATTTAAAGGAGGCATTTCCACCATATTTATTAAAGCTAATTTGATGAACTGTGGACCCTTTAATGACTAACATCATGCCTTAAGCCTCAACATCAGCTAGTGGAAAACACAGCAAAACTGGAGGCAAACACATGTTTCTACCACAGGCTAGTGAGAGTCTAAATATTTTAACTTGACGTACTTTGGTTCCCAGAATAGATTTGATAATAGCAGTGGCCCAAAGCTACACTTGGGGTACTTTGTATATTAAAAATAGATGCTTTTTTCCATAAAGGTAGTAATTGTGGACATATCTGAACATTCATCAAATATGAATATATGAGCCCAACTCTAGGCAAAATACAACTTCTTTAAAAAAATATATAATATGGGCCCTTAAAATATTTGCCTGAGAGAGACCTTGCTGACGTAGTATAACTACACTGGGTCTTGTGCTTAGTCTTGCATCGGCATCCTATACAGCAGTTTCAGTCTCTTAATTGTTCTGAAAGTAAAAACCAAAACAAACAATAGTAACATGTGGAAGGAGTTTGACTGAAAGATGAAGACAAGGTTCTTTAAGATGACTTCGGTGGTTTCCAAATTTGTAGACAACCCAGCTGCAATATACTGCTGGATTACAATTATAATCATCTTAGTGAAGAGATGGCTACCTATTGCAACAAATCTCTTTAACCAAAGGAAACCCTACACTGTGCTATAATGTCTGAAATATTCACTTAATTATTTTTCACTCATTAGTTTTATTCAGCTTACTAGGCCCCAGTGTGTTTTTCTTTTTCTGTTTGTTTATATTTCCTTACACTGTCATACATTTTTTGTGATGTTGTCAAGGAATTTTCTGTATTGCGTTTTCTCCATGTTTAATTAAAGAAAAAAAACATACCCTAAAACCAACCCTAACCCCATCTGTGGAACAGTCTACACGCAGACCTGAAAGCAGCGCCTACCGTTCATGTTTTTAAAAGCAAACTCTAGACCTACCTTTTTATTCTGGCTTTAAGCTGATTTTTGTTTTATTCCCTTAATCTGCTTTATGTGTTTCTTACTCAGTTTTAGAGTTAGTATTTGTGTTTTATTACCTTTTTTTATTGTTTGTTTGTAAGACTGTTTTATTTTAATTGACTTTTAACGCTTTATTACCTTTGTTATATCTTATCATGATTTCATTTCATCAGTTTAGTCTTAGGTCCTGTGTGTCCCCATTTCTAATTCCAGATAGCGTTTCCTCAGTTGTTTGTGGCTGTTTGAAGAGTCCTCACCTAGTGTCCTTGTGTGTCCCTGTGTGTGCGTGCACCTTTGTACAAGTTTGACTGATTGATTGATAGTTTTAGATTTCCACTCTGTCCATTCACTTTGCAAAACAAACAGGGAACACACAGCACCAATATCAGGGCCGAAACATGATGGAGAATTGTTTGACAGATCAACACAGCCACACTGGGCCAAAGTTAGAGAGGAGACTTCATGGGTCATGTTAGAGCTCTGACCTCAGCTCAGCTGGACAATTAAAATGTCAGACCGTTTTAAAAGTGGTTAACAAGCAGTTCGGTGCAGAGGGAAGTCCAGATCACTATGATCTTAGGTAGCATAGAGAAAAAAGTCAGCTGTAATTACAGTGCCTTTCTCTCCTTTTACTGCCTCTCAGCCACCCACTCATTATCCAATTGAAACACGTCCTTGTGCATCATGGCCTCCATAATTGGCTTTATATACATGAGGCCTACAAGCTGTTCTGCTCTCTGGAGTTTCACAGAAGCGTTCACAGAAGAACTCCAGAGAATTTTCCAAGAAGCACATTTTGGGCCCCATCCACCTGTTGCATTTCAGAATAATATGTGAATGGGGACAGTTTTTAAAGCCACGTTGGCCCTCTACCTTTTTGGTATCGGTTACACATGAGGACAATATGGAGCCTGTCTGATATAATCAATCCTCGCTGGGGCATAATGACTTGTGTGTGGAGATGGGTTCGGTTTGCAATTCGAGCATTCAATTAACCTGCGGACCAGAGTCAGGCCAAACACTAAAAGATCCAGGGCAGGACAGAGGGGCTTTCTTTGGAGTTTTGGCTACTTTTCCATGACCAAATTTCACAAAAAACACCTCAAGGACGACTTTGCCACAGGGATCAGATGTTGTTAATTGCTAATGTAGAAACTAAAACACTACCAAAAAATGAAACAGCTTATGAAGTCTTATCACTCATGCCTTTGAGGATTAAAATGAAATTAAACTGCATCTTTAACATAAGTGAGTCGAATAAGACCCATGTTAGAATCACCATGTTTGCATATGCACATGATTTTTTGCTTTATCTTCTAATGTTAACAAATCTGAAGAAAAAAAAATGGATCTTCATTTGGATTCAGATCACCATTAGAAACAATGTAGTGAGCAAAGTTACAAGTTACTCATGAAAAAATCAGCTTGACTTCAGTACAGAAAAGTAGCAAGTGAACAGCAACGAGATATAAATCGAGAAGAGCAGTCGTTAGAAAATAAATCATTTTGGTCCATAACAGCTTGTATGAATATAAATAATTGCAATAGTTTTAAGCAGAATAGTCCAGTTCAATTATTTTTACCAGAACTGTTTTAACCATCTATGCATGTCATCATGACATTGTGAAGTTTTTTTTAACTCTTAGTATTATGATGGTATTTCTGATATTTGTGTATTGATCAATCATGCATGTTCAGTGTTGTTTTTTCTGTATCAACTCCAAGAAGAATAGTTGTTACCACAAAGACAGCTAGTGAGGATTCAATTGAATAAATGAAAAAATAAATAAAAATGAGAAAAGTAGCCCACCACTAAATCTAAGCTAATATCATTTTTTGTGGATATAATAACAAAAAGAACAATTATAACAATATTATAATATTAACATTATAAGCATTATTATTTTCACTACTATTATAAGCGTTACTATTACTAAACCAATGTTTTTCTACAGTCAAGGTCAAAACGTCAATTTTATTGTCAATTTCTGTCATATGTACAGGACATACAGAAAAAAATGTTCTCTTCACCCTTTAGTGTAACACTTATGTACATGAAAAAACAGCAACATGAAAAAATGTAGGCTACTAAATTAAGTTGCAAATATATACAACACAATTACGAAAATCTAATAAATAGAATGTGCAAGGTTAAAAAAGGACATAAATTACATCTCATTAATTAACCCTTTAACTCCCAGATCAACTGCTTGGTAGAACAAACTTTAAGTAACTGTATCTTATTCATAAATGCATCAAACTTCTTAAACCTGATTAGGCCATCTATATTTCTTGGGGGTTAAACATAATGCTAGAAAAAAACATTATGTTTTATCAATGTCTTATTAAAGAAGGGAATTTGTCAGGCAGGTAAACCTAGCATAAAAAAACGAAAATGGCATATAAGAAATGAATATATGCCATCCAAAAAGTTAAGTTTTTTGACTCCTGGACCTTATTTTTAGGATTAAATAAGCTCGTAGACTCACCCAGACGATTTGGCGGAGCTCGGAGCCGTTTTCGAGCAATTTAGATCCATCCGACGGCGTTTTTTCTCATGCCATAGTGGCGGACGGGGCCAGAAATCGAAGCCCCTAAATCAGACATTATCTGCTGCGAAACTCACTCCTCCTCTGTTGCCATTGCCGTGCAATGTCCACAACAACACCACCAGTTAGTCCCCATTCGTGGACGTGCAGTGGTTGCTTGTTCTCTGGCCAGCTGTTCGGCTCTTTCCCTCTGCATCCTCCTTTCAAATGGCTCCTCGTCGGTATATTCTGGCTCAAAACGATACAGGCATGCATTATACTCAAAGTCGTCATCAGAAACTTCTACATCGGATAAATATTCCACCACGTTGCACAAAAATAGCCGTGTAGCCTAGCAACAACAGCGACTCTACTCAGCTGCGCTCTTGCAGCGCATCACCAAAAGTTACCCATCCTTGTAAAGCCCCGGATGACCATAGCAACGAAGTTGAGCTGACATGGTGATAACACTGGCCATTCATTTATAAAATGTAGCTGAAATGAGTTTCGCAGCAGATAACGTCTAATTTAGGGGCTTCCATTTCTGGCCCTGTCCGCTACTATGGCATGAGAAAAAATGCCATCGGATGGATCTAAATTGCTCGAAAACGGCTCCAAGCTCCACCAAAATTGTCTGGGTAAGTCTACGAGCGTATTTAATCCTAAAAATAAGGTCCAGGTGTCAAAAAACCGAACTTCACCTTTAAGTGTTCCTTAAAAAAGGACATTGTACCTGATTTTTGTTCTCTTTTCACTTTTACAATGGAGTTGTTTCTTCGACTATAAATTCCCAGCTCAACCATTCGGCAAATGGTGAATGATTTATAAATATTTAGAGCGTGACAAATAGAATCATAATTCAAGTTCTCTTCTGTACATCAAAACATCTTTTCCAGTAGCCTAATGCAATGGCCTTTATAATACTTATGTCATGTTTGTTCCAGAGAGAATCACAGGAATCTAACATCAGACAGAGCATTTCAGTCATCAAATCAATGGTCCTGGATCAATAAAGAAATGTCTGATGTGGAAATTCACATTTGAGTAACTTATCAATATTTTAATTGATAGACCTCTTACTGTCATAGACTTGTGGTGCATGCGTCATATGTCATAACTACCCCTCTTCAAAATTTGAAGCCCAATATCGACACTTACATGTTCATATCTGTTGTTAGCAAACCAATATGCACCCACAGAGTCATATTCCAGAGCAGATCACTTTTGACCCACTTTAGGCAGCTTAGTGCAGTTACACTAAAACTACAATATCTTAAAATATCCAAATGATAGATGTATTGGGAGATGATATTACAAACATGTTTTTGGGGATTGCCTAAAATATGAAATAATAGCAATTTCTAACTACAAAAACACGGCAAGAAAAAAACAGCACGACGTCATTTTGGACCCACTTCTGTATCTGAAGGTTAAGTAATAAAAAGGAGCAGTAAACTGTATTTTTATCTAAAAAGGAGGTGCAGCCTCTAATTCAGGGAGGATGGAAGTGTCAAAGCAGAAGCATAATTACATTATAAACATTTGAAATGCTATAATAATGATTCTAAAACTACAATCAGCGTAAATACAATAATCTCCTGTATGTCTTTGTAATGAGTCGACTTTTTAAGTGATGTTTGTGATTTTACTGGTCAGACCGTCATTTTAATGTGAACCATGTTAGCGCCTCGGTTCACAAGGAGGACAGCAGTGGATCATAAGCACGGGAGGGTAAAATCTCACTAGGGATGGGTGACATATCCATTAAATCAATTAATGGCACTTTGACACTGCATGAGCTGTCAGCATTGTGCGTCTATGCATCTGTTTCTTATTTTATAAACTCATTCAGGGTATTTTAATTCATTTTATAAACCTATGCATTTCACTTTTTAATGTCTTTTATGTATTCTAATTTATTTTATTTTATTTTACTCATTTACCTGTCAAGCACTTTGGCTCACTGAGGTTGTTTTAAAAGTGCTATATATATAAAGTTGTATTGTATTGTATTGTAATAAATCAAAATTTTTGTTGTGGAAAATGTAAAATAATCAACAATTCTATATGTTTCTCATAACTTCTCTACCACTCTTTTTGCTCCCCCTAAGCTGCAGTTAAGCACCTCCACCAGGTTTCCTTCCAGAGACACAACAACCTAAAATTAAGTGCATTGTTTTAAGACAGAAAAACTGAAATGTTTAACTTTTTTTAACGGTAGGGCCGGACATTATTGCACTGGCATGTTTCCATGCTTGTATTTTACAATGAAATAAAAGGTAAAGAGAGTCATGTGATTTCATATAATGCAGTTATAGTGTACCTGTACACCTTTACATAACAAAATTACAGTATGCACTTTAATCACTGTAGAGAAATACAGTTCACTTTGGAGCCTACAGTTTTTTTTTTTTTTAAATTAGATTAAAGCAAAACTTGTTTTGTCTAATTTCTGTGTCATTTGCATTTCTTTCCCTTAATAGGTAAACAAAAATCTCTGAATATGGGAAAAGAAATTTTACATAAAAACTTGGAGATGTTAGGCTATATTCCCCATCCTTTCATCTCAGCAAAACCCTCAAAGACAAATTAACACAGTCAGAGTTAATATTAACACTTCTCATGTGTCTGCATGGGTCCACACCATAAAGGGTTGTTTTCACTCTTTTTGAAGAGTTGGTATTTTCACTCTCATAGTGTAAACGTTGACCCTTTGTGGATTATTTTTTTAGAAATGCACCCTCTAAACAATGTGGGATTTAAAACAGTATACTAATGGAGAAAACTAGATTAAATTAAGATACCATGTTTGGTTAGAGGATGTATATTAATAATGGTACTTGTACAATGATGGAGGACGGGCAGGATGATTGACTCTACAAGTGTCAATGGTTCAGAGTCCGGAGAGAAAAGTTCAGAGTTAAATATCCTGCAGTGATGCCTGATGATGGATTTGATTTCCTGAAAAAAAAAAAAAAAAAATGTTTTAACACTTGTTTTTACGCACACTCTTTTTCAACTGAGAGTACATTTTCAGGGATCTGACTCCATCCAAAGTTTAAATAATTCTGCACTTTCTGAAATGTAACCAGCATCAAAATTTGAACTCTTCTCTATTTCCTGTGCGTATTGTATTGAAGTTAAGGTGGTGTGCCAGATTTCAGGGGGCTCTGGTCGGCCCATGCTACCACTGGATGTGCCCCTGGTCAGGATGAGGACACTCCGTGCAGCAGATGATCACCCTCTACATTCAGACACAAAACAAGAACAAACGACACAAAGCAGCTAAAACTGAAAGGTGTGTTGGTGCTTGAAGGTGATTAAAAATGATGATCAGAGCAGAAAGCTCTGAAAATTAGCACAAATTGTCCTATTTTCTGCTTTTAATCATTGTTTTTTTTTACTCTTCAGCACAGCATAATTCCACCTTACAGAGTTTGGACCACAGGCTGCAGCTGCATGGCCCCCGGGCTACAGTTTGATCGCCCCTGCAAGCTTCAGGTTTTATTGGTGTTTTTACACTTTAAAGTTTGCTGCAGGCCGGTTATAATGGATCAGGGGCCAAAGTCAGCCCCCAGGCCATAGCTTGGACACCCTTGCATTAGGGGATATATTACTTCCCACGATGTGAGACACTCCTTGAGCCAGCTGTTTGTTCAGCTCACAGGCCACTCTAATGGAGGAGGACATGTCTATTCATGACTGTGCAGCCACAGTAAACATTAGAGCACAGGGTTAGAAACAGTGGGGTTTATTGGGATGTACAATATTACCAGAACAATATTGGTATCAGCAGATATGAAACCTTTTCAGCAGCACATATTGAGAATATTTATCCCACATATGGGAATGTTATGTTGGATGAATGCACAGATCTACCACATTGGTTAATTTATGTCATCATCACTGATTGTTCGCTTTTGTGAATAACAAGCACAATTTATTTAAGACTGAAATATTGTTTTTCCTGTTTCACATTCACATTTGTTTCCAACACATGTTGCTGTTGCCATAAAAGAAGAAGATAAAGAAGAGGACATACTTTATTAATCCATCAGTGGTGAATTATTCTATTCTTTACACTCTGTTGTTGAGACATGCTACACACACATACGCTGAAATACACATGCTCAAACAGGTCTGACGCCTTTCCAGCTACCAAACCAACTTCCAAACATGGTTTAGTCAGGACTTCATCCAGTCACAACCTCCGGTTCCCAACCCAAGTCCTCCTGGACTGAGCTCCTGCCGGCCCCAATTTAAGAAAGGTAAGATCAGATATTCCTTTTCCTTCATTAGTCCCACAGGGGGAAATTCCAAAATTTCCCCCTGTGGGAGATTACAATCGAATAAAATGCACTTATTTTCATTATACAAAATGAACAACGAGATCAGAGAGCTTCTGCTTTTTCAGTGCAAACAGATAGTTAAGTAAAAAACAGAATTAAAGTATAAAATACTTATCACAAAGCATAAGAACAAAATATACACAAGATAAAATCCTACTGGACAGTGAACTTGAAAATCTCTATCTACAAATAAAAGATAACAAAAAGGATAAATATTAAGAACAGAAAAATTATATAAAAATGTATTGCACAGGATAGTTGAATAATTACAGAATATATATAGTGCACATGGTGACTGATACACCACATGGTGGCATCAGTAATAATGAGCTCAGAAATGTCTGCATATCTGATATTGGCCCATATTTACCTCCACCAAGGAGGTTATACTTTTGCCGGTGTATCTTTGTCCATTTGTTTGTCTGTTTGTTTGTTAGTTAGTAAGACTGCGCAAAAACCACTGGATGGATTTTGCTGAAATTGTCAGGAGATGTTGGTAATGGCTCAACTTAAAAATCATTAGATTTTGGTGGTGATCCAGATAATCGCCATTAGAGATCATTGTTGCTCAATAGCTGTCTAACTAATAATGATATCAACATGATTCTGAGTGCTAGGTGTGGGTTTTCAGGGTCAAGGAATCATATTATGACGGTAACTTTATCATAGAACTATTGCTTATAGATGTAACAGCAATGTGTGAGCTACCTTGGCGAAAGTTTGGACTCTCCAGGTGCTTTCTGGTCAATATCATGCATCCGTGATTTATAGGCACACCAACATCCAACATCCAAATGGATATTTAGGCAACAAGCCTCAAACACATGTTATGTGGTCTTCTGAGTCCAGTGTTAATTGAAAAGAAGTAAATGTGGGACACTGAAGATCTTCATTCTGTTGTATTTACTTGTTTTGGTTAAACAGTCACCTCAAACATAAAGCCATGTCTTACTCTAACTGAGGAAATCTGACAGAACAACAACAGGCCCATCAGCTCACCTTCGATTAGGAGAAAAAGTTAGTAAATCTGGTCTTCAGATTCATTCAAGAAAGCTGCTCTCATAACAGAACCATGTCGAGCTGCTTCATGTTCACCAGTTAACAATACTCCACCATCTGCCAAAAGATAAAACCAGAAGCTTAAGTTCTGGAAACGTGTCCCTCACGTGCTCAGAAACAGTGAAATGATGACTCATCTGACCCCTCAGCCACAGCTCATGTGCTCCCTCAGTGCCACACTCACAAAAAGACATTTTTAAGTTAATAAGAGGTTGAAGAAATGCAACCCTGCCATTGTGTCCGTCTCTCTGAAGTTCTTAGGAGACTGTTTTATGCAAACTGCCTGGTCAGTTGAGCTTCACGTTGACATTACCGTCAGCTGATTCAAGGTCTAATTTTCTCTTCCAAACACTAACAAAGGAGGATATTTTGGTGAGCCAAAGGCAAGCGTCTCCATCCCAACCAGCCCACAGAGATTCTCTCCCTGCAGACCTACAGGGCAGCATCTCCTCAGGCTGGGATTATTCAGTGTAATACAGAACATACAGGAGCACTCTGGGCTGTAATCATGAAAACCAGAATAAAAGACAATTTAGTCTACGCACCACGGGACGTCCCAGTGAAGATTCACCTCCCTAAACAATCGTCTCTTACTTTATGGCTCAAATTTAAGCTTAGGAGATAATCCAGTTACAATGAAAGCCTCCTAAAACATGATCAAACAAGCAAATTTTGGATACTGAGTTTAACTTCATTCTGTTATCATTCTGTCATTGCTGTGTATTTTCATTCTGCAGCAAAATTACAGATTACATTGAGAACAGAATCACATAAAACTTTTTCATTTCAGGAAGTTTTTATGGCATTGGACTGTAATGTTAAGAAAACCTTCCCTGCACCATCATAAAACGACTTTTTTTTAGACACATTTCCCACAATTAAGTCACAAAGTTGTTATTTAATTATGTAACAGTCTTACTGACTAATTATGCTCCAGCAGGGGGGCAACTGGCAGACCGGGGACAACATGTGGCCTCCATCTCACTCAATGCAGCCTGCCAGTCAGTTTCAAACTTCAAACATGTACAAGAAAATCGTCTGTATTTTAGTCTGATTTACCACTGTGACAACATGAGCACAGCCAAAATGCATTTAAACATGCAAAAAAGAAAAGATTTCAAAAATAGCCTCAAAAACTGGTTTTATTTTATTCTTTACAGGAAATATTGCAGATTTAATGACTTCTGTAAAGGCCTTTTCTGAAATGTTTTCAAAGAACTGCGATGAAAGTAAATCAAATAAACTAACGGCACCTTTAATAAACAAGATGTTTATGACTGCTACCTTGGCCTTGGCAACTTTTATTACAGAAATGTTCAATATCAATCAGAATTACTTATAAGATAAGGTTAAAATAAATTAATTAAGTAATAAAACTGTGTATATTAACGATTACAGCGGGCGGTGTCCCTTGCCTTCGGAGCCTCAGGGTGTAGGGTTTGCACTCTTGCGCCTTCATCTCACAGAAACACCTTTGAATGAAGTCAGGTTAACGTTGCTGGTGGTGCAGGCGAGTCGTCAGGAATGATGAATGGGGAATTGCAGACCCGGCATGAGCTCCAAACCCGACCTGATTTATCAGTGTATGGCATTAAAAAAGCATCTTTAATTGAATTTAAATGTTAAGCTTGTCAAATTCAGCTTTACTCTTTAGTGTTAAGCTTTGAAATATAATTATTATTTAAAAAAGAAAAATATCTATTGTTTTATAAAATTACAGGTATTCTTTTTGTAATACTGACAGCATTTTCATTTTTTCATTTCAGCCCTCCGATATCAAGAATACCATTAACGTGGCCCTTGTTGTGACCAAAGTTGCCCTTCCCTGCTCTAAAGTCATTTATTGTACATTTCAGACAGCATTAACTTGCACCAAACCTGCATTATAGAAATATATTATTTACTTAAGTATTTAGTGTACTGCATACCTCCTCTCAGTTCTGTTTATATATTTATGTTCATTAATATTTTGGTCCTTCATTGCACTATGATCACTTCACTTACCTTTTAGTTCTTTTTATACATACTGTTCAGTTTCACTTTTTTAATTATTTAAAGCCCACCAATATTTAGATCTGTTATGATGATACATGGCTGTTCACTTTGTATATAATGACTAAATATTTTTAAATCTTTAAGTCTATATATATATTTTAATACTTTCTTAGCACACAGTGCTAACGTCATGTGTCCCTGTCTGTTTTTTTGTCATGCTCCTGCTCTGTGCCTTTGAATTCCCCCCTTGGGAACAGATGGCATCTTTTGTATCAAATTGAATTGAAAATTAAGTTTGATTGATAAAATAGTTTCTTGGTAACCTTGGCGACCATGAAAAAGGTATGATATCAATAAATGGCAGCCTTACTGTCAAATGATAAAAAAGCAGAGGAGATTTAAGGAAAAGTTAAGTGCTACTCCAAGTGAAACAAAAATGACATTAATCAAATTTTGCCTTTATCTTCTCAAAATGTTTTCCCAAACCAAACAGAATTTCCCTCTTAAAGTTAGAGTGCATGTCATAAAATGTTGACTGTGTAGTTTGTCTACATAAACACTGAAAGCTGAGCTATTTCACAGCTTATTGACATGGAGCTCTCTGATCAATATTTAATCTCATTTAAAAAAACAACTATTAGCCTAAACATGTGCTTGTTCAAAACCTGACAGGGCCTTCCATCATGAAAACTGTACGTTTTCAGTATTTATATTTTCAAACATTTTAACAACCAACAATTGAAGTGAAGAAAAAAACTTGATTATTAATTTTTAAATCTTCTGCAGAAAATCATTTAAATTAATCCATTTAATATATTGTCCAGCCCTAGTGCTGCTATAAAATAATCAATCAGTCAGTCTGGTTTAATGTAGGGATTAGTGACGTCATCTCACAACTTGGGGAAAAAAAAAACATTTTATATTTGGGTTCAACCTGTCTGAGTTCATTAATGTAGAAATGGCGCCATCTGTTGGTAAAACGCACCAACAACAACCAGAAAAGTGCAGGATCCACTGCAGTGAGGTTAACGTTTCACAAGTTTTTCACACTTTCTAAGTACAAAGACAAAAGAGAAACAGACAGAGAGAGAAAGAAGAAACATATTCTCTGTACTAATTTAAAAAATATGTATGACTGAACATCAGTACTCTCATTGTATTTGAACAAGCTCTGGATTTTTGTGCTACCCTTGAAACTTCTGATAGAACAAATGATCCTAAAGACAGTTTAGGCAACACTGCAATGGCAAAGGTCACCCCAGGGTCAAATGGCCACACCAGAGGCCACCAAGAACCCTGAACTATGAAACTGGCTTTTTGATTGTAAGATATGGGACTGATGTACCGTACTTAACAAATTTATTAGACCACCTTTCATTAAAACAAAAGAAACATATATATTTCGGGAATCTTTCAAACCTGATTAAAACTGAAAATGTCATTGGACAAACATTTTGAGCAGAAAAGAAGATTTTCAAACTAAATTCACCATTTAATTCCCAAATCTGAGCCGCTCACTGGACTTCTCTGAGAAGTCAGAGATTAATCAGGCACAACATCCAGCCAATCAAAATGTATTTTTCTGTTCAAAGACACCAGTAAATAACTTTAACAGGAAACATCTGAAACATCTTAATCAAGAAATAATAATGTGCATAGGGCTGGTCAATACGGCCTAAAAATAAAATGCCTGATTTTATTTTCACATAAATATACATATATACATACATAATGTATGTATATACGTGTATATGTGTGTATGTATGTGTGTATGTATATATATGTATGTATATATGTATCATACACATATATACATACATACATATAAATACATACATAATGTATATGCGTGTGTATATATATTATTTATATACATATATAAATATATGTATATGTATATATATTTATACACGTATATACACATATAGATATATAGATATAGATATATAGAAATACACACACATATATATACATATGTATATAATGACCTGCACAGGATGATTGAATATTCACAGGATAAATATATTGAACAGAATAAATCTTCACAGAATGATTTTGTTGCACAGGATGGATGAATATTGAGGTAGAATTATAACAGAGCAGCAGCAGCAGTGACAGGTATATTGCACATTTTACATCATATTGCCATTACGTGTTTTTATTCTCAATACAGCACCCTTTTATTATTTATTTTTTTACTACATTTTAAATTATTTTTATTCTGTTTGGTGGTATTTTTTATTTTACACTTTAACCTAACCTCCAGTGTTTTAAACCTTAAGACAGTGTTTCCTCGGTGTGTACTGGGTATATACATTTTCTTGTTCTACCAGTGTCTTTTATTCATGATGCATTTTTCAAATACTGTGTATGGATTGCAGAGTGTGTGGGTTTGGGTCACACTTCCTTTAATCTTCTTTTTATTTATCTGTCTGTTTGTAAAGCACTTTGTGCTGCATTTTCTTGTTTGAAAGGGGCAATATAAATAAAGTTTGACTGATTTATTAATTGATAATAGAGGCCCCTATTGGTCATGAGCCCCCAGACTCTACGTTCCTTCCGTGCGCCCCTGCTCCGTCCACTTCAGTTCTGACCTCTGACCGCTCAGCGGGAGTCTCCTGACCTTCAAACATTCACCCCAGCTTATATAACATCCTGCTCCACAGCTCAGCCCTGGAGCTCTGACTAAAGACAGAAGAGCGGGACCTCCATCGTTCATAAGCTATAGGGTTTATGAAGAGAGCGCGTGCTCTCAGATTTCCCGGTGAAGACGTCACTTTCTCCTGACGCACGCACGGAAGTGACCACTTGTGAAAAGCTCCTATAAGAGCCGGTTACCCTCAGATTACATAATATCAGCCCGACAGAGCTCCTCCGCCGACCTGACGGACTCACCCCGGACAAAACAGAGACAGGAGAACCTCAGGAGAACCACAAGAGAACCTCAGGAGAACCTCGGGAGAACAGAGAAGCATGGAGTGCAGCAGCCAGACCTCAGCCGGGTCCTCCTGGAGGGACTGCTGCTCCCTGACGCGGCTCCGCAGGATCGTTCCTGTCGGCTTCAAGGCAGAAATAATCGAGCTGTCCACTGTGGCTCTGCCTGTAGTGAGTACAAGTTTGAGGAAGTCACCATCAAAGTTATCTCCCTGTTTTTAAATTTACATTTCTTTTATTATCTTTATTATTTTTATTTTCATTTATTTATCATTTTAATTATATCTTCCTCTCCTCCTCAGGTCATGTCCCAGCTCATGGGCTTTGCTATCAGTTTTGTCAGCACCGTTTTCTGTGGTCACCTGGGCAAGACCGAGCTGGCTGGAGTCGTTTTAGCTATAGCTGTAAGTAGTTCTGGCAAAAAATCACAACACCACTTATTTTAATTGGTATTAAAATAACAAATATTAAACCCAATCACTCACTGAATTTGAGTTCCCAACATTCAGTGCATTTTCTTGTCTTAAACTCTCTAAACATGTTGGCAATATATAAAAAAAACTTTGAAAGAAAAGCAATTTTGATTGTGAAAATATGAATATAAAATGTAAAATAGATAAATAAAAATACATCGACTATTCTATTTGAGGTGAAGTGATGTACTCTTAAAGCCAAAACACAACTACAAACATCAAACCATTCACCACAACATGGTACGTGACATATTAATTGTTTAACCTTGATTATCTTGCAATAACAGTAACTGTACTTGATTCATTTCCCAGCCCTAGCTGTAAGTACAGAAATTAATTGTTCTTCAGCAGGGATGGGAAGCAAATTGAGCTGCTTTTATATTTACTCTTTTTAAAATTAATTAATTTATTTATAAAAATCTTTTTATTAGGGAAGAGAATAGGGGGAAAGTACATAACAGAATAGCAAATAAAATATTCCCCTTTTTTGTTCTGAAATGCAAATAAAAACAAATAACACTGCCTCTGTGCAAAATAAAAAGAGAAAGAAAATAAATGAAAAACTAACAGTACATCATCATATATGGATAACCAGTTGAGTATTACATACTGATGCAGAGAAAAAAGTTAGAGAAAAAAGGATAAAAAATCAACGTTAAAATTGGACTGGATAAATTAAAGAAATATACATAATGAAAAGTAATTAATATATGATGTGAATATTAAGTTAAACAAAAAAGAATATCTATGAGAATTTAAGAAAACAAACGAGTAAATGAAAAAAAAAAATTATCTATAGGATTTAATAGAATCCTGTAGATAATTTTTCAGTTAAGCAGATCAAGTAAAGTTTCAGAAATGACAAAACAAGTTTAAGACACAGAGATGTTGTAGATTTCCAAAGCAGTAAAATGAGTATATACTTTTAAAGAGTTTACAAAATGTTACTTTAACTGTTTCAGAGGGGATATTGTAGCCTACTTTGTACCGTGTCCCATGGGCATGAACAAAAATAATTTAGAGCCAACATTTTCAAAAATTATAATAATTTTATATCACAATATTAAATGTACATCAACGAAGAGTTGTCATGATACCAAACCATGAATTTTTTTTTTCATTCACAAAATCTGCTTGGAAAACATTAACATGGTAATATTGCCTATTGGAAAGAGCTGTTACTGTTTCTGTAAAGCTTTCATAAGAAATAAAAATGTATTCAAGAGGTAAATTATACTTAAATTACTTGTAAAAACTTTATTACCTGCATTCAAAAAAGAGCAGAAATTGCCCTGAGTTATATTTTTAGCTTGTAAACTTCAGTATAAGCATTTTTATTTGAATCCACATATAAAAATCAGAGTAGGGTAGTTGTTAGATTGGGATCAACCCACAAACTCCTCAACTCTTGCAACATGTAAGGACAAAACTAACGTGGCCCTCAGGTAACTAAAGTTGTCCATCCATACATAACAGACAGACAGATGCTGGACAACCATGACTTCTTAGTTTTAGTGTTTTGTCATTGGTATACTCAGCCATAAATGTAAACTTTGACCCACAGCGTGAACAAAGTACATTTTCACTCGCATCCATAATCTGTAACTTCCTTATATCAGGTCAAATTACCCCTCTGTGGTTTTATTGTTTTCTGTTATCTGGGTCAAACTCTATCGCCCACTATATCAACATAAAGTGACACAAAAACAGGCTGACTCATCACACCACAGCTGCTGTTCTTTGAACATGACACAGAAAAGAGTAATCGAGGTATTCAGGACGAAGCAGAGTGATTCAGGACTTTACAGTTAATCTAAGAGAGAGCTTCTTCTTACTGTACTCGAGTAGTATTTTATTAAAGTAACTGTACTTCAACTTAAGTACAAACATTTCTGTATGTCTCTTCTCTAAAGTTTGAATTAAACAGCAGCCTCTGATCACTTAATCTTATTTTGTTGTTTTTAAGGGCACTGTTTTACACGTTCTTTGGTAATAAAAAACATTTTTATCCGTGGAGCACTTTTCAGCTTTTAAACTGCTTCACAAAAGACATCCGAACATGATGACAAAGTAGAGAAGACATGAGGAGAAACCCTTAAAATGCTTTTAAACAGACAATAAATCCACAAGAATACAAAAGTGTATCACTGTCCGAATGAAATATATGACTAAGGCTCAGTTAGATGTTATAATGTGATACATTTATAGTTCAAAACATTACAGTTGCCACATTATAACATAAATCTGATCCATATTTTTTTATTTTTTAGTGTGGCACTGATATACTTCTGAAACAGACAGGATAAAATCTAAGACAGAAAAGAGACAAACTGGAACTGAAGCCAGAACTCATAAAAGGAGTAAAACTTATAAGGTAGAGCTGAAAATAATTAAGTAATCAGTCAAAGGCACCTGTAACAGGGAATAATACATACTAGGGCTGGATAAAATGATCAAAATATCATATCACAGTTTTAATTAATCACATAATTGATTCAATAATTTAATTTGCTTTACAGGGAAGTAATTGAATTGCAGTATCACAAAATTTAAAACAGGTGCATACCAAGAATATTCGCTGATTAGTGACTCTGAAACAGGCTCTTCTTACAATTATAATCACTGGTAATTATGTTTGTTGATACAACCTTAATTATCCAGTATTACTAAATCACCAGTTGCCACTATGTAGGGTTTTATTCATTTTTGTATTGAAAACTGACCTTACTATTCTGTTGTACATTTTCAATCTGTGGCTCAGTGTGGATTGAATTATGAAAAAAGATGAAATTTCAACTATTCTAATAATTGATGGTGTCAAGAAAGACAGATAATCAAAAATCCTCGGCCATATTTCTTTAAAGATATGTTTAAGCTTTTATTGAAGTGGCAAGACAGTTGATTGGCTTGGAAAGGGGAGGGAAAGTAGGGGAAACATGTGGCCCCTTTTTTGTTTTTCAGGATAATTTCTTTTAACAGTCTAATCATCAGTTTCCATATAGAGCCAGAAGAATTACATGATGTTATTATACATTTAATAATCCATTACCATTATAAAAACATGATCAATCTCATTTGATAATATGACTAATGTGTAAGTGCCTTTATCTTGATCTGTAATTATATTTCTGATGTTGTCTTTCGTGTATCTAATTTGTTCCAGTCTTACTGCTGGTTTAATTAACTTTGGAAAAACAATCACGTTAAAGTTTAACCAGGAGTGCAGAGGCCAATAATCAGCTGTTGTTTGTCTTTATCCTTAGGTTATTAATGTTACAGGAATTTCAATCGGGATCGGTTTGGCAGGTGCATGTGATACTCTAATTTCTCAGGTAAGAGCCTGAAGGACTCATTTTTTAATCAAGTTTGACAAATATTCCCAAAAGAGAATATAAAAAGCATAACTCCTCTTTGTTTTTAGATATTCGGGAGTCGTAACCTCATGAAAGTGGGGGTCATTCTGCAGAGGGCCATCCTGATTTTGACACTGGCGTGTTTCCCCTGCTGGGCGATCCTCATCAACACTGAGCCTCTTCTGCTGGCCTTCAAACAGAAACCAGAGGTGGCCAGGTCAGTGCTGAACTTTTCATCTTTTAGTCATTCAGTCAAGAAAGTGCTAATGTGATTTTAAAGCCTTGTCTGGAAAACAAAGCAATGTTTTCTGTCCTTTAATAATTTTGATATCATTGATACTGATGTAAACTCTCTCTACAGGTTGGCTCAGTTGTATGTAAAGATCTTTATGCCAGCACTTCCTGTGAGTATCTCTAACCATTCATTTCTCCCTGAACTGTTCTTTCTTGTTCACTTCACTGAGGTTGAGAATCAAGATGTTCATTTTCATTTTTGTTTCTCCTCAAGGCTACATTTATGTATTCTTTACTAACAAGATATCTACAAAACCAGGTAAGCCCCTTATCATTACCGTGAAGTTCGTTCTGTAACTGATCAGAATCTCTAAATACATCAAGAATTTCCATCAACATGTAACCTGACTCACCAGATGGACTGTTCAATATATCTCATTAGTCCGTCTGGGAAAGAGCCCATAGAAAGTGTTTAGGGAGGACAGAACCTTTCAGAAGCAGGTGATTGGATGATCTTTCCATCAATCAACATCCATTACTAAACCTCTTTGCCTTTTGCCTCTTTCGAATCGATTCACGAATGGATTGATTTCAATTCAATTAAGGATATTTCAGCCAGAGTACCAATTTTACTTCAATATGGAAGAAATTCTCAGAGAACTAGTCCTGCAAATAGTAGAAACTAACTCTAACTTTGTGCATTATTAAAAATATTAATGTTTACATTAAGAATTGAGCCCAAAGCAGTTACAGTAATCATGTACTTTTTATTAAACATAATCTGACCTAATCTAAAATGTAATAATTTAAATCAAATCAAACCACAGGGCAGGCAGTGTAAATAAGGTGGCTACAAACAACGCTATGTGGTCGTATGTCCTTGCATATGAATGCTGCGACAGCATTGGTTATTTTCTGGGCTCGTGGAGAGTTTGCTGGTAACTTACATACAAATGCCTTTACCAGCTGCGTTTGCGTTGGGTCCGATGTCTTTACAGACTGCGTTTTCAGGTGGTGTCTCGTAAAATGATTTCGGAGATTATTTGTGTTCCCACAAAATGTCACCTGCACACTGCATATCTTGCATATAGTTTTACTCTTGTCCAGTTCATTGTTGCCTTTGGGTTTTTTTAAATCCAAAATGCATCCAGACATCTGCCTTCAAGTTTGCTGACGGTGCCTTCAGTGCTCCCGTCATGATGTTTTGTTTAACAACGCTCCTCGCCGAGTGACGAGATCTTGCGAGATCTCTGATCTGGTAACGCGAGAAGTGACATGGCATTATGGGAAATTAATAGCTGGTTAGATGAGACTACTCGGCATTAAACTGCAGGCTGCATTACATACTGAGAAAAGACGTATTAAAAGATCGATTTAAGGATTTTATGAATCGATATTGGGCCATTCAATGGAAAATCGATTCAAATCGATTAATCCATTTTTTAAACCCAGTTCTAGTTGACGTGTTAGTCCATGTTGAAGTAAAATAAACCATGGATAGACACCTGTGCGACCTGCTGACTTGTGATGGTTTATGTTTTGCCTCCAGCCAATGCCATGTCATCAGTGATGTGGACAGGAGAAGGGTCTATTCAATACAGGCTTATCTTATCATATCTTTTTTGAACAGTCACACCTCGTATAGTCTGCCTGCTCTCTGAAGCATTAAATATGGATTAATCATTCATTCTGTGATATCAAACAGACTCTTCATACATTTGAATAGCTCTGTGGTCCAAAATCCTGCATAGAGGCTTGTCATAAAAGAGCTAAAACTGACATAGTCTACTTTGTGAATGCTTATAATATGAACACCACATTATAACGAATACTAGAAAAGCACTTGGAGAGTGCAAACCTCTGCCAAGGTAGCTCACATATTTCTGTTAAATCTATAAGCAATAGTTCCATGATAAAGTGAGCATCCTAATATGATTCCTTGACCCTGAAAACACACACCTAGCACTTGAAATCATGTTGATATCATTATTAGTTTGATGATTATTGAGCAAAAACGATCGTTCATTAATGGCAGTTATCTGGATCACCACCAAAATCTAATCATTTTTAAGTTCGGTCATTACCAACATACAGTAGTTTTTGAGTAATTTTCCTAACAAACAAACAAACAAACAAACAAATATACGCCGGCAAAAACACAACCTCCTTGGCGGAGGTAATTAGAAACCTTAACTTCAGTTTCTTGTGCACAGAGTATCCGTAACAGAGCTCCAGTTCCATGAAACCATTTTAAATAATTGAAGCTCAAGTTCCCCTTCATGCTGCTCAGAGGGATCATTGATCACTTCCTGTCGTCTTGAAGCTGATAGGATGACAATTTAATGTCTCACTTCTCTTTCAGGGAATTATATGGCCTCAAGTTATCACCGGAGTGGTGGTCAACCTTCTGAACGCTCTCATGAACTACATTTTTCTCTATGTACTTGATATGGGTGTAGCGTGAGTATTACCTGCTTAAGATCCAGCACTATCATTATTGCTTTCTGGTGTCACATGACTAATCACAGAGAAATCCTTTCCGTCACAGAGGTTCGGCTGTTGCCAGCACGCTCTCTCAGTACTCCTTGGCTGCTGTGCTCTATTCTTACATCACCTGGAAAGGACTTCACAAAGCCACGTGGGGAGGTGAGAACATCAGCAGAGAAGATCGTGACCATGTTTACAATAAGAGGAAACAATATTTTACTTCAGCTGAGTTAATGAGTTATTACAGAAAGTACAGGCTCTTCATTGAAGCTCTGGACACGTGTCACGTGATATGTCAAGTTATTTAAGATTATTAAAATGTTTTTTTAGAGCATTAAACAGCAGCTGCCATCAATAAAAACATGTTAAAAATGTTATTTGAAAACTAAAAAAATCACAACATGGACTTGGGAGTGATGAGTAAATTGATATTCTAGAAAGAGAGCAGCATGCTTTGGTCTAATAACTTCATTTCTTAATATTGAAGCAACTAATTTCATGCTGTCTCATTGTGACATATTTTGCAGTTACCTCACGTGTGAAGGGTGCTACCCCTTCAAAACACAAGAAAGCATATGTAAAAAAGACATCTGTTTTCATTTTATACATTCACAATTTCATTATATATAGTCAGTTTTTATTATTTGTACTTTTGTTATATAAATGTTTAGAGTTTTATTATATACTGTATTCAATTTCAATTTATATTCATGTTTGATTATATATTCAGAGTTCCATAATGTATACCTTGAGTTTAATAGTTATATTCAGTTTTAATTCCATAAATCTGCACTTTCATTATATACTCCTCAAAAAAAAAAGTTTGGTAACTTTAATTCTGTTGATAATTTCTCCCCTTTAATCATACCAATTGGTATTGTATTTTTTACTTTTGGAAAGCCTTATTAGTCACACACAACAAGGTACAACTTGTAAAGTTCGTGCATTTGGGGAATGAGCAACACAGCTAAATGTGGGTTGTGCCCCAATGTATATAGTCTTAGAAATTTTATTACATATTTTCAGTTTTCATACATATGTATATACATAATATACCAAATAAAAACTAAATAGTAATGCTGTTTGTTTTAAAGAAAGGACTCTAAGAACAATAGTGTCTTATTATGTTGTTTCAGTAAGTCTTCACTCTGTGCCATATATTTTTGAGTTGTTCATAAGAATCAGCAATTCAGCCTTTAAAGAGGAAAGAAGTTTGTCATCATGAAACATATTTTTAATCATGTATATTGTTTTTTTCATTTTAATGCAATTATCCTAAGGGGAAAAGACCTTCATCATCCATATACTGTACTTGTAAACTGTCTAAAATGGGTATTTTTTCAGCAAAGCTTTTGTTAATTAAGCATTTTCCGAATGTCTCCTTCAGCGTTAAGACACAGATACCCTCCTAATCTGGCTGTATTTTAAACATGTACCATTCTCCTCCACTTTAGCAGATTCTTTATGAATAGTGTGTCTTTTTCTTAACCATGCACCCCAGTATTTGAACTCATTTTATATTGATTCACTTTTTGTCCCAACAGGTTGGTCTAAAGAGTGCCTCAGAGACTGGAGGCAGTACATCTCCCTGGCCATCCCCAGCATGGTCATGCTGTGTGTTGAATGGTGGACGTATGAGATCGGAAGTTTTCTTGCAGGTAATAAAAGTTTGTTTTAACGTTATAAAGCATTCATGCTTGCTTAAGTCTGTGTAAATCTAACAGATGTTTGTTATTGACAGGACTGATCAGCGAGGTTGAAATTGGAGCTCAGTCGGTCGTGTTCCAAATTTCAAATGTTGCCTACAATGTAAATCCCGTGAAATATGAAACAAATATTAAACTGTATTGTGTTAAACTGGATAAACCCTCTGATCATGCTCTGTTCATTATTTTCCTCCAAAGTTCCCCTTGGGCTACAGTATAGCAGGCAACGTAAGAGTGGGGAATGCGCTGGGAGCTGGAGAAACAGAGCAGGCTAAGCTGTCTGCTAAAATGACATTGTTCTGCGCAGGTCAGTACACTACTGAAACAATTTATCTATCAGACTTAATACAAGTGTTCTGGATCATTAGTCAGGACTCGGGAGTAGACCAAGGAGATCTTTAATTGGGAAAAAAAAGTGTTGCAAAGAGTCTGTAAGATAAGGAGACCATATGTAGACATACAGACATGTTTGATTCTATCACATATGTAAGGAGGTCATGTTTTTCCAGCATTTGTCCATCCATCCATCCGTCTGTTAGCAAAATAACTCTAAAAATTCTCAGCAAACTTTGATGTAATTTTCAGGGAATGTTGGTCATGGCACAGAAAAAAATGTGATTAAGTTTTGGTGGTGATCTGCAGAAGGATGTGGATCCAAGAATAAGTGGTTTCAGAAAGGCTTTGGTGGAGGTTTCTGCTCTTGTAGCAAATCTAGTTCTTTTATGTTATAATGAGTTACATTTTTCATAACTGTTAGCTGGAGTTATTTGTTCTGTTACATTGAAATAAAAAACATGGTTGAAAACAGCCAAAACTGTTTGTTTTACTAGGAAACCTAATTAAAGTAGAAGCGCTCTGAGAGCACAAACCTCCACCAAGGCATTGTCAACATTGTCAAGCAAGTTGATAAAAATGTGGAAAACTGACCTACCTCCCATGTCAATAAATCCTTTATAGTAAATTCCTGGATCCACATACAGATTCCAGTCACCATCAAAAGCTAATCACCACTTCCTTATACCAAGACCATCGATCCTGGATCCACATACAGATTCCAGTCACCATCAAAAGTTAATCACCACTTCCTTATACCAAGACCAACATTTCCTGAAAACAACAGACATAGGCTGGCAACTTCCTTGATGGAGGCAATAATAATAAACTGTAAGAAAATATATCCTTCAATGGCTCCCGTACTGCCGTGTTAATTTTGAGAGCGCTTTTTAATTTAGTTTTAGTCTTTGCCTAAAATATCTTTTAGTTTCAGTCATAATTTAGTCATCTAAATTATTTAAATTTTAGTCTAGTTTTAGCTGATGAAATCTACTGTAAATTTAGTCGACTGAAATGTGAAGTGTAAAGTCTAAGGCAATTTTTATGTTTTCTTGAATTTCTGATTTCATGTTTTACACTTGGATCCCACCGCCATAAAGCTAAGGCAGTTGTAACTGGATGTCCCTCTTAACTCATCCAACCTTTCCACACAACCAAAGTAGCTGTGATTAGATATATTCCTAACTTGTACGTACTTTCTACATGACCAAATTAGCTCTGATTTGATTATGTCTCTGTCAAACATTTTAGACTAGTTTTTATTTGTTGATGAACATGTCAGTTAATTTAGTTTTAGTTTTTGTCAATGTACATTTGTTTTTTTTTAGTTACAGTCTAGTTTTCGTCAGGGGAAAAAACGTGGTTGACGAAAACTATGACGAAACTAATTAGTCGATAAAATTAACACTGCTGTACTGATAGACTTTTTAAACATGTTTGTCCTGTCTCTTTGCTCATTCATGTGTTTATTTCATTCAAGGTCCAAAGTACAGCTTTTTCTTTTCAAAAATTTGAGTTGTTGACATTTTTAGGAAGTTTGAGTCTCAATTTCAAAGACGTGATGGTTGAGAATTTCAATCTAATAGGGATGCACAATATTGAATTTTTATCACTATCAGATATGCCGATATTTCTGAATTCATCATCCCCTTTAGAGATACCGATATTTTTGACAAGAACACAAAGCCTTGACTGTGTGAAAACTGACTTGTTGCTTGCAATGTGACAGTCTATTTTTGTAAAGAATAGATGAAAAACAAGAAACACTTTGCCTCTACAAAAAAAAAAAAAAAAATGCCGTTACAGGCTATAAAAGGGTCAAAATGAATGCCCGATATATCATCTGTAAATATTGGCAATAATTTCAATACCCTCCGATACCAAAGTCATACAGATAGTATCGTGCAGGTCTATGATCTAATATTTAGAGAAGTAATGCACAGAGAGAAGAATACAAAATGTATACTCAAGTGAATGATTGTAGTAGAATTAAAGAGCTCAGAAACAACTGGTCTGGTGCCCAAAATCTGATAGAAGCAGACTTGTGTCCTCTCTTGTCTGTTCTTCATAAAGTCCTGTGGAGCTACTCATTGGCAGACTGCAGTAGACCGTGTTTGTCCTTCATGTGAATGTGTCTCCACTTATGATAAATCATTGCAGCGCCTTTAAAGGTTGCTTGTAATGGATGATTCATTCAGTGGGTGCCAAAAGTCACTGTAATAATACAGAAACACTGTTAACACTGTACAATTTCAGATAATTCACAAAATATGGTGTCATAAGTCGTGTTTTTTTCCTTCATTTGTTTTTAAGTAAATCAAGAAATTACTCAACGCTGCCTCCGTATTGACAACAAGCGATCAATATTTTTAACTGATATAATTTCTAAGTTTAAAGTGTTTTCTCTTCTACAGGATCTATTTCTGTATGCTCAGCGATCATCGTCGGCGGATTAAAGGATCATATTTCTTATGTCTTTACATACGATGAGTGAGTATCTCTGTATGATAGTATTTTAAATAAAAAAGTTCATGAGCAGCTGGTATCACATCTGTGAGACAGTTGTAATAAAATGACCCTTGAGCCTGACGTCATCCATCACCTCTGGGAGCGTTCAGGTTTATTCAGCCATTTACACATTAACCTGAGGGTGCTCCTGACTCATGTTGAACACTGATGATTTGCAGTGTATAGTAAAAAATAATACCTCATGTCTCAAGTTTAAAAATGAAGATTGATTTTTTTTCTTCATATTTTCAGAGAAATCAGGGAAAAGGTGGCAGAGGTGATAACCTTCTATGCCCCATTTTTGCTCCTTGATGCAACCTCAGTAAGTATCTGCACTGATGTGTTCATACTAAGGCTGGGTGATATGGACCAATTATGTGTCTATGTTTTTGCTGAATGGGGAGATTCGGTAAAAAAAAATGTGATATTTTGTCCATAAAAGAAAACAAAGTTAATTATAAGCAGAATTCAAATTTACATTGATCAAATTACAAACAGGTGCTTTAATTCACAGGCAGCGACAGTATGCTCTGTCAGTAATCGAAAAGTTGCAGGTTCGAGCCCAGCTCCAGCTGTCATATTGCGATGTGTCCTTAGGCAAGACACTGAACCCTAAGCTGCTCCAACTGCTGCATCAGTGGTGTGTAAATGGGTATAAATGGAGAGCATATGTTAGCTAATGGATAACCTGCCTGGTGAGCTGCAGTGATTAGTCAAAAAGGCTAGAAAAGTGCTAAACTACAGACGCAGCCACTTAAATTTTCCCCAGTTTCCCTGGCAGATACTTGGCTGGTCTGTGACAGGAAAGTGCTCAGACCTGCCCACCATCATGGCTCTAATGAGATCCCCATGATGATGTGATAAACATGCTGGTGGAAAGATGCTGGTCTAAAATGGAGGACTGTGTGGGAATCTGCACAGACCTGGCTCAGGCAATGTCTGGGAGACGGGTAGGGCTGCAGGCGCTTGTCAAACGTGTCTCCCCAGACGTGCCGTGGATGCACCGAGAGGCACTCGCTTCCAAACAGCTGAGTCCTTAGCTGAATGATGTTATGACTGCTGTTATTGCCACAGTAGACTTCATCAAAACATGACCTGTCAAAGCCTGGATTTTCTCTGCATTGTGTGAGGAGATGGGCTCTGACCACACAGCTGTTTTGTTCCACAGTGGCTGTCACGTGGGCAGGTTTTGTCCAGGGTGTTTGAATTGTGAGATGAGATCAAAAATCTTCTTGGAGGGGGAGGGTAATGAGCTTGCCCAAAAGTTTAAAGACAACAACTTCCTCATGAAGCTTGCAGACCTGAGTGACATGTTTCAAAAACTCAATGAACGTAATCTGCAGATGCAGGCACTAAGACACCCCCCCCCCCACAGCTGGCAGACAAAATCACATCATTCACAAGAAAACTAGGGATGTGGGAGCAGCAAGTTACAGGGTGTAATATAGACTCATTTGAAAGCTTGAAGTCATTTATTGAGTTGAACAAGCTGCAGAACACAGTGATCCCATGCATGAAAAATCACATCTCTGCCCATAAAACACATTTCCAAAGTATTTTACAGTGCAAGATTCAGCAAAAAATGGCTGAATCAGAGCCCCCTTCAGTGCAACTCCAGCTGATGACTTTAGCACAGCAGAGGAAGGGCAGTTCATTGATGTCACCTGAGATTCAAGGATGCGACTGATGGAGGGATTCATGATTGGCTATATGGATTCATGTTGGGTGTTGGATGTATATATTTGTATATATATGTATATGTGTATTTTATATATGTATATATGTATGTATGCATATATGTGTATCCATAATATGAAGAGCTTTGTGCTCTGTTGTAAAGTGTCTTGAGATAACACTTGTTATGAATTGGCGCTATACAAATAAAGATTGATTGATTGATTGATTGATTGACTGGGGTTCAAGGGTCCATCCCAATGCTACCCCTTACCCCTTGTCTTACCCCTTACCCCTCGGTTTTGCCCGTTCACGTCTACTGAAGTGGTGTCCCAATTCTCCGTAGGGTTAAGGGGAAGGGCTAAGACCAAGGGCTACACAGCCCTCGAAACGAAGACACACCAGGACCTCACTTGAAACGAAGGAGTATGAGAATTTCCCATAATACACCGTACCCGCCGACACGAGGCAGAGCGGAGACCGAAGGAAGCGCTTAATTTTAAGTAATTATTAATTCATCAAGTAAATATTAATCATGTTTTGAACTGTTGGTCGTATTTTAAAATTTCTCGTTATAACGAGCTAGCCTTCACAGCCATAGCTACGGCTGTTGTCGCATCTGCCTACGTCACAGCCAGCGAGCGGCTCTGGGTGAAGACGTAGCGGGAATCAAGTGGCGTCTCGTTTCTCAGCAGTGTGTTTTCACCCCTTCCCCTTGGCCCTCAAAACAGAGGGCTAAGGGGAAGGGGTAGGGGAAGGGGTAAGACAAAGGGGAAGGGCTAAGGGGTAAAACTGGGCTTCACCCCAAGTCCAAGACATTGTCTGCATTTGGATTGGAGTGGAGAAGGAGTACCTGCTGCTGGGCAGGAGAGCCTTGACTACACTCCTCCCTTTTGCCACATCCTCCCTGTGTGAGATAGGTTCTTCTGCAGTTGCCTAAATCAAGACAAAGTACAGATCAAAACTGGACATCAAAAATGAACTGAGAGTGGCAGTTTCACAGCTGCACCCAAGACTGGGGAAGACCTGTGGCACGAAACAAGCCCACTGTAGCCACTGAATTATTGCAGGGCTAGAAGAATACATATGAAAGATGTTCCATAATGTTTTATTCACAGGAAATTGTTCATCCTCAGACACTCAGAACTTTAAAAATATGTTAAAAGCTGTGGCTATAGTTATTTCTACCAAAGTTTGAAGTTTCATTGAGGTTCATTCCATAAACAATATCAGTTTGAGACTGGCAGTGTGTTTGTTGTACATTTACATGTTGATGTGTACGGTCAGGGGTGGGGGGGGGCCTGAGACAATTTTTGATTGGCCAAAGGGGGGCACTGCAGAAAAAGTTTGGGACCCACTGCCTTACGGATACATTATACTCTCTCTCGTCTTGATGTAGCGTCCATTGCCTGGTTTACAAACTGAATGACATGCTCATATTATATAGACTTAATTTGTGAAACCTTTCAGGACTGAACATTGCTGTATTTTGTTTGTGTGATCAGGCTGCCTTAGGAGGAATCATACGAGGAGCAGGTAGACAGAAAGTTGGGGCGATCATCAACATTGCAGGATATTATGGGATTGGATTTCCTATTGGTGTGCCTCTGATGTTTGCAGCTAAAATGGGAATAAAAGGTAAGATTATTTAACTGTTATTTGTTTAAACCATCGCTCTCAGCGTCTCTTAGCTTCTAAAACATGTTGTCAAATTCTCTCCTCAGGACTGTGGACGGGCCTGTTGATCTGTGTGTTCGTGCAGTGCTCTCTTCTGATTTTCTACCTGGTGAGAATGAACTGGAAGACAGCTACAGCTGAGGTTAGTCTTCACAGGCTTGTCTACTAATTCTGAATGGCTTCAGGCTTTTTACTGTAAGCTGACAGATTTGCTTTTTCTTCAAGGCTCAAAAACGAGCGGGAGTGAGTGGGAGCTCGACAGACACAAGTAAGAAACGCTGGGACATTTTAATCATTTTTTTCTTTACGTCTCCATGAATGATTCCTTCTTTGACAGAGTCTACAGAAAACGTAATTTAACCAGGAATCAAACTGAGGCCTTGACATGAATTTACATTTATGAGGCTGTTTGTTCTCACTCACATGTTTAAACATAAACTTTGGTCCCTACATTAGGGACTGGAATTGATAATATTAGGTTGATACCAATTCAATGATAAATTCTGCTTATCAGTCCAGTTCTTCATTGATTTCTTTCAAGGATATACGCCAACATTTTCTTTGTTTTCGTGTCGTGCTTCACTCCCATGTCTATGACAAGCAGATAAACACCATTCTTTCGACTGTGTGTGCAGTAACAAGGAAGAGACGGGCAGAGCTCGCCCACCACTAATTAGCTTAGCTCAAACACTGGGAGTCAGTGGGTAGTGTTAGCCTGCCTCTGCCTACAGTCATCAGATAAACTCTTCAGCAACTCTAAACAGTCCTGTGTGCTTGTTGTGACTTGTTCTTTTTACCGCGTTATGTTATGTTATCTTCTACTATCTAGGGGTAACCCGATCCGATACTGATATTGGATATTGGTCCAATATCAGCAAAAAAACTGATATCGGATTATATCGGCCTGCATCTAAAATCTCCGATATAAGCACTTCGATACAAGCAGTCCATTCTAAATGATTTTTTATTTATTTAATTCAGTTGTAGAATATGCTTATGTTTAAGTTAAACACAGTGGTTATTTTGCAATTAAAAAATAACTTTTTTTGTTTTTATTGGATTTATTGAGGTGACTTTTCAGGAACTTCTAATTTATAATTATTTATTTTATTTAATTGTAGTATATTATGTTAAAGGTTAAAATTTATTTAACCCATTGGTTAATAACAAATGGGTCATTTTTTCTCATACCTACTATTGCTGACTACTGCTCTCTGTTTGAGTAATCGCACTTGATCAAGCCTTTTCTTACAGTCCATACTGCAAAATAAGTAATAAAAGTATGTATGATTCTTGCTGATATCGTAGTGGATCGATATCGGTATCGGCCAATACTCAAGGCTGCAATATTGGTATCGTATCAGAGGTGAAAAAGTTGTATCAGGACACCCCTACTACTATCATAGTATTATCTTTTTCTACTTAAAAACAGGCTCTGTTTTGTTGACCTACTTCCACAGTGGTTTGTGCTAGAGATGTGACATTCGCGAAAGAGTCGAGTCTTTTGAACGGCTCTTTTAAGTGAACGTTTTGAACTGATTCGCGGTTGTGAGTGAGCCGTTTGTTTTCAAGCCATTCTTAAATTTGCAGGTAATTTGCATTTAAGAATGGCTCGCAAACGAACAGCTCAATCACAACTGTGAATTGGTTCTCATGGTTCACTTAAAAGAGTTCTTCAAAAGAATTGACTCGTTCATGAACGCCACATCTCTAGCGCAAATCACCGTGGAAGTAGGTCAAAAAACAAAACCTCTGTTTTTGAGTAGAAGAAGATAATACGATGATAGTAAAAGATAACGTAACATAACGCAGTTTAAAAAAAAAAAAAATCGAGTCACAACAAGCACACATAGAGTTGCTGAAGAGTTTATCTGACGACTGTAGGCAGAGGCAGGCTAACACTACCCACTGACTCCCAGTGTTTGAGATAAGCTAACTATGAGTGGGCAAGCTTTATCCATATCTTTCTTGTTACTGGACGCACAGACAAAAGAATGGTGTCTATCTGCTTGTCATGGACTCAGAGTGAGGTAAGATACAAAAACAAAGAAAATGTTGGCCTATCCCTTTAAAGATCCCTGTGGATTTTTGTGTGGAAAGGGCAGGGCAGAGGAGTGGGCCTGAACTAATCTATGGAATAAGTGAAGTTTATTGCAACATTTTACGTAGCCTTAATTTTTGTAGTCTTTTAAGTGGAAATATTATTTTCCATTATTATATTATTTGTATTAACAGGTCCTGGTACCGAGCCAGAGCACATCACAGGTCCCACAGACAGCATGGACCTGGTCAGCACAGTGGAAGAAGTAAAACCAGAGGTGGATGAGCGCTTGTTCAGGAGTCTGGTCCTGCGTCGAGGTCTGGCCTTGGCTGCCATGCTCTTCATCCTGGCTGTAGGAATCACTTTGAACTTGTTGATTACTAACTTGGTTACATGATTGGGGGGCAAAGTCTATAATCTAGGGTAAGGTTAGCAGTATGCTCAAGGTGCAAGTCATGACGCAGGAGCCTGCACTGTGGGATCTCACAGCAAGACAAGCACAAAGACGTCACGGATCAGCAGAGAGCCGGCAGAGCTCTTTCTGTGGTTCATCTCTGGAAGCAAAATGTTGCTCTTTCAGCATTTGATCACAACGTTTTAAATGAGGACTCTTGTGTTTGGCTCCCAAAAGAATGAGTCACACTGCAGGGATGTTTTGACTACAAATAAACAGAATCATTGTGGAAATCTCAGACTGATAAAATCAGCGTGGCTCTTCATTTGAGACTGGTGTTATTCTTTTAAACAGGAGTGTCTGTAGGCTGAATTAGGTCCAAAGTAAAGTTCCCTCTATTTGGGGAAGCAGGGGATGCACATACTGCTTATTCACTGTCATGTGAGTTTTCTGAGGCTGTCCACATCCAACAGACAAGCAGAAACAAAAGCTAACTCACTTCCTTTTCTTACTCTCTAATGTGTAAAAATCACATCAGAGAGCACAAAAACTAAGACTATAGCATTATCCTAGCATAGCATAGATCCTGTCATGAGCACAACCGGAAGGAGGACCCAAATGCAAGACTCGAGGCAATGACAGTTAAAAAAAACCACTTTATAAAAACAGGTCGGGTTTGGTACACAGATATTCAGTCAGACAAGGCAGGGGTATCCACAAATGTGAGGCAAAAGGCAAGATCCAAAAACAAACAGGGTCAGAACAAAAATAGTAACAAGACTAGAAGAGTGTAGGAACGTGACTGTGAGGTACAACGAACTGGCAGTGAGACAGGGTGAGACAAGGGGTACAATACATGAGGTGATGGGGAGTAATAGAACACAGGTGTGGGAAGGTGAAGGGACGTGAAACAAACCTGAAACAGAGACAGGTTTGAGTGAACTTCAAAATAAAACAGGAGCTACAAGACATGAAAGATATGGAATTAATAAAGAGACAGATATTTAACAGACAGACATGACATATCCTTTGGAATTCTCTCCAAATCCAGATTAATGATAAAGTGATAAAAACTGTGATTTGTAAAATAACATGAACAAGAGGTCTAAAACCTGCCAAAGCATAGACAAGATCATACCGCAAGCTATAGAGCCCTAGTTTGACAACATGAGGTGCAGTTTGGGGTGTGTCTGTTTATACTGAACTACTTTGACTATTAAGTTTTTCAGGGCAAACAGGACACAGTTTGAAAAGTGGATGGATTATGACCTTTTATTGTATGCGGGTGTGTTGCTTGTTTTGCTTTTGCGGGCAGTGCTTTACTACTTACAGTAAGGTTCACTTTTGTTCTGGACAGGATTATTTACTTCCTCTCCTTTTATTGTGCCGTTGTACTCAAGAACACAGACAGGGCACTGTGTGAAATATTTAAATTATTATTTCATTTGCATAGGCTCCAGTTATAGATTAAAGTGTAGCGCAAATACAAGGAAGACAGAATAAAGTGCAAGTGATCGTAAAAATGTGTAAGAACTGCAAGAGGAATATGAATATATGTCCATGTTAAATATTAAATATTACATATGTACAGCAGAAAAAAAGAAGTCCAAGTGAGCCTTGGAATTGGTATAACCATGAATAATTAATGCAACTAATCAGCAACTAATGAATAACATTTAAATATATTCTAAGTAGAAACACGGATTAACTTTGGTAAATTTAATTTCATGGAAGTAGATAAATGTATGCCATATTTTCACAGCCATTTGCACAGGTTTTAGGTGTGCCTTCAGCAAAATAAGCTTGAAAACCTCTGAAGTAGACAGAGTGACAGTCAGAGCAAATGGAAGTGATGATTATTAAGCCTAACTCCTCACAGCCAAACTGACAGTTTTACTGTGATGCTCATCCTGCATGATATTTTTGATTCCAGGGTGTTTAAGTTGAAATTCACTGGGTGGATGCTTTTACTGGCAGTTTGTTATTTTTGACATATTTCACATTCATCTGTCTGGAAGCGAAGAGCATCATTACTTGTCAGCAAGATTACACAAAAACAACAGGACGGATTTTGCCAAAATTTTCAGGAGATGGTAATGGCCCAGCTTAGAAATGATTAGATTTTGGTGGTGATCCAGATAACCGCCGTTAGCCAACAATTGATTTTGCTAAATAACTGTCAAACTAATAATGATATCAACATGATTCTGAGTGCTAGGTGTGGGTTTTCAGGGTCACGAATCATATTATGATGGTAACTTTATCCTGGAACTATTGCTTATAGATGTTACAGCAAAATGTGAACTACCTTGGTGGAGGTTTGCGCTCTCTGAGTGCTTTCTAGTTTGTAACTGGATTGACAATCATTGCTTAAAGTTGCCACAAATATAATCTGATAGCATTTTTACTTGACATGGTTTTAAAGGACGTTGATTGACTGGATGCACTTTTGGCTTTGTGTTATGTCTGCCATACTTTGTGTTCACGTGCTAAGAACGGTGCTTTATTTATTTGAAACTAGGGAATTAATCAGTCTTTTCAATCATCTCCCTAACTCTTTCGGATCGTACTCCTTCTCTGATCACAGTACGAGCCAATCATTGCCTGAAGTCCTCACTGATGGCGACAGTTTAGTAACTACATATTTAGTATCACTGATTGGCCATTGGAGCAAAGTAACAACAGCAGCAGCGGGATGATGATTCCCTGCTGAAGAATCACTTCCAGCCAGCAACTAGCTTTTAATTACAGACGTCTGCACAACATGTTAAACATTTAATCATGAGGGGCAGCATTACAGGAGGGTTACAGCAGATTCAGCTATTGGGTGAAATACCAGCCGCATCCTTACATCCTGTTGCAGCAATGGTAACACTCATGATCAGAAATAAACATAAAACAAGCCAGAGTGAGCGTGATGTTAGCAACATGCTGTGACTGGTGAGTAAATGTGATATTGATTTAATCATTAAGCTTGTAACTGAACTGTAAAAGCCATCACGAGACCACGAGTTTATAGATGCTATTCAATTACCCCTGTTTCTTTTCCCTCATGTTTGCCTCTACAAGACCGTGGAGCATACAGATGACCATTTACTACCAAGGCCTTATTTCCTTGACACCCACAGCACAATGTGAAAGCAGGTAATTGAGGATTCAGGAGAGAAAGAATAAAGATAAACAGAATATAGAAGTATAGAGAGTATCGCTGAGCACAAGCTGCTATAGCTTGTGACAGTACTTTATATTGGTTGTATTAGCTTGGTGTGCACACATACACTCAGATGGTCTTGGCAGATACAGGTCCACACTCTCATATTGGCAGGCCCATCTGCCAAACACTGCTTTATCTATTGATTTCTGCTTCCCAGTCTTAAGCACACAAGTCTGTTTCCCTGACACCTTCACCCTTTCTTTGGCAAAGAAACCCTGTCATCAATCTTCTACTTTATGACTCAGCTTTCCTGCAAAGGCACCTTCAGTTCAGGCAGAGTGAAAGCACCGGTAATTCTTCTGCGAAGCCCGGTCTGCCTCAGGGTTTGGTGCAGCGCTCTGCGGGTGTGAGGCACCCTGCTGTGCAGATAAGGGTGTTCTCAGAATCGTCCACGTCTAATCATGAGATGTCCACGAAGTCTTTATTAAAATGTCTGCCCTGTCTTTAGATATGAGGTGACATATGAGGTATGGCTATTGAAAAGGAGAGCAATTCTGTCATAGAATTTTATTTAACATGAATATTTTGAATGGATCTGTTGAGAAGTTAAAACATATTATTTGCAAAAAAGTACTTGCAGAAACAGATAACATACTTTAGTTCTATTTACATGATTCAATGAGGTATAGCTTTTAAAAAAAAAGATTAACGCTTTAATACAATTTTGTTAAGAATAAAAAATTTTCAGTGTCTTTCTCTTACAGTCTCTTCCCTTTCAGCATCAACACATCTTCAAGAAGTGGCGTAAAATACAATTCTTTAAAATGGTTTTTACCAATCTGTTTCACAAGTCCATACAAAGTGATGGCAATGGGCAGAACCTTTCAAAAGCAAATCCAGCAGGTGATTGGACGATCAGTCCGTCAACCACATACGTTTCAGGCCAATCAGATTGTAGAACAAACTGTCAACAAAACATGTCAGAAGTGGAGCAATAATATCCTTTCTACTGAGATATGCTTTCTGTGCTTTTATCTGTTTTACATTCAATAAAGAAATGCCGTCTAGATCTAATAAAACTGCTGCTGAAGCTGTCACTTCCTGCTGTCATCTCACTCATAGCTCCGACCTCTTCCAGCTTAAAAGGTCACTGACTGGACCAGTGGTGCTTTAAGCTGAGTACAGTCATTGTAGACTGGCGCTTGGCATGATGGATCTGCCTAATTACAGGCAATCTGCAAGGTTATTTGACCACACAATCTAACCTTGAACACCAACCAGATGTTCTTCATACTTGATGATGATGGTGTTTTCTAATATTTGACTACCATTTTGTCTCAGTTTGGAAAATCCAAGTTTCATTGCATGTAATCACTCCTTAAAAACATTTGGCTTTCCTTCAATTTGTGTCGAAACGTCTCCACAAATTTGCGTTTTTCCTTTTGATCAGGAATCAGAAGTTTTGGGACAACTTTATAACACTCTTTCATGTTCAAATTTTCATGCAAAATTTGCTGAACTGTCTCTTTAACAATGGAGACCATTTCTGCTCTCGTTCCGACACTGAGTCATCAATCATTTTGAATGATTTGTTCAATTTGTTGAATGTTTTCAGAAGTATGCATGAGACGTTCATCGTCTTGACCATCCTCTCTGCCATTACAAAATCTTTTGTGCAATTCTAACATACATGTGTCATGCACATTCCCCACACACCAACCTTAAAGACATAACACTCAGTGTGACTGTGAACCCCAATAGGGCAGTCTGATTATTTAATAGCCATACCTTGTACATTGAATACAAGAGCACATGTCTACAAAAGCCTGTTCCACTTTGAATATATAAGCAAAGATGATTTTCAGTTTACTGTGTACACTAACATCTGTGAGTAACAGGTATAAATGATTTAAAGGCAGGACAAATACTTCTCTTTGGAGTAAAACATTAAACAAGCAGAGCTGCACCACATGTCGGCATAAAGAAGGACAACATAATGATCAATTCAACATAACTAGTTAGTTTGTTTAGTCAGTTAGTTTAGGACTTTATTTCATTCTGTCATTAAACAAAGCGTTCAATGAAAACAAAAAAATCTCAAATATGTAAATGAAAAGGAGCAGAAAGAATAAAAATCTTGTAGAGTCTGCCCCTCTCTCACAAGATATTAATTAGCTAAACATATAATACAAATTAACAAGAGCTGCAGGCCAACATGCCTTTTTACATTTCATTTTCAAAAACAATAAACAAAACAAATAAACAAAAAAGACCACGTTAATTTCCATTTTGTCACAAAACAAACATAACAAGACTTAGATTAACACGTCGCTGTATTTACTTAGAAACAGAAAGGCTTCGATACTTTTTTATAGACAAAATTCGATTTAGCTTCTTTAGTTTCTTTGTTCAGATTGTTTCATAAACTGATTCCTCTCACTGTGACGCAGTGCTCCGTCAGTTTAGTTCTGAATCTTGTTTTTTTGATATTTCACTATGATGTTAATGATTCATTTTATCATTATATCTGATATTCTTCAACACTTTATCAAAAATAGTGACTCCACAAGAGCCTTAAATTCAATGTTTTTGAAACTGAGTATAGTTATGATTTTCTCAATCCTCTCTAAAGTCATCCTTACTTTAGTAAAGAGACCAGCACAGTCGGGGTTAACTGATCAGGAGTGAGCGTGGCATTGATCAGGTCCAAAGTAAAGTTACCCTCAGCGTGAGGGCTCTCTGGTAGAGGCACAAGAAAGTGCACACATGCTCCCACAGCCAGAAGTCCAACAGCTGCAAACACGGTGAGTCCTCGCCTGACGACCAGCTGGGTCATAGAGAGATGACCAGCTTTCTGCTGATGGACACCAAATCCATTCCCTGTTTTCTCATCAAGATCCTGTGTGCTCACGGAGATGTAGGCATCTGCTGACTTAAAAAGAAATAAAAATGCACAGTTACTGAGTTTATGAGTCTGATTTGACTGACAGCGGTGCAGTAACAGTTCCTGAAACAAAGGAAGAAAACTGCATGTAAGGGCTTCTCAAAGTCTGCAGGATTTTTGATTTTGATTTTATTTCATTTCCACAAATAAAAGACATCTTTAGATTAAACATGTGGAGGTGAGCGCTGCACTCAGGGTGCGTGAAGAAATCTGAGGCACTCCAGTGTGGTTAAAATTCATTTATTTCACAGGAATGGGTCACATAAATGCATTTTGACTCTTCTTTATTACAGGTGTTTTAATACCGGGGGTCTCAGGGCTGAAATAAAAGGCTTTTAATCACATCAGAGTGCCTCGGATTTCTGCCTTTTTCAGCTGGAAATCTCGAGATGCTCGACTTATGAATTTAAAAACACTAGTGTGTTTCACAAACAAGACAGAGTTTGTCATGGATGTAAAACCTCATCATTTTCTTTCAGAAACTTTGATTTGTACATTACATAAAATTGAAAAAGAAAGGCTTTTATAGAAGAGGTAAAACTTATGGGTTAAAGCAAGGATAGACAACTTTGGGTCTATTCTGCTTTTTTTTTTACGAATATATTTATTGTTATTATATTATTATATTTTACTGATATTTCAATTTACTTTCACAGATGTGTTTAGTAACACCTATTAATGAGTTTACAGAAACAAAAACGTTCAAATAATGCTGCACAGTCTTCTACATGTTTCAAGATTTCATGACCCAGTTTGTCCAATTTTCCTTATATTTATATATCTTTTTGAGAATTGTATCCGTCTGTTGTGTGACATTAAGGACATAGGGGCCCTGTGCCTCCAGTTGTCCATCCCTAGGGTAAAGTATGCATTAGTTTTTGAGTATAATGCAACCACAGCTCAAAGATATGTTTGATTTTTAGATTAGGAAAAAATGTCTTTCCATTTTTTTTCTGTTAATTAAATTAAAAGAATAAAACATTTTATTTTTTTTGAAAAATTGTCAAAGAAATTGATAATGATCACATTCTTATGATGCATTTTAAATCGTAAATAAAATGTATTGTTCACCTGCACATAATCACAAACTAACACTAGTTCAGTTGTACTTGCAAAGTGTCTTTAGACAACATTTGTTTTGAATTGGTGCTATACAAACAAAGACTGATTGATCGATTTATTGATACTTACATTCCCGTTGCTTTCTGTCTGGTTCCCTGCAGCTGAGCTTAATAACGTCAGCTGTGTCTTTTTCTGAGCTCGTTTCACCGCCTGAACAAACAGAAACAAAAATCCGACTGCCAATTTCTCCTCAACAAAACACTCAAGAGGCAGAGAATCAAAATCAGCTCGACTCGTCATGTCACGAACAGCTGAGGCCCTGCGTGATTGTAATCATCAGATAAACTATCAGAATACCTCCTCTGTCATTTTCTTCCAGTTCAGTTTAAAGATGATGATGGTGATGTAGAAGGTGGATTGGATGATCACACAAATGAGCAGCCCGAGCCAAAAGCCTGCAGAGAGAAAGGCCAATATTCTGTCAGGGGCACAGCAGGCTCAGCTTGTAATGACTGGCTATTTTAAAGCAGCAATTTATTTGGGATTAATTCTTGTGAAAGCAAGAAACTGATGTAAGTTTATACCTAAAACACGCAATTTTGCAACAAACATTAAAGTAACACTCAGTGCAAGTCCTATGCAGTAGTATCCAATGAAGTTGGCCACAGCTGGGATCTTTTGCTTGCCAGTGCCGAGGAAGATGCCGGTGCAGACACACTGAGAACAGATATATTACACATGAGGGATTTGTTTGGCTTCATTCTTAAAAGAGATCTGCCCGAGACACGAGATAAGCTGGTGGACTTACCACAAGACCATCAAACAGCTGGAGGAAGATGTAGGCAGTCATTAAATATGAGACCAGATCTACGATTTTCCTGAGATAAAAAACAAAGACGTGCCATTTAAATGATCATCAGTGTATTTGGCATAGTTGCCAGGTCTGATTATTATAAGTGACTCTGGGCTTCTTTTTTTAAAAGTTGCTTGTAAATATTGGCAGCTGCGGGTTACATTTTATTGGGTTTGTTTCAAAAGTGCATTGGATCTGATGCTCACTCTACTACCAATATAAAATCTGTTTAGAAGTTATACAAACTATTTTGTCCCACTCCAAACACAAATGTAAGTTTTACTTTACAAAGAGGGGCAAAAATGATGTTTTCTACCACAAAGAAATCCTTATAGCCAGAATTAAATTTATTTCTAATGTAGCTATTACTGTTTTCACTATAATAAAGCTGTAGAGGATCAACATAAAACTTAGATAAAAACCTGACTATGTCTGTTTGGTTACAAAAATCAAGGTTAGACAGACTGTTTAGCGATAACAGAGTTATAAATAACAGCAGACCCTCCATTCACTTCTGTATAAAGAAAAGGATTCCACCTCCAACAAATTAAGAGCCAAATAAGAAAAAATAGCACTGTGAAATTGAAATGTAATGTAGATGAAAATCAAAACATGCTTTATGAAGATTTCTCTTTAAAAAAAAAAAAAAAAAAAAAGAAATATGTCACATTAGAAAAAAAAATAGCAGGAGGTTGCTTGTTTTTGGCTTGCTTTTATCGACCTGGTTGCTTATTTCGGTAGAAAAATCTGGCAACACTATTATTTGGTAGAAGTATCCAAATGTGCTGTTCTGACTCACTGATCAGATGTGAATATGTAGCCAATCACTGTTTTGGTAGAGCAGAGCACAAGACCTTCAACAAGCGCGAAGCCAGCTGGAGAAGGAAAGAGACATCAGTTAAAAAAAACATGTTTGGATGTATTAATTTTGACTTTGACTGAGGAACATTTATAACTGACCGGCGAGAGCGAATGACAGTTTGGTGGTGAGGATGGCCCTGGCGGTGTCTCCTGCTCCGAGGGCATTCCCCACACGGGCACATGCTGCAGCTTGAATACCAAGAGGGAACTGCGGATACATCATTACAGACGAAATACATTTAGGAACAGAATATGTGAGAGCTTTCCATCAAGCTCTTCAACAGCTTAATGTAAGTCTAAAGAGGGTGAAATCAGAGCTCCTGTGAGGAGTCGAAGTGAGTTATGACACAGACTAGAAATGAGAATATATCTCTAAAGTCTCTTTTTTGTGTTTTTCTTAACAGAATGATTGATGCAGGGTTCAGTAGTAGACAAAACAATCCTCCAGACACATCAACTAGTGCTAGCTCGCCTGTGGTTTTTGGCTTGATCTCAACAACTGCTGAAGATTATTTGGTTCCCCACAGACTGTCCTGACTGACCTCGGGCTCAAACAAGCCACCGTCTTGCTGTAAGGCACGTGCACAACATACCTATAGTGTACATATACCCCTTGAAAAGAGTTAGGAAACATCATTTTGGTTGATTATTTCTCCCCTTTAATAACACTAATTGGTATTGTATTTTATATAGTTGGAAAGCCTGATCAATCACCTTTACAACGAGGTACAACAGCTAATCGTGTGGGTAACACCCCCATAAAAAAGTGCCAAAATCAACAAAAAAAAAGCATTTTGTTGATATGCCTTTCACCAGTGATGTATTTAATTATTTTAACAGATTCATAAAGATTTTGATTTTTTTCATGCACCCTACTGTAGTCTTTCTTCTCTCACTTAGGCCAAATTTTAAAAAGTATCAACTAATCAAACATAAATGAAGTTGGTCAAGAGGTGAGTTATTTTCAACTGTTTCAAACAGGAGTGAGGGCAGCAACTACAGATTCCGTCAAACCTCGTAACAGTAACTAAGGAGGGCGGGGCTTGAGAGAGGATCACTTCCTTTAGAGGGTGAGGCTTGAAAAGGGGTCAATTAGAGGGCCTCCGGTTCCCGAACATAAGTTTGAACCAGCTGCCGTGTTCAGACCAGAAAAATATTGGTTCAGAACATGAAAAGTTGGTTCCAGCTCGCAAACCAAGACATCATCGGTGGGCATGCCATATTATGTGTTGATAAATTGATCAGGAAGACGAGGACATACAGGAACACACACACACTTTTTACATTTCAGATGCATTCTACAGTACAAACGTCTTCTATGGCTCATCATCATCAACAGTTGTTGCGTGCTTGATTGCTGAATGAAAACAAAAACCTTCAGTAAAGCAACAAATGCTTTTAGAACATCGATACCATTTGCCTGTTGCCGGTTGGTTGTTTACCTCCACCTGAGTAATCTGGAATAAAGCCCTCCCGTTTTCGTTACGCTTGAACTGGTGTGAACATGGGCTGTAATGTGATGTAAGCATGCATCAAATTTAGAGAGACTGTAAATGCAAAAGCCTGTGCTGCAGTTCCACAGCGCTCAATGATGGCCACCATTTTCTTAACACTTCATGTCCTCTAGTGGGACTTAGCATTCACCTTTTTTCCTACAATGAGCAAAAATATTAATCCAAAGAGTTCCTCGCGGGAGCTTTAACTAGTCTAATATTAAAAAAAAAACATTAAAACAGGAGTAATATTAGGCTAACTTACGTACCATGTAAGTTATAAAAGCAATCATTATAATAGCATGTTGTGCAGCCAGCTCGTCTTCACTCAGCATTCCTGACCATCAGAGACAAAGACAACAGAACAGTGAGAAGAGAGTTTGTACTCAATGTTAGTCCAAACAGAAGTTGAACATGGGTCAAGAAAATTCTTCTCCTACCTGCAAAGAATCCCCCAAACTCATAAACCCACCACTCGAAACAAGTCATTAAAGTGCTGGGGATGGCCAGTTTCATGTAAGAGCCCCACTCCTGCAGTGATTCCACCGACCAGCCTGCAGGGGGAGAGAGAAACTCATTTATGTGGCCTGCAAAGCATGAGGGATGGACGGAGTGATGCATGAGAGTGAACTATGAATATTCAATCCCTCACCTCCCCACGTCGTCACATGGAGCTTTTTCCACCAGATGTAGGCAAACAGAGAAGCACAGATGTAAACCTGAGACAGAGCATTAGCCGCTGCAGAGCCACTGTGAAATATAACCACACAATGCTAATGTAAGTGTGTGATGTTTTTATTTTGTGTTATGGTAATATGTGTGTATTCACCTACCCGACACCCAGATTCATCCAGTAGAGAAAGATGTAGTTGGTGACCAGGTTGGCTAGGTTTGCGAAGGCAGCAGTGTACAACTGTGGCATTATTATACCCTACAACACAAACACAAGAGGCTACAATGAGTACTAAAATCAATTATTATTTGTTTTTTAAGGAAATACATAAAGACTGTTTTTGATGTTGAACAGGTCAAACGGATACCTGGTTCTGCAGATAAGACACCTGAAGTTGATGTAAAAACATTGCCTGTAAAAACAAACAAACAAAAAAAAAACCTCTTGACATAAAGGTTAATCTAGACATACCTCTAAATCAGGGATGGGCAACTTTGGGTACAAAGAGGGCCACATCAGACATATTATCATTATAAGAGGGCCAAATTGTTGTAATATAATTTATTCATAATCTAACAAAAGAGACATTAAATATATCTAATGTAAAGACCTTTCTGGTATAAAACATAAATTAAAATATAACACAATGACTTGCAAATCCTTTTTCAACCTATATGAAATTGAATACGAAACAAAAACAAGATATTTAATGTTCAAACTGAATACTTAATCATTTCTTGTAAATATATCCTCATTTTGAATTTGATGCCTGCAACACCTCCCAAAAAAGCTGGGACTGGGGCAACAAAAGACTGAGAAAGTTGAGGAATGTTTTGAACTTGTTAATTGCAAACAGGTGAGTGTCATGACTGGGTATTGCAGGAGCATCATAGAAAGGCTCAGGTGTTCACAAGCAAGGATGGGGCGAGGTTCACCATTTTTAGGTTTAGGTCTTTATTTCATTCTGTAAGTATATAAAACATTTAATAAAAACAAACAAAAATCTCAAACATGTGAATGAAAAGGAGCAGAATGAAGAAAAATCTCATAGAGTCTGCCCCTTTCTCACAAGATATTAATTAACTAAACACATAATACAAATAAACAAGAGCTGCAGGCCAACATGCCTTTTTACAATTCTTTTTTTTCTTATTATCAAAATCAACCAACAAAACAAACAAACAAAAAGCTCCACATGTTAATTCACATTTTTTCCACAAAACAAACATAGCAAGACTTAGATTAACACATTTCCCTGTATTTACTCAACATACTGGCTTTGATAGTTTTTTTGAAGATAAAATTTGATTGAGCTTCTTCCATTACTTCCATTTTGTGAACAACTGTGTGAAAAATAGTCCAACAGTTTAAGAACAGCGTTTCTCAACAAAGAGTTGCAAGGAATTTAGCGATTTCATCATTGACGGCCCTTTATATCACCGAAACATTCAGAGAATCCAGAGAAATCTCTCAACATAAGCAGCAAAGCCAAAAACCACACTGAATGCCTGTGACCTTTGATCCCTGAGACAGCACTGCACTAAAAACTATCATCATTCTGTAAAGTATATCACCAGACGGGCTCAGGAAAACTTCAGAAAATCATTGTCAGTTAACACAGTTCATCTCTACATCCACAAAGTCAAGGTCAAACTCTACCATACAAAGCCAAAGCCAAATATCAACAACACCCAGAAACACCACCGGCTTCTCTGGGCCAGAGCTCATCTGAGATGGACACATTTTGGAGCAACAAACGCTGCCTTTTTCAGGGACGTTCCTGCTCATTCCAGCAAGATAATGTCAAGACACATTCTGCCCCAGTGACAACAGCGTGGCTTCACAGTAAAAGAGTTCAGGTGCTAGACTGACCTGCTGGCAGTCCAGACCTGTCTCCCTTTGAAAATGTTTGGCACATTATGAAGTACAAAATAAAACAACAGAGACCCCAGACTGCTGAGAAAATGAGGTTGTACGTCAAGCAAGAATGGGAAAGAATTCCACCCACAAAGCTTCAACAATTAGTGTCCTCAGTTCACAAACACTGATTGGGTGTTGTTAAAAGGAAAGGTGATTTAATACAGTGGTACACATGCCCCTGTCCCAGCTTTTCTGGAATGTGTTGAAGGCATCAAATTCAAAATGAGTGATTTTTTGCAAAAGAATAATAAAGTTTATTAGTTTGATCATTACATATCTTGTCTGTAGAGTATTTTATATACGTGGGAAAGGATTTGAAAAAAAAAAAAAGGATTTTCAAATAATTAATTTTTGTTTCTATTTACAGTTTGGACATCGTCACATCCTCATCTGAATTAGGGTTTGCCTTTAGATTCAAAAACAAGTATCAATATATCATCTAGTTAGATAAACACTGAATCCAAGCCAGTTTCAGCTGCTTTTTGGTAAAAAATTAAAAAGCATCTACAGGTCTACTCTGGTTCTGTGGAAATTTTTGCTTCTTTTCATCTTACAATGGCAATCATTTTTTAAAATTATCATTTTAAATTATTTTTTTTTAGTTTTTCACTGGCTGGTGGCCCACATTGAAGGAGTAGGAGGGCCACATGCAGCCCCCCTGCCACAAGTTGCCCACCCCGTTCTCTACATGTTTGTAAAAAGGTGAGAAATAAGTCACAACTCACTGGTACAGCAGGAAGGAAGGCTGTCATGTACAACTGGGCTATTCTGAAATAAAAACACTGTTATCGTCTTTATGAAAGATATATAAGTTTGTATACCGTACATAGATGTTAAAATTCAAGTGCATTTGTTCCATTGGTATTCCAAATGTATTCATCACTCTGTTTGAGAAGGGTATCGTTGAGGAAACATATTAAGAGGTAATTAAACACACACAACATGAGAGGTGTGCACAAAATGGTGGTGCAAGGCTATAGTAAATATGTCCAAGAGCCACTTCAGAGTTTAATTTAGTCATATAAACTTGACGCAGTATTGCTGAGGCTGAGCCCCAAAGCTGTGACTGAAAAAGTTTTTTAAGGTTCAGTCTACCCAGAAATACAGCAGTGAGTGTTTCTGCTGCACTGGAGATAAAGTGGGATGTTGTGCAAAGTGTCATTAATCAGTGCTGACCCACAAAGATGTACTGTTTCTTTATGTTTGTCTCAGCAGTGGTAATACCCAAGGCTAAAGGCATTATTTAACACTTTGAGGGACCTTCATCAAACTTCCCAGGTTCACACTCACTAGACTTTGGAGGTCAGAGGTCATTTCAACCCTAGTTTGTGAATGAGAGGCCTCAAGAGTGCTCTGAAACATTTTCTTCAATCTTTGCTCAAATGTCCACCGTGATTTAAAATGAACTGATTAGATTTCGGAGGTTCAGAGTCTCTGTGACCTCAGTTATAGGATGATATTATGAAAGAATTGATTCATCTTTTTATTTCTGTAAAGGCTATTGACCCAAAATGACTCAACAACTTACCAGCGAACAGGCCTTTCATAATCTTATCAACCCCCTCCCAAAAAAAGAGAAGGAAACAAGAGGAAACAAATGCTACCAAATGGAATAAAATGAGGATTTTTGCCGTGACTATGACTGCTATTTGCCTTGTATACTTTTTATTGAACTGGAGTTCAGAGGAGAAACTTCTGTAGATGGAGAGTCAACAGGTCTAAACCAAAAATGGAGGAATGGATGAACAGAGAAACACACAGTACCTGTTGATTCAGCTGAATAAATCGTGAGCTCATGTCATCAAACTGGATGAAATAAGAGTGTGACTAAAAAAAAACGCCTCAGGATGTTTCAGGATGTTCAGGATCAGAGAAGACTATCAGCTTTTATACGTTGGTCTGCAGTGAGCAGCTCTTATCACGCAGAGCCTCGTTGATTTAATGGACATTTATAATCGTACAGATTCACTGTTTTACCAACTCCAAGGACAAACAGAGGAGCTGAAAGAAAGTTCATCTTCAGAGTAAATATTCAGCTCATAGTGATTTAGTTTGTTAAGACAGAAGCGACAGTTTCAATAAGTCATGATAGCACACGGTGTGTTCACTGTTGTGGGTAAACTGAGTTCTTTGTCAAAATTACTGAGCTTGATCAGAGGGATAATCCCTAAACATTCATACATTTGGCTAATCTTTATTCTTAGGATGAAGTATTTAGTGTTATTGGCAAAATTCAAATTATTGGCCTGATTAGGTGGATCCAACTGCTGTGCAAGGTCAGAAACCTGATCATTCAAGTGTGAAAACTGACAGCTGTGGCATTATCAGTGGTTTTGCTAAAGTTTTTGGATGAGTATAAGGTGGAAAACCTTAAAAAAAGCCATTCCCATGTCTAACACGCATGGCTGGCATCATCACCTCAGCCAAGAAGGTTATGTTTTTGCCTGTAATATTTTTTTCTGTTTGTTTGTTTGTTTGCAAGATTATGCAAAAACTACAGATTTTGCTGAAATTGTCAGGAGATGTAGGTAATGGACCAACTTAATAATGATTAGATTTTGGTGGTGATCCAGATAACCACCATAAGCGAACAATAGTTTTTGCTCAATAACTGTCTAACTAATAACAATATCAACATAATTCTGAGAGCTAGGTGTGGGTTTTCAGGGTCAAGGAATCATATCATGATGGTAACTATATCATGAAACTATTGCTTATAAATGTAACAGCAATATGTGAGCTACCTTAGTGGAGGTTCGCACTCTCCAAGGGCTTTCTAGTACAGAGAAATACTTTTTTCCATTTAATAAAGAACTGTTAGCATCTGTGCTAATCTCTGTAGGAACAGTCCTTTCCCGCTGTTGTTTCGCTTGTCGCTCCCTCCTCTCTCTGCTTTACAGGACATTGATTGGACCAATGCCACTTTGAGCCGAGCACACTCTTAGTGTGGATGGATCTGCCTGATTGCAGACATTAAACCAGACGAATCCAGCTGCTGCGCAAGGTTAGAATCTTAATAGGTCAAGTGTGAAAAGTGATAGCCATGGTATGAAATGTTTTGCAACAGTTTTTGGACGAGTATAAGGTGGAAAACCCTAAAAAAAAAAGCCGTTCCAATGTCTAACACGCATTGTTGGTATTATTGGTTACCTGGCCACCTCAGGTTCCTGTCCCATGCATAACAGGATGGCCTCGGCGTTGATGAGGAGGCCCCAGCACGGCAGACAGAACAACAGCAGGATGATAATACCCCGCTGAAGAATCACTCCCACCCGCAGCAGGTTCTTTCCTCCAAATGTCTGCACAACACAACAGAGTTAATCATCTCAGCAAAGAGAGTAATGAATGGTTAAAGGTTTGGACTGGAGTTCATTTGTGGGGTAAAGGTCAAACCTGAGACACCAATGTATCACACGCGAGTCCCAGACCACATCCAGTGGCTGCAGTGGTTACATTTATGGTCTGCAATAAAAAATAAACACACATGAATGCAATTTTTCTATGACTTGTTCAATAAAATGTACTAAATATTGATTTAATCATTATGCTTGTAACCGGATTTGTAAAAGCTATCAAGGGTTCGTAGTTGTTACATTCAATTTTCTCCCTCAAATGGCATTTACTCTTTTCTTCATGTTAGGCTCTGCAGCTCTGTGGAGCATACAGATGACCACTTACAGCAGACGCTAGTCCATAGCCAGCCATCACATCATTTCCCAGACGCCCACAGAACATTGTAACCACAAATGGAAGCAGGTAATTGAGGATTCGAGAGAACAGCTAGAAACACAAACAGAGAATATGAAGCAGTCTGTAGCAGCCACTATCTCACAGGTTATGTTCTGTGCAAGACAGGAATTAGAAGTCGACATAAATTCCTGCAACAACGTGTCACACTGTCATCACAGTTTGAAACCTAGCAAACACAGCTCTGATTTGACTCCTGTTTTATTACAAACTCAAACAAAAAGTCAATTATTTCTGACATATCAAACAAAGCGCTCTGATCAGTCTTAAATAATAATGTGATGGATCTGCAAACAGAGCTGAATCCCTACCAGAGGTCCTGTCATCCTCAGGATGTGGTACAGTTCTTCTCTGTGGGTCAGTGGGATCCTGCTGCGCACCCACCTGCAGCAGAAAAGCCTGTCACTGGTCCCCTCCATGTTTGCAGGATCAGGCTTTTCCAATGCTGGGTCCGTCTTCCCTGACATGTTTGTATCTTTGACAGCAGGGTAGAATTCATCACTGGGTAAAGTACTTTGACACCTCAAAAGGTTACTAATTAATTCATTCTCGGTTAGTTTCTCACATTGCATTTCAGGTGCAACTCTGTGAGCAAACGCTAGAAGCGAAAAAATATGTTAATGAGTGTGAAACGAGTGATGCAGAGACTTTTTTGGAATTTATTTTGTATTTGAACATTACAAAACACATATAACATTAATTTGACATTTTCATATATTTTTTTCTTCCAAAAGTCTTCCTTTTAATAATGTTCATTTCTTTCTTGTCTTACACTCCAGCTGCAACAATTATAGACCTTTATTATAAACACATACGTCATCATAACATAAATATAATGCAAAGCCATTGATCAAAAATAATCAGTAAATAATAAAATGAAATTAGATCAAACAATAACAGGAATAATGTAAAAAAAAGGAAGAAAGGTAGAGAAAAAAAAAAATTGGTCTATGTCACACTTTTAGTATGCACTCTAACATTGTATTATTGCAGTAGCAGTGGCATTACTAGCCACCATCTCTTTAGAAATTTTGGCATCTGAAGTTGGAAAATGGATTTTTTTTTTTTTTTTATCATGTCACTCTAATACCTTCTGAATCCAAGCATTATATGATGGAGGTTCAGGTTGCAGCCATCTTATCAATGCAGAGCCTTTTAAAGGGTGTAACTCCAATCTGAGAATTATAACTTTAATTGATTTTATGGGTGCATAAAAAGCTCACATGAATGTCAATTGCCTGTATTTCTGAATAAAAGGCAATATATATGTAATTATGTATTTCACTGCTTTAACTCAATGAATAATTATAAGACCTAGAGCTGCTACTGTGAGGAGCATACTAAATATCTTTAACTTAGCTGCAGTCTGCTGCTCTGTTGTCAAGTGATATGTGAAAAGGCATGCATGATTATCATGAACTTCCTCTGCATATTAATAAATGCACAGGTATCCCCTGCAGAAGTGGAATCAGCCCAATCAATCTCCATCACTTCAGGCAGACAGGTGCACCACACTGCCATGGATTATGAAACATTAACATGTCCTATGGTTTTGTGTCCTACTGAAGAGCGTTAAAGGTTAAAGACTTTGCTCTGAAGCATTCAAAATGAGATGAAGCCGTCTGCTCTTATCAAGCTCAGACCTCATTCATCAAACCATCTGCAGCACAGTGACAGCATGCAGCTCAAGCATGTTTCTTTTCTATATTCAGGATGAGTTCATTTTTGCATATGCAACATGTGGCGATATAATTCTAGAGTAAGAGGATGTGTCCATGTAAAGGATGTCGTCCTGCATCCAGAAAGGTCTCATTCTTTACTAACCCAATAAAATAGCTGGATCTGCCAGATGCCATTTGACATCAGGCATATCCATCTTGCAAAGCTTCAACCTGAAACATTTGTATTTCAACCTTTAAGCATCCTTTTAATGGAAAATAGGTAGTTGTTATGTGTGTGGTTTAGTTATACTGAAAGTAAGAATGAGCTGTAAGACTTCAAAAGGTCAAAACAAATGTGACAGACAAAACATTTCTTAAATCAGCTTCTCCTTTAAGTTGATTCTGACCTAAATCACAGAATTCTGAGACTTAGGTAAGAATTCTGACTTTTATCCCAGAATTATCAGACAAAAAAAAAAATCATAATTCTGATTTAAATCTAGCAAAAATGACAATAATCACCGAATTCAGAAAAAACGACTACTAATTCTGAGATTAAGTCCAAATTTTGACTTTAATCCTATAACTATAAGACAAAAAAGTCAGCTTTCTGAATTAAATCTCAAAATTGTGATTCTGGCTTTAATCTTAGAATTCTGGGATTGAAGCAGAATTCTGACTTCAGTCCAAGAATTATATGTCAAAAAAGTCACAAATCTGATTTATATCTCAGGATTCTGATGATAATGACAGAATTCTGAGAAAAAAGTAGGAGTTCTAAGAATTAATTCAGAATTTTGAATTTAACCTTAGAATTTTAAGACAAAAAAGTTAGAATTCTGACTCAAGAATGAGACAAAAATCTTTAACAATTCTGACTCTCAGAATTCTGAGAAATACATCTGGATTATGACTTTACACTCAGAATTTTTACTTTACTCCCATAATTATGAGACTAAAAGAGTCAAAATTCTGATTCAAATATGAAAAATGTTACTTTAATCTAAGATATATGAGACAAAATTCAGAATTTTGACCTAAATATTGGATTTCTGATGTTAATCTCATAATTCTGAGTTTTTCACAGACTTAATAAGAAACTTGAATCTCTGAATTTTTTTCTAATCCTGTTCTGTTGATCATAATATACTTTTCACAAACTGGTAACTCGTACTGGCCTATCAGGACCTGTCCTTCACCGGATCAAATCGACCTTGAGGCTTGAACATTCACAGTTTCATCTCTCAACTTTCAGAATTAAATTTCAATATTGTTTAAGGGGTCCCACAAGGTTCAGTCCTCGGCCCACTGTTATTCAACCTTAAAAATCATCACTCTTGGTTCAATTCGACAGTATCTAAATATGTTCTCCACTCTGACAGCCTTTTAGACTAAAATAAAAACCTTAAATTGTAAGAGTCATTCATTCACAGAAAAAAGCAGTAATACTCAGTCACACAACTTGCATGCCTCATCATAGCTCTATAGGAAAAGTTTCACCAACCATCTTTTCTCACAAACTGAAACTTACACCTAACTTCATAAAAGCCGATTGTCAATAATAATAATAGTTTCAAACAGCTGTCTCCATCTTGGTATAATGAGGATGCAAAAGGCTTCAGGGAGACAACTTTATGTGGATTTTCAGAGCATTGCTATGCAGTGAGATCTACAGCCAGAGGGGCTTAAATCTGGTTCACTTGTGACTCCCAGGTATCGTGCATGTCTGAATGAGAGTCTCTGCAAATTCATGCTCTGCAGGAGGTGTTTCTCAATGCCTCAGGGCAAAAAACAAAAAAAATCATGCTTCAGAAGTAAGGCTTGTGCAAGGCTGTGATTGAACCTTAGTGAGGATTGCATAATATGCTACAGAGGAATTCTGCATTGCTCTCTAAAACAGATGAAGAATTTGTAGGTCTAATAATTTGAGTCATTTAATAATTAAAGAAATCTGAAATTTCCAGTTGTACATTAATAGTGTGTTTGGTGTATCTACATCAGAAAAAGTACAATTTTTTTGGTATAAATGTCACATTTAAATTTGAATCCTTATATTTATGTGATATACAACATGAGAGTTGGAATATAAACGACACTTTTGAGTATTTTACTGGCAGCTAGTCACAAGGACATGGTTAAAGGCTGACCCATTGACCGCTGAAGACTGGGTGGATGCTGTACCCGAGATTTACATTCTGGAAAAATTATTATTTTCCCTCAAAATACAGAGAGAAAAATTCTATAAAATGTGGTCTAAATGGACTAAGTATGTAAAACCTGTAAGATCAGTTTTATTTAAATTTGTTGGTTAATTTGTGATAACCCCTTTTTCTTTGACTGCTTTATGATTGATGATGTTAATGTAGGCCCCCTGTTTTGTTTTTGTTTTTGTGGTTATGTGTTATAATGATGAGTGAACTTGAATTGGAAAACTTGAGAAGGACCATGAACAAAGAGACTGAGACTTTCTGAAGTTAAATATCCAGGATCTGCAATGGATTTGGGAAAGTTTAAACAGTTACAAGAGATGCTTTATGCAATGAGAACTGTAAGAAATGTAAGTGCCTTTCAAATTAAATGAGAATTTAAAAAAAAGAAAAAAGAAAGGACAATCTTAGCAGAAAGTGCCTCTCTTGTAATTGGAGTGCACAGACAAAATGTGCCACTTCTGTTTATTCTGTATTTCCTCTTAAAGGCTCTGACAGTCTCAGCTGAAGAGGCGATGAGCCCCCTCAGAGTGACAACCCTAAACCCTCCAGGCTTTACTCTGGCTAAATCAATCAGGCTGTTTGAGTGAGAGCCATGGATACCATGTACTCGCATGTCATTTGTATCTGTCACTTGTTATTTTCCTTAGCAGAGCTCTGTAATATGTGTTTGCTGGATCCACCAGACGGCAACATCATCTCTTTGTCTCTGTTTCAGCATCTTCCTGAACATAACAAAGGACTGTAGCCTGCTGACTTTCCTCTCTGCAGACTGTTTTGTCTCTTTGCTGCTTATAATCATCCACTCTTTCTAGTTCGAGGTGTAAAAGCAGTCATTATTAGTTGTAAGAACCAATGGAAATGATAACAGGTCCTCCTACAAATACAGGTTTACACATTTCACAGGTTTGTAAAGCTGTCAGTCAAACAAACTCCAGCACACCCTCACAATCCTGTGAAAAAAATAAAAGAAACTGATGCACAGTTTCTCTGCTTCATGCTCCTTATTCACTTCCATGTGTCAGCTCATCACTTTCTCTCAGCGCTCTGTGTTTGGCCGGGTGACGCCGAGCTGTCATGTCCCGTGAGTGTAATTCCATCTGTGACACTAACAGGGAGTGAGTGGAGAACCTCAGCCGAGGCAAAACCAGCGACACACTTTTGGCTTCGACACTGCACGCGCGATCACATCTTGTTCATTTACAATGTTGATTAAGCTGTGAGAGCCTTCTAGGGACACGATCATCGAGCGTTGTGTTAGAAGTAATATAATCGCTGTTGTTTCTCCAATTTCTTATTACCAAGAAAAGTTATTCATTCCAAAGCAACAAGATTTATTTTTTAACTCGACACGTGAATTCAGATGTAAAAAATTAAACTATGGTGGAATAATGCCTGCAGCATGAAGGTACAAACCTAAATTCCAATGAAGATGGGAAGTTCTGTAAAATGTAAATAAAAACAGAAAGAATGATCTACAAATCCTTTACGACCTACGTATATAATACACTATACACCTATAAAATACACCAAAAAGACAAGAAATCTAATGTTCAAACTAATAAACTTTATTGTGTTGTTCACACCTTCACTCATTTTGAAGGTGATGTCCACAAAATTCATTAAGCGATGTATGACTTCAGTTGCTCAACACTCCACAGTCTTCGTTCTCGCAGTTTGCTTTCATAACGCGCTCCACACTTTTTCAATGGCAGACAGGTCTGGACTGCAGACAGGTCAGTCTAGTACCTGCACTCTTTTACTACAAAGCAGAATGTGTGTTGGCGTTGTCTTGCTGAAATAAGCTGAATGACCACAAATATTGATCCAAAACCTGTATGCAGATTTCAGCATTAATGGCACCTTCACAGATGTGCAAGTTACCCAAGCCATGGGCACTAACACCCCCCCCCCATATTATCACAGATGCTGGCTTTTGACCATTTTGCTCTGATGACAATCTGGATGACCCTTTTCCTCTTTAGCCCAGAGGACACCACGTCCATGATGTCCAAAAACAGTCTGAACTGTGGACTCAGACCGCAGCAGACTTTTCCACTTTGCCTCAGTCCATCTCAGATGAGCTCAGGCCCAGAGAAGCCAGCGGTGTCTCTAAGTGTTGCTGATTTTATGGCATTTGGCTTTGCACTTGTAGATGTAGAGATGAACTGTGCTAACTGACAATGGTTTTCTGAAGTGTTCTTGATCCCATGTGGTGATATCCTTTGTATGGACTGTAGATGACGAAATCCCTAAATTGCTTGCAATTGTACCCAGAGAAATGTTCTTAAACTACAGTATCTGACTTTTGAATTACTTGCTCATGCAGTTGTTCACAAAGTGTTGAACCTCACTCCATCCTTGCTGGTGAATGACTGAGCCTTTCATGGATGCTCCTTTTATAAACAATCATAACACTCACCCATATAAAAATAACCTGTTCATCTGTGGGATGTTCCAAACAGGTGTTTTTGAGCATTCCTCAACATTTCTTAGTCTTTTACTGCCCCTGTCCCAGCTTTTTTGGAACACGTTGCAGGCATCAAATACAACATAAATGATTGTTGTAATAAAAACAATGAATTTAGTAGTTTGAACATTAAATATCTTGTCTTTGTTGTGTATTCAGTGTAAGAGAAGTTGAAATAGATTTGCAAATCATTGTATTCAGTTATTTTTCTGTTTTCACAATGTCCCAACTTCATTTGAATTGGTGTTAGCAGATAAATTGATAAAAAGCTAAGATTGTTTGCAGTGTAAGTTTATTCATACTACATTCTGATGTTACAAAAAATATCATCAAAGATGGTGTGCACTGTTTATCATTTTTGTTCTTTGTATTTTACTACTTATTTGTATTTTTTTTTTTTCACATTTTTGTCAAACAGATCTTTTCTATGTGAGCGGTAACAAAATTTAAGTTAGTCTGAAAAGATGCTTTTGTTCACCTGCAGGCTTTAAATCTCAAAGCAGAAAGACAAAAATGAATGAGTCTGAAGCTGACCCGAGCATACAGCTGATTCCTGCTTTTAAAATTGTTTGTCTTACTTGCACAGAGAAACAAATGCGACTGTCTAAGCCTCTGCTTCCACAGTTACATAAAGCCTCTTAAACAAGATCAGAAGTCATGTCTCCTGATCCATCCTTTCCCAGAACAGTCAGACCATTAAGCTTGGTTAAATATTGATGACTTTGGCTAATGATGGCACTGAAGAATGGGCGCTCTGCAATGAAGGGACACAGCCTGTCACATCTGATGCCACAGCGAGCGCTGATATGTAGCTCTGGCATCTGAACCTCTCTTCCTGAGGGCATTTTTAGATAATTGCTTTCTCCAATGCAATCTACAGATTGTTTTTTTCCTTCCTGTAATTCTTCCTTAGCAGCAGGTTACCAGGTTTTTCTCATAATTTCTTGTGACCCAGATTCTCAGTTGGAAGCAGCGTTGCAGGCTAACAGGATTTTGAAGACATCAGAGCGGCCAAGCTTGCAGCCGGTGACCTTTAAATCATTTTAAGGCTTAATTCTAATCTCACTGCAGTGCACCCTCTTGGTCATATACTGAGGTTTTCCAAATAGCCTCAGCATATATTCCAGTGTCATGATGGCTGCAGACTACTAAAGTCAAATTATAAACCTGGTCAAGTCTCACAGCAAAGCTCAGGCTCCATGCAGAGCTGCAGGGATTATTAAGGTGGTTTTCACACCAACAGCTTGGATGCTTTAGAGCATTTCTTGTTCACATGGCAGTATTTTTAAGCACCCCAAATGGTAGGGTTGTAACGACTACAAGGCTCTTCATCACGGGAAGTAAGTTAGTAGGCCAAGCAAGCTAAAAAACAAGTTGTTTAATAGAGGAGATCAAACATTTTATGGATGATTGTATGGATGAACATATTAATCAATGCCTGAAATGCCTTACAATATAAATGTTAAGTTACACTGTGCATGAGGACACCACATGGCATGGGAAATTATCATACCATAACACCTGAGGGGAGTGTCCCCAGAGAAAATGCCGGTGATGCTGAAAAGTAGAGATCAGCTTTTAAAAAAAATAATACATTTTCCTGCATCAAAAAACAAAATTACTATCATGAATAACTGCAGAGCTGATTCAGACTGGGTTAAATTATAAGGATTTCTGTTTGTGCTGCAGAGCATTGCCCTAAAATTTTTACTTTAAAGGTCCCATGTGCAGAAAAGTCTGTTTTCTTTGCTTGTAATGTTGTCAGAAGGGGCTTTGGGAGCAGAAGAACATGATATCGTATACTAAACTCTTAATTTACATAGAAATGTGCCATCCCTCTTTTAATGAAAACACCCTTTAAAAACACTCTGCTTTTGACTTCCTGGGGTTTATGATGTCATAGCTAAACAGCCTCCACCTACTTGCATTTTCTGCCTGTCACAGGCAGACACCAGGACTGTTTTGAAAGTCCGCTCCGTGGCCTGTAACCCCTACTCCCTCTTTCCCATCAGGCAGTGTTTTTGCAGCCAATCAGTGCAGAGCTCATTATCACAGCCTCCTGCAGACTCCCCGCTCCCTCAGGTCAGAGCGTTTCCAAAGGGGAGGGTAAAAGAGCTGTATCTGATCCTCTACAGAGAGGGAATAATTCATTTTTTGACTCAATTTATATCAAATCCTTGCTTATTTGACACTCAAGGCATGAAGCAAATGGTCAGACAGACTAGGATGTGAATCCTTAAAATATAAAGATGTGTCAAATTGCACAACATATAAAACACACATATCTTCTGCAACTATAGAAGGAGTGCATTGACCTCACAAATTGTGTGCCAGACTGGCAGTTCTACCTGCTGAGTAGCAGAGAGCAATGTCTAGTAATTGATATTGGTGGTAAGAAACAGTGAAACGCTTTGATTCACTAGAAAAGACCTGCGTTTACAGTAATTTTCAGAAGGCCTAATTATTTTTTCAGAATCTTTGTTATGGGAAAAGTCAAGTCTACTCTGATTTATGTTAATTAAACTAAATAGACTTTTGGAGTCATAATGTTTTGTTTATAATGCAGCATTAACTTACATGGCGACTACAACTGAGTGTAGATTTCAGTCAATCAAAGCATTTCCTCATTTTTTCCACTGATTCCAGTGACTAGAGCAGGGGTCGGCAATAAAGTTTCACCTCTGGGCAAATTTTTCAAAGTCACTTTATTGGGAGCCAGAACATAATCAAGTTAATATATAGGGAAAAAATATTACCGTTGTTTGAGTTGATTTTGCCTCTAAAAGCATGAAATGATATATAAAGGAGGGAGAGAGCAAGAGTGACGACAGAGAGAGAGAGAGTGAAACAATTCAAGACGGAGGTTCAAACAGATGGGTGCCTGAGCTTTTTATAATTAACAGATCACTGATGATCCCCTGCTGCCCATCTCATCCATGCTCCCGTATGTTTCTACGAGTTCAGTCAGTGAACAGTCTGCTCCTGTCTGATATGCTGTCAGATAAACTAATAAAAACATCATTAGAGATGATTAAACAAAGTTTTGCCTCTTTTTTTCACCTGATCCGCGCCCTATGGCTCACTCCATGTGCTATGGTTTGCCCTGTACCATTTAATTTCTGCAGCAATGTGTCATCGGCAGGAAAGAGCGGCTGCTTTTAGGTTCATAATTACTTTAATAAGGGCTCACTCAAGGTGAGCTGCTGTAACATCAGGTTCTGCGTTATGGGAACAAACTTCTCCAGCATTGGGCAGCACATTTTTGGTTTCTTCATGTTTGTTGCCCCTCATCACGTCTGCCTTAAAACTATTTCACCACAGAGGCACTATGGTTAATCAGATGATAGGACTCGTAACTTGAAAAATTTTTCTGTTTCTGTCTCGCTCTGTGACTTCACTCTGGTGTGGAGGCTGCAGCAGGAGGAGGTGTCAGCTGATGCAGTGCCTGAAGCATTTACATTTGTTACTGATCGTCAAAGTTTAATTTGTTGAGAAAACTTATGCATTACCGCTTATCCCTTTCGGGGTCACAGGGGTGCTGAAGCCAATCCCAGCTGTCAGTGGGCGAGAGGTGGGGTACACCCTGAACTGGTCGCCAGCCAATCACAGGGCCACATAGAGAGACAGACAACCATCCACGCTCACGATCATACCTCAGGGCAGTTTGGAGTCACCAACTAACCTAATGAGCATGTTTCTGGTCTGTGGGAGGAAGTTGGACTGCCCGGGAGAACCCAAGCATGCACAGGAAGAACATGCAAACTTCACACAGAAAGACCCCGCCCGACCCGGGGATTGAACCGGTGACCTTCTTGCTGAGGCACATGCACAACCTGCTGCGCCACCGTGTCACTCTATGAAAAATGAGTAAATACTTCTATAAAAGGCATTTTCCAGATCAACACAAGGGCCAGAAATTATTACTAGTGGGCAAGGTTTGGGCCCGGGGCCGCTATTTGCCGACCCCTGCCGACTAGACGTTGCTCTTGCTCTCTCTGATGGGAAGCTAGTGTGTACCTTCTGTTTAAAGTGCATATTTACTTTTGTAGGGAATTCATTGTAGTTTGAAAGTAGCTGAAATCAAAATCGCACACTGACCCGCACCATTATACAGCCTAGCTGCTGATTCAGCTCTGCTTTAAAGTTTCGTCTGTCTCCCTGTTGACCCTAAGTCTGTGTTCTGGTTCAGAATTAGTGCATTGTTATGCACATTATCTTGCGTTTGCAGACTGATGGAGAAATCTCTCCTTAAATCTTCTCAGCTCCGTCCCTGGGCCTCTCCAGACTGTTGATCTACTCTCATTTTAATGCATCCCTCACCACTGTGTTGGCATCCAGAAATCACCTGTTTGATCACAGGACAAATGAAAGCCTGCTCTGCTGTGGTGGAATAATGATTCGCCTGATTCAGCCGCAAAGGTGTGGAGCGGGGCTGCACAGGTCAGGTTAGCATTGGGTTGCTGCTAGGTAACTGACGTGTTTGCATGTCAGACAACAAAGTGCTCGGTCTGGTGGGGACTGTTTCAACTCTTTACAACCATCGCAAAACTGTGGCTGATTTTCACTGTCTTCAAGTATCATATTAAAGTGGGAGCAGTTTAGATAATGAAGCACATTTTATGAGAAAAGTGTTATCAGTGATCTAACAATATCCTCGAGATAAAACACTCAGCTGTTAAAGCTTCATCAAACTCTCGCTGTTATTACTCTGACGCTGTAGCATGCAAGGACTCACAATAACTTTTCATCCATCATGAAGAAGAGACACATCTGAGATCCTGAGATCGTATCTGTGAAGTAAGTCATTAAAGATGCACGGAGCCAATCTCTGATGTAAGAGACATTATTAGATTTTTGTTTTACCATGTCCGGTTTTTAAATTTTACTTCACAGAGAGAACTCTGGCATAACATGTAACCTCATTAACAGACAATAAAGTGGAAAAATGGTTGTGACAGAAATTTCTTGACGGAAAAGAAGTCATAGAGGACTACACACAGAAGCTGTTTGTGATTTGAAATGGTTGTCTATCTAGGAAATAAAAATGTTATGATATACTGCACTGATATCAACATACTGAGTGCTGAGTTGCTCACAAAGAGCCAGGTCCAAAACCCTCTAACTCTTCACCCACTGAGGACTACAGAAAAGAAGAGCTCCTCCCGAGGATCTTCAGTGAGAGTCTACGAACAGGCAGAATCCCGGTTCTGTGGAAAACATGATGTCTCCGGTTCCGGTACCCAAGGTTGAGCACCCAGTTGAGATCAACAACTAAAGACTAGTGGCCTTCACTTTGTACATCATGAAGACGCTGGGGTGGCTGCTTTTCTGCCTCCTGCAAATACAGGTAAAGCACGCACTTGACCCCCTGCAGTCTGCTGAAAAAGCATCCATCCATACAAGCATCTATCTAGCTGTCTATCCATCTATCTATCTATCTATCTATCTATCTATCTATCTGTCAGTCAGTCTGTTTGTCTGTCTGTCTGTCTATCTCTTCAAGTTTCTCTTTAAAGTAGACAAGAACTCTTCATTCAGCCACTAAAGCAGGGTACACACATAAAGATTATCGGGCTGTTTTTGTCCCGACTTTTCCCCTTCCCGACCAAGGACGGCAAATGCCCAATTATCTTCTGTCTTAGTTCATCCTGTGGTCTGACGTCTGTTAAGAGTGAATTTGTCCCGATAGTCGACTCCGAAACAGGTCGGGGCCGACATTCGTATATATAAAACTTGCTCAATATTTACGACCAAAAATCTTCATGTGTGTGGGGTAAGCCGACGACTCCTGAGTCATGACTCCGTGAATTGTGACGTGGAACAGAATGTAGCCAATCAAGAAGCGAGCTGACCGAGGAACAAGGAAGCAGGCATGAATAAAAATAAGCACGGCCGACCTGAAACATAAACATATAGTTCGGTGGAGCTAAGAAACAGAAGACCAGCTCACGTGTTCACGTAGTCTCAAGGGTTTTTCCACAGTCTTTTCTTTAGTTCCCAATTTTCCATCAAAAATAGTCCAAAGACCACCATTATTCCCTCTTCTTGTTTGTCCTTCCTTTTTTTTCTTCTTCTTCCTTTTTGTTAGATCAAGTTCGATCACACAAAATTTCTGTCTTTGAGGACTAGATTCGAGATCGGTGGTGGTCCAGAATGTGATGTGTGTGGTGTGCTGTGTTGAGATTATCGGAGCACACTACACACAGTACGATCAAAACTGTTCAATGCCTGATTTTTTAGCTTCATGTGTGGGCTCTCTGACAGATAAAAAAAAGCTCTTCAGATTAAGAAAATCCTTATGTGTGTACCTCGCTTTAGGAGAAACAGGAGAAGAGTCTGGGTCGTGATTTTGAGGCATGCTGAGATGGGGGCACCAGGCGTCTTCCACTGTTAGAGGGTATCGGAAGAGAGGGAGTGCAGACCTGGATAGGGGATCCTAGGCTGGCAGGAGCTCTTCTTGTTACTGTTTTATAGGCCAGAGGCAGAGCTTTGATTTTGATTCAGGCTTCAACTGGAAGTAATAAAAAATGGATAAGTCCTGTTTAATAGATGTCGCCTTTATGTGTAAGAAAGCTGACAATTGATGCATTAAACCCAAACTATCAGTTAGCTTTCACATGTAATAAGATATGCACAAATAAAGCAAATTTCACAGAGGAAACACAATATGTGCCGAATGCAAATGGAGGGTCTGTCTGAATGATGCTTCTTCAGAATATGTATTTTGTTTGTTGTTATTGTACAATACAAATGAGGCTGTTTTGGCATTTTAAGACTGAACTTTGAGAAGAAGAAAACTTCGGTTTGACAACAGAACATAAATTTTAAAAAAGTGATTGATAATCATCGCAGTGACAGTCCTATCTCCATTCACACTGCCGTTTCAAGCTATTATATTTATGGCCTTACAACAATCTGCCTCTACAGTGAACGCTGCTGAGACCAAATAGGGGGAAATGTTGACCCTCATTTGCTCCGTCTCCATAGGTAAACTCATATGATATTAGTACCAGGGGGCACACTGACTCAGCAAGAGAGAGTAGCGCTGCATGTGTGTGTGTCTGCCTTTGTGCTTATGCGAAGCACACTCAGTGTCACATTTTCTTGTGCTCCTCCAAAGCCGTATCACATTGTGAATGCCTTGAGGTGGGATGATGAGGCTTTGTCGCTTGTTCATAAATGTACTTTGGGAAAGGCTCTCGTTAGCTATGTTAAATCTAAATTATTCTTTTTTGATGTTTACTCTTAAAATCAGTGTCATTAATATGCAATGTTGATGCGTTCAGGCCTGAGAAAGACCCAGAAATGGCCCTTCTTCAACATAAACTCAATGGCTCAAACTGTTTCTACAAAAGGGAGTCTGCATTTTATTAAAACACCATATACAGAAGCTACTAACATAATTGTGTATTAAAATAATGATAATAATTTGAATGGTGTGAGGATTTAGGTCAAAGTAAAAGTTGGTTATCACAACTTGATTTCTGGACCATTTTTTATACCTCTCAGTCTATTTTCTTATGTGGATCTCCTCCTCTTCAAACACCTGTTGCATGAGCAGTAAAGAAGCAACAGTACTCCGAAGGGCCTCAGAGGAAATCACCTTTATTGGAAATATTGATCTGCTGTTGTTACCTGTACAAAATTAGCGACAAGTTAAATAAAGAGAAGCATCAACACTAACTTTCTCAGGACAAATTGGAACCACAAGGGAGATAGAAACACTATTAAGCTTCGGTCTCTCATGTGAATCATTAAAGCTGCCGAATAAAAACCACACATCCCTTCATTCACAGAGTGATTTTGTTCCTGTGTTCCTAAACCATATGATGAAGCTGAATTTGATCAGAAGGACCACTGCTAGCTCATTACACCAGATGCCCGCAGGATAAAATAAAGCACTTCATACAAATTGAGGATAGAGGTCATTATACCCTTCAGGTAGTTAAACATCATTTTAAAAAAATGGATGAAACTGCTCAAGTTTGTGGAGCAATCACAGAACAAAGGATGGATAAATTACAAAGATGAGGGCAGGGATTACTGAGTGATCCAAGGTCAACAGGTCAACAACATACTAGAATCTAACACCTATTTACTTCAGTTGAACTTTGCAAGGTGGATATGACAAACATGGAATCTGGCTTATTGATCTTCTTTGCAAGGTTAGGTCTTTCGAGGAGCGCATCACATCTCATGAAAGCTGTCGACTGACAGCATTTAACATCACTGTTATGTGTCATCATGTGGAAGAACCTGTAAGAATCTTTGCGTGTGTGGATGGGATTGTTTTTTCAAAACAGAAGTGAACAACCTTTATTTTGAGAAATACCAAACTATCAGAAGACGAGACCTCCAAATGGTTGGTGTCCAGTTTTTTGTGAATGGCTGAAAAGGTTCTGCTCTGATCCATTAAGCCTGACAGAAATCTAAGAGGATATTACAGTCAGCTCTGAAGCCCTGACCCTGAAGTTTATTAAAAAAAAGTGCAGGTGAATTATCGTCTCTGTAGATAGTAAGCATGTGGAAGGAACAACAAAGAAACTTTCAGAGCCAAACTAAACTCCCCCACTGTGAATATCTTTATTTATGCAATCATGATAGACAGACTGAGTCCAATAAACACATTAACATGTTCATCATCACAGGAGATCTGTACAAAACAAAAGCTTTGTAGAAGTAGAGGGTCTTAATCCATGGGTTAGAGGTGTCAAATGCTTATTTGAGAAGTTCAAAGACCACATCAATTAGTAAAATACTGAGGCTTATTTTGTCAGACATATTGTTAATAAATGGCAAATGACCACAGGGCCAACACCCAAAAGTTGTCATGATTTTTTGCACACAAATCATTTAGAAACATCAGTATGGGTATTTCTTGTATGAGACTTGATTCTCATGCTAAATAGAGCAATTTTACGATAATTTCTGTTATTTTCTTTTTTCTATTAGTATGTAGTCATTTCACCCCAATTCAAACAAAGTTGGGACATTGTGTAAAACATAAAAAAAAACAGAATACAATGATTTACAAATGTTTCTCAAGTCATATCAAATATATACACTACAATCAGGAATCTGAGGTCACAGGCATTCAGTGTTGGTATCAGCCGTGCCACTTTCATGCAGAGATTTCTCTGGATCTTCTAAATCTTGTTATATTATGGTATGTAGATGATGAAATCCCCGAATGTCTCACAATTTTACAGTGGGAAACATTCTTAAACTGTTGGACTATTTGCTCAAATGCTTGTTCACCAAGTGACGAACCTCAACCCATCCTTGCTTGTGAACTTCTTTTATACCCAATCAAGACACTCACCTGTTTCTAATTAATCTGTTCACCTGTGGAATGTTCCAGACAGGCGGTTTTTCAGCATTCCTCAACATTCCCAAATTGTTTTGCCCCTGTCCCAGCTCTTTTGGAAATTATTGCAGGCATCAAATTTAAAATTAGAGAACATTTACAAAAAAAATATCAGTTTGAACATTAAATATCATGTCATTGGTGTGTAATCAATTAAATATCAGTCAGAAAGGATTAAAAAAAATATTGTATTCTGCGTCTATTTACACAACGTCACAACTTCACTGGAACTGGGGCTTGTAAAAAGTAATGCTCTCTTCCCTTAGTCATGTAAAACCTAAACAATGGCTCTGATTTTGCTCAGTTAATCGTGGTTTAACTCAAATAAATAAATGTTTCTGTTTTTTTTATCAGTTATTACCTCTGCCAAGGAGGTTATGTTTTTGCTGGCGTATGTTTGTTTGTTTGTTAGCAAGATTAAGCAAAAACTACTGGACAGATTTTGCTCAAATTTTCAGGAGATGATGGTAATGGCCAAACTTAAAAAGGATTTTGGTGGTGATCCAGACGACCATAAGCAAATGAATGTTTTTGCTCAATACTGTCTAACTAATGATATCAACATGATTCCGAGTGCTAGGTGTGGGTTTTCAGGGTCAAGGGATCACATGATGATGGTAACTTCATCATGGAACTATTGCTTATAGATGTTACAGCAATATGTGAGCTACTCTGGTGGAGGTTTGTGCTCTCCGAGTGCTTTCTAGTTTATAGATTGGTACTCGGTTAAAAGGACCAGAAACATGACAAATTACTTATAACCATATTAAATAATCAGCATGCAGATCACTATTTGCCATTTACTAACAAAGCTGCACTAAAATTCTGCCCAGCTTTAATATATGACCCTTCTTGTGAATCATCATGACAGACTGATGTCAGTATTTGTCATACAGACATACAGAGTAGCTTTGAATAGTGTGCATACATTGATAGGAATGCTCATCTGATTGTTCCTTAATGCAGAACAAAATGGAGTTAAATATTCTAGTATTGTTTTTACAGTATTGTACAGTTACCAGGAAATGCTAATTAGAGCACTGCAAGTACAGGGGCGTCACTACAGGGAGCCAAATATACTTATTCAGATAGCTAATTACGGGACCACCTAGGCAGTGAAAGAAACAGTCAGAATGTGTTTCCTCCTGCCTCACATGTTCCACTCGTCATGCAGCTTCTCAGTTGCCTTAAGCCCTTCTTCTTCTCCAGCAGGTATAAAACCCTGGCTAAGTAATCCTCTGACTCGCTGCTTCAATCCAAAACTACAAAAACATACACTGAATCCTGAAGAGCTGCAGTGAGAGCATGCAGGTATGTTAACACCGGCCTCCCCAAGCTCAATCTTAGCTGTCTGCATGTTCACAGTAAACACAACTCCACAACGAATACAGAGACACACACTCGCACATGCACACTAATATACAGTATCTAAAACATGTTGATGCAAAATATCTACTGAATAAAATGCACTTTATCAATAAATTACAGTCAAACTCAATACTTTGGTCAAACAAATCTAATAAATTTGTCTCTTTACACAACATCAAAAATAATTTAAGGCAAAAAATCCACGATTCAACTAGTCAGACAACAAAATGTTCAAAAACATACATTGAAAATACTCCTTTTTACAATATTTCCTCATAGAAAAATATGTGTGACTTGCACAGACTTTCAAACATGACCACAGTAAGACTCAAAACACCCTTCAGCTCACAAGACAGCCTCAGGTTTCATTAAAATGTTGGAAATTCATCCATATTCATGGGGTTTATTGTACTGCAAGCTACTGCAACTATTGAGCAACCCTACTCTAAGTTGCAAAAGAGGCGATTACACTTCATTAGCAGATGGATTTTTTTACAGCTGTCTATCGATCTGTAAACATTTTTTTGGTCGAGGTGACACTTTTTCTTCTTACTACTTGTTTTTATACTCTCCAGTAGTCATGGTAACCATCAGGCAGCGACAGTGCACAATCAGCAGGAGAAAAGAAACTACAAATACGATAAATTACAGCTGTGTTTTACAAGCGAGCTGCTGTGATACGAGAGAACCACCGCAGTGTACTTTGATAGTGCAAATGTGACCTCAAGGGCCGAGCGGAGCGCACCGCAGCGCTTCAGCGGCTGTGGACCCTGGTTGGAGGCTGCTGTCCAAAGGCATGTTCTGCCTGACTGGTCATGACTGGAGGGAGAAGCAGGTGAGCCATAAAACGAGTCTTACAGTTTGAGAAATGGAGGCAGGAGAGGTGGGCTGATTTTGGCTCTTGTAATCATTGAACCCTGACGTCACAGTGCTTGTGTCCAGAGGCTCACGCAGGGCTGAGGCATAATGAGTATTTACACAAACAGGAGACAGTCCACGTGACGTCCTGTCAGCACAGCAGAAGAAAGGTGCAGCGTCTTAAGTTTGTTCTTCGTTTTCCTCCACTGGAATGTGTGCAGGGATACATGTATGTATATCTGCATTACATTCTTTTCATTTAACAATTACAAACAGCTTGAGCTTTCACGGACATTCACAAAAAAAAGTCACCATCCCAGGCGACAGCTTCAATTCAGGCACAAAGACTGAGTGAGACAGTCCATGGAGCAGGTCACAAAAAGAGCTGAAGAGGATGTAAAGTGTAGAGGGCCAAGCAGGAGGAACAGCTGAGCTGTGAAGATCCAAAGAACAAGCACAGAAGGAAGAAATGACACTCTGGAAAGGAGAGAGAAAGAGAAGAAACAATGAAGGTCACATAGAGTACTCTTTTTCAACACACTTGCAATGTCCATAGCTGTTAAGTCTATGGACCATATTTTACCTCTCTTTCATGTCATCCTCCCGTATTAGTAATTTCCTGTAAATTTCCCGTATTATAAAATAATAATAAAAAAATATTCCTCTGCCTCTCCAAACTGAACTCTGTCACTAGCCTCGCGGGAATGGGGCAGTAATGCACCAAAGTGATGATGCCAAACGCCATAAAACCGAAGAAGAAAAAGCCTCGCGAGAACCGCTACCTGTAGTAGCCTGGGTGGCAGTTCTCGCGAGGTTAGTGCCAACAGCGGGAACAAACCAGGAAAAACAAAGGAGAGAGATGCATGGATGTGACGAAAGAGAAGGCTTTCCTGCCAAAAATACAAAGAAGTCGTGTAAATATCTAAAAAAAAAAGAATGTAATGAAAACAAAATGTAAATGCTTAACTTAAAGATAAGTAATTTGAAATAGACAGTATATGTGTAATGTGCTGACTTGTATATGGACTGAAAATATGTAAAATAAATAAATGTGTTTCATATAACCTTTTGGTTTTTTTTCATTTAGGCATATTATAATGTAGGAATGGTCACAGCATTTAAAATCAACAAATGTCACAGTCTGATCACCTAATTGTAGTTTGTAAGTGGCTGACGAGTGGTTAATTTTAGATTTCTTGTACACCTGCCTTAAAATGCAAAGGATGCTGGAGTTTGGTTGGGGTGGTGGGACGGCTCGCAGCAGGCACCGGAAAATTTCCCTTATTTTCAAATCCAAAACTTGACAGGTATGGCAATGTCCCCAGATCACATTTTAAAGGGATGGTTCAGGTTTTTTGAAGTGGGGTTGTTCCAGGTCTATGAAACCAATAAATATGACTACCAATAGAGCAACTGGCCAGCCGCGTATGCATGCTAGTCGATACAGAGCAGTCAGTGGTGCTATAGAAAGCCTCGTAATTACCCCACTTACAGGGTAAAACTACATTGGATTGCCATGAAGCTACAGGAAGATTCTTTACAGCATTTCACTCGTCAGTTAGTTAGTTAGTTTGTTTAGTTGTCCCTGCAGGGAAATTAGGATGTGGCAGGAATCAGACACGTGGCAACAAAATACAATGTCAACACTGATACAGTATTAAAAATAGACAAAAGCACATTAGCATCACTAGAAACTCAAACAATGCACTCACATATGAGAGTAAAGCAAATGAAACCTTGTAGTGATGGACAGGCAGGTGGGTCTAGAGAAGAGCATGTGAGCAGAGTGGAGCGGTGAGATTTCCCGCTCCTCGCTCACTGAGATTTTCATCGCACCCGCTCCACTAATTACCGCTCCGCCGCTCACTCAAATTTCTACCTGCTCCACACACATCACTCACCGCTCACTCTACGATAATACAGAAGCACACTGCATTCACTGGATAAAAAAATTAGATGATTGTAGGTGACCTGCACTGAGGTCTGAGAGCTTTTGTGCTGTACGCGGTGCTGATCTGAGTTGTCAACATCCAGATTCTGACAGAAAAACTATGTGGGTGGCTGAACAATTAATTACACGCAGATGCACTCTGTGTGAGACATGCTTCAGATGCTTGGTGTGGTTGGTACCGCAGCGAAATTGGAGTGGGATGGAGCGACAGATAAGGTGCTACTCCAGCTTTTTTGGAAAAAACCGCTCCACGCTCCGGCCAAATTCCTTCCGCTCACATGCTCTGGTCCAGAGTAGCTAGACCTATTTAACATAACTGTTTCTCATTGTTCATTTAAAAATTTGATCACTTGTGGAACAAAAGAAAACTTGGATCTGTTTTTGGTGAACAGAGGTGCACTATTCCCCAACAAAACCCCTGTGTTTGGAGCTGTTTTGTGAAGCAACATGCGGGGAACTTATCCTTCCATCAGCTGCTCAGGTCATCAGTCTGCACAAGAAACAACAAACACTACACTAACACTGAACGCAACGTTTGGTGGCAATATCATGCCGTAAGTCGTGAGTACAAGATGATGTCTTTATTAATTATCTTCATTAAGTATACAGAGTAAGAATTTCTGCAGATGGAGTCATGGGTAGAAAGAGGGATGGGCAAACTTGTGGAAACTGAGGAGCAGGACAGATCACGTTACCTGGTGCTGCAGATGGATCAACTGTAAAACCATGCCTTTGAACCAACAGCCCTATTGCTGTCACGAGAGTGACTTGGTAACAATGCTTCTCCTGGACCTTTCTAACCCTGATGGGTAAATCCGGCACTGCAAACATGATGCTCTGTCGTTGCAGAGGGGAATCCTGAAGGGTAAGCTGGCCAAGGCCCAAGTCAAGCAACAAAAAATCTGAACTGTGACTGTTTATTTTTCTTGTTTTTACATACAGGATAGATACAGGAGTGACCCATCTTCTAAATATTCAGGAGTTCAATTTATATCAGTTTGTGCCCTAGTGGCTGCTATTTGACCCCACTGAGAAGAGAGCAGTGCATTGCTGGTGGAAGGACACATAATCCACATGTTATTTCATCAAATAGTCTCAAACACAGGGGCTTTGTTGAGGAAAAGTGAAATAGCATACATACCTGGCTACACTTCAGAAAACCCAAACAATCTTTTTAAAGTACGTTGCAGACATTAAATTTTGGAGCACCTATAAACTCCTCTCAAGGGTCTAACAATGTAATGTGCAACTTCACAACAGTCGCATCATGCTGCCATTTGTGTGTTGTTTGATGGAAACCATTACCCCCTACTTTCTCATTTTCCTAAGTACCTACAGTCAATGCCTGATATCAACATTAGTAGGTTTTTGCTCAGAGACTGGACTACGGTGCATGATGGTACAAGGACTTAAAGAAACACTGGAGGCAAATAAAAACTCTAATCATGTTTGGGTGTTCATAAGCTCCAAATCTGCCCCCCTGGTCTCTCTTGGTTACACAGCCCCCGTTCCTTTAATTGCACAGACAATATATCCAAATCCACATATAAGTAGATTTCAAGCCTGGGAGTACAATGCAGTCATAGCTCATCAGGACTTGCATAATCCCAATCACAGGCGAATTAACATTCAGTCCTCCTCGGGAGCTGCTGCTGCTAATAATAGAATCTCTTACTCAGGTTGCAACAGGAATATTAATCACCCAGAAAAAAAGTATTACTCCTCTCTGTTCTTTTTACCATCTGTGCTGCTAGACTAAAGCTACTATAAAAGCTAATACTCCCTCTGTGACTTAAAGACAGCGACGTATCATGTAAATCAGAGAAAATAATCTAATCAAGATGGACATTTATTGACTTTGCTAGAACTCCACAGAAACGAGCAAATCAATCCATGTTAGCTTCAAAGCTTTGCAGAGCCTCAGGCTGTTAAAGGCTTAACAGGCACCACAGCGAAGTAAGAGGTGAACGGCTGAATTATTTAACAAGGACTGTTCATGCTACGCTAATGCTCCTGCCGTTAGTGCAGGCGTGATTGTTTGGCTTAAGTGGGGAACAATAAAAAATGACTTCACAGGTGTCACAGTGATCTGAGAGGAGTCCACAGACCACTTTCATGCTCTTAATGTGCTGATGAGTCCTGTGAGAGAACCTGTGCCTGATTAAAATAGGGGGTCAAAGAGTTGGCTTCCCAGAACAGCAAAGGAACACATGGCCTCGTTTACCAAATGTTCTTAGGCTGGCTGCACACTGAGGATTTTTGAAGCTTTAATATTTCCAAAAACATGGGACACAACAGACAGTATGGGGGCACACACTTAATTAGAAAAGACCTACATCGACTGCATCAGTGACGCAGTAATTTGAAAATAACTGAACTTTAGAGAAGAGTAACATTTAGGGTAATGCAGTAGCACCTACGTAAGCTACATTTCCCCACGAGAGCAAGCAGCAGTGAAAGTTTAAAAGACAAACTGATAAATAAAGACCACAATCATCAACATCTGAATAATTTTTCAGACTGTACAGATACAACCATGACAGTTCATTCGGGTAATGTTGGATAAATTCTCCATTAGAAGTCGGGAAACAAGGAAATCAGTTTGGTGTAGTAATTCGACTGGTGACCGTATACACTGGTGACTTAGAGTTGACACTATGGTTGACTTTGTCCGTAGATGTTTGTGTTAGCTTGCTTCATTGGCTGTATTTTCTCACATACAAACAAATAGAATATTATTTGATACAATGATTAATAAAAGTGAAGCATTAGGGGGTACACCAACAGATTTTCCCTGTGCTTGACTACGCCATCTATAAACACAGGCTCACACAAGTCATCAGCTAACATGGTAACTCATCGCACCCATACACCGAGGCAGTTCTGATGGTGAGGTCTGACTACTGGTCATCAGTTGTCAGGAAATATTTGATGATAATATTGATTAATAAGTTTCATTTTGTTACTTTCACTCTCAGGATTACCACCATGTTTGCAGTTTACTTCTAACACAACAGGTAAGTACATACAACCTGAGGTCTTTTGCACCCTCTAGTGGTATCCTCCAGGGCTTGCAAATACTCGCACCGCTAGTAACAAAATCACTCACGACGCATGAATGCGAACACACGGGAAACTGCGAGTACATCTCCAGCTTATGGATGTGTTAACAACAGATGAGCTCGAGTGCACCCACTGAACACACACACACAAGTGTTCTGTGAATAAAATACCATCAAGACATTTAAAGTTAACTATAACAAGAGCAGCAATCAGCAGCTATCAGCCTCTATGAGTTGCTCAATACAAGAGGAAACTATGGAAAGGTTGGAGTAGAGGCAACAGGGGCAGTGTGAGCCACAGGAGTAAACTGAGCAACTTCCTGTTATTAGGCAACTTTGGTTATATTTGTGTTTGTTTGTTCTCAGAATAAGGACTGGTTATCATACTGTTTGATGACAGAGCATGACTTCGGATGTCAAATATTTATTCAGCATATTAAATGACAAACAACCATAACAAAATATGCATTAAATTACCTCTACCTCTGTCAACCACAGTGCTTTTAATAAAGTGTAATAAAATACAGGAAGAAGAGTCCACTGAAATCATTATTTTCAAGAGAAGAAATAATTGTTGCTCAGTTTCAAAAGAAATATTTAAAAAGGCAGAAGAAACAAATGTAACAGAATGGAAGTTTATTTCGTGTTTCAGACAGGTTTACTTCTGATACAGCAATAATCATATATCTAAATCAGAGCTACCTCAATAAATATTTTGTTTTTGTTTCTGGTGCTAGTTGGTTGTTGAATAATCATATGAGCACTCCTGTTCTGTCTTTACTTCTCTTTGTGATCCTTCAGAAATTTTGTGTATACACTCAAACCTTCAGTTTTATTTCTTGTAGGGGCATCGTCTCTCTTTAAAAAATGTGCACAATCTTCCAGCTTGTGAGGAAATGTCATCAGTTAAATCAAGCACCAACAGAACAGATGTGAGCAAATCTGCTTTATAAGAGCCTTCATAAATCAGTCTGAACTTTTCTGAGGATCTCCTTGACAACAAATTCTAAAGAAAACTTCACAAAGAGTTTGGTGAATGAGAACCAAAGAAGCAATGGTGAAAATGAAGGTTTGTTTGATCTTACATTCATTGAATAATTGCATTAGCTGTTTTGGGAGCTGAACCAAAAACAGTTTGCCTGTTTTGTGACTAATCCCCATTTAAACAATCCAATACTCATATCTATGTTGAAAACAAGACTGGAATGCTCATTTAAAAGGCCTTTCTTACAAACCATACCACAGACCTGCAAGTCATCGGTTTTAAAATCCCACAGAGCAGCTTTAAACCGACCCGTCTCAGGAGAAGCCTGCATCATTTATGAAGGACAACATATTGATCTGAAGACATTTTGTGCAAGTCCAAAAGGGCGAGTCACAAGAGACCATGCAGGTTGAAATGGAGCAAACTTGTGACAGGTACCTTTGGTTTACCCGACTGAAGTCTGCATGGTTGCTTGAGTAGTTTATATTTTGTTCTCGTCTCAGAGAGATCCTGATGATTCCTGATCTAAGCAGTTAGCCACAGAGTTTCAAAGGTATGTCAGTTTGAGAATAGAGTAGTGTAGTAGTATGTGAATAGGAGCAAAAAGGATTAAATCTATTTCTGCTTGTGGGAAACAATATTAGTAGCTTATTAAGCAAATTGATAGTTTTTTCATATATTTTCCCTCAGTGCTGGTGTTGATTCTAGATGTGTTCAGGTGGTAAGATCAGTTTTGGAGTTCCTGCACATGAATATATTTACACTTGAAAAATGTGAAAGTAAGAGTTGTTCATGAGGATCATCATGAGGAGACTAATGAACTTCTGATTGCTGCAAAAATTATCAACAGCAATTATCCCAAGAACACAATGAAACATCCTATAGACTTTAAGTCAAGGGAACCACATGATGCTTACTTCGTGGCTGGCCTACAAAATACTATTCTCACACAGCAACCTGCCTCAAGCTGTGCACTAGACATAGACCAATCAGGTAGATCCACCTTGCAAGGCCAAATCAGCATCCTTAAGAGCAGGAAGCTACAAGTGAGACGACAGCAGGAAGTGAATGCTGCGACAGGGATTAGCATAGATGCTAATAGCTTCAGTAGCAGATTTTTCAAGATCCAGACCACATTTCTTTATTAAATGAAAAACAAATATCAACACTACAAACTTCTCCATAGGATATTTCCACACAAGTGTTTGTTTTATAAAGTGGCTCATCCTTTATAGCACAGTAGCGCCCGCCTACGACGTTATCCGATTGATCTGTAATAAATATGATTGACAGATCGATCATCCAATCACCTGAATGTGCTTCTCAAAGCTGCCCTCCCAAAACACTTTCTATGGGCTTTTTCCCAGATGGACTAGTGAAATATATTGAACAGTCCATATAGTGTTACAGGTTATAGACAGATGGTGTCTCACAGCAAGGGATGATTTTTCAGGGTCTTCAACAGAAAAGTGGAGATAAAGCTGTAAGTATGCTGTGACAGGTTAGACTGACAGACTGACCGCAGACAGACGTTACCAAATTCAGCACAGTTATGTGAATTATGCTAGCACTGCTGACATTCAGGCTCAGCATCTTTGGCTCTCACATTCAGTGACTGGTACCTAAATATAGCACAGAAATCTAGGTTGGGGTTTGGTTCTGTAGGAATTGATGTTTTGATACTGGTACTGGATTTTGCTGTCATCTTTAGCTGATTTAAGCCACGACTGCCAGGATAATTTAGCATGTCACCGAGCAAACAGCAATGATCCCATGTGCTACAATGGTAAAATAAACAGTTCTCAGTTTTTACTGTTTTCTAAGTGTTTCCTTTTTACAACTCAACCTCATCGTCTGGTTTCAATCTGAATCTCATAGACTTTAAAATTGTTCAATAGGAACATCCCTAAATTCAACAAAACTACCAAAATAAGTAATAGTTTAAAGACCTATGAAACTTCTTATACTCAGATAACAAAATCTCACCTTGGCCCTGGACACTGCGCTCCCTTTGTCCTCCTCCTGTCCAATCCTCCTGTAAAATCTCCTTCTCTCTTTCTGGCGTCAGGGTGTCGTGTCTCCTCGGTGTATGGAAGCTCGTCCCCATGCCCCTTGTCCCCCTCCACCTCCACCTCCTCCTCCGCCATGGTCCTTATCCGACTCCGGCTGGCTCTGGGCTCGCTCAGGCTTGGGGTTGGGAGTGCAGGGCGGGTCGGGCTGTTGAACCGACATGGTTCTGCGCAGGTGGGTGCGCTTACACAGGAAGTCAGGCTTGGCTGAGAGACCGAATGAACCTTTTCTCAGGACCATACGAACCGAAGGAGACTTCTTAGGTCTGGCTCTGTGGCCAAACTGAAGAGTGGAGAGGTGTGCTGCATAGCCTTCACTCAGGAACTATGGGTAGAAAAAGGATTATAAAATCACTACAGTTGTCGACGGAGGACTGAAGTAAAGAAATGATAAACTATGAGAGAATGACTGTCAGACATTAACATTTGTAATAGTTATAACTGGCTTTATCCCTTAATTTCAATTCATAGCACTCCAAATCTTATTTTTAAATGTATATTTGCATTTTTAAACAAAATTCTGAGTCCATCTTGACAACATTATGCAATTATTCCAAGTTTCTTGATTTGAGAATTGTATTAATGCAAAAAAAATGTATTTTATCATCTTGAATTTTAGATTTAGGAGTCAAAAAAGTGCTGCACTGACTTAGTGGAACGTTCTGAAGTGCTTATGACAGGGGCGTCCAAACTTCTTTCATTAGGGAATGCATACAGATAAATATAGGGATCACAAGGCCATCTAGCTAGACTTCATCTGAAATGTGTTAAGGTTCATAATATAACTCTAAATTGGGCTCTTTATACTTTGTATCGGAATAGACTTGAAGACGTGGGATGCAACAATTCTCAGTGAAATAATGAACTATACAGCACGGCACCTAACTATCCAAGCCTTAACAAGCAGATTGCAATGGCTATAATATGATGTTTTCAAAGTTGGGTAAATAAAAAGAAAATTAGACAAATAAGTAAACCATCATCATGATGTATTAGAATGTAATTTCATGAAAAAAATGTGTTTTTGTCTAAAAACTTAATGAATTACAGCTGTTTGCAGGTCAAATATGTTGATGTGTTGGTTTGTTTTAACAGTAATGTAACAGATGGTATGTGGGATAAAAAGCATCATTCTGTGTTATTTTTCATGTGGGTTGTTTTTATTTAAATCACAAACTGCCCGTGGTATGTTTTTGGATTTTTTGCTAAAAAAAAACATGAAGAGACACTTGGCTCAATTTATGAGACAGGTGCGTAGGAGAAGTGGGTCCACTGAAAACAAAAGACTCCCACACACTGTCTAACATGCAAGAAAATCACTTATTTAAAATGTTTCGGTCTTGTCTGATGAATGTCTGAGACAGAAATGTTGTAAATAAATGATTTTCAGAGCTCATCTTTGCATTTCTAAAAAATACATAAATTTTAAAAAATTATATAACCTCAACAACCTCTCGCTGATATAGAAATATTAGCCTTAAATGCCTCAGAATAGAATATTTATATATATTATGTATATTTCATTGTAGTACCCCAAAGGTCAAGGCTGCAGAAACTGAACTGAACCAAAAAAACGTGACCAAAAGAATCAGGGTGGGCACCAGCGTGGGAAAAGTTTATGGTTGCATCCCTAAAAAAATGGTCACATCACAGTTCGTCAGCTCATCATACTTTAGGGTGGCCATTCAAACAAAAAGGACCATATTTTAATTTGCCATGACTGCATGTCCCATCTGACAGTCAGTCTTTAATTGACTGGCCACCACCTCAACAGATAAAGTTGCAGCTGCCTACCATGGCAGTTAGACTACAGTGCACCTGTAAATAAAATAGCATGTGATTATTGTGATTTATAATCTCACCACAATGAGGATATTATCACTGACAACCCTAATCTGAACTCAAACAAGCAGTCAGACAAACCTTTAAGTACCGCTAATGAAAGAAAGAAAAGTACCACATAGACATTTAAATACCTGGCACTGATTTTGGTACTTTTTGGAGGGCCTCCCAACGATGTAAATCTGTGAGGGGCTGAGGCCGAGCATGTTGTAAACAGAGATGTCCTTCATGGAGCCGTAAGCAGAGTTGATCTTAATGTGACACTGGGGAGAGAGAGGAAACAATCAGCCGGGACGCGTTTGGCATTTCAATGCAGCACAAACCCGCTGTGAGCACGCAGAGAAAAATCCAAAGATCACATGAGGCCAGAGAACACACTGTTCGGCATACTTTGTATAATCTTTTGGTGAATGTCAGGGGGCTGGTCTGTCTCAGATCTGTACCTCCTGTATGAGGTTCCTGAGGAAGATGGTCTTTTGCCTCAGGGGGTCGTGGACGAGGCCTTCGGAGAAGAAGATCATTCCATGGGGGAAGTTGTGCTGTGAGAGCCACGACACCACACGCTGCTTCTGCATGTCAGGACGGCCTGTGATGTAGATGATCAGATACCCGAGATCCTGCCAGTGCCTGCATGCAAATACAGAACATCAAACACCATCAAACTTACTTATGTAAATTAGCAGTTTAAGCAATATGATGGATAAGATGTGAGGAAATTCTTAAAGCATCCGGTGTGCTCACACACATGTATAAAGTCACATCTGAATGCCAATTCCTCTGAACCTTTTGGTTTATCTCTCAGCAGAGCATGAACACATACATGCAGGGCCGTCTGGCCAAAGTGAGGCCTCAAGTGGAATGATTTCCCCAAGTGTGAACCCGACAACATCGATTTTGCTCACATTTCAAGGTTAATAACATTTTTAATATGTAAAATATTTGAAAAAAAAACCCATCAGCAATACAGTATTTTGATATAAATAAAAATAGAAAGAGACAGAAAGTTATGGTGCATAACAATATAGAATATTTACACACGACACATATTAGATAATGAGACTGCTCCTATGAGGATAATAACATGTGGTTTACAATCACAATGAGCTTAATACATTAAAGGTTGGGAATTCACACACAACTACCGTAAGTGTCAAATAAGTGACGTCCTTAGTTCACTACTAGCTACTGATCAAAGTGTTTTTGCTAAGGCATTGGAAAATGGTTAGCTTAAATGTTAAGCAACATATTAAATTTTCAAGTTTTCTTTTAGGTGTTTTTCTTTAAGTTTTGTGAAACTGAACAAAACAGCAGCCGAATCTTTTCATACTTTAACTGAGGAGTATGAGGAACATGATTTGTGAAGGCAGAGAGGATGAATGTCCGAAGCACTCATGTACATCAAAAACGTCTGAAAGCATTCAACAACTTGAGCTGTTGACTCAGAGTAAGAATTAAAGCAGAAATGGTCTCTATTGATATGGAGAGAGTTTGAACATGACAAAAGTGTGTGCCAAAGTTATCCCAATGCTTCTGACTCCTGATCAAAAGGAAAAAACGGAAGCTGGATGTGGAGACATTTAGGAAGAAATTGAAGGAAACAGTAATTTTTTGGAAGGAGGGATTACATGTCATGAAAGTTGGAACTTCCAGCACGATCATGAGACAAAACATCAGTCATTGCTTTGGAAAACATCGTTGTCAATAAGGATGAAGAAAATACCACAAAGCAAGTCCAAACTCAAGGCCATGTTGGTTGTTTTTGACATGAAGGGGATCATTTTGGAGAAGTGGGATTTAGAAGAATCAACGGTGAGTCAACACGATTGCTAACAGGTTCTAGAAAAACTGAGAGGAAAAAGTCTGAAGACAGAGACTACAGCTGTTGAGAGATGGTTTCATTCTTCATCTACACAATGCTCCAGCTCACACTGCGCTCTTGGTAAAGCAGTTTCTGTCCCAAAAACAAATCACAGAGCTTGATCACCCTCCATATTCACGTGATCTAGCTCCATATGAGTTTTTTTGTTTTTCCGAAGATCAAATGTGGCGATCACGCATCATGTTATATCTCTAAAAATGCATAGATATACTGGCTGTTGATGTGCATTGAAATCAGTCTCAACTAAAGTTATGTGTGTACACAGCTTTCTGTTCAATTCTTCTGCAACATCTACTAAACAGACCAGAATTTCATAAGAAAACTTGAGGAGCTGTGAGAAGATGAACCTCTGCTGAGGCATTTCCAACATTGTCGGTTGAGTTATTGACACAAATGTGGAAAGTGCCCTGTCTCACACTGTTAACAAATCCTTAAAAAAACATCCTGGATTCACATTTGGATTCCGGTCACCACCAAAATCAAATCACTTCTCCCTTGTGCCATGACTAACATCCCCTGAAAATGTCATCGAAATCGGCTGGTAAGCTTCTGAGTTATTCTGTTAAAAAAACTAAAAAATGCCAGCACAAACATGACTTCTTTGGCAGAGGTAAAAAGAAATGAAAGGCCATGTAAGGCCCCTTGAGAATGATGAGGCCCTTTGCACTGTGCGTGTTATGTTTGGTGGGACAGGCCTGTGCACAGTGATGACACAAAAGAAACTAGTGCCCAGTTTGACCTTTTGAGTCCAAAATTCTGTTTTCTCAGTCTACATGTGGACAATGCAAACAGAGCTTCTGAAAAAGTAAGGTAGGACTCTTTCTAAAAGTGCATATTCATCAACCAAAACTGTTGTTTGCTGGTGTGTAAAAGTCTAAAACACAGAAAAAGCTGTGTTTAAAAAGAAAAAATGTCAGTGTTTGGACAAGGCTAAGGTCATTACCTGACAACATCCACAGCCCCAGGGCGAACCTTGGGGTCACTTCCCATGATTGACACACTGGCAGCAAAAGATCCATCGATGCTGAAGACCACACACTCCATGCCTCTGGGCAACACAGTCAAGTAGGCCTCTGCACTTGTTTGATCGCCCCTTGGGAGAGGAAAGGACAGAGATCGAATCAGAAATGAGAGACTGGAGTCGGGACACAAGGATCTGAACACAGAGCAAGGTTACCGGGCTAATTCAGACGGACTTTTTGAGTTTGATTACGCAGAAGATGCTTACTTGACAACCATTTTAATGGGGTAGACTCCAAGGCCAAGCTTTTTGCTCTTCGGGATGGTATATGTGACTCTGCCGCTGCTGTTGGTCACCTCGGTGTCAAAGTGCACCCAGCGGCCAGACTGAGGTTGTGTCATCAGCAGGATGTCCACCTAAGAGTGGCGAGGCAGGTCAACAAGAGATTAATGCAAACCTCAGAGACGCTTGGGTATGTCTGTGATCGTCAATCATGCTGCAGCGTTTCACCTTTTCACCGGTCAAAGTGACCATGTCCAGGGGGCCGTACATGAAGCGACCAACCAGAGTCTGCGGTCCGTCCTCTGTGGCGATGACATCATTCACCCTGTGGTTGGCGGTGACGTTCTGCAGTAGACAGAGAAAGGAAGATAAAGCACAGCTCAGTTTGGAAAAAAAAGCTTTTATATCTTCCTGAGTCTGAGCAAATCTCATTATTTTCTAATGATGAATGTGAGACAGAGTAAAAAGCTTTGTGAGAGTTACTAAGTGGCTATTGAGGATGACTACTTCACACATTATGATCTCAAGGTCAAGAATTAACGTCAATGTCTCAATTTTGAGGAGGAGCAGACAGTCTGAGATCATAAAGTGACAGAGAAAAGCCATTTTAAAGCTACAGCGACCATTTTTCAAAAGTAATAGACCACACTAGTCTTTATTAATATGCATGAGTTTAGTTGGAGTGATAAAACCAAAGCAAGACTGAGTAATTTATCTGTTTTAAGATGAATCTGTATACCTTTGAATTAGACACAAGGTAAGATACATTAAATTATTAGGATATAGTTTTGCCTTATTTAATGTTGATTAGAAAAGCTACCTGACTCTCTTTAAAAGGACACAGCAAGATCAACTAACAGTAAAACACTTAATAATAATAACAATAATAATAATAATAATAATAATAATAATAATAATAGTGATACATTTTATTTATGAGCCCCTTTCTGGACACTCAAGGTCACCATACAAATACAACAGCTGTAAAAACGACACAATAATAAAAGGCAACATTATCCATTTAAAACACATCATAATGATTAAATTAAAAGACACAAAAGAACAAAATTATAGCAAATAGGCTATACAGGCAATATAGGCGAATAGGCAAATGTCATGTCAGCTGGTGCCTTTTACAAAACTGTGTTCCTAAATGTCACTGTGAAGCAGCTGACAAAAACAGAGTGAGTCCTCATGAATATCTCTTTCTTGGGTTTTAGAAACAAGCCCACAGCTCCCTCTGATCCTGCATTAAGGTGAGTTATACTGCATACAAAATGTGTATTTATTTAACATTTTCCCCCACTTCTCATCAAAGCCGACCTATTTTTAATACATAAAATAAGTCCATGTTAAAGAACGGGTTGAGGAACAGTAGATAGCCTGTTTTGAAATGTTACCCTGACCTGAGTTATTACTGTTTTCATTTGACATGAGGACAATTTCAACCTTTACAACAAAACTGGATTAGAAAAATCATGACCAACCCAGCCAGATTGACATATATTTGACTTTTGCACGAGTTTGCGCACAGATTTTCAACACTAGCTTCAATTTAATGTAAGTCTCATGGCCAGGATTTAAAGAACCTCTTGAATTGGAAATGAAACTTGTAGTGATAGTAATATTATTCCTTGCCTGAAGTACCACGATGATTTTTAACACCACTTCTTATGTCTGCCCTTGTGTGACCTGTCTTTATAAGACCTTGAGACATTTAACTAAAGGGAAAAGGCTGAAGTTTTACCTGCTTAGATGTATTTTATTGCCAGATTTTTCTGCTTGGCCAAATGCCTTTAAGGTTTTCACTGTGGGTTGGTCCAGAAAAGAGCTTTAACTCTCTCCTAGGCTTCCTTGCCTTGTTTTCTTCTCAACATTGCACCATTCAGCGAGTACCTCCAAGTGAGGCGGCAGAGAAACACTAATCCCCAAATCTCCTCTTGCAGAGATAGTTGCATTTTAATAGGTTATTATCAGCAGAATGTTACATAAGTTAGAACTCTAAGGGCACCATGTTAGAAAATGTGATTCCTCCCTTCTAATTTCTTTCCCATTTCTCCAATCTTCACCAGATTCTGCAGGATCTTATTAAACTCAAATACTTTTTGACTGCTGGATTTCTCCCTAAAGTTTAGCAGTTTATACAAACTCTTACCTGACTCGTACTCAGTTAAATACACTACAAAGACAAGACATTCAATGTCCAAGCTGATTAAATGTATTTTTATTTTTTGCAAATACTTACTTTGAATTTGATGCCTGCAACATGTTCCAAAAAAGCTGGGACAGGGACATGTCTCCCACTGTGTTACATCACATATCATTTTTACAACACTCGATAAGCATTTGGACACTGAGGACACTAATGGTTGAGGCTTTGTAGGTGGAATTCTTTCACATTCTTTACTTGATGTACGACTTCAGTCACTCAACAATCCAGGGTCTCTGTTGACATATTTTGTACTTCATAATGCTCCACACATTTTCAATGGGAGACAGGTCTGGACTGCAGGCAGGCCAGTCTCATACCTGCACTCTTTCACTACGAAGCCACGCTGTTGTAACGCGTGCAGGATGTCTTGGCATTGTCTTGCTGAAATAAACAGGGACTTCCTTTAGGAATAGGTCACTTGGAAGGCAGCATAGTTGCAGGTGGTTCCTCCTTTAGTGCCCAGTCATGACACTCACCTGTTTCTAATTAACCTGTTCACCTGTGGCATGTTTCAAGCAGGTGTTTTTGAGCACTCTTTAACCTTCCAAGTCTTTTGTTGCCCCTGTCCTAGCTTTTAAGTAACATGTTACGGACACCAAACTGAAAATGAATGAATCTTTGCAAGAAAACAATAAAGTATATCAATTTGAACATTATATATCTTGTCTTGTAATGCCTTCAACTGAATATTGCAACATTTGCAAATCACTATATTCACATTTTACACAATGTCCCAACTTCATTCTAACTGGGGTTCGTATATTGTCCTTAAGATAGACGGATAAAGACATTTCTCTGCAAGTTTTTGGAGATTTTCTACTCAAGAAGAAAAAGGCTCACTTTACCAGAGCTACAGCTTAAACAAACTAAATTAAAGATGAAATGTATTCAATAACTGAAGCAAAAGTGATAAATACAGTTCATTTATTCCCCTCTTGTTAATTACAGTAATTGCATCAGGACTGAGAGGCTGTGATGACACTTTGTTTACTCTGAATTGTCGCTGCTGTTTTGACAGCTTTTACTGACAGATAACAGAGCATCTGCAAATAATAAATACTGCTCAGTGCTGATGTGAGCAAACATGTAGTTGTGATTTAATACTAATCATAAGTGGCTCATAATAATTGATGCAAAGAGTGTGATGTCTAATGAGGAAGTTTGACATTTCCAGCTGTTAGTCTGCATTGGTTCTGTCAACAGCTAATTGGTTGCTTGCATGACGTCTTACTAATTCTGTGGTGATTCCACACCTGCACGCACTTATACACCAATGTATAAAAAACATACAAGCTACTGGGTGATGTGTGCAGCCTTGATCAAGATCAATATCAGGTCAAAATGGCCTTTGTTTCTTTGTACCCTTACACCAAGAAGCAAGCACCAGGGCTACTAAGAGGCCACGCAGAAATGCCCAAAGCTGTAGTTTCTCGAGTGTTCACTCAAGGCTGGCTGAAGGATGCATTATGGAAGTGTTATGACTGTGCGTGGGAATCAACTAAATAAAAATAATTATAGCTTGGTTAAAAAGTGCCTAAATATATATAAGACAACTTTGTACACTCACTGCATGGGAGGGTGATTTTGAACATATTAACCCATTTTATTTTGCTAAAGATTTCAGTTTTTTTACAAATAAGGCAGATGAATGACACGGCTGAAATTCCATCTACGTCTGTGAGAATGTTGAGCTAAAGTTTGGTTGTGTATGGCAGCATCCATTGCCACCCATCAGCAATTTTCCAAGGACACCTCTGATAATCAAACGGCTGTCGTCACATGGTGTCATCAAATTAGGATTTTTTTTTAAATCACACTTTTTACAGTCTAAGCTTTATACCTGTAACCATGTGCAGCAGCTGGACCTTGCAGATTTGATGTCTGTAATCAGGCAGATTCGTCTTGCAAAGCTCTAATCCACAACAATTGTGAGTGGCCCAAAGCAGGACATCCAATCAGAGTCCTTTAGAGCAGGAATGCAGATCTGGTCTGCATTACTTTGTTAAAACATAAATATAAACACCACAAGTTTCTCAAAGTAAGGATATTTTCCCTCCATTTCTGCCATGTTTCACGGGTTTGCTTAACGCAGTGGCTCATGTTCTGTAATGCAGTAGCGCCCCCTACAACATTGTCTGATTGGCCAGTAATGAATATGAATGATGGAACGATTGTCCAATCATCATCTGATATGTTTTTGAAAGGGTCTGCTGTCCTCAAACACTTTCTATGGGCTCTTTCCCAAATGGACCAGTGAAATACGTTAAACAGTTCTTATACTTGACTATTTTGTTATCATTCAAGGTGAGCTCAATGTGTAAAGGCCTTTTGCTTATTACATTCTTCCAACAGCACAGGAGTTCAGAATAACACTGTCCTAACCATACGTATCAGCTACAAAATCAGGCTAATTACACTGAATTATGCGTGAGGGTCAATGCTGAGTGACCCAGCCTAAAATTATTGCCGTATTGTCCAATTTCTATTTTCCTCTCTGCTGCTCGCATCAATGCAGACAAGGAGGGAGGAAAGAGGGATTTAAAAGGTGTTGGATGGATTTTCTTTGGCTTTCTTTGACTTTTCTCACTCAGCAGAGCTTCTTTTCTGATAAGCATGGTGGAGATAGTGGAGCATTCATCTGTTTCAGTGACCAAAATGATTTACTTTCACTTTAAACTTCAAGGGAGAAACTTTGTTTGGCTCACAGAGAGCTGTGTATTGAGTCTACCACTTGTCAATACACAGCACTTCACACCTGTTTCTCCGACCATGCAGTTAAAGCACTTGATGTACTTTTTGCAAATTGAAATATAGGGCATAGAATTGCATTTTTAACATATGCAGCGAGGACAGCAGGTGTGCGATGCTGCAAGATACGAAGCAACAGCCAATGATTGTTGAGTTAGGACACAGTGAAAGTGATTTAACTGGAGAAACAAGCTCAACGCAACAAATTTAGGTCGCTACTGACTGACATTGAGCAGTTTAACGTCATCACTCAAATATTTACACTGCTGCTAAATAGTATTTGGCCGTCACGTGCTGTGCAAACTTGTATTTCCGTGGACTCAACAATTGTGCATATTTGGGTTTGTTTTGTTGATTATGCTGTGCACAGTATTCACAGAACTCTAATGTGTGGGCTGTTTGTACATTCTCATCAGCTGTAAGAAACAGGAGGCATGTAGCTGTAGCTTTTCCAGGCTTTTGTGAAGCTGCTGACAAGCCTGAAAGATAAATGGACTCTATGTCTGCACTATGCTGAAGTTTTAATAATGTGTGTGGATGTAAATATAGAATCACCTGGTTTACTATTACAGGATCTTACATCTTGGTTTTCAGCTCACAAGGATAATCAACTGGGCCCACGGCTACATTCAACTCATTGCTGACACCCAGATAAGGGGCCAAGGAGATAAACATGGGGAGGGTGAGACCCCAGCCTGCAAAAGAGCAGCGCTCAGAAACAGACACACAAGAGGTTACTCTTCATCTGTGTCAGAGACCTCACTCTTAAGGTAGATCATAAAAAGATGCCAAGTGTCTCTGAATAGTATCACTCTGCTGCAGATGAACCCCAAATTCAATCAGCATGCAGCGTGTTCAGGACGGGGGCCAACCGCTTTTCTCCAGGCACTTACATCAGAAACGCATCACTCGGCCAAGGTGAGGCATGAACAGGATGCCACTGAATACAGGAGCCTTCACAGGGTCAAATATAGACGTGTTTCCATGGTGCTCTGGCTGCAAACTTCTATTTATAGCATTATGAAAAGAAAGCAGTTACTAAACTCTTGTCTTTAGAAAATGGCAGATAGAGGGGACATTAGCAGAGCAAAATGACCTTGCTATTGTGATGCCCAGCTCATGAACACAAAGTGAATGCGTGTCTGCTTACGAGGTCAAAGTGCAGAAGTACTTGAGGAGATTCAGGTCATTCGAACAAATCACAAGGCTGCAGCTTTTCAGCTTCAGCAGTTGGTGAAAACTGCAGTTTTATCTGAATGAATACACTCCGCTGCAGCAGGACAATAAAGTCAGCTATGTGTGTGTGCTTAAGTGGGTGGTTTTATTACTGACATTGTGAGAATATATCCCTGGTTGTGTAACACTTGCTGTCCAAACCAAAGGGCATTGATAAATGATTCATATATTTTATACAAATTTTTAATATTGGCCTCAAACTGGAATACTGTTGCCGTAACATCACTTTTCCATTCTGAAGCAGAATTTTTAATACAGAAGATAAAACCAAGAATCATTTATTACCCTTAATTTGACATGTGTCCGCCTTCGGAGCCATTTTTCTCGTGGGCTGGAGGGAGAAAATGGAGCAGAGTCCAGATTGTCCGCTTCCTGGGTCTTCACACAGTCACATCTCATGAGCTGTAAACAAACACAGAGAGCTTTTATCAGCAGGCAGCATCACAAACAAAGTTAAAAATCCTTGTCTTAGTAGGCGAATGGTTAAATGACATGAAACAACACAGTATGACAAAAATCCATTTGACATCATACAAAACAAAACCAAATGCACAATATTTTTCCACAGGAGACTAGGGCTGCTTGATTATGGGCAGATTCCTAATTGTGATTATTTTGATGGATGGTGATATCATGATTATAAAACACTATTACTCACTGATTTTACTGTTTGACCACATGCAATCATTCAGCCCCAAACACTATTATTTTGATAATTTAACATCAATCCATAAAGGAAAGTATGATTCAAAAAATTAAAAAAAACTAAAAATATGAAGGAAGAAAAAAACAACAAAACAAGTGCAACATGTCATGGGACACATAAATCTTTTAATCGTGATTATTCAATTTTCATAATTGTCGTAGAAAGTTGGTTTAATTTTTAATGCATACTCGATTAACTGCCCAGGTCCATTAGACTCAATAACAGACCAGACTGAACAACACTGCAAAATACAGTATAATATGTTACGATATTACACAGGTCACCAAAAAGTATACAGATTATTATAAAAATAATAAAACAAGATGAAATACCAAACCATATCATTCAGTACCAAACACTTATTAGCCCTCGTGATACAAATAAGCAATAAGAAGGAAAAGGATAGGATAATAAATGACCTAACATGGTAGACGGTGCAGTCCCATCCCATACCATAACACACCATAACAAATTATATCATCCCATAGGATAAAACAGCATGCTATCACATACCATTCCATCCCATGCCTTACCAAACCATACCGGCAAGTGCTCTCTTGACCTCAACAACAGCTGCATCTAGTCTCCTGGAAACCAGAAGAAGAAGAAGGCCCCCCTGAAGAAATAGAGGGCTGGCAAAGCCACTACAAGCGGACAATAACAAAACCAAAACACTTGAGGAGTGCCACGTGGAAGCACTTTGGGCTCAGCTGTGTGCCGATCATGCGCAAAGCAACCGGCCAACAACAGCCCACTTCTTACTGCCATTTCAAGGCGTAATATTTACCTCCTTGTGATACTTCACCACTACTGTGAAAATCAAAACTTATAATTACTTCACCATACCACCATTTGAAACACACTGTGGACATTTTTTCTGGAAAACAAACTCATAGCTTTAATTAATCTTGTGTTATGATGAGTAATAATTACACAACATTGATGTTTGTTTGCCGGTCCTTAATTATAATGTCTTACCAAAAAACTGGTCCATGGTACAAAAAAGGTTGGAGCCAGCTGACATACTGAACCCCACTGTGCACACATGGCAGTTCAATCTATAAGATAATAAACACTTTATTCTCCCCACGCAAAATTTCTCATGGACTCAAACAGAGCACACATTTAGCTATCAGTACTGCAGGAAAATGATACCCACAGAAAATCACAGAACAGCGATCTACCTCCCTATTTTCCTAGTAGTAATAACTTTGGATTTACCTGGGCACTTCCCTTCATCCAGATGATAATAACACCTGATGGCTGTAAATTAAATCTGCAGTTATGCTAATTGCTCATATGACATTTCTCCTGGAAAGCTTTTGTGACAATACAATCTCTGATACTATTAAAAGATTAGGGCTGATTTAGAGCACTCATGAAAAATCACCACAAATTAACTTGAGAGAGTAAAAGAATATCAGCTTTTGTAAAGACTTTCTTTGTCCAAAATCATGTAAAGATGCCCTATCGCATACCAAATGAGGACGGTGAGAAAATCACCACCTCATTTTTAATGAATCATTTTCTGCTCAGCCTTGAAATTCCACCACAGTCTTTTAAAATGACGCAGCACTGAGCAAAGCTGAAAACCCACTGGACCAAAATAATCAACTTCAGCTTTTATTAGCCTCCTGGTGGTGATGACAGCTGCCATGTTTTTTCCAAACTCTTCCTAATGCTGCTCACGTTTTCTTACCTAGACACAGAGAAAGACATGCTGGAGCACAACAGAGGCCGGGTGAAACAAATCTTTCGTCTTTTCTTCTCTGGGAGCTCGCCACTCTCTAATGATTAAGTTCAAAGGCTGACGGTGTTTCCAGGGCCTTTTAATAGAACATGACTTGATGCTCATGTCTGTTTTTTTCTTGGTATCTGAGGATTCAGTGAACATCCTGTATCAAAGACATGATACTTCATGGGTATTCTGTTTTTAATTAACACTTAAAGGGATACACCAACTTTTTTTTTTCTTTCTGTGTTGTGCCTCACTCCTGAGCCCATAACAAGAAGAGAGAAGAAGAGAGGGGAAAAACTTGTCCACCGCTAACTAGCTTAGCTCATACACTGGAAGTCAGTTGGTAATGTTAGGCTGCCTCTGCCTACAGTCATCAGAAAAACTCTTCAGCAGCTCTAAATGGTCATGTGTGCTTGTAGTGACTCATCTTTTTATACTGTGTAATGTTACATTATCTATTTTTAGACCAAGATTGGCACTTTGTGTAATTTTCAAAAGAAGTACATACGAAAACTAAAAAGGAGGGCGCATGCACAAACCACCGCGGATGTGCTTGTAAGTAGGTCAACAAAACAAAGCACATCTGGTGGTTTGCGCATGGTTGAAAGAATTGCATCTGTCTGTTTGTCATTGACTCCAGAGTGATCCAAGACACGAAAACAAAAAAAGTTGCCATATCCCTCTAAAATAGAAAAACACACACTGATGGTAAGAGATGGAGGGATCCACCAATCTGGATTGACATTTTTGCTGATTAATATACTGTATATCCTATCAAAGATACAGAACGTCAAAATATTTATCTCCATCATTAGAGGTGAAAAAAAATATTGAAACGCCAATATACAGTGGAATTCTGTAAAACAATACTGTATAAATATCTCATAGTGCAATATCAGCATTATAGTAGTTGGTAATTAATACAAGTTTAGAACATTTGTCTTGATTTGTAGTTCAGCCATTTGATTCTCCATCTCTTCATTTCATTACTAGTTTATTTTTCCGACAACTGACTTTTGATTCCACTTTTCAGGTCCTTAAAGGTGTAGAAATACTCTTTAATGATCAAACCTTAGGTACAATACTACAGTCCCTTTAAGCTCTATATATCTTTAAGGACCAGCTGTAGCCTTGCATCATGTGTGACCTAGTGTGCACACAAATGGAGCGTGCTATTTAAATTGGAACTGGGAAAAGGGGATAACGCCACATCCCAGCAGGAAGCGTTTTAGTTAAAAGCCGGTAAAAAAAAGGAAAGCTAGATCCTCCCTAAATACCCCTTTTTTGTTAAAGTTTATATTTATTTTACAGACACCTGTTTGAAAAGATTTTTCCTGTTTTATAAGCTAAGAGACACCCCATGTTCGAATGTTACGAGTGATTTTGTGTTGTTAATTTTCCTCTTCTCGCATTTTTTTTTCTTTTTTTTTCTTGCTTTAGTTTTATGCATATCATTAAGATATGATTGGAAATTATGTTTGATAAAAAACACTTAAAAGAGGGATCATGCTGGAAGTTTGTTTGCCAGTCATTGTACCATTTTCTATTAAGTGTGATTCCAAATAAAAAAAGACACTGCCCTTTGCAAAAATAAAAATAAAAGCTGGTAAAGTCGGCGTGGCTGAAGGACCTCCAACTTTGAAGGGGGCTACCACAATAATAACAAAGCACAATAAATTAAGCACAAATGCAGCCGGCAACAACAAAAAGAAAAATTTAAAGCAAAGTGAGATCATGAGAACCAGAGACAAAAACATAAAAATGATGGGAAGAAAAGTCAATGAAAAGGGGTAGAGGCAGAGCCGGCCCTACCCGCTGTGGTGCCTCCAAGGCAAGATTGTGTACGGCGCCCCAAAAGAAATCCAATGGCATTGTTTTTACCATTGTCTAATAAGATGACATGGCACCAAATTGATATGCTTAACAAATTACAAATAAATACAAAAATATCTGAAATACAATCTAAATACCATACCGCAAAATAAAAATCCTCTCAATAAGTGAATAAATAGTAATTTATTTGGTTTTATCATTTGTAGTAATATTAGTTGTGCTTTGCTTTAAGTTCAAATCAATGTGAGCTTTTCCATTTTAAGGGTCAGTAATAATAGTTTTAATATAGTTATATAGGTGATTTTTTTTCCTGATTTTGTGGCGCCCCCTGGAGGCCACGGCACCCTTAGCATTTGCCAATATTGCCTAATGGGCCTCTGGACAGAAGAATAAACAGAGATTAAAACAATAAGCGATAAAAGCAGAAGGACAAGAAAACAACAAAAACAATGAAAGGCAATAAAATGAGGTAAAATTCTCTACCCAGTGATCATGAACCACCCATAAAAATCCCGTCCTTTCATTTATAGAAACAGCCGGAGCTGCAGAGGCCGGGTTGGATTTGTTCAGACTCAGTTATCTGAAGTTCAAGCATGTTTGATGAAAGGGCTCCGCCTTGTCTCAGGCTTAACGATGAGGTGTGACATGAATCCAAACATCCCCATACGAGACAAAATGTGCTGAATGCTGATGGTGACCTTGATGGTGTTATTTCAGGCGGCCCACAATCCTCACAATCCTTACCATCACTCATGGAGGCTGAATCAGGGTGAAATTGTCTTTCTGTGGGTCTTAATGTTAAGTGTTCAGAGCTTTAGACGCATTTGTCATGACTCAGCACAGCATCGTAGCTCAAACATATACTGAATGGTGCCTTGTGAAGACTTCATGTAATGTTATGGACAGAGTTGAAGTAAATCTCCACGTGCATAGATCACATGTTATTGCTGGTTCTGCTCACAGCTTCATGCCTTCTATAAAGCCGTGATGGCAGCGTCACTGGCTTGCTGCCACACTTGTTGTTTATAACACATTCAGGTTGTCATCTGCACAGAAGGAGCCCTTGAGCATCTCAGCAGCGCCTTGCTCCTTCACTTTGTTGTTTGTGAAGCAAGAAGACATCATTAAATGGAAACATCTGTTCCACATGAGATAGCATTTGCTTCAAAGACGTGGCAAAAGAAAGGACTGCCAGCATAGCAGAGTCACATTTCAGGGTCTTAAACTGAGCTGTAAATCCTAAAGAGGAAGAAGCATGTGAAATATCTGCTGCAGCTAAATCACTTTTAAGAAGGCTGAAAGGGTTTTCACAAGTGTCTGAAGTTATTGCAATGATAGGCATTGTTTTACGTCAAAGAGTAAAAAAGCATGCTAAAAAGCATGTGGGGTTCCTCGAGGTTCAATCCTGAGACACTTTTGATTTAACTAGATTAAAACTCCATAACTGTGACAACTCATATGCTTCTTGGTGTTTAAAATAAGATTGTCATTAGTTTATCCAACTTCACAGTCAACTTTTTCATCTTGTTTGTCTTCGCTTTAAGCTGAATGAGTGCTTACCACTCCACTAAACCAGCACACGCTATTTATTTTTTCTAGTTTTCTGTGAACAGTGTGATAATACCATTGTTGTGATATTTTTTGGTTATAGCCCTACTGTGAACTAAATGCCTCAGTCATGTGCCCTACATAAAACCATCTCTCGTAGTCTTGCCACTGGTCCTGTCTCATTATTTGTGAGTTTGTTCCCCTACAGTGGCCTTCCTCAACATTCCCAGTCTTTTGTACCCCTGACCCAGTTATTTTGTAACCTGCTGCAGGCATCAAATTCAAAGTAAGTGCATATTTGCAAAAAAAATAAATAAAGTTTATCAGTTTAAACGTGAAATATCTTGTCTTATAGGGTATTTAATTGAATATGTAGGTCAAAAAAAAGGATTTGAAAATGATTGTACTGTGTTTTAGGCCCCGCTTACACAAAAATGACCAGAAACAGAGAGTTATCATTCATTGCATTTTCGCCTTCCGTTTACACAAGAACGGTTCCCGTCTCTGTGTAGATGAGATTCAGGATTTCCAGAGAAAACGATGTCCTCACCACATTCGCAGTATTCTTTCACATGAAGGCTGCACGCGCATCCCAGAAACAACAACAACAACAACAGCTTTGGCCGTCTACCAAGCAACATGTGAGCTACTTACTGTGCTCCGTTAATTATCCAGAAAGAAATATCAAGACACATTTGATGTCAAGACTGCGTCTTCGTTTGCCACTTGCCATTGTTGTTCGTGAAAAGTTTTTTTCACTGGAAAGCATACGCGTGTTCTCACGCCACTGTTTCACTACAAACCGACATCGCCATCTACTGGCCTTGCATGTACACTACAGCGTTTTCAGTCGTTCTCGCTTCTCCATGTAAACATGGAGCGCTTTTGAAAAGGCAAAGGAAAAACCTTTCCTTTTCTGGTGACAACGTTGTCATGTCAACGGGGCCTTAATTTACATTTTACACAATGCCTCAACTTCATTGCAACTACAGTTTGTACGAGACTAACCTGACGCAGAACAAAAGCTGCTACATCAGTGGACTCCCAGTAGGAGGCGTGAAAAAGGTGAGGCAGGGCGACGGTGGGGAAGGAGGTGAGAACATCAGGGCAGTACAGAGCGTAATCCAGTCTCTTGGAGCCCCACCAGCTGCTGGAAACTGCAAGACAAAACATAAAGAAAAGCATTGGTTGTAATCTAAGGTCAACGAAAGAGCAGGGAAACCTCGTGAACCTGAATTTATCCGCCGCCGCTAATTGAACAAATGAGATAGACCACTGTGGCTCCCCTCCTACTCACTGTTACTGATGGTGTTTCCCAGCTGGCCCATGGAGCAAATCGATATTTCACTTTCAACGCTGGTCACGCTGGCCCGACGACCTCCATCTCCTCCTCCTACTCCAACTCCTTCAATCTTTGTTTCGGAGGATGACTGTGAAGCCAGGCCTCCTGAAGTTTGATCCTCCTCTAGAAATACATTGGGATGGCCTTGAATACTCTCGCCTAAGAGAGAAAAGGATGAGGAAATAAAAGCAACAAATCGACTGGTTTCAATCTTTAAATCAATGCTGTCCTTTATTAAGAACAGCATCTTGCTGCATCGACTTGCTTTGCTTTTGAAATGCTAAGACAATCCCTGGCACTGTAATTACAGACACAACCTCAAACATTTCATGGGATTCACTTGATTTTTCTGCCTCCTGAAAGTCAAAGAAAGCCCTCTTCTCTTGGCTCCCACTGAGCAGAATAAATGTATAAGGTCTGGCTTCCTCTCTCCCACAGGCATGTCCTAATGCAGCTTTTTCGTATTTGTTCAGCGATAATTTTGTGTAACAGGAAAATGAGAATTGTCCCTGAAGACCTGGATTCACCAGACATTACTGGTCTACTTGTTATTCCCTGAGATGCAGAGCCGAGAAGACGCTCGGTTCATCAATAATTCAGCCAACAGAGAGGCAAGTGTCTACAAGCTCTGTACAATATGCTTTGAACTTCAAGCCTATGATCCATCATTGTGAGAAAAGACAATTCAAACTCAGTGAAATACAGCGTTTTTTAAAAGTACATGTTGATATTTTGCACTGAAACATCTATATTTATTTACAAAGGCTAATCATGTGTACTTTACATTTTTAGTTGAGTTCTGATGAACCTTTGAAAATTCCAGTGGTTTCAACTTCAGAAATCCTTAATATTTTTGGTTGTGGTCGCAATGTCTTATCGCTTCTGTGAAAAGACTTTAATGATATGTTTAAAAAAACTGTTTTTTTTGGATGGCTTTCACACCAGCAGCCACACAATAGGAGAAATTCTGCTGCTGCTTTAGTTATGAGATTTTCAAACTAGCTGTCATATTTTTAGTAGCGTCCCAGGACACTTTGCGCCAGGCATACGATAGGACCCTAAGTCTGACTCTGACATTTGCTTACAAATTGTCTTTTAAAGTCTTTGCCACGTCTTCCAGTGCATGGGAGCATTACCAATGGTACCAAGGAGGCAACAGTATGTTAGCTGTGTGGCCACGTAGCTCTAAGACAGCAGGTTTATTGCTTTATTTAACTGTTGTAAATCATTCTCAAAATATTTTATTCATGTTGTGAATTCCATTTAAATACCTTTGACTTCTTCAACTGTAAATATTTTGTTATTTTTTTGGTGTATGTTGATTTTGTGTATCGATTATTTTCTGCATTGTGATGTTTATCTCTTTCTCTGTTTCTCCAGAATTTCGCAACAATGTTTTGTGTTTGTTGTGGCGAAAAATGCCTGATTTTGCCGCAGGTTTTTCAAAAGTTGTGGCAAAAGATGCAATATTTTGAGGATTTACTTTACATATGACATTAAAAGAGCAAATTGCTGATTCTTGCAACTGTTTCCTGGTATTTTCGTTACCTTTGCAAACAACTGATTCAAAATTCAATTATTCTCTTCAAAATTAGGATTTATTTCAAGTATCTGTTAGGAGTGGGGCCATGTCCTTTGGGGAGGGGATTGTGGTCATCCTATACAACACTGATTTTTGTTTGTTTGTTTGTGTAGCCTACAGTAAGGGCCTGGGCCATCCCAAACCAGAAAGTTTTGTTTCACCCCTGCTTGCACCTGACACGTAAGGATTTTGCTTTCATTTCCTGCTAGACATCAGTAAGCAGCTTTTACAGACTTTAGTGCTGAGTTTTGCTGTAATTGTGAACTTTTTTTGACGCACATCCTCTCCGTAGCAAGCAGAGATGTCAGTCGGAAATCCAGTGTTAAGGGGCAAAAAGAGTGAAGGTAATTGGCCAAAGTTGCAGGACAATTGCAGTGATTAGACAAAAGCAAAAGGCTGCTCAGAATTTAAGAAGATCGGCTGAATTTTCACGGATTGTTGCAATCGAAATTGCAATTCCTGAAAGGACTGCTTTTTGTCTGTCTCTGCTCAGCTCTTACTATGTTTATTCAGCTTTGTATCGCTAAAAAAAATTCCCCAAATCATCATGTGTATTTACTAAACAGCATATCATAATATTCATTTAATGGCTGAATAACGAAGGAGAAAAACTATTAAAAGTGCGCCTCCTGGTTTCCACTTCATGTCATCTTCTCATTCTGTTCGAGGGCCCCCTGGTGGCTGAATGCATGTACTGTGCCTTTAGGCCAAATGAATGATCATAGCTGAACAAGAGGAGCCATTTAGTCATATCTCTTTCTTTAAATACATTTCAGTTTCATCGAACAGCTGCATTACGAAACTCTAAAGGTTTTTTCAGCTGGACTCCAAAGTGCTCATCATCCTGTTACTGAGGCCTTGAATGTTATTGTGGATCCATTATAACAGTGAATACATCCTGACTCACATCTCAATGAGCCTGCACTCAACCACAGAGCTGAGCTACAGAAGAAACGTTGACCTCAGTGAATGCCTATAAACCTACCCATGTCCTGAGGATATAATCAACATTTGTAAATAACATAAATATGTAAGCAGCCACAAACAAACAGACCCCCGCGGAGCCTTTGTAGCCTTCATTTGCTTGCCGATACTGTAGCATGTACCAATCATAGGGGAGGGATTCTCATGTGATTGCGGGGATATGAGGTATTAGCCGAGAGCTGGAATAGGAGGCAGAGTGGCTGAAGTGAGTTTAGATGAAATGAGAGTGTGTCAGTCTGACTGTTAATATTGTGCGGATTAAATTCATTGTGTTTGAGTCACAGACATATTCCTGTTCACAGCAATGAGAGATGATTGCAGAGGAGTCATCAGGACAATAAAATCACTGTTTGGACACTTCTGGCCGCTGTTAGTCACATCATTGCAATTGGATAACAAGTTAGGGATGCCCCAATCAGGCTTTTCTTGGCCGACATCGATCACCTGTTCGATACAATCATGTTTTATGTTTTTCTTTTTTTTTTTTTTTTTAACAATTGATCAAAATGTTTGCTCAATAAAGGGAAAAAAAAAGGTCTCAACAAGTATCCTACAGTCAGGACATCTAAATTATACAATAAAAGGACTAATTTATCACTTGTTTTCATCATGTGAATAAACAAAATTATTGACAGGCAGACGAAACTATTAATACAAGAGCAAAACTGTGCAAATAGTTTAACAAATAAAAGGCAATACAACTAAAAATAATAACTCATTAACATAATGTAATTGATATAATTGCTTCATAATGCCAAGAAAACAAATTTCACCCCCACTTAACTTTATTTATTCAAGGTCCAGCAAAAATCTAGATCTCCAACTCTGTAAAATATATTTAAACACATCAATCAATCTCTCTTTATTTGTATAGTGCCAATTCATAACAGGTGTCCTCAAGGCACTTTACAATAGAGCAGGCTGACGACATACTCTTCATATATAGATACACATATATGCATATATACAAACACATATAATAAATATATTTGTATATACACATACATACATCTAGAGATGTTTATAAAACCCATGGATGCCCAGATCAGAAATCTGTCCTCATCATATTTGTCTCTGCTGAATATAGATTTAACTAATCAATCTTTATTTGTATAGCACCATAATTGTCTTTGTTAAATATAAATTTATTAAAGGTAAGCCCCTTGAGATGTTCCAACACACCATGTTCTTAGCTTCATCAAATTCTCACTGAACCTGAATGCATCACAATGTCTCCCTCAAATGCATCAACAAACACAATGTACGTTTGTTTTGGCAATCTGATTAGCTTTTACGCTGTATGTCTCAGTGGGAATTTCAGTACAGACCTGCAACACAGGATTTATATGTTGGACTTAATGGACTGAAGACAAAGTTTTAGAGTTTATTTAAGAGGATGACGAAGCATCTGAGGGCTTCCTTGAGTAAATATGAGGTTAATCCACAGGTGATCGATGGAAGATATCAGAATTTGCATTAATTCCTATCAACTGATCATGTATTTTTGACAAAAACTGTCCGATACTAATTGTTGCGGAAATAATCGTGGCACCTTTAAATGAAAGAGAATACAAGGATGGATAATACATCAGGGTAGGATTTGAAAATGTTGTTGTATACCAAAGCCTGAGGAAATAAATAAAATCTGCTTTGTGAGTTTTTTACAAAGTTGGGATAGAGACTAGCCTAAAGACATCGTTCACAAGGACATTTGGTTGATATATTTGGATAAATATGCCTTTAAATACTGACTGTTCTGCATCTGTGTTATATGTGCATGCTTGTAGCTTCTCTCATCCATCTGTCACAGTCAAATTTCACTTTTGCTTGTTGAAGTTTTGATTCACGATGCATGATGGGATAAACTGCAAGGTAAGTGATCATTTGTTAACTGCTTTCTCAGACCTTTATGGGATGCAATGACAGCTCCTGGCAGTATAGTGCTCCGTACAGAGAGCGGGGAGCAAGCCTTCATGTTTGAGATTCCTGCTGCATCCTGGGGAAAACAAACACTCTCCTACCTCTTTTCTCTGACACGGTTTCCTCCTTACACGACTTCCATTCTCACCAAACACAAACACAACAGAAATAATCTATTAAATATCTTGTTTTCTCAGTCATTGTGTGTATCTGGGGATCAGCCTGTATTTGCATGTACCATATTTTTACCCAGAATCATCCCTCACTTGCAGATTAACCCCTCTGTCCCCTGATTGCTGTAATGGTTTGAAATAAAACAGCCAGATGCAGCCACATGGTTGCATGCTCAGAGGGTGGAGGATCGGCTACGGCAGTGGAATATAGATCAACAGCTGCGTCCTCAGACATGAAAAATAATCAGGTATGATTCATCGACTGAGGCAAAGACGTTTTTCTAATTGATGGGATCTGAGTCATGCTGCAGGAGTATCAGCAATACTATTGACTGGTCTTTCAATTAATAAGTCTAATTTAAGAGGGTGAAAAATATTTTTGGTTGGAAATATTCTTTATATACCCTGACTGGATACATCAATTAATGACTTTATAATAACAGAGCAAAGGCAAAGTGCCTAAATGTTTGTTGACCTAAGCTCTGTGTTTACACCAATGAAACGCAATGCGGTCACTTTGCCCCTGAATTAAACTGAAACATTTTTTGGATGTACGTGTCAATAAGCAGATAAGAAGATAATTGAATCTGGCTGTTGTTGGTGTAGGCTTTTGAAAATCAACTGCATGTGATGCCAGGTCATCTTCTATTTTTTTAATTGTTCAAGTAGGGGGCAGACAAATATAAGAAATGTTTTCTTCTTGCTGCTCCTTTCCAGTCATGGAGGTGTTTATTTGAAAATGTAGTGTACACTTATTCACAAATTCTGTTGTCCACTTTCACATAAGGAATAAATAAATTAAACTAAACCTGCCTGCCAGCCTAGCTGCAACACAAGCACAAGTCATTTCTGCTAGATCGTTTTGATTGTAAGTGACAGTAAGTGTAACACTGCCACCTGGTGACAGAGCGTCATTATTGTCGTTGTGACAGTAGAAAGGAAGGGGAAGTGATCAGGCATGTTAATTTTCCCCACCTGTGTGTTTGTGCGGCTCCCTCATTCCTCTAGTTTGGCGTGGTGTTTGTGAGACTCAGCTTCGTTTGCAGTTAGTATTTTCTCTTGTTGCGCATGATCTGCTACATTCATTGTGTCGCTGCTGTTTAAAGAAATTCAAGCTTGCGTGTCGTTGTTGTGTTGTTAGGAGGGGGACAGAAGGCCGTGATTGATTTCCCATAATAGCTACCTTGGTAATGGAACGAGGTATGTAGTTTGTTAAAATTTGTTCTAAATTGTTGGGTTGTTTCTTGGGTTTGTCAACATGTGATGTTCATATTATTTTCAGAATTTTATCATGAATTGTGTTTGGGCTGAATTTTACCATTTTTAAATTGCTTTAATATGTTTCCTGTCATTCATGACTAATGTGATTCATAAATCTGTAATCTAAACACAGAATTGATGCTTAGTCAGTTGTTTGTTTTCTTTGTAAAACCATTGATTGCAAAGGTGTAAATGAAATATGACATGAATTAATTGATTCTGTATATTTGTTTTGACCCCCTTTCTTTTCTTCTTTCTGTATTTGTAGTTTTCACTGTGCATGTGTATTAAAATGTAAGCACCCATCGAAACCCCCCCATCTTATCCTTTGGTGCCAAGGGCCAGCTACATTGATATTTACCTCTCCTGAGGCCAAAATGGAGGGCCACACACATTGCATAATCTTGCTAATTTGTCAGTGATGGCAAGTGATGGTTTATTGATACAATACCATAATTGATTCTACTTTATGATTTTATTCTTTATCAATTGCTGTGTATTTTCTGTTTGGAAACAAACAGGCCTACAAAGCTTTTCAGGGTCAACAACTCAAAATGTGGCACTCCTGATATTTAATGCCGTTCTGCTTGGACAACTGCTTTAAGACGTTTGTGGAGTATCAACCCTATCTTGAAATCACAGATACAGGCTCTTAACTGTGCAGTAAGTGTCATGCTTTCCAACCTTAGCCACTCTTTTGACTCTTTGTCTCCAGAGGGCATCCCGAAATGAGAGGAAAGTATGAAAAGAGTGTTGTCAAAGGGGTATGCCAACTTTTTTTTTTCTTTTGTTTTCATGTCATCTCTCTCCCAAGTCCATGACAAGCAGATAGACACCATTCTTTCGACTGTGCGTGCGGTAATAAGAAGAGATGCAAAAGTGCTTGTTGACCCACTTACAAACACCTTCATGGTGGTTTGCGCATGCGCCCTGTGCTTACGTTGCGTATGTATTTCATTCGAAAATTACATAAAGTGCTAATCTTGGTCTAAAAACAGATAACATAAAATAATGTGGTAAAAATGTGTCACAACAAGCACACAGGACCATTTCAAAGTTTCTGAAGAGTTGATCTGATGACTATAGGCAGAGGCAGGCTAACACTACCCATTGACTCCCAGTGTTTGAGCTAAGCTAATTAGCGATGGGTCTCTTCCTTGTTACTGCATACACAGTCGAAAGAATGGTGTCTATTTGCTTGTCATGGACTCTGGAGTGAGGCAAGACATGAAAACAAAGAAAATGTTGGCCTATCCCTTCAAGCAAAAGGACATTTGATATTGATTTTTAAGCTATTTGTATTCAATTCCCATCTGTGCTGGTGTGTCTTGAGCAAAATAACGTTGATGCTTAAAACTAAAACAGGGCAACTGTTTGCTGTTTATGTTGTTTACAACAGCTGAGTACCATTAATACTTTCTCCGAGGGTCAGACCAGGTAGTTGAGAACAAGTGTTCACTTATGTGTGTTCCTGTGCACAGTCTTTTGTCTCTAATGAGCCCTGCCCTGCACCTCTTAAAGAGCAGCCTTATTCACCCTCCGAGACCGGAACATTAGGGCGGCTCTGTCTTTCATTGAGAGCACAATGAGCAGTGAGAGGCAAAAAGAGAGAGAGATTATTTCAGCAGACAGACAGAAAGAGAAGGAGAGAAAGGGACGCCGACTATGACGCACGCACATCAAATTTCAAAAGATTCTTCCTAAAGCAGAAGCAGAGACAGCGGGGAGGAGCATCAAAACTGTGAGCCTGAAAAGAGTATGGTACACGGTCAAAGACCCACAGATGAAAGAGACACAGGCAAGTTTTAGAGAAACAACATGATCACAACCAGCGTGGAAGAGCAGAGAGCGGATGATTAAAGCAGGAGGCAGGGCGGAGAAGCAGCTGATGAAGGCGGTTAAGGGAAGGACAAGCAGGGGATTCAGAAGGTGAGGAGGGATGATTGCATTTCGGCCTTGAGAAGACTTTGGAACAGAAGGAATGAAAAGGGACTTTTAACTCAGCAATAGGGCTGCTTGATTAAGGCATAAATCATGGTCAAGCTTGTTTTGATAAATATTGAGATCACGACTGTGAAACATGGCCACTTGAAGCTGAACTTGAACTTAAATGCTCTTGGTACTATCATTCAGCTATCAGAGAACAAGCAATAAATGAAAATGTGTGAAGAAAATTAGAGTGACTGAGAATAATGATAGATAGAAGCTGTAGTAATCAGTTAATCTTGATTTTTTTGATGTGATGAACATTATCAAAAAACATCAGGCTTTCTAAAAATGACTGAAAACAGGTCACTTTTGAGTAGAATTAGAGCATTTCCCGGTTTCTTTCCACCAATAACAATTACTAAACATGGTTTCCTGTCACTAAGTGTGTGAAGCAGCCAGTCTAGTGCACAAATTGTGACTTCAATGAATGCCTTCTATTGAAAAAACAGACAAATATAGTATAGTACTATAACAGTAGTATGTTTGAATAGAATAGAATAGTCTTAATTGTCATTGCATGCCATGTATACAACAAAATTTGTTTGAGCAGTCTACCATCAGTACAGAAAAAAAAAGAATACATTACACATTCATCCAACTGTTTAACATTATAAATATAAACATATGATATATTGCATAATATTGCACTATTGCCCTCAGTACTATTTGCTCATCTGTGGCCACTCTCGTGAATTTAAAAGTCTGATGGTCCATGGATAAAAACTAGGGATGCACGGTATGAAAAATTTCAACAAATACCGATAACCGATAAGTTCACATTTTTATATTTAATATAATCGTTAAGCTAAGCTTGCTGACCGGACTAACGTCAGATGTCCATGTGTCTGTGGTTAAACTTACGTGTAGTCTTTTCTTGTTATGTGTTATGTTATCAAGTTATGGATGTGTGTGGCAACGATACCTCAGGGAGGGATACATCCAAGAAGAAGCGAAGGCTTGGGAGGATGTGCTATTAACTTGCGAAAACCCAGGCTCTCATCGACAGAAGAGGGCTGGTCGTCGAGCGCTATGAACTCCATCACTTTGTCGTTAATGGCTTTAGCCTTTTCGCTGTGTCTTAAAAAGTTTTTACAGTTTTCAAACGCCTGTTGAATGGGGACATCCATGCTCCGTGTTGTTGTTATTAGCCTTGGCACGCTAGCTGCTACCACAGCTGCTTTGTCTTCTTTCAATACCGCTTTGTCGCAATGATAACTTTTCGGGTGAGCTATAAGACTTGTTGTGTGAAGTCCCCTTTCCTCCTCTCAGAATTCTTGCCAAACAGGTTGTGTAAACAGCAATGCTGTTGTTATCTTCTGCCACTGAGAAAAACTACCACATGGTGAAGCCATGTTCACTTTTGGTCTGGGAGAGACGGGAGCAGGCGTGGATCCTTCTAGTAAGGCGCGATAGATGACGTATCCAGCGTGACATGGCTTGTTTTGGGGCTATGTGGCCTGCAAACAAGTTCCCCAATTTCATTAATTTATCGGATCTTTTTATAAGATAAAATGTACGAATCAGGCCGATAAAAAAATGACGTCATTTTTCCCCAAATCGGCCAATATTATATCAGTCTGATTAATATTGTGCATCCCTAATAAAAACTGTTTTTTTAGTCTGTTAGTCCTGCGTTTCATGCTTCTGTATCTCCTGTGAGCCACCATATTGACCTGTCTTTAGGGTTGTTGCTTCTTCTTTCAACATAATTACGTCAGCTGTGATGTGTACATTCATATAGTCTTTGTGACCATCCTAACAGACAGAAAAGTCCTGTGGTCTGTCCTCAGCAAAAGGAGCTGAGCACCCCGCAAGTACAGATCCTAAATCTGGTCAGTGGTGACTGAAGCTACATCAACATCTCTTTGTACAAGCAAAGTTAGCTGTGCGACCAATACCAATAAAACAGACTATAACTCAGTGTACATTTGCTGTCTGACTGGTCACATTTGTCACTGAACTCCAGCTGGAAATCAATAAGAAGAGAGCTCCCTCTCCTTATATTAGCAGCATTCATCATAATAAAAGCTTCACAGTTGACAGGTGTTGAAGTCAAAGTCATACCCAAAGGAGCCTGATTTGATTGGCTCTCCATGCTTTCATAACAACTAATTACCATATTACAGAGCTGGAAATTGAAGATTTGGGAGTGTGTGTGTGTGCCCAGAAGTGTGTGTCTAATTCTGTGTGTCTAAACCCGTCTACGGTTTTTAATTTGCCACATAATTTGTCAGCATCCAAGCCGAAGCAATAAAACCGAGCTGCTATAAGGCCCTGATTAAAACCTGGTATAGCAGTGAGATGGAGATGTGTGTTTGCTCTAACCTAATCACTCTTATAAGCAGTACAGGCTCCCTCAAGCACCAAGCATGTGAGCGGCTGATCAGGAATATATTCATAGAGCCCAGCATGGACACATTTAACAGGGTCGTGTTACATGCTGTGTTATTAACTGTCATGTGTCAGAGATATTGTACACACATATAAAATACAAGCACAACACCATTCATCCAGCACAGGAATAAAAACAGTGAGTTAAGTTTTTTGGCTGGGTTTGGCAGCATTGAATTAACATTTTTTTATTCCTGCCCGACATGTAAGAACAGTATTTTAGCTTGTTTGTTCATTATTTTGTTAGGCTGCAGAAAATAAATATTGTTTGGTTGACTTGTTTGGTGGTTTGCAATCAAATGGTTTGATTAAGGTGATGGGTGGCTTAATTTCAATGATGTTGTTGATTTGGTAAGTATAATTATCAGATGGCTAACCAGCTGGATGGCTGCTTTGTTGGTAGTTTTCCATGTAGGTGAGTTTGATTAGAACAGTTGTTAAGTTAGTTTCTTAATAAGGTTTGGTGAGTTTGTTGGATGGCTGATGTGGCACAGTACTAGACTGGTTTGCTTCTTTTCTGAAGGACAGGGACCATTTAGAGTCAAAGGGTAACTTATCATATAAGCAAAAGGAAATTATGTTCAGAATTCCCCAAGGCTCCATCCTGGGACCTCTTTTGGTTAACATTTACAAGACACAAGGCTTTATATCTCAATGTCATCAGGTGACCGTGGTCTCATATAAGCTCTGGGTGAATGCATAAAGCAAATAAATGAATGAAGGTGTAATCTTTTTAACAGTTAAACATGAACAAAACTGAGGTAGCTGTTTTTGGACCAAAAGAAGAGCAATCAAAAGTCAGTGCAACGCCATAACAGATAAAAACCACAGATCAAGCCAGGAATCTGAGTGCAGTCTCAGACTAAGACCTGAACTTTCAAAACCACATTAAGACGATTACAAATCAGCTCACAATCAGTCGAACAGTATTTCTAAATTAAAGGACTGGGGTCTCAGTCGAACCTAAGGATGGGAATCAAAAACCAATTCCAGTTGAGAATTGTAACAACAATATCATTAGACTTTAACAAATCCCTTATGAACTTTTTCCACTCTTATTTGGCAGTCAACAGAAATAATAACAACTGGGTCAGCTTTTGTCCACAGAAAATCTGCAGGAGCCGATAAGGGAACTGTTAAAGAATCAGATCGATAAGCAGAATCTATCATAGCACTGGTATCAGGAAAATCTTATTAACTCCCACCCCTAAAAGGACCTTTAAAAACTTTTCTGTGTACTTGTCTTCAGTCCATTAGATCACTGTAGCAGTGACTTTACAGGTCTGACTAAAAAGTCCATCAAACAGCTGCAGCCGATCCAGAACGCTGCTGCACGAGTCAGCCCTAGGACCAGAAAAGCGGATCACATCAGTCCAGTTCTGAGGTCTTTACTCTTCCTTCCTGTCTGTCAGCAGATAGACCTTAAAATACTCCTGTTAGTTTATGAAGCACTGAATGGTTTAGGACCCAAATACATCAGTGACCTCCTTTTAACCACATGAACCGTCCAGACTGCTCAGATCCTCTGGTGCAGGTCTGCTCTCTGCTCCGTCCCCAGAGTCAGACACAAACACAGAGAAGCAGCTTTCAGTTTTCACGCTCCACATAAATGGAACAAACTTTTAGAAAACTAAAGCTCTGCTGAAACTCATTTTTTTCTTATAACAAGGCCGAAAACTCGTTAGTTTCCAGCTGCCTTTGTTAAGATTTTATCTCAAGGAGGTCATATTTTTGATGGCATTTGTTAATTTTTCTGTTTGTTTGTGTGAGAACCGGAAAACTCAAAAACTAATGAGCAGGGTTGGATTAAATTTTCACCAATAACTCAGTCAGTTCTCGACAGATTTTAATTGAAAAAAAGGGTTGATTAAAAAACACATTTTAAGTTCGTATTTCAATTACAACATTGCACTGTAACCTTTATAATAATTTAATTCTGAATTTTAATCAAAAAGGTATTTTTCCTACATTTGTTTTTGGTCTCTGCTTCTTCTCATATTATCCTTGTATAAAAAAAGCTTTTATTCTGACGCAGGTTTTCTCTTTCCTTTGTCATTGTTCTCTGATACATTGTGTGAAGCTCTTTAAATAAACCTGACACATCAGATGGACTGTTCAACATGTTTCAATCAATCAGTCTCTTTTGTATAGCACCAATTCATCACAAGTGTTTTCTGAAGGCACTTTACAATAAGTGCAAATTTACAATAAGTAAGAAGTACTGTTTCACCAATCCATCTGGGCAACAGCCAAAAGAAAGTGTTTGTGGAGGGCAGAGCCTTTTAAAAGAATGGGATGGGATTGGATGATCATTTCATCAATCACAATCATTACAGGCCAATAAGATAATGTAGCAGGCGGGCGCTACTGCAGTGGTGTAAAATACAAAACGAGAGCTGCCTCATGGAACAAACTTTTGCCAAAACCTGTCAGGAGTGGAGCGAAGCGGTAATTTCTATTCAGAAATGCTTTAAGTTTGGTTATTTGTTTTTCATTTAAAAAATAGATGAAGTTCAGATCTGATAAAACTGCTACTGAAGGTGTTAGCGTCTGATCTCTGTGCCAGCAGCCACTTCCTGCCATTGTCTAGCCCATTAGGGGTGTAAATCACCAGTTTTATGACGATACGATACGATATCGATTCTTTGGACAACAATACGATATTGTCGATATCACAAAGTTTGCCACGATTCGATTTCGATTGGATACGATTCAGGGACCTTCAATCGATTTAAGACGATATTATGTACTCATTGAACACGATCAGCTACATTTCACCTAAAGCAAGAAAGAAATACAAAGCAATTTCTAAGTTTTGACAGTTTTATTACTGAAATGTGAAACGATGTGCTGACCTTTGGGTATGATAGGTTATAGAGGATTATAACCATCTGTATGATCTAATCGTGCTTAAAATTAAAATTGGGCTAATTAGTAGTCACGTGTTTTTAGACTTTGCTTCACTGTTTAATGGTTGGTGTGGAGGAAGAATAAGAACAAGCTCTCATTGTTTTCCTTTCATACAATAAGTAATTTCATTAATCAGTGCGCTACAAAATCAAATGATGAGATAACTTACTGTACTCGTGTGATTACTCCCGTCGTGTGTGTGCAGTATGCATCCTCTGATGTCAGATCGACAGTATCTTACCCGGATACAGCAGTGCTATTTTCTGATTGGCTGACATGTCTAGCTCCCATTTAGTTCTGTGATGCTAAGAGCGTGTTGCTACACGTTAGCACATAGCGGTGTGGGCACTACACAGTACATTTTAAAGCAGGAGAAATACTGGGTGTGGTGCGTGAGAGAGCGAAAAGGTGCGCGTCTCATACACTGAATGCATGAGACTTGAGAGCCCTGTAAAGTTGAAACTTCAGAACGAGGCGCTATTGGGCGGAAGCGGTGAAATGGATATCCGGTCAGAATTTCAAAATAAAGGCGTTGAAGATGACGATGTTGATCGATGTTCTGAGTTTCCATCGATTTGATTGGATCATTGCTTAACCAATCGATGTACCGATCCAGATCGATGGATCATTACACCCCTATTGCCCATAGCTCTCACCTCCTCCTGATCTAAAGGCTGTGCTGCTGTGGGCTGCTCACAGTCCTTGTTGGATGGAGTTTGGGAAGACGGATCTGCCTGATTAAAGATATTGAGTCTGGCAGATCCATCTGCACTGCAAAGTTAACTTTGAATTGCCTTGTTCCTGAGACGTGCAACACAAATAAACTTGTGCCTTACTTCGAAGCACCCCGTCTTGTAAGATTCCTTAACAGCATTTTGTCTTCTTTATCTCAGAGCTTTCACTTTAAACTCTGCCGTGACTTTCATTCTTTCTGATAATGACACTACGATAAAAGGGGCATGAAAGTGTTTTTAAGGCCTTGCATCAAACCACAAATCCTTATCTTCTGATCTGTATGCAGACTCCCAGGCTGTTAGTATGAGAGATCAGTCAGCGCCCTATTTTCTCTCAAAGAGATAGGTGCATAAGAGACATGGGGAAACCAAGTAATGCATCATAACTGCTGCTCAGAGCGAGTCTCTGTGTCCCAAAAGTGGGCTAAAGCATGCTTCAAATAAATCAGTGGCTCATTAACGTTTTCATCCCCACAACCAAACTCTCTGGGGGGATTACAGCACCGCTGTGCCACATCTAGCAGACTAATATCTCCCACACCGTGCCGTCACCCTCAGAGAGCGCAGGCAGGCTAAAGGCACCGCACCACGGGCAGATGAAGCATAATTACTTCAAACTTCAGGCTTCCGGGGCAGGATTTAGCTCAGCCTCGGTAGAGCGAGATCACGCAGATGGGATTGAAGTGCACATGTGTGTCTGTAAAAAATTCACATTACTTAGTCACAGGACTTTTTCTTCTGCTGTAATCCAGTCTCACTGAAAGGATTCCTCAAAGGTCTCCTGGCACCTTTGAAATGTTAAGTCCAAAAGGATATTAATATGGTTTTACAAAGAAATAAATTGACTAATAAAATATTCAGAAGGAGCTCCTCTCACATCTTTCATGCTTGAAATTGATATCGAGGGTTCAATCACTGTTCCTACCTATAAGCATCGAGCGTCCGTCTCCGAGCGGGTAGCGCTGGTAGCGTGGAATGGCAAATGGCGGCAGCTTGTGGAAGAGAGGCTGCAGCAGAGGCTCGAGTCTGGAGGCCGAGGGGTCCGAGGGGTAGAACAGGTTGAAAATCTGAGAGCAGGCTGGATGTAGCTGGCTCACTGAAAACAGTAAAACCATGAGTATCAGGAAATAGAGCTGTTTTACATGAATAATATAAATGCTGCAAGGGCTGGATAAATGTATGTGAGGAAAACTACATCATGGCTCAAATATACGTCTCAACAAACCAGTAAAACTATGGCTGGTGGAGCACCTTTCAAACTACAGTTCAGAGAATAGAATAGAATAGAGTGCCCTTTATTATGATCATACTTAATGTACAACAAGATTGGAGAGCTTCTCCTTTTTCAGTGCAATCAGATAATTATACAAAAATATGCAAGGTAAAAACAACTCTATATACAATATAAAATAGTAAAAAAATGGATAACTATTAAGAATATAAGATAAAAAATAGAAAACAAACAAAAAGTACATTTAGAAATGTGTTGTATTGCACAGGATGATTGATGATTGATGATTGAATATTCACAAAAAAATCTGACAGGTTAAATAAAGTGCAGCAGGATACAAAGCATTTCAGTCTCTTGATGTTTTGCATGTACTCGGTGCTCACCCTGGACAGTCGGCAGCACGGTACGTCTCATGGCCAACACCAGGCCCAGCGGACAGCCGAGCAGGAAGCAGTCCGTCACCTCAAAGTCAAACCGACCGGGGTTCAAGACCAGATTGGTGCTACTGCTGCCTCGCACCTCTACGCCCTCCTTCATGAGACTGTGAGAAAGACATCAACACCAGTACAGAGTGTTAGTGGAAATGAATCATTTATCATGTTTGATTAAATGGAAATGCTCCTGCAACAAGGAGTCTGGGAGTGTGAGAGCACAGCAAGAGGTCCACATGCACACTAGGCCTGGACATTTCCAGCAACCTCAAGATAAGATACGTATCTCAACACTAAGGTCATGATACAATATGTATCCTGATACATGTACATTTTTTGACAGAATTCCTTAAAAGTTTGTTTTGTATTACAAGAAAAAAAAGATCAAGAGTAAGTGTTAAATGATTCTACGACTTCAGAAACTTAAATTCAGGTCTTCAAAGACCGTAGACCTAAGTTCAAATTTGAAACATGTGCTTCATCATGTAGTTTGGCTTCGACTTTGAACTTTGCCATTGTTAACATTACTCAAAGTGTACTGACAACAACTGTCAAAACATTGAGGCCATATCGATTCTGTAGAATCCATGCAGGATCGATACACGTCTCCCCAAGGAATGCATGATGATATTTTGCCGAATCGATATTTTGAGCACAGGCCTAATGCACACAAGATGCATACATGCACACACACAAAGCCCCACACACTCTCGCTGACTCTTCCACTACCCCTGAAGATGGTACAGAGGAGGCATCACTCTGTGCCCTCATTAGGCCTCTGTGAGGTTCATAGTTTAGTATAACAGCTTTGAAGTGTACTAGATATGCACTGTACACATAGATGCAGAGGATGGTGCTCGTTTCACTTTTTAAAACACGTTTTTTTTCTGATTAACTTTTGGATTGTGCCAAAAATAAGCTCTGTGAAAAAAAAAAATATAAAAAAAGAACATGTTTTGTCCATCAAAATAACCTCACAAATAAACATTATTTCATTATTACCTCCACCAAGGAGCTAATGCTTTTGCCACTGTTTGTTAGTTTATTTGTTTGATTGTGAACGGGATAACTCAAAAAGTACCAAAAAAATTTTTTATGAAAGGGATGTTGATCATGGCCCAAAAAAGAACCGATTGGATTCTGCTGTTGATACAAAAACAGATGTGGATACAGTTTTTTTTAAATATTTCTTAACATTGTGAGATTGAGCAGTTTTCTACATTTTCCCTCATTACTCGGTAAGTAATCAGTGGATTTTGATGACATTTTGGGGGAATGTTGGTCATGGCACAAGGGAAAACTGTTCAGATTTTGGTTGTGATCTGAATCCAGATGTAGATCCAGAATTTTTTTAAGGATTTGACTGGGCAGTTTCCACATTTTTGATGATAAATTGCTCGACAATGTTTGAAAAGCCTTTGCGGAGGTTTGTGCTCTCTGAGCCTTTCTAGTTTTCAAAATACAATTGTAACCACTTTAAGTAGAGAGCAAAAAATCGAATTACAACTTGGCTAACTACTATAACCTTACTACCACTATTGGGGCTTTTCCACTGCGGTATCTGCTCAACTTGACCGGACTTAACTCTGTAGTTTTGGTTTCCTATAAGGGGTTGTGTCCAATACCTGGCACAGTTTTTCTATCACCTTCGGCAGGGTTCCACATGAGCTGAGCAAAGACTAAATATGACTCAGATACTCTGCTGGCCTCTGAATGGTCAGAGTATCACCATGATTTAGGGACATTGACACAACAATGTAACGCCCACTTTATTGGCTCCAGGATGCTGTAAGACTTCATCATCTCTTCTCTGCTTTAACAGCATGCTATTTTGTTCCCTTCTACCATTTTTGGAACAAAATGAATCTTCTAACTGTAAAAAAAAAAAACACAAAGGGGCGGGCAGCTCTATCGCCTCTGTTTCCTCAAGGGTTTTGTGAGGATGCCTCTGTAGTTTAGTGCAGCCATGCTACACTACGACGGTCACGCTACCTTAAAGACACAACATACTGAGCTCTGCTGCTCATCCCACAAATGCATGTTCCTCACAAATGTGACCCCATTTTAAAAGGGAAATAAATTGGATATTCAAAGGTATAAGATTTAATGCCAAGAAGCATTGTTACAACTAAGTAATAATCTACCAAACACCAATTTCTTTACTTTTTAGTGCAATGTTTATAGAATTTCTTTAAAAAATAAATCTGTTTACAACATGATTTATTTACACAAAATTAACCAAAGATGATATTCCAAAATCTCAGGATGATGCACAGAAAATAGTAAAACACTAATTAGAATCTGTGTTTTAGGACTCACTACTGAAGCAATATCAACATAACTCTTATTAAGCAGCAGAGAAAAAAATGTGTACTCACTTTATCACCGCTGAATTACATTTTCAGGGGAGAACTACAAAAAAGATGATCACTCTGATACCTGCCTAATTTCAAAAAAAGTTCAAAGGTCAGAATTGTTAACTGCCTACTAGTGACTGCGTCTTTGGGCCAAAAAAACTGTCATCTAATAACATGAAGCAGGAGCTTTTGTTTTTAAAAGAAAACCAGATTTAATCTCAAACTAAAATGGTCAATCATTCCAATACTTGAAACGAGAAGAGCAAATGTCTCAGTCTTGGCAAAGATGAGTCAGCAAAGCTTTTGCTTTGTCCTTATTTAATCATTGCTGGGCGTGTTTTAACATTCGGAGGTCGTTGTAGGCGCGGGGCCTTTATGACTCAGCTCGAGCTGCTCTTTGCTCAGCTTTCACAGGCAGCATCACACTCACAGCTGTTGGAACAGCAGAGCTGCTCTCAGCCTCCGCTCTCCACAGACTGACGAGGTCTCTCTGCTCTCCGGTGAGCCAACATTTCCACATTAAGTCCTGCACAGGGAGAAAGGATTAGCTAAGAGGCTCTGGCTATCTTTAAAAGCCAAATCAATAATGCTCCGATTACCATCCACTTCCTCTGTTTTTGTCTTTTATCTCATCGTGTGTTTGATCCCTCAACTCTTTCTTACTTGCTGATTTTATCTCATCTGTTTGGATAAAGTTTGCAGAAGTCCTCATTGTTACTTATCATGAACTTCCAGAGAGGACTACAAGCATCAGGGTTTTTTTCTCCACAGGGGGAAAGGACAGCATTATTTTTTTTTTTTTTACCAGATCAATAACGGAAGGGCTGTCGTAATACTGACTTTACTAAAAAAAAGCAAAAAACAGGCATACAGTAACACCATATGACTGTTTGGGTTCATAATTGGGGAAATCTTCAACTGTCCAGCTATGGAGATGAGCAGATATCAGCCTCACAACGGAGGGATTTCTCTGACACAAACAGCAGAGTGAAGTGGGCACATGCACATCGAACAGCACAGCGTTTACCCCATGTACAGCGGTGTTTGTGTTAGTGATGTGTTCTCTCTTCACTAAATATTACTAAAATATTGTAATTGTGCTATTTTTTAGGCTACAGTAATCAGCAGGCGAAAATCAAAAATCTTGACAGCCTTAGTTGATGGTAACCAAGTGTAGGACCATATTTCTCTAAAGAATGTAGTCGTGCAATAACTCTTTGCGTGCTTGAAATTGGTGCTTTTCACTCACTGGAACAAAAATGCTGCCTTTTGAAAAGAACAAATTTGTCTTACTGCCTGAAGGGGCTAATTGACTCTGCTGCTACAGCACTTGTAATTAAACTGCAGATTGTTAACAATCTGTACAATAGACTGGACAGATTTTACATCAGCTAAATGATCTGTGTAAGAAAGTAGTTACAAGCTAAGATACGATGGTAATACAATGCTGTACTTTAAATGAAAAGAAAACAAAGACGACAAAATGTAGAGTTCATTGATCCCTCATGGAAAATCCTAGAATTACACCATGTTGTTGACACACATTGGAGAGATGGCAGAGTAATAGTCTGCTGCTCTTGAGCAAAACACTCCTTGAGAAGCTGGGGGATTCAATGTCTTGTGAAAGGGCACCTATGAATGAATGAAAATACTAGTTTTGAACATGTAAACAAGCAAAAAGCATAAAAGAACGATCATACAACTACAAACAGAAATAATAAATGTGCAAAAGAAAAGAATAGGATAGAAAAAACTCAGCAGTATTTTGGATATAGGACAGCATTACTCTAGCCACCAGGCCAACTTCCATACATGGTCAACCCAGGACTCAAACAGACAACTCTCTAAGCCTTAGTCCAAGTTCTCACGAGATGAACCACTGCCAACCCTCATCACACCTTTAATGCCATTAAAAAACAACTACGCCTTCACTTTTGGGCTTTTCTATGGCACTGAATGTTGTCATACAATTTGATAACATTAATGCTAATTATTTGTTTATTTCCCTATCCTACTATTTTTGCTTGCCTAATGTCAGGATATTGGTTAAAACACATCTCTTACTAAGGTCTGGCACACAAATAAAGATTTTAAAAACTGATTCTTAGACTGTGAGAGAGCCCACACATTAAGACAAATAATGCATGATTTAACAGTTTCGTTCTTGCAGTGTGAGGTGTGCCATTAGAGGATATACATGGTACACAGACTCGCTAACCATGAACCAGGCATCTACTCTCGCTGCTCATTATCTCGTGTGATCAAACAGGACTTTAGCGTAAACAAACATGGAGGATGAAGTCAGGAGGAATTGAAGCTAAATGCAGCAAGCAGCAGTTTTAAGTGCTTGGTGGTTTTGATTTCTGTCTAGCTCCTCTCCTTATCGGTTGGAGATGGTTCTCCACTTCTGATGCTTGTCTAACTTTGCGCTTCGCCTTCACTCTCGTTGCCATGGCTACATTTGCTTCTTGCTTCAGCCAGCTTGCTCCCTGATTGGCTTTGTGTAGTTTCAAGTGACAAAACACAGAGGACGTGTTCAGCTGTCCTCTGTACGCTACACACACATCAAGAATTTCTGATTGTGAATGCTGAACACGATTTTTTTATTTACAATTTCAGGTCCATTCATCCCTGATTCTCTTTCAAGATGATGAAATTACTCTTAACACCCCTCACACCACAGGATAGTCAGGGTACGATCATCTTCAGGACCACCAGATAACAAGGCCTTTGCTAACTTGGGCTGGAAGTGAGTGATCCAAGTGTGTACCCCGCTCAGGACTGATTATCCAGTATCCAGTGATGTCATTTTTGTTTTTGTTTTTGAATTTTGTGGTTTATGCTGCTATTCATCTGATTTTGTTGTTACTTTTTGTTGTTAACTAAATTATTGGCTATGACCTGAACAGTGCTTCAGGGTGAATTTAAATAATATATTTTGAGGAGGAATAAGGGTTGGGACTAGATACGTTTTTTTTACTTCTTCCTACACCCTTTTCAAATGGAATCTGGTTTTGAAAGGATTACTGGTAGAAGAAAAAAATGCTGTAATAGCTATTTGCATTTACTTACTATATGTATAAATGTACACATATATATGTTTGTTTTTCATTCAAGTTGGAAATAAAAATTAATTAATTAATTAATCAATTAAAAAATTAATTAATTAACTAAAAAAAGAAAAAAACAGAGGGAACATCTCGTGCGAAACACAGCAACAAAAATAGCCACATAATTTCACAATCAACTCCCAATGGGTGTCATTGCATATGACATCTAGACCAACAGTGTGAAGCTGCAGGAAACAGGCCATTTTAATAGAAGGGTTAATGTCTGAGGACTTAGACATAATGAGCCCTGAGTATACCCACACGGAGGTGTGAGGTCAAAGGGCACATGCAGGAGCAGAGGCTAACTAATCAGGAGTGTAAAAAAAGGAAACAGTGATGGATGCAGTGCTGCTGAATCTGCTTTTAAACTGATGGGCTCCTCTCCTCAGAGACTGTTTTCTCTGATGGTGTCAGCCCACCAGAGCGTGTGATTTGGAATGGGAACACTGGTTGCTTGAAGTGAGTCAAAATGGCATTTGTACCCCCTCCAGCCACCCTGACCCAGCTAAACTCTCTGCTCTGCTCGGCCTCACTCACAAACCGGCTGGCACAGGCTCAAACAGGCTATTTATAGTTCAGCCAAGGCAGGTAGGCAGGAGGGGCAGCCAGGCTGCAAATAATGATAAAGAGCAGGAGTGAAACAGGGGACACATTGCGGGGAAACCTGGACGAGAGGCGGCATGAAACATCTGGGCCATCATATGAGCCTCTAACACACTCATCAGGGATCAACAGATGCTGCTTGACGGGGAGGGGGGAAAGTTTTCAAAACAGAGAGATACTCTGCGGTGCTTTGGTCGGTGTTTGTGTGGTTTTATTTATTCATTTATAAAAAGAAGTAAAAAAACAAATGATGATGAATTATGTTGAATAATAATGTTGAATTATGATTATTTATTGGTTTAACAAAAACACGTAACCTTTCACTCTGTTTGCTCTGCATCAGAAATTATTGAACGCAGTATAAGACCTATTTAATGTTACATTGTCTTGGACTGTCAGACCATATACCTTGTACTGACAGGTTTATTGTCCCTCTTTTTCGCTCTTTACTTGCTTTGTTTTTGTCTTGCAGGCTGCTCTGGATTGTTGGTGTGAACAGCCTGCTGCTGCAGCCCTGCATAGCTTCAACTGCAATTCTTGATATTTGGCCTTTTTTAAGGCCAATTCTATTATTATTAAATACATTTACAGTTCATAATATTAACTTCAGAACGGTCAGTCTATTAAGAGACATAAAAATTCTTGCAAAGATCATATTTATTACTGTAGCCATTACTACTAACAGAGAAGACCTGCTGCTGCAGACCTGCATAGCATCTACCACAATTGTTGATATTTGGCCTTTTTTAAGCTCCATTAAATTATCATTAAATGCAATTAAAGTTCATAATATTAACTTCAGAACAATCAGTCTATAGAAATATATGGTAGTTCCTGCAAATATTATACATATATTACTGCAGTGTTACTACCAACAGAGAAGGCCTGCTTCTGTGGACCTGCAGAAGTTCTTCCTCTGTGTACTCCAGTTCATAAAGATAATCTCTCACTCCAACGACTAATGGCATGTCATCATCACTTGAGTCAAACATGTTAATGGCATGTGTGGCACCACCTACCACCTTGCATCCCTACCCGACCACAGAGGCAGAGCTGGCCAGTTGCTTTACTGGCAATCATATTTACTAGTGCCAAGGGACTCGAGCAATCCAACTTCAAGTACAAAGCTCTGGGAGAGTGCAAACCTCGCCAAGGTAGCTCACATATTGCTGTTACATCTATAAGTAATAGTTCCATGATAAAGTTACCAACATAATATGATTCATTGACCCTGAAAACACACACCTAGCACTCAGAATCAGGTTGATATGATTATTAGTGAGACAGTTCTTGAGCAAAAACGATCATTCGCTAATGGCGGTTATCTGGATCACCACCAAAATCTAATCATTTTTAAGTTGGGCCATTACTAACATCTCCTGAAAAAATCTGTCCAGTGGTTTTTGCGTAATCTTGGTAACAACTAGACAAACATACACAGGCAAAAACATAACGTCCTAGGTGGAGGTAAAAAAACCCAAACTATCCTTGTAAGGTGGTTGTAGGATTATTGCACTGTTGCACTTGCATACATACAGTAGCTTATGTGGTCCATCAAACAAACTAAGCATGTTAGCCTACCTGGAGAAGAAGCTGTGCTGCCCTGTGGATGACGTATCCCCATCATATGAGTCGCTCTGTTTACGGCTGAGCGGGGGCCCACCCTGGCCGTGCCCATCATTTGGGGCTGAGATGTCGATGTTGCTCTTGCTCAGCCTCTTGCTGGAGCTCAGGCTTGACTCCCCGAGCAGGCCCGAACTATCCTAAAAGACGAGAGAATCAGGTGTGGAGGGGATTACGCAACATCAGATGAGCAATGACGTGTTTTCCCAGGCGCAGAGTTAAATGAAGGAGGGACAAATGTGCATGAGCGAGAGGTAATCAAGGGATGCGAGCAGATTTTGATAGCACGAAGTTGTGATTCACATAAGGCTAAGCAGGGAGGAAATGGCAAGAAATGACAGGCTGTTTCGGGAGGGCACTTCAGGTAAATATAATGATGAATATTGCTGCAGGAATTCTCAAAAATGGTGAATTTAAACCCATCAAATCAAGGACAAAAAAACCAACCAACCATTTAAAAACACAGATTATTTATGGCATTTAAGGATGAGACTTTGAGGGAAATATGGATTGCTAAGGACACTGCCTCCAGTGTACAGCGGCCTTCAAGAAGACATGTTTTCAAACTGAAAAGGGACAAGTGTGTATGGGAGAGTAAAATCAAGGACACCTTCACTAAAGCCCACATGAGTCCTCTGATAAAATCAACATTCACATGTGCATCTATCCATAGTCACTTGTTTTTTTTAAAACCAGCTGTTCAAAGTGTCCCAAACCCTCCACAGGTCCGTGAATCATCCTCATCATCGTGTTCTCACTGTTTCACCGAGCGCGTACCTTCAGGCTCTCTGTGCTGTTGTTCCTGCTGCTGTTGTTGGGGCTGCCGGGCCTCTGGTGGTTACTGAAGCACAGAGCGTCAAAGCACAGCACACCGCCCACACAGTCGCCCATCAGGCAGACCTGCAAGGAAAATATATTATTTAGACAGTCAGTCAGTAAAGGAGAGGTGGATGAACAGAATTTACAAAAACAAATGATGATGGTGTCAAAGTTAGACACTGACATTTATGAGTCTGTGCTTGGGTATAGATACAGTGTGATATAAATGCTGATTGATGCTCTTTGGAGATTTCTCAATGCACATTTCCATTTGCACTAACAAGAATGAGATGGCCTATTCAGTATATTTCACTAATCAATCTGGGCAACAGCCAACAGAAAGTGTTTTGGGAAGGGCAAAACCTTTCAAAAGCATATATGGCAATGATACGATTGGACGATCGTTCTGTTAATCACATGCATTATGGGCCAGTCAATTAATGTAATAGGCGAGTGCTACTGCCACAGAGAAGAGTACAAAATGTGAGCCCTTGGAACAACAAACTCTCTCCAAAACACATCAGAGGTTGACTGAAAATATACTCTCTGTTGATAAATTCTTTTAGTGTTGTAATTTGTTTTCCATGTGCAGTGTTGGGGAAGTTACTTTTAAAGAGTAGTGTTTGCTCGTTACTCGTTACTTCTTAAAAAAGTAACTTGTTGCTTTACTTAGTTACCCTCTATGGAAAGTAACTTTTTACGTGACTCGTTACTTTTACGTTACTTTCACGTTATCGACTTTGGACAGAACCCCACATCTGTTTCTAAATGTGTAGGCCTATGACAGAGAACATAAAAGGTTTTTCTGTTGTGCTCTTTATTATACAAAATAGTGTCACATACTGTGTGGAATGAGAGCTCCTGTCCAGTGTTTCCAGATTTTTCTTCTAAAATAAGCAACCAGCTCAATAAAAACAAGCCCAAAACAAGCAACCTCCAGCTATTTCCTTTCCTAATGTGATATATTACTTTTTAAAAAGATGAAGTCTGCTTTAATTTTCGTCTACATTACATTTCAATTTCACAGTGCCAAGCATCTATTTAAAAAAAAGAACGTCGCTTATAATAAGTGGACCTGGCAACTTTGGCTCTGGCGCATGCACTAAGTGCGTGAGTGTGTTTGGGGGTGGGTGCGATAACCAGGAAATGAGGAAGTGGAAAGGACAAACTGCCTACCACACACATGTTTTGCTTTATTGGGGAGCTGGGAGATAATCAGGGGGATTCACACAGAAAGAGGAGCCCCAAGAAGCAGCTGCACGTTAAGAAACAAGTCCAAAAAACCGTTACCCGCGGCCGCGACTCACAAGATTTGCTTGCAACTTTAGAGAAAAACAGCCGCTTATAACGAGCGGACTGGGCAACGCTGCTCGTGTCTAATGCGATCAGCATCGGTGTCCAACCTCTTCCTGCTAAAAAGGATGCTGATTGGGCCGTGCCACTTCAGGCCGCTCGCAGTTGTTGTAGATTTGACCTTAGCAAAAGGGATCTGTCTGATAGCAGGTATTAAATCAGGTGGATCCAGCTGTACTGCAAGATTACCATCAAGTAATCCCCCCTTGGGATCTAAACAGCACATGTAGCCCTCAAATGCCATTAATGTGGCCAGTCAGTCAAAGTAAACATTAAAGAAAGGGTATGGTCATGATAAAAACCTGACAATCTGCCATAACATTTGTTTTTTCAATAACGTGAAAACATGGACACTAGGGCTGAACAATGTATCGTTATCGTATTGATATCGAGATATGAACATTCAAGATATTAATATCGAAAAGTAACGATATAAATGATATAGATTCCCCCTGCACTAAAACTGCACTTTCCACATTCTTTTTTTTGATGATGTTTTTATTTTTCTGAAAAACGCTTGGTTTTCACAGAACCTGTAGTCATATCGTATCGTATCGATATCGAGATATCTGGCATGAATATCAAGATATGAAATTTTGTCCATATCGTTCAGCCCTAATGGACACCAAGGAGAAGCAAAATGCTTTGCAGTGGACACCATTCCCAAGATGATTGTCCTTGAAAGACTTACAGAATGAAGGCATCATGTAGAGATGAGGAGAGTCCCCTTATGGAGTTATTTCAGCATAACAAGATATGATTTTTGTTGCATACTGCCCAGCCAAACCTGGAAATGTTTTTGTTTTTCTGTCCAGTACCTTTGTGTAGCTTTCATTAAATCTAGATGGTGGCAGCCCCTTCTCCTCCTTTCTGCACAGCATGATAACAAAACATCTCACAACAGTCTAACAGATTTAATTATGAGGAGCCCAGTGGGTAACTTCGATGAAAGTCGGCTTCAGTGTGTTATTGTGAGCCAGATGAGAATTTCAGACAGCTTTGAGGTTTTTCACTTACTGAAAAAAGACTAAAAAAGTGTCAGCAGCCTTCAGTTAAAAGTTCTGCCAACTTTTAATGGCTGGTAATTACTTCTAAATAAAATCCGATAGTAACACCGACTCAGACTTCAGTGTGTAATGTGGGGACCCTCAGACTGAAGTGAAAGGTGTTCCTGCTCTAATTCAGCATTCATGCTTTTTAATCTTTTTAAATTCTTCTCCTGGGTGAGTGGTTTTCTCGTGGTTTACCCTGCACATGATTTATTCTCCATTGGTAGGTAGTAAACACGAGATGGAGTTAAAACTGATTGTCAACAGGATAACTCCACAGAAAGATCTGTTGAGACAATACAGCAGAGAAATGGGAGACATGGGGATTAAATTGAATTATCTGAATGAGCAAATGTAGAAATGAAGAGGAAAGATTTTGTTCTTCCCAGCAAGTGCTTGAAAAAATTTTTCATATGAAACAATTACGCCAAACCTTCTGATCTTGCCGCCATTATGAACAGTTAGATAAGCTCCAGTGTACTTTAAAAATGTATGTACTTTCATGAAGCAAAACCTATTCTGGAAGTAAACTTCTGATAAGATATACTAAAATATACTTCAATGGATTCCCAAATGAAAATTTTATTGAATTGTACTGATCTACAATGTTTGTGCTCAACGCAAGGCAGCACGGCCCAATCAGGGTCCTTTAGAGCAGGAAGAGGCAGGAGTTACAAGCGAGACGACAGCAGGAAGTGACTGGTCTTACAGAGATTAGCATAGGTGCTAACAGCTTCAGTAGCAGTTTTATCAGATTTTGACCACACTTCTTTATTAAATGATAACAACATGACAAACTTTTCTGCAGTAAGGATATTTTTGCTCCACTTCAGACATGTTTTACAAGAGTTCGTTTCACATTCTGGAGTGCAGTAGCGTCCATTTTCTACATTATCTGGTTCCCAAAATGTTGTGATTTTCCAATCTCCTGCTAGATATGCTTCTTACAGGTTCTGCTCATTCCCAAACATTTATTTTGGGCTTTTTGCCAGATGAACCAGTGAAATTGTCCGTCTAGTGTGTCAGGTTAGCATAATTCATAGTCAACAGAAAACCACAGCTGTTCACTGTTTTCAGCACAAAACAGTCCTGGTAGTTGATATTACAGTCTGTTTACCTACAGCACTCTAAGCTAAGAAGTTTAATAATTAGAGTAGCACAATGCTAATTAATATCCTCTCTCCTAATAAAATCCAGGGAGCCTGAAACCAGCTTCGTCAACAATTTTGAATTTGTAGTGGAGAAACTGATCTGACATGCCTTATCATCAGCTGGATGAACTGTCAGGTTTGTGTCTGTGCAGTTTCACATATTATTCTGATGTTGATGATTGTGGTCTTGACTTATCAGTTTGTCTTCCAAACTTTTCTGTTGTAGTTGTTCCTGCTGCTGTGATCAACCTGTCATCCCCTCGGCCTCTACACTAGTCCTACTGGTAGCGCGTAGACTGCAGCTTGGGTCTGCGTCATGTTAATTCTGGACGACATGCACAACTGACGTGTTGAATTGATGCACGGGATGCTTGGCGGCCATCATGCATACACATCCATACATATCTCCAGCTTAACGTAGAATAACACGACCCCCTGTTGTTAACTAGTAAAGTTGCATGTTGTGTTTTTGAGCGGCAGTTGCTCAGTACAAGAGGACTTGCCATGGGGCCTAGAGGAAGTCCTGACTGAACTGTTTGGAAGCTGCTCTGGTAGCTGGGGAAGTTCCAGCTGACTTCCTGAGTACTGCTGAAGTGTCCTTGAGCAGGGTTCTGATCACCAAATCTGCTCTGTAGCACTTATTCAGGAGTAGCAAGGTCATTATCGAAGGACCTGCTTGTGCATGAGTATTTCAGCCGATCTGTGTGCAGCAAGCCCAACAACAGGGTGTGATGAATTGAATTTCCCTATAAGGGGTCAATAAGTATTACCTCTCTTTCTTCTTCTGTACTTTGCTGTTGCTAATTGGCTAATCAGAGCTGAATTGCACTTTAGCATTTGGCACTTTAGCACTATGGCACTTTAATAAGCACTCCAGCACTTTATAATTCATTGTGAATAATTCCCATGGTCCCCCAACTCACGGCCATTTTTCTTTTGGACTGTATGATGATTTAGTCTGCATGACTGTATGTCTGTTAATATGCTTTGCATGTTTTTATTCCTATTACAGATGTCTGTTTCTTGTTTCTATGTGTTGACACCAACCTGCTAATGGGACTGGGGATGGAAATTAGCCACTCAGCTATAATCCCATGTATTTACATGTCAAGATTTCTTAATGCGTACTGTCCCATTTAAAAAAAAAAAAAAAAAAAATCTCAAATCTCAAATTGACCAGCAGCTTCAATCAAGTGTCTTCTTCACTCTGGAACTTCCTGCTTCTGATTTCAGAGAAGCACCCAGATGTCTAAACTGCAGCTGTGATGGTGAAGTAAATTAACAGCAAAAAAAAAATCTATCATTTCTTTAACTCCTCTTATATTATGTAATAGGGTTATGCTTTTATTTCTGTTAGGTGACCCTGGGTGACTTGAAAGGCGCCTCCAAATAAAATGTATTATTATTTATCATTATTATTATTAGGGTTGTTTTTCCAAGCTTAAGCTCAGTAAAGAGAAGTTGTTGCACTCTCTAAATGTAACTCAATGGTGAATAGTTCCTCACAGATCATTACCCCTTTCGAAACTGCATCTTGTTACCAAGAGCCAATTAGCTATAATGTACAAGAGAGTGAGATGTAGTCCACTTACACAATAGAAGATTGGGAGCTCTCAGAGGGCTTAAGCTCCCACAGATTACTCAGCCCACTCGAAAATGATCCTTGCTTCCTTTGACAATCATTGACTTCTATTAAAGTGCCTCTAACTCATTATTCAATGATGAGGGGCTACAGAGAAGGACTTCTTATTCGCTCTGCTCAACAAGATAGAACGAGGAGGAGACAGACCTGACCCCTGAATCCCTGGCCGTCCTCCGACTGCAGGAAGCTGCGATACACCTGGTTGGCCCGGGCGATCACTGTCGCCACCGCGTCCTGGTAGCGCGGGGAGACGATGGCGAGGAGGGGGAGGGCAGCCAGGGGAAGGTGGTCCACGCTGCTTGACACGCAACTTTCATCATAGCTGTACGGGTTCAGACTAGAAGAAGAAGAAGAAAACAAAAATGATTACTTTAATTCAATTTTAGTCCATATGTAAAAATTAGGGTTTATTAGGTAGAAGAGCCATGACCCTGACAGGGATAAGCGGTATAGAAAATGAATGAATGAATGAGGTATAAATGGGATGTTGAGCCAAAAAGCTAGTGTCTAAATTTGTTAGTGTGCACCTGAGGGCATTCTGGGAGAAGGAATTACGTACTGCAATCTCAGAAGATCTATGGACTAATTCTCTTCAAGGCATACATTAAATCAAGACATTAATTAATTTAGTATAAAGTCATTCATTGACTCCACTTTACACGCACCAAAATACATTCATTCAATTAATTTTCATCACCACTGTGCATTTTGGTTTTCCCCCACGTTAAAAAGTTTTTGGTCCATGGTTTTTCTCTGCTTTTCAAAAGTCTATGATGTCCCTTCAAACCTAGAAACTTCCATTTTAGGCTGGCCTCAACAGCTGGATGCTCTGAGCCTCTGGAAACTTTTGTCGATCCAGTAACAAATGCTAATAAAAGTCTGGAAAAAAACGAGGCAGCACGTAGTGCTTATGCCTCACAGCAAAAAGGTTGCTGGTTCTAACCCCTTGTCGGTCAGGGCCTTTCTGTGGGGAGTTTGCATGTTCTCCTTGTACATGCGTAGGTTCTCTCCGGGCACTCCAGCTTCCTCCCACAGACCAAAAACATGCTCATTAGGTTGACTGAATATTCCAAATTGCCCTTAGTTGTGAGTGGGAATGATTGTCTGCCTCTCTATGTGGCCCTGTGATTGGCTGGTGACTGCTTCAGGGCATACCCCACCTCCTGTCTGTTGGGGTAGACTCCAGCCCCCTGTGACCCCGAAAGGGAACAGCAGTAGAGATAATGGATGGATCAATGGAACAAAAATGGCAGCAAGTCTTTGACTATATCTCAGGTCTGAAGAACCACATGACACTTCAACAGCTTTTTGAATATTAACCTGACATTGGTTTTTCCTGCACTCTTCAAATGTAATATATTTGTATGAAAGGATGACAATAAACATTTGCCAACAAGGTATTTTATTCTCTTCTTTGGTTTTGGATGGTAGGCAGATAATGCTCCTTTTGTGCTATTTTTGCCTTTCAAAGTAAAAGCCCAGAGAATAATTTCTGCTGACAAATTCCATAAAGCCATCAGCAGGCATATTTTTTTCTATACTGATTATAATTTAGCATACAGGTGATATGGTACCAGAATTAGAAATCGTTATGGATAAGCAGAACCATAATCAGAACTGAACTTAATAAAATCTAAATGTTACCCAACCCTACCTGGTTTGGAGTTTGTTTACTGACCTTTTATCCATTTTTAAAGCTCAATAATAGATGTTTGTACAGCTTCAACAATGTCTTGAATCTCACTTCCTCTACGTGTTTCTTAACTCTGCAAGCATCTTTTTATGTCCCGTTTAATTTGCTCACATGACACTCTATCAGATTTAGACAAGGCTTTCCCACAATGCAACTGCGTCTGAGTGTGTGTTTACAAAAGCGAGATAAGAGAAAGAAGAATGTTATCTCAGGGAACACAACAAAACACAAGCAAACCTTCAGAGTGCACACTAATGACAGAAGACTTTGTGTCCTCACCGCTCTGAAGACACTAATGAATCAACGTGTGTGTGTTTGTGTGATGGAGAGGTTTCTTGTGTGTCTAAGTGACGGGAAAGGCACAAATCAGGGAAGAGGCTTCAGCTGAAAAAAAAAAAAAAAAAAAGATGTTGGCCTTCACTCTTTCTGAGCAGCTCAGACTCCTCCGTTAGCACCCATCATTCTGTCTGATTAAGGGAAGAAGCAGCAATGTCACAACAAGCCTGAAATATGTCAAAAACTATGAACACAACACCACACAGTGGGTTCAACCTCTGTAAATATGAAAGCAGATGGATTTTATTGGAAGAAACGTACTAGTAGGTCACAGTTGCTGCCTCGGAAATATTGGTTTGTAGGATCAATGATAATCTAATCTCCTCTCAGTCTATTAAATACAGATATAGATTTGTGACAAGTTTAGCCTGGATAAATACTACAACTGAAGGCACAGAGAGAAATAAAGATTAGGATATGAACATTATGCTCTTGGCGTGAAGCACATGAGTCTTTTCACTGCAGCACACCTCTACCAGTAAATATCAGAGCATTTGTTGAAAAATTCAGTTAAAAGTTTATATGGACACAGAGCAGCGAGACAGTGGCTACATTTACATGCAGTCATTTACCCTTTCATAACCAGAATATTAGCAATAACCTGGTTGCGCACAGCCATGTAAACACCAAAACCCTTTTGAAAAACCAGAATATGTTTTAAAAACCCGAAAATCACCCCTGGGGTACTCCTTTTCTAACCTGAATATTTGGTCATGTACACACCGATCGGGATATCCCCATCGAAAGGAACATTAATTTGTGTTCTGCGCATGTTCTTTTCGCAAGGAATCTTGGTCTTTTGAGTACAGGAAGTACTTTTGTAAAATGGAGAAATTTGTTGGAACTTGTTGTAGAAATGTCCTATTTCTTCACGTTCTCGCCTTCCATTAATGCAGAAATTGACAAAGCATAGTGTCGAGTACTGATGGTGGGTCAGTACCACCAAAGCGCAAACGAAGGCGACTGCTACCTGCTGCGGGCTGCTCATTATCCGCCGTGCTGCTGCTGTTGTTCTCGTTGCGATTTGATACAGGAAGAAGAAGCGGAAATGACACGTATTGCGTCAGGGCATTCTCCGTGAGTCGGGATGCTGTCCGTGTGTTCTTGTTTTGATCGGGATACCACTTATAGAGGAATAACCCTGTTTGCTCACGCATGTAAACGGGTTATTCCGAATGTTTCAGAAACATCGATCTTAACCCAAATATTGACTGCATATAAACGTAGCCAGTGTGCTTTCTTTCCAGTGCTGCTTGGTGCTAATAGGGCACACAATACTCAGTAAACAAGAAAAACACACTGAAACAAGGATTTGTTTGAAGGAAAGTGGCTGCATCTGTATATCATACTGTGTTCTTTGTATAGTTGTACAATATAAGGAGAGGGATTAAAAAATTAATTGGAAATTCTAACTAAACCAGTAATACAGCTGTAATGTGCACTGATGTAAAGGGAATGAGAGCAGACACTCTGATTGATTTGATCCATGTTATGTCTAAAACACACCCACGTAAAAGGCACATAATCCATCCTTTTTCACCTGGCACCTGGCTTTGAGACCATGCGTCCACAAAATGGTAAAATATAGACCAACATGCTCTAAACTGCAGTGCACCGTGTGCTCTAGACAACAATAAGTAGTGCCCTAAAAGGTACTCAGGCAGCAATTCAAGCTTGCTTACTTGGGTGATGTACTATGGATAAATGAAACCCCCTCTATGCATAAAAGACAGACATGCATTTATGCCATGCCCAGGCTGCAGGTTGTTTTGGTTTGTGCACATCAGAATCCTGCACTGAGAGTAAATCACATCATGTTCTGCTCCCCAAGGCCCTCTGAACAGCATTAAAAGCAAGGAAAATAGATTTTGCAGGACATGAGACCTTTAAATCTGGATATCTTTTTTTGTAATGATTCTCTTACACCTCCTACTAATCATGTTATACAGATTGCTTACAATCCTTTGTGTATGGCACCATTAAGTAAAAAAAAAACACAAAGTTAATGGGAGCACATAAGGAAACACTTTTCTCTTGGAAATTCAGACATTAAACAAACACCAACCTTGCAATTAAATATAACTCAGCCAGGAAGAGCATTTCAAAAATCATGGGAGCTGTTTCTTTTGTTGCTCTATTAACTGCACCACCATTACCATGAATGTCCCCAAACCAGCAGGCAGACCTCTTGGGGTTATGGACTTTGTGTAATTAGAGCCAAACCTCATGTTACCATGGCACAAATCCCAAAATACACAAATGAAGGTTTTGCAATAGCTTTCAAGAAATTTTCCCTTTTGCCATCAGACCAGAGCAGCTTAGTGTGTCTTAAAAAAGAACATTTCTCCAAGTCATGTTTGGGCAAACCTACAGCATGATTGTGAACATTTTCATGATATTAGACTTCCATTTCATGGACTGAGATCTTTAATTATGGCAGCAATTCGGTGCCAATTTGAAAACCTCTTTGGCAAAATCCTTCAGCTCCTTTATCTTGTTCTCTTCTATGTATCTACAGCAGCTGAGAATAATGTCTTCTGTAGTTGTAAAGTACCAGGCTGCAGGCTTTGAAACCTGTTGGTGGAGAAAAGAGATAATAGACATGATTATTTGCTCCCAGCTACACACTGCTCACTGATCAATCTGCGACATCTAACCACCTCTACAATGCCCACTGCCAACATCCCAGCAAACAGAGACAGATTTTTGTTGGAGAGCAATTATTTACACCACCCGCCCGCCCGAGCCGCAGATGAACAGAAAAATGGTTATGTCAACCTCTGTTTGCCAGAAATATGTGACGATCAACCTGCCACATTCATCAGACGAAAAAGCCGGTAAACCTTTGAGTGAGGCATGTTTACACTGTTGAAAAGCAACAAACATGACAGTCGTCTGTTTCTTTGACCTGAGCCGGGTCGATGTGAGCAATAACAGCCAGAAATATTTGACACTGGAGCTGCCCTGTGCCGCTTTTTTATTGCCAATATGTCCCCTGCTACACCTCAGCTCAAAGCTGTGTGGAGTAGAGGTCACAGAGTCACCAAAACATCAAGTGGATGCAGGTGACGAAACTAAATGTGAAACCAGCAAAAAAAAATTATAAAAATAACGACGCCTCTTGCAAATCAGAGGTGGAACAAGCCGTAAGGTGTTGGAGGATAAAGCTGACAAATTCCCCCGGGGAGAGGTGTGAGGAATGATAATGGAGCAGGAGGAGGGGAAAAACTTTTGTTCTTCCTTCTTTGAGTTTAATGAAAAAGAAAGGAGGTCATGTTAAACTTCTTACACCTTTATCCCTTTTAATGTGTTTTGTGTGTTGGAGTTCTCCTGCAACAAAGTCCTGGGAATTGTGACATCTCCCTCTTCTCCTGTTTACAGCACATGAAGCTGCCTCACGCAGCTGAACCCCCAGCTCCCCCCAGATGGACTTACCACAGTGATGTCATGCCACTGTTATGTCAGTAGATTAAAATAGCATGTTCAGTGCAAAGCCACTGAAAGAGTTGCAAAGAGGCAGAACATTTCTCATAAATTTCCAGAAACTTTCCACGGCAAGTTAAGCTTAGAAATTTGGAAATATTCCAAATAGGAAATGTTTTTATGGGAATTAACTGGAAATTGTAACATATTCAAACATAATAAGAAATTTTGTTTTGTCATAGGCAGGTATTCATGCAAATAATACAGTTAAACACATTACATTTCAACAGATTAATTTGTAAGTACAACCTAATCTAGTTTTAATTGTTTTATTGAACAATCAACTTCACTTAATGTAGTCCTTGGGCTCAAATGAGTGGCTTCATTAGTCTTGTGCTCTGGGCTTAAAAATGTGGCCTCAAAAGTTCAGGGTTCGAGAGATCATCTGTGCATGTGATAGAGGAGAGCACAGTGCATGTAGGGGACGTGGCCTCAATACCCCTGCAGTGAACAGAGAGCTATGAGCGTGTAATTGGGGAACAGCAGAGATATTCTCAAGCACACTTCCATGAAACCTGGTTGTTTTAATCAAGATTATGCTAAATTATATTTTTCCCAACTATATTTAAAATTGGTTCAGCCCAGTGGCGCAGCAGGTGGTTGCGTGTCTCATAGCAAGAAGGTTGCTGGTTCAATCCCCGCATTGGTTATGGCCTTTCTGTGTGGAGTTTGCATGTGCATGGGTTCTCTCCCGGCACTCTGGCTTTCTCCCACAGACCAAAAACACGCTCATAAGGTCAATTAGTGACTCCAAAATCGCCCTTTAGTATGAGTGTGAGCGTGAGTGGTTTTCTGTCTCTTTATGTGGTCTTGTGATTGGCTGGCGACTGGTTCAGGGTGTACCCCACTTATCACCAAAAGTCAGTTGGGATAAGCTCCAGCTCCCAGTGACCCCACAAGGGATAAGCGGTCTAGATAATGGATGGATGGATGGATGGATGGATGGATATTCAAAATCCCTGCTAAGGGCCAACCTTCAATTTTGTGAGTTTAGGTTTATTCCTGTTTTTTCCCATGCAAAGTTTCCAACATAGAATATTCAGAGAACTCTGCAACCCTAATTACCACAGAGCATATCGGACACTTTTGGGGAAGGGGGAATTAACCCTATAACGCCTTTTGTATCATATTTGATACATACTTTTATGATGCCTCAATCTAATCAACATGATCAACAAATTAATAAAATGACATCTGAATACAATAAGATAAATGATAAAAATGTCCTCAAGCGCATTATCAGTTGCCAAAAACACCCAATGTATCAAATGAGATACAAAATATATATGTTAAATTTTATGGAAATTTTGAATTTTTGGATTTCAGTATAAAGTGAAATAAACATTTCAGCTCTGAAAAATTTGTAGTTAATGGCTACTGATACCGTCATTTCTCGATGATAACCCGCACTCAATTATAACATGCACCATATTTTCACGATTTTTGCCTGAGAACACTGTACTTGAAAATAACACGCACCCAAATTTTGCACAAACCTTACCCTCTCAGACAACTCAAAAATTACCTTTATTCAAAGTTTTAATCAACAAAATTTCAGTATTTTCTGAAATGATTTAAACGGATGCAGAAACATCTTTTGCTTCACACATGCGCAATTACTCAATTTCTGCCCGTGCATGCTCAGTCGTAGTGTACCGACTAATCAGAGAGCAGCCATCAAAATATGCTGATGTCTTCCACCAATCACATCCCAGCTATTTTGCGTCCCCTTGCCTACAAGACGGCAGTGCCCTGTGTTTGCCTGCTTTCGCAGGGAAAGATAATATTGCGTCTTTTTGTATCAGATGTGCTGCAATCGCAATGTTGGCGAGACAAAATGAGTTCAGTATTTTGCTGGTACTCGTGTGTAATACGCACCCGAAAAATTAGAGCTTATTTAAAAGCAAAAAAGTGATATAATTGAGATATTATGGCATATCCAAGCTGCTGCAGCATTTGGGGGGGGGGAATGATTCAGAGCAAAGAAAGTCAAAGACTTGCCACAGAGAAGAAAATAGCTTTACATTGTGTGAGTTAACTGTGAGCACACAGACAGACACGCTATGCTCCTCATCCTCAGTTCAGTGTGAATCACGGAAAAGAACGGAAGAAATAAAGCAAGGCACAGCTTCACGTAGGATAACACTTCACACAAAACAGCCAGGCGAATTAACTTTTAGATTTCTGTTTCACATCAGCAAGACATAATAAATGCCATTAGAGAAAACTATTCTGACCTCTAATGTCTTGTTATTTCAGATTTATAATAAGACTTGAACAATTTTATGCTACAAACGGTTTCATCTGCAGCGCCCTCTCCCACGAATTCAACCACAAAGCTCCAAAACAACTGCATTCACATATTAAGCTACCCCATCATCAACGGATCTGACTGTGTTTACTGTGTGTTTTTAATTAATTTGCACCAAAATGTGAGAAAAATCTGTTGGCAAAGCATTTAACACAAATGGAGATTTTGTCTCCATCTCAGTGACTCAATCATCCAGTCGGTAAAGGAGGAGAAAATCTGAACAGTGATCCCGTCTGCGCCACAGCAGGGTTACTGCTCTCTATCTGCTCCGTCCAAGGACTGATTATGAGGCAATGGACCCCTGGGCACAGGCCTGACCCTCCAGAAAAAGGCAGGAATCACAGACTCAAGGACATCATTGTGGTTGATTGGCCTCTTCAAGTGCTTCTTTTTAGGGTTAACCTTGAAGCTCAATGAAGTTATAAGAGTTATAGTCAGCTTGTTGTGTCTCGGTGAGGTATTATTTTCTTATCAGAGTTTTATTTGTCATTAACGACTTTGTTTTTCCGTTGTTTTGAGACTCTGGTCATTTTTTGTCCCCTCTGCTGTAATTTTGTTTTCTTCGGTTTTGTGTTTCTAGCATTGATCTATTGAGGTATTTGTGTCTCTGTTTGGGGTTGTTTGAGCCTTTTTGTGGCTTTTCTGTGCCTCTTTCTCATCTTCTGTTTTCTCTTTGTTGATACTTTTTCTGCTTTAATTGTTTCATTGCTGTGGTTATTAGAAGTTAGTATTCACATCAGAACAAGGCCGCTTGTGTCCTTGTTTTCTGTCTACTTTTGACTGTTTGAAGTGTTGTTGCTGTAGTGTAGTCCTTCCTCAAGGTTGTTTGTCCCTTATTGTGTTTGGTTTGTGTCTCTATTTTGTCTTTTGTTTTCACTTTGGAGTTGTTTTATGTCTGTTTTGTACCTCTTAAGTCATTTTGAGCCTCACTGAGGTCTTTGTCCAAAGGACAGTAATAAAAATGTCATTGTAAAAGTCAAAGCATCTGTAGCTTAGTCTGATAGAACAATCCACCATCTAGGTTGAGGGTCGAAGTCCAGCTCCAAGCTGTCACATGTCAATGTGTCCTCGGGCAAGTTCTTAACCCCATGTTGCTTCCTAAGAGTGTAAATAGGTATGAAAGGGTGGTGATGTGTTCATTAATACTGATGGACAACTTAAACAGAAACTCAGAGCAATCAGAGAGTGAATGTGAAAGACTAAATAAGCTCAAGTCAATTTATCAAAGTGGAGCTGTTGAAAACTTGTGAATACTGTGATTAATGATGAAGTGGTTTGATAAATATGAGGATTATTTGATTAAAATTGTAAATTGATCAACAAAGAGCTGATGAATTTCATTTTAATCTTTTAACAACATCCATTTATCATTTTCAGCAGGACCTTAGAGATAAAAGTAATAAAAATGATCATGAAAACTAAGGTGGGGAAATAGCAAACAATTTAAAATATCAAGCATGAGAAATGTATTTAAATCAAAAAGGAAAAAGTGAGTGATCTGAAAGTAACAGTGACAAATTCCAGTAATAAAATTAAAGAATAAAACCATTTCCATGTTGTTACTTCACAATTTACTTTCTGAAAAATGCTTCCTTTGCACTTCGCCCTTATATTTTATTTTTGATAGGGACAAGCAGTTTATCATAGTTTTAGTAAATGACATGAAGCTGATGTGCTACACATAAAGTTGAAAGGTATTGGTGATTTTCAACTCTTTACCGTAGATGAGCTTTTGAATGTACAAGTTTTAAAAAAAAGTGCATCATACATGAAAATACAATAAATGTTTTAAAACGTGACAATATACATGTATTTCACCACTTACTGCATTATTTTGTAGCAACAAAAAGTATCAAAAATGAATTTTACAAAAGGTAAATGCCAAAGTAACAGAATATGTTTTAAATGATAAATAGTAATCATCCATCCATCCATCTTCTTCCGCTTATCCATGGTCAGGTCGCGGGGGCAGCAGCCTAAGCAGGGAAGCCCAGACTTCCCTATCCCCAACTACTTCGTCCAGCTCCTCCCGTGGGATCCCGAGACATTCCCAGGCCAGCTGCAAGACATAGTCCCTCCAGCGTGTCCTGGGTCTTCCCCGGGGTCGCCTACCAGTGGGACGTGCCCGGAACGCCTCACCAGGGAGGCGTCCAGGAGGCATCCTAACCAGATGCCTGAACCACTTCATCTGGCTCCTCTCAACGCGGAGGAGCAGCGGCTCTACTCCGAGCCCCTCCCGGATGACCGAGCTTCTGACCCTGTCTCTAAGGGAGAGTCCAGACACCCTGCGAAGAAAACTCATTTGGCCGCTTGTACTCCTGATTGTGTTTTTTCAGTCACTATCCAAAGCTCGTGACCATATGTGAGGATAGCAGTGAAGATCGAGTGGTAAATTGAGAGCTTCGCCCTGCAGCTCAGTTCCTTTTTTATCACAACGGACCGGTGTAGAGTCCGCATCACTGCCGATGCCGCACCGATCCGCCTGTCGATCTCCCGGTCCATTCTTCCTCTGCTCTTGAACAAGTAATCATTGAATCAGTTAAATTCACCAATGTTATCTCAAAATTTCTTACCTTTTCATAATTAAATGGGTTTTTTTTCATTTGCCTTTTCATCACTTCTGATTTTTTAATCACATACCTTTTTAATACTTGATGTTTAAAATTATTTGTATTTTCATCAACTCCATTTTTCTAATCACTTTTTGTTAATTTAACCCATGAGCTCCCTTCCTTGAAATAATACATCAAAAAAGCTCTCAAATAAAAGAAAATAATTTTCTGAAAAATTAAATGATTAAAAATGGCTTCATTTTCATCGATTAAAGGTACTTTTAATTACATAAACCTCCAATTTATCAAATCACTTCAATATTTTTCACAGCATTTTATTGATTTGATTTTTATCAGTTCAACTTTTATTGATCAAATTTTACCTTTACACTTTAACAAAATGGATTCTTTCTGAGGCTGTGTTTGTCTCTTTGGGGATGGATTTTGTGTATTAGCAGTATGATTGTCCTTTTGGGGGGTTTAATTTGTTGTTTGTAGCTGTTTCAGGTTATTCTTCAGGTGTCACCTCCTACAGAAATTTGGGGGTTCACCTTCACAGGGGTCTGATTTCATCAATCCAACAACAACTTTGTGCCGTGCATGATATTTGCAGTAAACACTGACAGGATTTAACCCCAGGATGTGCTGTTTGAATGCAGCTTTCAGCAGACATCACCTAAACCCTCTGTTTGCCTCTGCGGTGTCTGTGCTGTGAACTCTGCTCTCCAGGGCTGCCTCTTCTAACAGATTCTTCACTTTTATGCTCTTTCATGCAGATTTACCGAAGAGAGAACAGGCAAAAGAAGAAACCTTTGAAATACATTCTGTGTTGGTGCTGCGCTTCTCCACATTTTTATTAGCATAACAACAGTGTCTCTCTCTACAAAAGCTGCTGAATGAAATCTTCAGCTCAGGAATTTCAAGTGCAGAGATGTGTTGCTCCAGGATGGAGACTTGCTGTGCTATAAAAAAACAAACATACCATTAGCTCTCTTCACCCTGAAATTGTAGCCTGCTTCACGGTGCAACAGAGCACATGCTTCACCAACAAAACTGCAGAAACACGCAGCACTGTGCTCCCCCAGCTGTCTCTGAGTGCTCCCTTCACACATCTGTAATGGCTCTGACACAAACCTCATTCTGCCTCTGCAACCCTTAACAGCAAAGGAGAAACATCACAGTGGCATAAATATTACGGCATAAACAGCTGAGATAACAGGGAATGATTATTTCATTAGGTGTCTGTTTTTTAGCCAAAATTAGGAATCCAGGCATCCTACTGAGGAGCTCAAAAGGGTCCAATCACAGCTTTAAATGCACAGTGTGTACATTTCTCCACCATAATTCACCAAAACAAAATATGTTATGTAGCATTGCGCTATCAGCTTCACCACCTCTGCTGCTTACTCATTTTCAATCAAGAACTTGCCTCAATGGAAGCTGTACATTAGCTGTACTTACTAATAAGTAAAGCACAATTTCTTGCAGCCCTTTTCCTCCATCAGCGTGGTCTGCCACTCAGTTAGAAATACACAAAAAAATGCAAATAAATTTAAAAAAATGACAAAATCTACCATGAAAACAACAAAATAGCAATGTTTTCATTAAAACGGACTTAAAACTGTCTGTAATAGTTTCTATAAAACTCCCTTTGTGCATTACTACATGCAATTATTAAAATAAAAAAATATATGTTACAGTATATAGTAAAGTATATAGTATATAGTATATAGTATATAGTAAAATATAAAACAGTGTATACACTGAAAGTTGAGTGTATATTGTTCAAATTCCAACAATTTGGCACTCTGACATTCAGGATAAGGTCGCTTTAACACCTTAAGTTCATCAGACTTGGCTTAGCTCAGTGGGGAAGTACTTGTTTCATTTTTTACTTGGTTAGACATATATATAGTCATATTTATCTTGGTATAGTATTTGTATAGTATTTGTACAGTATTATCTTGCTGCTTATTTTCTGTATTCTATTTAAATCTTTTTTTATATTCCACAGCTCTTACGTGGCATTCCTTGAGGACAGAAGAGTAGAAATTTCTCTGTGCAGGGAAACATGTTTCTTAATGTGCAAATGACAATAAAAACTGAATTGAATTTCACTCTGCACTTTGTCAGACAAACCAGAGCCTGTCGAATGATGTGCGATACAGTCGCCCGCCACTAGCTGGGGCTGTAGCTGCTGTCTTCATTTCTGCCATCTGGCCCACTGTTTCACTATGGCGACCAAAGTCGAGTTGTAGCATTGTTTCGAGGAAGCAGTTTGGAAATGTTTAGAGTCACCAAATAAAAAAAATAAAGCTGTAATTAAGCTGTCAGGTGGCACTTGCATCTTGACTGGAGTGATGTGTAACCGTATTCTGTTTGGATTTGTAGATCTCAAACTTTTAAGAAGACTGAAGGCTGGTGGTGTTAGCAATGCTAATGTTTGCTGCCTTCTACTTGATATTGTCAGTGAATGCTATGTTAGCTTCCTGTCATTATATCCGTCCAAACTCAACCCACAATTCACTGCTTTTTGCTTTGCTTGCCTTGTTTGGTCCTTGTTTGGTTTGAATGGCTTCTACATGACACAAACCAAACTATGGTCCTCTCTGGTCTGTTTTCAGGTGGGCCTATGGGTTGGTTCTTTGGTCCACACCAGGGTTTGTGCGAGCTTTCTCAAACTCTTTTACAACCAAACTTTCCAAAAAAAGTGAACCTGAGTTTGTTTGGTCCAGGCCAAATGTGTTCGGTGTGAAAGCACCTTAGATTAATGTTGCCCTTCCAAACGTAGAGTCAACTAAAAATATAAATAAGAGTTTTCAGAGGATATTGGATTACTAAAGATGCAGCCAATGGCAGAGAATAATCTTCACCAGTGAGCTGCACAAGATATTAATCCAATACAGACTAGCACAACAGCATCTTTTAGTATGTAGCAGTCTTTGACATAATACCTAAGGTTTCTGCAGCAATGTCAGCCAAGTCTTTTCATGGTGGCTCTGTCATGTTGGCTACCATGACAAGAAAAGGTTTATAAAAATATACAACAAATGTTCAATGTTTTGTGCCTTTGAACTTCGTCATCTCATTACCCACTGCTGCTCCCTCCAAACACCAACATTTACTCACTGGGAACCCAGTTAAAGCTCAAATCATTATTCAGAGCACAGCTTCGCCCCCGAGCGGGGTCCCAGAAGTCACAGGACAGGAACAGAGGTTCAACACCTGCTGCATGGCTCAACAAATGTCAGGTGAGACTCTCATTATTGGTTTTGCATAATTACTCCATTATGCAAGCACTTATTAGTATCATTTCCACAGAGCAGGCAGTGTTTTACATCCTAAAGAGTGTGCATAAATGATTTATTTTGTGTGTGCATGAGTCAGACTGTTGCAGGTTTATTTGCTGAGGCACTTTGAAGGTTTAATGTCCTTGATGGCTGCAGGTTATTTTCTGTTCTGAATCGATGGTGCTAATTATTGAGCTGAGGTGATCATTAACACCCTCAACAACACAAACATGTGCTTTAGAGGAGGCCACTTCAGCCAAACTATTTAATACATCCCATCAGGATGATTACAGCTTACTATGTAACCTTCAGATGATTGCTCTAAAATTCACACGATATATGTTGAAGTAGCATAAAGCTTTGATCATTAAACTGGTTTTTCTGCTGTCAGAAAGAGACGCTTGTTACGAGTCTGGAGTGCAAACTGCTCATATTTTCTCTTTGTCAGTGTATTCCTCTGTTATATTCATAAACTACTCAATATTTAACTACACAAGAAAACTTACTGATACCTCTGTTAAGCATCACTTCACCGTTTAGACGTGATTATTTCTGAATACTTGGAAGGAAAACCTCAGTGTACAATAATACCAGCTTACATGTCAGCATTGCCTAGATGTAAATACAAATCATGTCTCCATATGTTGGTCTTGAGTGGGCCCCATTTTTTTAAGCCTGCAATCTCCAAAAAAGCAACAAGAGGGACCCAGGACTGCTACATTATTGGTGCCATGAATAAACTCACACACACACTTTGCAGTGTACTTCTCTACAGTTGTACCTTACATTTTGTACATTTACCCAGATTGTTACGTTTATGCCTCTTCTGCCACAGAAGTCTGATTTACAAGATGTGCAGTCTATGGTGGTAACATACCTATGAAATAATCTCTTACATTCTTAAAAATTATGACAAATGTATCATAGAATAGCACAATCACACGCACACAGATTCCAGTGTCACATAACCAATTTCATACTTCAGCTTTTTCATATCTTTCATATTCTGTGTATTATATATACCACATACATTCATAGGCGGCTATGCGCAAAATTTTAAACCCATTTGCATTCAATAACAAGGTGGAGAGAAGCAGAGGGAGGTGATAAAAAATTTTCCAGGACAATTCAAGCTTTTCCAGGACATTTTACTTTTTTCTCACTTCATATATGTTTTTCATGACTGAAAAATTGGCCAATCATCTTCTAGGTTTTCCAGGACGCGTGGAAACCCTGTTTTAATCATATAGTCTAAAATGATGAGGGAAAAAGCTCTTTTAAATCATTTAAAATTTTCATTGATATTTTTGGAGGCATCTTGGTATTTTGAGACCCTCACATGAAGAAAAACTGTCTTGGAGGGCAAAAACAAGCTTACATTAACATAACATACCGAAGGAGGGCATGTTTTTGCCTGTGTTTGTTGGTATATTTGTTTGTTGTTTGTTTGTTTTGATGAAATTTATATCAAATGTTGTTCGTAGCACAAGGAAAAAGTGGTTTGGATCCAGGAATTTTTGTCAAGGATTTATAATCAGTGTGAGAAAGGGCAGTTTTCCACATTTTCTGAAAATAACTCACTCATCCAACAATCTTGGAAATGCCTTGGTGGAGGTTTGTGATCTTTGAGCACCTTTCGTTATTCAGTGAAACACACTGCAGCATCGCACTCCACCTCAGGTTTAATTAGTGCACAATTACTGCAGCAACACCACCTGCTGTTCTGGCTCAAGCATCCCCTTCCCTCTTTCCTGACCTGTGAGGGCTGCTTCACTCTCTTGTTCCTCTACTCCCATTTTCTCTGGCGAGTAACCCTTAATGTCCGACTCTAACATCATGACAGAGAATCCTTTTTCCTTCATATGCATTATATGACTGGTCATTATACTCAGATGTATCAGGGCACCTCTAGACTGAAAAGGGAGTAGAACCAAAATGCAGAGCATTCAACAGTTGATCCATGTTTCAACCCTCACTCTTGTTCATTATCTTGGAATAATGACGAAAAGAAGCAAACTCTGGCCAAGGTAGCTCACATATTGCTGTTACATCTATGAGCAAAGTTCTACAATGAAGTAACCCTCATGGTATGATTGCTTGACCCTAAAAACTGACCTCTACCACTTGGAATCATTTGTTGACATTGTTTTTTTTCTTTTTTTAGCAGTATATTTATTGATATTTTTCAACTTATTTCACAAAAAAATACACCAATAACAAACAAAAAAAAAGAAAAGTAACATCTCTGAATTGGAAGTTTCAACAGAGCTTTACATTCAAGTAGGCATTAGCCTGTCCCAGACAGAAAAACATAATCAGCTAAAAAAAAACATTGCAACACATTATAGATTTTTTAATGATAAATTAAAAAAAATAATATATAGTGACTACATTACTAAGTAACAAAGGCTTCTTTAATTTATTTCCCTTCAAGAAATATAAGAAAGTTTCTTCAAATTTCATCAAATACAGAAAATGTACCCTTAAACAATGTTTATTATTAGTTTGAAAGTTATCGAACGGAAATGATCGTTCACTTTTGCTAGTTGTCCAGCTCAGCACCAAAATCTAGTGCCCTATTACGCACTGCAAGCAAATCCTTTTAAATGTTCCTGGATCACTACCAAAAACTAATAATTGTTAAGTAAGGCCATTACCAACATCTCCTAAAAATTTCAGCAAAATCTTTCCAGTAATTTATGCATAATCTTGCTAAAAACAAAAAAACAGAGAATCCTTGGAGAAGGTTATGAGATACAAGCAGGTGAAGCAAGTTTTCTGTAATCATCAACTACTATTTATATTTAATATTCCTTATACAAAAATACATGTGCATAGGCTGTATAACCCCCGCTCCAACTTGAGAAAAACCCTCTTTACCATGTTGCAGGGCAAACAGTGCAAAATTTCCCCTAATGATGTCATTAGGGGATGTGGGGACAGCCCCTGAGACAGGTAGGTGTGCAGCCAACAGTCTGCTCCAGTGGAAGGAAACATCTCTAGGCATGTCTGCACAGCCACAGTAAACACTTGAGCACAGCACTGGGAGGTCAAAGCCACAGCCTGTTCTGAGCAGGGCTGAAACAGAGGGGTTTAAAGGCAAGCCAGAATCCAATATTAAAGTGTTTATAGACAGGAAAATTCCAAAATTTGATCCCTGGACATCTGGTTCCAATGTGGACGTTTTAAAAAGGATAGAATATGTGCCCTTATCTGACCCATGAACCAGCACAGAGACATCAGATAAACAAAAAAAGCCTCTCTGAAAGCCCATTTCACTCCTAACAAGCACCACAACACCCGTGCCCTGAAAGGCTGAGGTGTGTGTGTGTGTGCATCCCATTGCCATGACGAGGCCGTCTCTGTTATTTCAAGATGTGAGTCACTCCCTTACAAGTGGCAGCATTTACCCCGCTCGCATGTCTCCACTCTCATTAGCAGCAGCAAGAGATACTAAGTGATAAAATGCTGAGGTCACGATGAGGCGGCGACTTCAGAAAAACCCCAGATAAAAATTAGGAGAGTGAGGATGCTTCATTCGCTGCTTTGTTGTGAGAGACAGGTCGTCCTTCAGTCCCAAAAAGAGAGAGTGTTATCGCCGTGGCTGCCATGTTAATTTGTTCAATCAAAGAAATCTGAGGGCAGAGCATCTATTCGTTCTCGAAGTTGAGAGATGTACAGCTCTCAAAGTTTCATGGTTATGTGACAGGGAACAACAGCCGAGGAAGATAAGGCCCAGTGAGCTGATTAGACCTGAATCAGCCTCATCTCACGCAGGATAACCTTGAGATCGACTCCATTATTCTGCCCCCACTCTCCCTCACGTAGAATAATGTCAAACTGAAAAACTCTGAAGTCTGTCAGAATCCTGCCTAATTGCTCTCCCCAGTTTTTTTTAATGGCCAGCTTAGCAGAGCACAGCGCTCGCACAATTAACATGAGCGGCAATGGGCCTCTGCAGAGTCTTCTTAATTAGGACCCGGGAACAACGATGGCACATCTTCAGCCTGCTGCTGAATAATGAGTCTCTTTCTCCCTGAGCTGAGGTCACTGTCCCCGCTCACGGAAAGAGAACCCTCTCCTGCTCCCCTTCGTCGGCTCGAGAGAGATTGAATCCATTTTCCTCCTCTTCTGCTGCTGGGGGAAAAAAAGTTTAATATCAATGTTTCTCCTCATGCTGTGAGAGAGGCAGCGGGTTGGCTGATAGGAGAAATCAATTTGGGAGCCTTTTCACCGTCACTGTTAATTGGGTGTGCTAAGGTGCAATAATGCACATCAGCTGCTCTTTCTGTGTGGCGTTCATGAGTTTGTTCGAGTGTGCGTTTTCTTGCGTTGTCTTGACATCCTCGCTAGCAATGCCAGGCACATTCATTAGCACGCAGAGCTAGTAATTAGCCTCTTCGAGCTCCTAACATCACATCAGGTTTTTTTCCCTACATGCTCCCACAGGCAAAAAAAACACCACCACTCTCCTTTGGGAAGCCCTGCAGATCATGAGGAACCACCAATCCCAGAGTCAAAAATGCCGTGCTTCTGTGAAACTTGGTCTCTGAGGTGCTAAGAGATTTTGCCACCTCCAGTCCTCGGTGCGATTTTCAGCCAAGCTGTTACCCACAATGAGAGTAAATTACCCACACAGCAGCAGTTTCTTCCCATTGGGCTGCTTATTCCTCTCAGTGTTTATGTTTGCATAAAAACAAATGAGGCTCCACGCACCCACAAGTCCAACACTGTCATTAGAGCAAACGCTGTTAAGTGACAAAAGTGAAGGAGAAAAAAAAAAGTCTGCTGTTCGCCGCAATGTGGGCTGGTTCAGATTCAGGCGGGCTGCACATATTGTGAGGCGTTACTGAGGACCTGGAACCATCTGGGGACAAATAAGCCTTGTCTCTTTCTACACTCATTTGTTTCCTGTTATGAGATGAGTTTTGGCTTCACATAAGTTTTCCAAATTACTGCACTGCCATCAAAATAAGGGATTTTGGTGGATTTGGTTTGATAACTTAAATGTAAAGTGGTTCCCAAATAATGGTGGTGGTGTTGGTGGGAGCCTTGATGCAAGTCTAGGTGTGCTTTGGCTAATTGTACAACTATAGATTCAAATTACTGTAACACTTTCTGGAAAGCCCCTCTTTATAATACATTATAGGGATGCACGATATTATCGGTTTGATGTTGGTATCAGCCGATATCTGCCTAAAAATTAAGTATTGGTATCAGCTGATATTGAAATTTTTGCAGATATTTACAGCTGACATATCGGCCACACATACCAGCCATATATCGACTGGAATAACGTCAAATTACTCAAATGTACAATATTGATGCACCTTCTCTTCACTGCATTGGTACATTTAAAAATCAAGGGTTTTATTTTTGCAAGAGTTAAATGCTGTTTTTCTTGTTATAAATCTGTTCCTCGCAAAAATATACTGTAACACTGACAGAAACAAGTCCATTTTTGTTGAGTACAGAGCTTGTGCTCTTGACCAGAAATATCGGTATCAGCGATAATTAATTAAAAATATTGGCATATCGGATATCGGCAACAATCCAATATCATGCATCCCTAATGCATTATAAGAAGGGATGACGAATAAAGAATTTTTGCTGATATGCTGATATTTCCAAATTGCTGATTCTGATATTTTTTGTCAAGAGCATAAAGTCTTTACTTTCAGTACTTTTCAAAAGTTGACATGTTGCTTTCATAGTGACAGGTTTTTGTATAAGGAACTGATGTAACACAGGAAAGCAACCATTTTTCTTTAAAAAATGAAACTTGATTTTTTCATACACCGGTGCGGTCATGATGAGGTGAATAGATGTCATTTTCATTTTCAATGATTATTTCAGTTATTAAGAAAAGAAACTACTTCAATGCAAAAAAGAAAAAAGAAAAAAGAAAAGGAGCAGAAAGACTAATATAATATAATCTCCACCTGGGCTTCACAGTGGCGCAGCAGGTAGTGCACATGCTTCATTGGAATTAAATCCCCGGTTCGATCCCTTGGTTAGTCAGGGTCATTCTGTGTGGAGCTGGCATTTTCCTGTTGTGCATGCTTGGATTCTCTCTGCACACTCCGTCTTCCTCCCACAGACCAAAACCATGCTCATCAGGTTGATTGGTGACTCTGACTTGCCCGTAGCTAATTAACAATGTACATAACAAAATAAAAGGCATGCCACACAATGATAAATATGCTCATTATAATTATCCTACATAGGATTATGTAAGACAACATTCACTATTAACCGGTGAGTCATTTGGTGGGTAGCTTAATCTGCTGGCTTACTTCCCATAATGCGCAACTTAAACGCTGGCTGTGACGCAGTGACGTAAGGCATGCTCTGGCCTTTTGTGTGACTCAAACCATGTTCTCTCTCCTGAGGCAGAGACGACTCTGCTGGCTGGGCCATGTTTGTCCAAAGGGTGACGGTCGAGTGCCAAAAGACATCCTGTTTGCAGAATTAGCATCTGGCAAGAGGCAAACAGGCCGCCCTCTACTATGGACCTCAAGCCCTTTAACATCAATCCAGCCACAAGGTAAGATGTTGCTCAAGATCGACATCTTTGGCAGCAGATACTCCGCACTGGGCTGCAGACATACAAAACCACCTTGGCCCAATCACATGAAAAGAAAAAGAGGCTGAGGAAGCAGCAAACCACCATCATGTCCTCAACATCTCTGGTTGCAGCCTACACCTGTGACATCTGTGTCAGTGCCTGCCACTCCTGAATTGGCCTTCACAGCCACGAAAGACACTGTGTTGAAAGCTTTCTCCCAGGCACAAGAATTATATGGTCTTATGAGACTGCGATGCTGATGAATGGTCGCTGGTGCAATTTAGCCTGGACTCTTTTCAGAATACTGCCATGTGAACATGAAAAGATCCAAAGAAAATATGCAAATTTGTAGCGATTTTTTCAGCTGAATTGGAACAAAGCAACTGAGCTGTAGGTGTGAAAACCACCTAAGACGACAAAGCAGCAGAGACTTTAGATCAGCCAGTCATATATTAATCAACAATGGCCAATAATAATCAGCTTTGGGCACCTCTACTAACAATATCTTCACCTACAGTCATGACATACCGTGAGGTACATTATTTGTCCAGTTTAGAGTTTAGTCATCAAAAATGTAATTACTGGATATCTCATGCCTCAGAATTCTATTTCTTTTAGCTATGATACTGATACTGATACATGCATCAGCCTTGCTTGAATTTCTATATATCTACAGGTAAGTTTAAAATCCTGGTATTGTGATGACATTTTACTTAGATAAAAGGTTGTAGGTGTTTCTATTTTACATGTATAGACATACAAAAACACTTCAGTTACTCCAAATTCCCACAGAGAGTTGTTGTTTTTAATATTTCATGTTAAGATGCCGTGGAAGCTTGGTGATGTGGACCTGAAAATAAATCTCTCCTCTCTCACTTGTCTCTCTTGCAGTCACTCCTCCCTCGCTCCTATTTAATGTCAATCACAGGAGCAGACAGAAGCCCCGACTCGGCTGCCAAACACATTCTTTCTGCGGGCTGATTACTGACAATTCAGACAAAAATGTCCTCAGCATGTAATTGGAAAGCTGAGAAAAAGGAAGTGATGCTGTCAGATAAAAACTGGTGACCACTGGAACATGTGACAGTAAGTGTGAAATAAAATCATTAGTTTCACTTCCACAGCTCTCTGCACAGGCAGCAGACCAGAAAAAAAGGGCAAAGACAAGAGCACTGAAATTATCTGAACTGTTAAATATCTCCTAAACAAAGACTTCAGGAATTCACACAGTTGGTCTGAATGAACACAAGAGCTGGGCGATAAAATCATCCCGAAACAGGATCATAATAAAATCCACATCCATGATGATTTACTTGGTATGGCCTGCCGATTTTCTCAAAGGTTACCCTGCTCCACATTCCAACCTAGGTCGGGGTACTGCAGCCTTAAATGGTTGCCAATCTTCAAAACAAAAGAAGAAGAAGTCAGAGTCTGCATATTGCTTACGCAAACTTACCACAGCTAGAGTTTGTTTGGGTTAACGGGTAGAAAACAGAAATTGGTAAAGAGGGAAAAAATGAGCAAAATTGGAGATGAGGGGACTTTGTTGACAAAAAATGTAAAATGATGTCAATTATGTGGAAATATTTTGAATATCACAAAAGCAACTCCAGGCAGATGAAGCAAAATATGTTGGCGGTTGGTGCCGACCAGGACGTGAAACACACAAATCTTTTTCTCCACTTGCAAAAGAGTATGAAAACAAGAACTCATGATGCTGCCTCAACTTATAGCTCATCACCCTCAAAGTAGCAGCTCATCTGCAGTTAGCAGCACTAGCATTAGCAGTGCAACCGAAACAACAATCAATACTGATGTTTTTTGCTGTCAGAACATAATATGACAAACATTCAAAGAGGAGCAAGACTATAACAATCGCTGTATCTCATTGCATAACTAAATGCTAAAGGCTACAGCATTTGCTTTTTTCTTTTAAAGATTATTTCTTGGGCGTTTTGCGTCTTTATTGACAGGAGAGAGAGATAGTGGATAGGCTTGTGAAAGAGGAGGAGAGAGTAAGTGAGCAAACTCTGCAAACTGGCCACAGGCTGGACTTGAACCTGGACCAGCAGAACCATGTATGTGGGTTGTGCCTGGTTGCTTACCACTCAGCTTCAGTTAAGATATTCTTTCAACTGGCACTAACATCCATCCATTCATCATCTTATACCTCTTACCCTTGGGGGGTGGGGGTGGGGGGCTATAGCCTATCCCAGCTGACATATGGCGAGAGGCAGGTACACCCTGAACCGGTTGCTAGCCAATCGCAGGACCACACAGAGAGACAAATAACCATTCACGCTCAAACTCATACATAAGGGCAATTTAGAATCACAATTCAACCTGATGGGCATGTTTTTGGTCTGTGGGAGGAAGTTGGAGTGCCTGGAGAGAACCGACACATGCACAGGAAAAACATGCAAATGCAGAAAGGCCCTGATCCACCTGGGGATCCAACCATCAACCTTCTTGTTGTGAGGCATGTGCACTACCTGTTGTGCCGCCGTGCTGCCCCTGGCATTAACATGAAAAAACAAAGAGTGATAAATAATGATAGCCTATTGATTAATATCACATTTTTGTCCATATCCCTCAGTCCAAATAAACCACATTTTATCATTCCAAGATGGTGTAAACATAAACTGTGTAGTCTTGTAAATGTACATCAGTATGTTTAAGTGCTGAGTTATGCTGCAGTAATGTTTGGACAATTTCACTGAAGAATTGTCCCGGCTGTCTCCATACTGATGCTGTTCTCTTGACCTCAACAATGAGTGATGGACACCTCAAGAAAATAGAGGACAGACAAAGACACTGAGTGGACAACACTGACAAACCTTGGGCCCATTTGTCGACCTTTCACACAAGTGTTGCTTTACCTTGTTGTTTGGACCTTCCTCATGTTTGACCTAGCCTGCAAGTTAACAAGCAGCACCACCTGACTGCATTTCTAAAATCTGAATTAATTCAATATGACTATTATATATGACAATTGTACTACAGCACTGAACGAACCTATCTTGCTTCCTGAGAGATGCTGTCTATTTTCAGTGTCACAGTCCAGTGTTGAAACTAGGGCATGCACAGAACATCTTGTCCTGTCTGACACAATTGGGAAGCCCAGTTTTATCAGGCCAACACAAAAGTTTGATATTTTTGAGCTGCATGTTAACCTGCTGATTGAGGCTCCCCGACAGCCATAGTTCATTTCCTCCAAGATTGATGACACTAAGAAGCCTGAACAACACAAAGTTACAAAGGAAAACAACACAAACTATTAGGCTGATTAAAAAAAAAACAAAAATAGTCATTACGATGTGATTTAGTCCAATAAGGAGCTGCCCCCTGGCTGACGATAAAAATAAACATTTTAATTTAACAGTATCTGAAAGGAAAGGTTAAATGTGCAGTTAAATATTCCACATGGCCACTTGCTTGCAGGGCTTGAAATGTCATCAGCATACTCATTAGCATCAGGCTGTCTGTTTCTGGGTCTTTGGTCAATATATTTTCTCCATTGACCTTCACTGCCTCGGCTGACCAGCTCTTTTATTTTCATGCAGTTTGTGATGATGCTGAAAAGACTCCCCAAAAGTCTTATTTGACAGTAAAATTTGACAGTCATGTTTATTTATTGATCATTGGTAATTAAAGCTGTCTATCAATGTTGAGAGGAGAGGAGTGACAATTCATCGTACATCATTAAATTAGGAAGAAAGGAAAATACCAAGCACAAAATCCATTTAGGCTTCTGAATTGATGGGTAAATCTTCCACAAAAATACATCCAGTGATGTTAAAGCTGCTATTCCTGCACTGATACTGAATATATATTAGTACTGACACTTTTTTGCTACTGCTTCAGCGGGTGTATCCAGCCTCTCGCTTGTTGACAGCTGGGATAGGCTCCAGCCCTCTTGCTACACCGAAAGGGATAAGCAGTATAGAAAATTAAATTAATGAAAGATACCAAAAAGGGACATAATGTCTGTTACTCTTACTTATGTAACTGTAATACTGTTAGAGTAAGTTTTTTTTTGCATTTGTCTGTCCAAAACATAATACTATATATGTATATATATATATATATATATATATATATATATACATATATGTACACACACACACACACACACACACACACACATATATACATATACATACACATTAAATACATATACATAAAACAACAGAATAGTGATTCTCACAACAAAAGTACATTTCTGATATAAATTTAGAGTCCCAAGTGATTTTTCTGCGTCCATATCAACTTTGTCGTCTCTTTTTTCACTACGCTTACTAACAGAAGGTTGTGTTCCATTTTAATCGAATAAAACTTGCCCTGATTTTATTCTATCAGATTAGTTCTGATGAATGACAGAGTTTCAGGATGTAAACTGAATTAGATTTGGCATCAACAGAAAAAAAATGAGTTGCTCGATATGCTACTAAAGAGCCAGGATAGTCTGATGGTCCTTCTGCAGTATTTTAGAAATAAACTGTAAAACCTAAAAAGCATCACTTTGTGTTTCTGTCTTTTTAAGATCTGACCAAAAACACTGAAAGAAACCAATAACCCTTAAAGACAGCCATGCACAGAGAGATAGTTTATAACAGGAAGCCTTGAAGGGACCTTTGTGCTGAAGGAAATGTGGATACAAACCCTTACTAAAACATCGGGCTGCAGTGAGCCTCCAGAAGACTTTTAAAGCTTGTTGACATTGATTTTTAGGACTCTGGGGTTTCACTGGAGGGTCAAACAACATCCTTTAAAAAAAAGATCGCCCACTTTTTCTTTTGTCCAGGATGCTGGCCTAAAGCTCTGTGTTCAATTATTCCTGATGTCTGGAGTGCATCAAACCACATGTATGCCAAGTCCTTCAAAAGGTTTATCTTTGAGAACAAGGATCCAGATTTGGAGCATCATGAAATCCAGCTCATTTGTGCAGTTTTACGAGGAGTTCAAGTTAAATATCAGACCTATTTCTTTGTCATTACATCCATGTCTATGGTTTTTAACAAAGTGTGGAAAAGAACAGTAGTGCACCGAAAGACCACTAATAAGTATTTAAATGCTGTTTAAACAAATACCCTAATAAAAAACAATCTAAAGCAATAAAAACAATGTAAATGGTCCATAGAAAGCTGTTCAATACAAACCAGATCGAGGAAGAAATAAAAAACAAGACTTGAAATCATTCATCAAACTAGAAGTGGACCAAGGGCACAAACTTCCGCCACAAACATGAAGCTTTTAGTTAAAAAATCCTTAAAAAAGTTTCCTGGATCCACATTCAGAATAGGACCACCACCAAAATTAAATCACTTGTCCATTGTGCCATGACCAATATGCTCTTATAATGTCATCAAAACCTGTTGGGAACTTATTGAGTAATTAGCAAAAATGTGAAGTAACAGCACAATCTTGCAGTGCCAACAAATCCTTTAAAAGATTCCTGGATCTGCATCTATATTCGGATCACCCCCAAACTCAAGTCACTTCCTCTTTGTGCCATGACTAATATCCCCTGAAAAGTTCATTTAAATCAGTTCATAGCTTTGTGCTTTATCCTACAAACAGACAGTCAAACACCAGCAAAATCACGTCTTTGGCAGAGTTAAGGAAAGACTGAATCAGTTCACAGAGGTCCAGACCTTGAAGATGACCAAATTTGAGAGAGACCACACACTAAATGCTTCACACAAAGAGGGGCCCACAAAAAATTTAAGATCCTAAAAGTTGCAGTAAATTAAATTTGTAACTTTCACAGATTCTCTGTGACTCCATTTATATGTTGTTTCGTAAGTGACTGTGTTGATTGTTGACCTATAGGCGCTTGTGTCCATGGTTGCCATAGCTGAAATTGACATGAGAATGTTTACATGCTTTTAATATCAGGACACGTTCAAGCTCATCCGGTTCGTTTTGGATTGAAATCCGAACAAAGAAATTTTTGCTAGAACTGCCTACTTACACCAGTAAACATGGTCACAAGTTTATCTGTAACATCGGTCATTGTTCCATGCTGATAAACAACAGTTATCTAAGCATTTATGGGTCGAAGATGTTTTTGAAAACTATGGACATAAGAAGAAAAGAAGTCGAAGAAAAGCTCTGTCTTTAAAAAAAGTGTTGGAAGCTACAGTCACAAAACTTACTCTTGCTATCTGTCCCCAAAGTTAGTCTTAATGGGCAAAAGAAGCTTCTGATCTCGTGCAGACTGGAATCTGCTGCAGGGAAAAACTGTGTTTGGGGAGTTTGTCTCTTTGAACCTGTTAAAAACAGATTAAAGACACTGGAGGAAGATGAAGGCGGCTGTAGATGCTTTTACAGATGATTTTTTTCTCTGAGACTCTGAACTGATTGGTTATTTCTGTAGTTCTGTGCTTAAATTGTTTAATGTCTTTAATTTGATAAATGTGCTGCTGCTGGTCATGGCCAGGAAACTCTTGTAAATGACAACCTTTAACTCTGTGAGAATCAGTAATTGAATAGTTTGAATATGTGGACGTAGCCTTGTGTTTTAACCTATGTTGAAACAAACTCACTATCTCAGCTGTCACAGCACTTAAATCAGGAGTAGAGAGTTAAGTACATCTTTAGTTTGATTTTCAATCATCGGCTAAATATGCACAGAACTGGTACAATGCTCTTGTCTAGTATGTATCAAGCTTTTTGTTTGGATTAGGATGACCCTGATATGTTGGATAAGACTCATTATAATTCTATTTTTGAGTGTTAATAACATAAAGCGGGTATTTTTCAGGGTAAAATCAGGCTTAGATCTGATTTGATCCAATTATGTCATCCTTTATTTCTCTTAATACAATTTAAGAGTTGATCCCACCTGATAGCTTTAATCCTATAATCCCTACTTTCTAAAAATCAGGTCCTGGATTTTATCCACATACAGACCGATTCAGTTGACAGGTGAAAACTCTGAAAACCTGTCCTCGTGTTTTGGCGACAGCACTCACTTGGACACAAGCGAGAAGGCCTCGGCGCACACAGCCGGACACGGCACCAGCTTGATCATCACGTGCTCTGCAGCTGCCTGGAAATGAGCCCGGGCCACTTTCTCCAGCACCGAGGCCAGGGTGTCCACGTCGCCCGCCTTTGTGCTGGGGTCCCCACCTGCTGTGTCCAGGATGTTCCCTCCGTGGACCACCAGAAGAAGCACATGCGTCTTACATTTCATCTGGAAAAAGTGGTAAACACAGACTTAAATGGGAGACTGGGAGAGAAGAATGCGTGCGATATTTTAAGGGAACAGAGGTGAGACAAAAAGTGAGTACCTCCATGTCCTCCAGGCCTTCAATGCTGCTCTGAGGGGCACAGCGTGGACCACCTAGCTGGTAGAGACCCTCTGTGTTGGGTGAGGAAAGAGCAGGAAGATGGACAAAGGAGGAGAGAAAAGAAAGAAAGGGTCACTGCAGGAGCCACTTAACCAAGCAGCCATGATAAAAAATAGCATAAATGGATATTGATCGGAGAATATGGTCAATAATACTAATGCCTCTTCATCTCTCCTCAATTCAACTTCACACTGGGTGATGGCTCTATGTGGCCTCAGGCTCAAATGGCCTAAACATAAGATTTAGGAGTCAATATTGAAGCTAAGCAGTGGGATGGAGTTGTTTTTCTGCTCTGGTGTTGCATGAAATTTAATTTTGGATTCTCTGGTGCAGAAAAACATTTGACTTCTTTTTTAATATAAAAGAATTAAGAGATTTGAACATTTTAATCCCTAAATAAAGACTCAGACATCGCCTCTCTTTCTCTCTCTCTCTCTGTAGGATGCAGAGCATTATAGGAACCTGGCCAAACTCATTACACTCTCCAGAAGTTTCTGCAGGCTGTGTCACCCCTGCTTTCACCCTCTTTCTCTCCGTTTTCCCTTCCTTTAGCTCCATGCTCAGCTCCCTCCCTCGATCGTTGTTTATCTGGCCTTCTGGTCTGGGACAGGCTGTCATGGGAGACTCTCACAGACTCACACTGTCGCCTCCCCTCCGCTCCGTATCCAGCCCACAGCCTGCCTGCTCGTCTAGCTCAGCTCGGCACACACAGGGGACACAGCGCACTGAACTATTTTGGTCACAGAGTAACAGGAAATCAATACAGGGAGGCTTTTTCTTTTCTCTGAAGGAGGAAAAGTTCCTCCTAAACCTTGTAAAGCAGTTTTAAGAGCAAACACTTCAGGGCAAAATAGCTGGTAATGGCCTGAAGGCTGAGAAACTTAGGTTGATGTTAAGATAATTGTTCGTATCTGGAGCGAAATCTTTGTTGAGTTTTTGCATGGAAGAAACTAAAAGACTAAATTTATGATAAAGATCCAGCTTTCAGTGATGAGAGTTAAAAAGCCCTGATTATTGATTTTTGGGAGACAGACAAATATTCTTGGATTTGACCTTAAAATTCACTTTTAAGCTGAATAATAACTTGCATTTTTCAGTTTTTCAGAGATGCATGATAGGGATGCAACTAACAACTATTTTATCGTTGTCTAGTCATCGACTATTGGGTCAATTAGTCAACTAGTCAAGTGCTTTTTCTTACCTCCACACTTAATAAATGGGTCTTTTTACTGCTTTGTGACATTAGTATTATACTATATCAAATAATGATGCAACATAATGATAAAAACGATTGTTGTTCTTCTTATAATTATTATCATTGACTTCATACATGTTGTTAACATGTTTAAAAGTGATGCCTGGTAACTACAGTGTGTAAATCAATGTGATTGGACTTTGCTTTAATGTTTAGTGGTAGGAGTGGAGGAAGAAATAGTGGAGGGGGATTGCGATGTAAGAGAAAGAAAAACCGCTGCATGGCTTTAACTTTGACTTTTTAAGAGACACATTGTTGATGATTTGTGAATGTGACTTTCAAAGTTCCTTCTCCTTTAATGCTTGTGCAGTACTGTCATCCTCTAAAACCAGTGCAGAGGATGAAATACGCTCAGACACAAAGGTTTAGGACACTGAAGAACAACAGCGGCTACCACTGTTGTACAACGTTGTTTTCCTGACGCTCTGTGGCCGTTGTTTGATGACTCTGCTCCATCAAAGACAGGGGGAGGAGTAAGATGACTCACTCCACTGAATAATCCACTCCAGAAAACATTTCAATGTCTGTGTATTGCACTAAAAACATGAGATGACATAATTTAACTTACTAATTTATCCAATGATAACATCCACCACTGATCATTTATGTCGAATTTGGCGCCTACATCGATGATTTATTGCATCCCTAATGTGCGATATTGGATTTTTGCTGATATTGGATATGCTGATATTTCAAAACTAATTTGGCTGACACCGATATCAATACGGATATAGAAATGATATAGAAATTATATCTAAGTTATATGTAAAATGTATGCTTTACATAAACAGTGAAACCAAGCTTCATCTGCCTTTTTAAAGGCTGAAACACTGATTTACTTTCTTGCTGACAGAAAACCCATTCTATTTTGGGAGCTTGTACTCTCAATTTACGATTAATGTGCAAAAAACTCCACAATCTTGATGCAAGGAATTTGTTGCTGAGATGGCAAAGAGTCACGTAAGTTACAGACAGAGGGAACAGGCGCGATGTTATGCCGTGAGCACGTAACGCCGACGTCATCCGTAACTTAGCAGCTTGACCCGGGTGTGATGTTCATACTGAAGCCGGTCAGAGACGAGCCAATAAAAACCCATGTCGCTTGCAGGGTAAGTCGACCCAGGTCGAAATGCCGAGTAGACCCTTTCAAACTGCGGACAGGAGCCGATTGTTGGAGGATTTACACGGGTTTTTTGGCCAGTCTGAAAGGGGTATAATATTTTTGAATAGCCAGTCAATTCAAGCCTCCACACTGGTGACATAATGTCACAAGTGAAATTCTAGTTTTTATATTTTTTATCAAATGTGAGCTTAGTGCACAATTACTACTCAATTAAGATTATTAACATTGATACTTTAAATAATGATTGTTTGGTTTTTTCATCCATCTAATCTAATCATATCTTTATCCGTATCATCCTTTTATTAGCTCCTTTCCCAACATGAACAACTGGAAAGGATCTGTATTCAGCTCAAAGCTGCACGCATCACCAGGATTAAACAGCCGCTGATGCTCAGTAAACATCTCTGACTGTAGGCTGCCTGCTAATCCACAATGTTTTGTTTCTGTTGGTACGCGTGTTAAATATAGGACTTTATGTGTGGACTGTGGGTGGAGAGGATTTGGATGCAAATATGAGACAGTATTTGAATGAACTGTGCACTGCTGTGATCACAACATTAAGAAAAATCACGTCAAACAGCTGCCACCCAGCTGTCTTCAAATAAACATTATCTGTAGAGGATGAATGTCTCTATATGTTAGGAATAAGCTTTAAAAAATATATGTACTTTTATTTATTTTGGGTTTACACACTCCTCTGGAAGTGATGTGTGTGCTCTGGACTGAAACCCAATCAAATGATTTTGGGAAAGTTCAGCTGAAAGCAGAAAAAAATGTTTTGACACGTTTCACAGCCTGCAATTTAATCTTAAAAACTTACAGAAGAGCTGGACAATTTATCAAGTTTTAAGATCGATATTGATGTTTTCATTGAAACTTCTGCACACAATCTAAGAACCTTTTCACCTTTGACCCTTTCAAGATGTTTTTATTTTTTTGTTGCAAATATTCATTTGTTTAAAATTTGATGCTTGCAATGCATTGCACATATTCCTAAACTCATCTGAGATGGATGGAGGCAAAGTGGAAAAGTCTGCTGTGGTCTGAGTCCACATTTCAGACTGTTTTTGGACATCCTGGACGTGGTGTCCGCCAGGCTACAGAGGAAAAGGACCATCCAGACTGTTATCAGAGCAAAGTTCAAAAGCCAGCATCTGTGATGGTATGGGGGTGTTAGTGCCCATGGCATGGGTAACTTGCACATATGTGAAGGCACCATTAATGCTAAAAGGTACATACAGGCTTTGGAGCAACATGCTGCCATCCAAGCAACGGCTATTTCAGGGACCTCGCTGCTTATTTCAGCAAGACAATGAAGACACATTCTGCTCTTGTTACAACAGCGTGGCTTCAGAGTAAAAGAGTGCAGGTACTAGACTGACCTGCTGCAGTCCTGACCTGTCTCCCAATGACATGGCACATTATTAAGCACAAACTATGACAATGAAGACCCCGGACTGTTGAGCAATTATAATTGTACATCAAGCAAGAATGTGAAAGAATTCCACCTACAAATCTTCAACAATCAGTGTCCTCAGTTTCCAAACACTGATTAAGTGTTGTTAGCTTTGGTATCAAATTTAAACCAAGTGAATATTTGCAAAAACAATGAGTTTGAACATGAATCATCTTGTTTTGCAGAGTATTCAACCGAACATGGTTGTAGTGCACATGCCTCTCAGCAAGAATGTTGCCAGTCCAGGTCATTCTGTGGGGAGTTTGCATGTTCTCTGTGTGCATATGTGGGTTCTCTCCGGGCAATCCAGCTTTCTCCCACGGATCGAAAACATACACGTTAGGTCAACTGGTGACTCCAAAAAGTCCCTTTAGGTGTGAGTGTGAGCATGAATGGTTGTCTGTGGCCCTGATCCCAAAAGAGATAAGTGATGTAGATGTTGGATGGATGGATGTATTCTGTTGTTATGAATGTTTTACACAACTTCTTTGGAATTGGGGTGGATTCAGCCACATTTGAATTTTATGGCAATAGAAAAAATCCTGCCTGCAGATGAATGTATGAATCTTCGCTGCAGCTTGTATGATGCCGAGTCAAAGGAAATAGCAGCGCTCAGCTCACCTCATCATTCATGAGAGCAGCACACATGCTGAGCTGCTCCTGAATTTAACGATGAGCCCGACGTTTGTGTGATATTGAAGCAAACTAACGAAATCATCCGCCTGTTGGGATAAACCAGCATCCTCCAGCTGAGCTTTATTCCTCCCCTGGCTGCAGATTTGTGCGACTGCGTGGGGTTTCTAATGATCTATCTGCTTTCCTGTTTTCATTTTGCTGATTCCTCTCTGAGGTTTGCGCCCCGACAGTCAATATGTGCTTTGTGTAGCTTAGCGGTATTTAGCAGCTCTCTCGGTGCACACACTCCCTCCAAACCAATAACCTGAGCCAGAAAGAACTGCAGTGTGTTGACAAAACCATAGTTCAGCAGCACTGTGATTGTTTCCAGTAGCCTACAGCCCAGTCAGGCACACCTCCAGCTGATACACAGAGCATCGGAGCATCTGTTATCACACCGCAGTCTGAGACATTTTATAATGTATCTGTGGAACAGGAAGAGAAAATTGACCCCTGAAACAGAGTGAGGATGAAAAGGGCTCCACAGAGAAGTCTACTAGAGCAGAATGAGAGAGAATGAAATATTGATCTATCGATCTTTGTTCAGACCCTCTTGTGTACTTCAGTCTGTGTAACTATGATTTAAAATGTCATTTTCCCATAAAACTCCTCACTGTCTTTTTTCGTCTTCAGTATGCCGACTTTTTGTTTTGTTTCTCTCCCCAACTGAGGTCTCAACCTCTCCTCTCACCTTCATGCATTTATCACCTTCGATTGAGCAGATGGAGAAAAAACACAAGAGCAGGAGGATGATTGTGCGATGCAAAAGACCCCATTTATCATGAGGGAGATTGGCTCCCAGACTACAGATTTATATCTTCCCGGGGAGTATGAAAATGGCAAAATGCCCTCAAAGTTTCCTGCCTGCTGGAGAGTGAATCAGCTCATTACACAGCAACACTATCACAGTGAATAATCTTTGTTCCAGGGCAAACGTGCAGAGAAAACAGCCATGTTGACTCAGTTCTGCAGAATTATTTACAATTTTATACCTACAGATCAATTCAAACATTCAAGAGATGATTTATGACACGGAATTTCATGCTTTTTCTTAAACACACTATGTATTTTTGGCCTTTAGGTCATATGTGGTCTACTGTCAAACAGTGCTGTCGTGCTTAATTCATATTGTAAATATTGTTAATGTTAATCGTGTGAATTCCTTGGCCTTATTTCTAGTCTCATTTTTACTTATTTTATCTGTTTTTTCCTTCATAAGGAAGTTGACATAGCTTAAAGAATGTATTTTGCAACCTGCTTACTTAATTTTTTACTTAATTTTTTATTCTCTTATCTATTTTAATGCCTTTGTTTGATATTCCTACTGCTAAGCCGTGTACAAGAGCAACTGAAACAGCTGAATTTCCCCTTTGGGATGAATAAAGTATTTCTGATTCTGATTCTGATTTATAGTGGACTCATTTGTGGGAATCCATCTGCAACAATATATTTCTGACACTAGAATGTCTGCAGAGGCAGATGTCAGATGCAGTGACTGACAGAAAGCGTTACAAACGACCTTTGTTCAGACTTCCTTCATTAAAGATTGTTGGTCCGACAGTGGTTATGTCTGCATGCCTCATGTTAGGGTTGAATGATATACTGTTTTACCTTCTTAATTGCAGTGTGCACACTGACAATAGTCACATCACAGACCGTGCCACATGACCAAAGCATGCCATGCTGCCAACTAGGGAGGTGTGTGCAGCCATTGTGGCATTATGTCAATCACACAGCAGTACTGAAGCGGTTAAGTGTATATATAAATATGGACAGACAGACAGACAGATAGATAGACAGATAGATAGATTGACTTTACTGATCCCAAGCTGAGAAATTGTGGTATTTTACTTAGATATGGTATATACCGAGATATTTTTCTTCAGCCCTTTCCACACATGTAACCTTGATATTACCAGGTTAATGTCCAGGTAGTCTGGGTAATTCCCTGACATGGCTGTTCAGACTTGCTCCTTGACAGAGAAGTGGTGGAGATGGGCAGGGGGTCACCAGCTGGCAGGACGCGGCATCAAAAATATGCGGCGAAAGCGGAGGTTTAGGCTACGATCACAACTGATGTCCTAACTTTAGTGATTCATGTTATCAGCAGCATCAGTGAAAGAGTTGAGAGGAGCAGTGTCACACACAGAAGTGAATATAAGGCAGCATCAATACATGCACAATGATAACACCAGAGAAAGGAAGCTGCAGTGTTTTAGCTCCGTATCAAACAGCAGCACGAGAGACCCTTTGGAGACCATTTTAGAGCAGCTGTTCTTCAGAAATTTGATGATTTTCAGAGGTAACTGTACTTTTTAAATGTCCATATGCACATCTGATTTTGTGTCCCTCTCCTTGCAATCCCATAAATCTCTCCTGCAACAATGGTTGTTTTTATCCATCGTGTCAAGCCTTCCTTTTCCAGGTTCACACCAGGATGGTGTCATCAGCCCTTAGCACTCCCCATCTGTGAATTGTGAAATATGACGAAGACGGGTCCATGATTGGCCCATGGATCTGCCACTGGCTTTAGTTCTTACTTTAGTCCACTTGCCTCGTCCCACCTCTCTTCCTTCACCTGCACAACCAAACACAGCATAGTGTGGATGGCTGTTCATCATGAGACTGGGATCAACATTCAAGATTTCCTACTGCTAAACAGAGGTTTCTTCTTGCCGCCATGATGGATTCATGTTGGGTTTGGATGTATGTATGTGTATATATATATGTATATGTATATATATATATATGTATCTATGCATATATGTGTATCCATAATTTGAAGAGTGTAGCTTTAGCCTGCTCTATGATAAAATGTCTTGAGATAACACTATGAATTGGCGCTATACAAATAGAGATTGATTGATTAAATTACCCTGATTATAAGCTGCTGCATTCACATTTCAGCTCATCCAGACTTTACACGGAACAAATACTAAGGTAATTACCCAGGTAAACTCGACTGTTCGTGTTCACACGTATGGCTCACCTGGGTAAAAGTCAGGGTTTTTCTGCAAGTGTGAACAGGGATTTGTCTCATTTTATATCATGTCTTTTTATTCTCTTTGAATGGAAATAAAGCCAAGAAAAGGTTTAAAATCTCGATATATATAGCAATGTTTAGTATCTTAATATTCAGCATATCATAACACATTTAGAACTGCAATAAATTTGAATCAGGACAAGGATACAGTATCCTGGGGCATATTGAATAAGTTAATATCATATCCTAGGGCCACAGGTGATTACCATCCCTACCATCTGTCTACTTTTGAAACGCTACACTGACATAATTGCACAACAAAGTCTGTATCTGCATGTCCTTATCAGCAATAAACAGGAGACTAAAAAAAACATCTCCCTGCTCTGGATATGACCGAGGACATTGAGATTACATGGATTATACGCCTATCAGGCTACTGGTCGCTGTGACACTACTGTAATTTGAATGTGTGTGCCGTTAGGAAGCAACAAGTTGCAAGGGGTGGAGGGCTCATTTGGATGCCTGTTGCCCCCTCCCAGCTGGTTGAACACCCCCTCCTCTGACCCCTGGCACTGTACAGGCATGCTAACATGCACCGCCATCTGTTCACTGCTGCTGGCGTCAGGGTCACCCATGTCACCCCACTGTGAGAAATAAAAGGATTCCAGAGACGCCTACAGCTCTATACTGCATGAAAAACCTGCCGAGCCCCCTCCCCTCTCCCCACACACATGTATACAACACATCACGGCACATACACTAATTTAAAGACACATTTATTTTCCACAACCTCAGCCTCTCTTGGTTTGTATGCTGCAGCTGCAGCCATAACTCCACAGCACAGAAACATATACAGGAAAGAGGAGCGAGGAGACAGAGAAAGCTCACGTTTGTTTTCTGCTTTGACTACAAATGTTTGGGCTGTATTTCAAAAAAGGGATTATAATTTCAACATTTGGAGGTAGTATTTATGCTTATTGAACTGGAAAAATGTGTCATTACAAAATCTAAAAAAAAAAGAAGCAGCCACATTAAAATATGTATGGAAGCAAATTCTTGTATTGCAAATTTGCCCGTGCAACTAAAGAAAAGCAAAACATTCACAGGATCATCAATCTTAAGAGTAGTAGAAGATATTGGATTAAAGGTGTTGATAGCCCAGTGCAGTGACCATCAACTGGCAGTCCTGGGGCCAAATCAGGCCCTCTACAGCTGCACATCAGAAACTATTTGATATGAAATGACTACATGCTTGACTTAATTGACATAAATCCAACTGCCAGTCCTTAACAGCCAACATTAAACCAGGAAGTGTATGACAGCTTGCAAAAGAGGTAGCACACGCAGAATGTGGATTGGCATTGTCCTGTTGAAATAAGCGGGGACGTTCCTGAAAAAGACGTCTCTTAGACGGCAGCATATGTTCTCCAAAATCTCCATGTACCCTCAGCATTAATTATGTCGATGTGCAGATGTGAGAAAACATTTGGCGTGACATTAAAACAACCTCAAAATCAGTCAGAGGTAGAGTAATACAGCTGAAAATTCTTCATAGAGCCTATATTACTCCTTCCTGACTTAAAAAAATAGACCCAAGTGCTTCAAATCTTTGTTGGCATAAATGTGGACAAGTGGGAAATTTGATTCATATGTTATGGCTCTGCCCTGCAGTCAAATTACTTTGGACAGAAGTCTGTAAGTTAATTTCAGTGATCATTAATGTAAATATTGCTCCATGTCCATCAGTGTGTCTGTTGGGCCACAGGATTGTACATTTAAAAACAAGACAAGAGAGAAAGACAGCTGGTTTAGCCTTTTTGGCTGCCAAAAGAATGATTTTATCAAACTGGAAAATTCACAAACCAAAATGTTTCTCTGTAGAAACATGGATATCTGAGTTTTTTAATATTTTAGGTATGGAGCGAATAACATTAAATGACACTCAGTTTAGGTCTGAAACCATTTGGAAGCAGGTGTGGGGCACATATCACCGTCACCAATGTTGATTTGATTTAACCTGATTTGATTGACTGTTAAATCTGGTCAATATGAGAAATGTTATTTCTGTTTCCGTCTTGTTTTTGAAACCGGATCTACCATTGAATAATGACAACCTTGAACCTTTTCATAATGAATTGAATATTTATTTAAGTATGAGCATGCACTGATCTCCCTTCTATGTGATGTTATCCTGTACATGTTAATGTCTGTCCATTTATATCTGTCAGGGTATGGACCTGTGTGTATTGTTGTTATGTATAAATATTAAAAGTATGAATAAAAAGAAAAAAAAAAAAACAAAACAGATGTCATGCCATGCCATGGGTACAAACACGCCGTCATACCAGCACAGATGCTGGCTTTAAAACCATGTTCTGATAACAGTCTGGATGGTCCTTTTCCTCTTTAGCCTGGAGGACATGACGTCCATGATGTCCCAAAACAGTCTAAAAAGTGGACTCAGACCACAGCAGACTTTTCCATTTTGCCTCAGTCCATCTCAGATGAGTTCAGGGTTTGGAGCCGGCGGCGTTTCTGGGTGTTGTTGATATCTGTCTTTGTCTTTGCATGGTAGAGTTTGACCTTGACTTTGTAGATAGAGATAGAGATGAACTGTGTTAACAGACAATGGTTTTCTGAAGTGCTCCTGAGCCCACGTGTTATATCTTTTACAGAACGATGTCTGATTTTCATGCAGTGCAGCCTGAGGGATCAAAGGTCATGGGCATACAATGTTGGTTTACTTGCAGAGGTTTCTCCAAATTCTCTGACTCTTTTGATGATATTATGGACTGTAGATGATGAAATCCCCAAATTCTTTGCAATTGTTCGTTGAGAAATGTTGATGTTGAACCAAGAGCGGAGCACCTTTGCCCCATCCCTCTTCGCGAATGACTGAGCCTTTCAGGGATGCTCCTTTTATACCAAATCATGATGCTAACTTGTTAACAATTAACCTGTTCACCTGTGGTATGTTCCGAACAGGTGTTTTTTTAAACACTTTTTTGGAACGTGCTGCAGGCATCAACTTCATAATGAGTGAATATTTTTGGAAAAAACAAAGGAATCGGTCTGAACATTAAATATCTTGTCTTTCTAGTGTGTTAAATAGAATATAGCTTAAAAAAAAAGGACTTGCAAATCATTGTCTTCTGTTTTTATTTACATTTACAGGGGTCAGGGAAAGTGTTGACCACCAGCAGGAGAAATCTCTATGAACTAAGAGATGTGATGTGCTGCACAGAGGGTTTGTTGCCCCCCACTACATGGTGTACAGTTATTTTACTTCATACTCTTTCACTCCTCACCTGCTCCCCTGAGCTTCAGGGAGCAACACTGGTGTCTAGGTGTGATTATTTGTTCTAAATGTGCCATAACGCAGCACTTTTTTCTACACCTCCTGTCGGGTCAACCTAAACGTCTGCAGAGAAAAGCAAAACACAGATATAAAGCCAAAGATCGACTGATAAAAGGAATAAAAAGCCTTTTCAAGCAAATTACAGCCAAAGTGATGTAAGAAGAAGAGCTGAGCTGTTAGGGTCGGTCACTTCTCTCCATTATCTCACCACTTCTTTCCTTCTTTTCCTCTTCAATAATAATTCTGCTGAGAAACTGATGTTACTTCAAGAGCTTTTAAGCCACTTCAAGAAGTTTTCTGCTGACAAAAGAAACAGAGAAGAGGTAACAGCACTGCATTAATTGCAAGGGGGCATGAAATATGTGTGCTTGGGAGCTTCATCGTCCCCTAAAATAAGATGGTTTTCACTCCTACAGCTCAGTTGCTTTGTTCTGAATCAGTCAAAAAACACTATGAATGCATATTTTTCTTGGATCATTTCATACTCAGATGGCAATATTCTGAAGAAGGCTGATTCCACGTTGAGCAGGGGAGGGCAACTGAACGAGTCACCTCACTCAATGTGGCCTATCATTTACAAAAAAAACAAAACAAATTGGAAATATGAGGAAAACATGACAACTGCTAAATGTGATTCATCATGAGTAACCAGCACTACATAATGCACAAATTAGGATAGGTGATGAAATATTTCTACTAACCTTAATTGCTGGTACATGCTTTGTTTTTTAAAAGTCACTTAATAATTTACTTGGCTATGACCATGTCTCTAAATATTTTTGTATATGAGGCATTAAAATATAATATATAATATTAGTAAAAACTATATTTGGAAACAATTGTTAGGGTAATATATTTGTGCTTTAAAAACTGGTAAACATTCATTCTTTATTGCATTAAAAAAGAAGCTTAAATTGGCTATTAAATCATGAATTTTTAACTGTGTTTGATATATTCCTTTGGTATATTCCTTTTTCAAGCTTTATATTTGCTACTTTTTGTTTATTATAAATACTTTTTTCCTCATTGGGAGTGCTCGACAATATGTAACAGTGTGGCCCTAAGGCACTGAAAAAAATTGGATGTGGCCCCTTTGGTAATCAAAGTTGCCCATCCCTGATGTTAAGTTGACCTGACATGCCAGATGGACAGTTACATATATTTGTCAAAGAAATATTTCACTAATCCATCTGGGAAAGAGCCCATAGAAAATGTTTTCAGAGGGCAGAACCTTCAAAAATAACTGCAGCTGGTGATTGGACGATCCATATCAAGCCACAGTATGATGTAACAGTTCGACCCTGTTGTTAGCTGTTAGCTTAAACTACGTTTCAGTCCTTAGACTATCGTCTAACATTAAAATATACTACACAGATGTATCATTTACCACTTACATGTGACATTAACCTCGTCAACAACAATCCCCACCAAGTTCTCCTGGCAAACTTCTGAGGAGAGCAGATTTCGCCAGGTATTACTGAGAAACCACGACTACCATAAACCAACCGACATCGTCCGCGAAGGATTTTCACATTCTCTCCAAGTTTCCCAGAAGTGATCCCCAGCTTCCCGGCTTCTCTGATTTGATCGTCCATCAGGGCAACCAGCAGAGACAGGATTATCACAATGGGGTTTGGATTCCTTCCCATCTTTTTCACCACCAGAAGAGTCAGTTGGTAGATCAAACTCTTACTGAAACTGGTCAGGAGAAGAGCAAAAGCATCGTTTCCAGTAAGAAAAGCTTTAAGTGACCTTCTTTGCTCCTCTTTTAAAGAAGAAACTGAGTCCATTTCTGATAAAACTGCAGATATTGCCGCATCCACGGAGACTGCTTCAGCAGCCGCCATTGTTTTCAAACATGCAGTCACTTCCTGCTGTCGTCACGTCTCTTTCCCCTGATTGGGTCGTTCAGCTTTCAGCCAAGTGAAGTTGTAGAGGACTGGAGCTTGGCAAGATGGATCTGCATGATTTCAGACAATGAATCAGGCAGGTCCATCTGCTCTGCAAGGTTAATGTTGAGTCACACATTAACCTAACGTCATTATGTCACATTCTGCATTGGTACGACTATGAGTAGGCTCTGCGTGGGAAGGAACCTAGCAGGCTAAGCTACCCTAAAACAACTCACTGATTAACAGATGAAGTTTAACGTCCCATCTGAGAGTATACATGTGAGCATGTCTGTCAATGTGTGACATGCCTAACAATATGAGTGTAAACAAACTGTGCATGAAGAAGAGGGGTTTCGCCCTGCAGAGAAACTGTCAGTGATGCAGAAAAGACGAGAGTAATATATGTGTGCCACAGGTTAAAGGGATAAGCCAACATTTTTTTTGTTTTTGTGTCTTGCCTCACTCAAGTCTGTGCAAACATGTTCAAAAACAAAGCACGTCGGCAGTTTAGTTTCGTATGTATTTCTTTCAAAAATTACATAAAGTGCTAATCTTGGTCTAAAAAATAGACATGTAACATGACGCAGTAAAAAAAGAGTCACAACAAGCACACAGGACTGTTTAGAGGTGCTGAAGAGCTTATAAGATAAGATAATACTTTATTGTCTGATTACTCAGAAATTTGTTTTGCATCACCAGCTCATCCATCATCACAATGTTGCGTCATTTAAAAATAAAAGCATATCAATAAATACATCATAAAAGGTTAAAAAGTCCGACTATTCAACAACAGTCCGAACACCAATTGAGCCCAAATGCATAAAAATGTCCCAAGTCAGCGTCAGGGGTATGTGTGTGTAGCGCTGTCCCACCTCCTCACCGCTGTTTGTTTAATAATTAATAATAATAACAATTATCTGATGACTGTAGGCAGAGGCAGACTAATGCTACCCACTGACCCCAAGTGTTTGGGCAAAGCTATATCTGCTTGTCATGGACTTGGGAGTGAGGTAAGACACGAAAACAATAAAAATGTTGGTGTAGCTCTTGAAAAAAAGAATGACAGAGGCTCTGAGACAACTGTCTGAAGAAGACCTGCTGCACCGCTCTGATCACTGGAAGACCTGAATGTGGTGTGTTGATTCAGAAGGGGAGGAGACTGCAGGAGAAGGACACTGAAAAATGTTCATCTTTGTATGTGTTAAAAATGACTCTGCTTCAGGGGGTGGGGGGAGAAGACAGGCAGAATACAGATGAGACTCAGACTGTAAATTTATGTTTTCCGTCACTCTCTCAGCGTGTGTTTCTGAATAGAGCCACAGGGTGCATGCAGAACAGAGAGCCGCGGCGCTCCGTGAGAAATGGAAAATCATTCTTCCGTTCAATATAATATATTTCTCTCCAGGGTCACTTTGTGTGCCATTAGATTCTCCATATATATTTTGTGCTATGAAAAAACAGGTTCTTGTCAGGGTCTGTATTATCTCTGGCAGGGTTCTATCACTGAGTCATCTCCTCCAAACTGTCTGCCTTTACTGACGGAGCTGTTTTAGCCAATATTATCCCAGCTTGGCAGAACAAACCTCGGAAGAAGCCAAGTAGTTTCTCTTCATCAAAGAGCCCTAATCAGTTATGTAATAAAGCTATTTCAGATTTGACTACATTAAATAGCACAGCTCAGTCAATGAAGTGTGAACAATATGGTGATAGAAAGAGATGTGCATAAAATACACAAAAGCATTGTTTGCAAAGAGAACAGATGGAAGATTGATGTCAGATCACAGCACGTCACTGAACAGAGATGAAAAAGAAGAAAAGGAGGAGTGAAGAGGAAAATAAGGGGCAGTTTGCTCCAGGCCTCACTCTCTGTCTCTGATGGAAACCCATCACTGTGGCCTCTATCGAGGGGAAAGTGTTTACCGTCGCCTGTGGCTCCCGCAGTAATGAATGTAGGAAGCCAGAGAGGGTGGAAATATGAAACATGATGAGGTGACGCGATGGGAGTGAGGTGAAGGAGCTGGGAGAGCCGGGGGCAAATGGATGCTTGGAGAGGCTGATGGGAACAAAAGAGGGAGTAAAGGAATCGTTGAGAGCTGAGAGGACGGGAGGTGATAAATGTAGAGACACATTTAAGCAACTGACAAATATACTTGGATCAAAGGGTGCAAGCAGTGACTCACATCAACTTTTAGCACCGCAGCCACTGTGGCTAGTGATTTCCAAAGTTAGTAGCCACTAGGGATGGAAACTGATAAGATTTTATTGATGCCAATTCCATCTTCGACTGTGCTTATTGATCCAATACTGCAGATTTTCTGTGTGAGCCAAAATTTGCCCACACAGGTCTTCAGTGACAACAGTGTCAAACACATTACACTTCAGATGTTCAATGCTGCATTGATGAATGCATCTGCAAGTGGCTGATGGTTTCACCCACTAAATATTTTGTAGTAGGTGCCTTATTATCAAAAATGTACCCACAGTTTTTAACCACTTCTGCTCTCTTTTTTTCCATACTTTCATCTTTACTTTTTTGTTGTTTTTGCTGGCTGCCTCTTATGAGACTGGGATGTCCTTGATTTGCAAGACATGGAACAAAGTGAAGGAATTATAAGCAAATTCTTTTACTAAAAAGACTAATGATATTCTCAACTGGAATTGGTTTTCAAATCCCATCCTTACTAGTATTTCACTGGACTAAGTTTACTATGGCAATCTTAACACTAGAATGGAATCACAGCTCTTTGAAATAGGAATACACAATACTGGATTTTTTTTCTAAATCCAATATGCTGATAACTCCAAGCTTATTATTGCCAATACCAATATTGGTATTATCTGTCAAAAGCACAAAGATTTCACTAAAAACTAAAAAAGACCTGCGCCTTTCATGGTAACAGACCTACAGGCACCATAGTTTGGCTTAACTTGGGTTCATATATTTGGTTTTGATTATTGAGAGCATGCAAGTGCATCACCACCCATCATGACCACTTTTTACAGAGGGACCATTGAGAGCATCCTCTCCGGCTGTATCACTGTGTGGGGCGGAAGCTGCACTGACTACAACAAAAAAGCCCTGCAGCGCATAGTGAACACAGCCGGGAAGATCATCGGTGCACCCCTTCCCTCCCTACAAGACATCTACACCACCCGCCTGACCCGAAAAGCTCTCACAATCGTGAGAGATCCTACTCACCCTGCTCACAATCTGTGTAGCTTCCTGCCCTCTGGGAAGAGGTACAGGAGCCTGCGTTCCCGAACCACCAGACTCACCAACAGCTTCATCCACCAGGCCGTCAGGATGCTGAACTCTCTCCCCTCCTTTCTTTCCTCAGCCCCCCTCACCTGACCACCAGAAACTAGGATACTGGATACCCCCCCCCCCCCCCCCCCCCCCCCCCGGGACCAAAGGACACTGCTGGAACCCACCCCCCTGCCCCGTCATCTGCACCTTATGACTCTTTGCACCTTTTTGCACATGCATGCAATGCACTATCTGTTGCTTGGCTGCTGCTGCAGATGCACAATCTGTACTGGACCATACTGTCATGTATTGCACAAAATTTATCTCCTGCTGCTATGTTGCTGCTGAAGATGACTGATCCTACTTGACTGTACTGTTCTATACACTGTTATTTTCTTGGGGGCTTAGACTTAACTTATCACATAGATAATGCTTGTTTTTATTACTGTTTTTATTATTGTCTTATTGTTACTCATGCTACACTTGCACGAAATGGGATAGTGCGGAACGTAATTTCAATTCCTTTGTACGTCCAGAGCATATGAAGAAATTGACAATAAAGCTGACTTTGACTTTGAGTTTAACTTAACAATCAATAATGTTCAAATAGACTCCTAGTTTTCATTTACTGAGTACCTCTGATCCTTCTTGTGTCTTACTCTGTTTGATACGCTTTATTGGATCATCTTTTGCTTGATGGGCCCCTTCCCCATGTGGGACTAGTCTATCTTACATTATTACATTTTTATTTAGTAGATTGGTTTTTCTCAAAGCAACATACATCTGAGAGTAAGTACATCACAAGCAAGAATGTAGACCAGAGGGAGCAACATTAGAAAGTGCAACAAACTGCTTCAAGTGAAATTGGAAAGGGTGCTGACGCGTACACTTTTTTTTAGTGTAGCAAGCAAGCATGGAGCAGAAGACCTTGTCAAGTCACCTTAATATCATTATCATCATGTGCTCATTGTTTAACAACATCATATTAAGCATCAACATACTCAGTGCTGAGTTGTTCACAAAGATCTGGGTCTAAAACCATTTAACTCATCCCACCACTGAGGGGAAGAAGAGTCAAACCAAGAGTTCACTAAACAGTTGAGTTCTGACTGGCTGCCTGGTTCACTCTGTGGTAATTGGTCAGCTGAGTGCCAGTTTCAGTGATTCAGTATTTTCTCTCCTGTCTGTGCTCTGCACTGGGCTTGTGGGAATGCCAACTGACCAAGTAGTCATAGGTCATCACAGGTGTTGGAGGAATCAGCTGTTTCAGTCAGCTGCTGTCGCTGTTAAAAGGCATCTCCTCTACTCTATTATGCAGAAAGAGAAATGTAAAACACATAAAAGGGTATATAATACTAGAAAAGCATAATTTGACCAAAAAAAAAACAAAAGTAAAGACAAAGAGATTTTGAAAACAGCTAAAACTTACCATACATTACTTGCAGTACAAAGAAAACTACTACTGCTAAGAGACTACAAACCACTGCCAAGGCATTTAATGGACAACTTATTTGCAAAAATATCCCTATAAATATTTAACCTATCTCACAATGTTGGCAATTTCTTTAAAATTTCATAGATCAAGATTGGATCACCACCGAAATCGTAACATGAGCCATGACTAACATCCCAGAAAATGTCATCAAATTAGTGGATAACTTTTTGAGTTGTTTTGAACACAATTAGACAAACCCTCATACAAACACTGGCAAAAATAACTTCCTTAGCAGAAGTAAATATCAGAGTTTTTTGTGTGAGGGCATGCCATATTGATCTTTCCGTGTAATGTGGTGGAAGGAGTGACTGTCATTCATTATTGTGTCCAATTAAGCCTCTGTTAAGGTTGCTGTGTCGCTGGTTTACGCGGTTATCAAAAAGGTAGAGTCTATTTTGTCTTTATATTGATTATATACTGAATTTACTTTTCCTCTTACAGATTTGAGGTCAAACTCCCTCAGAGATTGTTGTTCTAAGCTCTTTGTTCACTCTAACTGGATGGTGCTTCCCTTATTCCATGATTGTGTTGATCTCACAGGCATATTTGATCCATTTCTTTTACGTTAATCCTCCCCATTCTCACCCACAGCACTTCAGCAGCGGGAAGGAAAGGAAGCCCTGCCCATTCAGGGACCTTGTCTAGAACAACAGGTACAGGTCAGGAACCATCAGACTCTCAAAGGACTGAAAAACACTTTGTTTGATCTACAACACTTGAAAAAGAAATGATTCCTTTTTAGCTCAATGGAGATTAGTCCTGGGGCGAGCTTTAGGTGTAAGGTCACTCACTAAATCATCATCATTACTCTAAATGGGCCACTAATAGACAAAGGAAACACTGTGCTTTAGTAAAAACGATAGATACAGAATGAAGATCATTTAAAAAACCCTTTCTAAGGTTAAAAATGAACTGGATGAAACTGTTCGTGTGGCATGATTCTTGCAATCAGGAGTTGCCCCTTTTGGTTACTCTTATTCACTTGAGGGTTGTCCAACTCCTTTATAAAGTTTTAGATGGAACCATTATTTCTGAATAAACATTAACCTTGAGCTAAGGCAATGGATTCCAGCTCGGAGCATCCAGCAAAGCTCTGGACAGGTTCCAGTGTACGCACAACTCATCTGCCAGGGATCTTGACCTCACCGAGCCTTGGCAGCACATCATTACCCCCTCCATCCACCTGCAGTGGCTCCCAGTCAAGTCTTACGTCACAAACAAAACTCTCCCCTTCACTTACAAATTAAAGCTCGCTCTTGCCTGACATAACTCCAACCCCACACCAGGACATTCCTTGGAAAATCATTTATTTCTATTTTTAAGATTACTTTTTGGGTTTATGGCCATTATTGGTTCAGAGAGGAGACAGTTACGAGAGTTTGAAAGAGGGAGAGAGAGGGAAGAAGACATGCAGCAAAGGTGCAGAGGTCCGAAATTTAATGTATATGGTCCACAAGGTTCTAACCGCTCGGCAGAATTGTTAAAGCAAATAGTTTCTTACCCACTTACACTGACATCTCAAACAAGTTCGTTAATTATTCTTAAATTAATAAAACACTTAAAATACAGTCATTCCTAAGCATTATCTCTTGCTGTGTAGTTTAAATAGGGCCACAACCTCAGCAGCAAAATAATGTGACAATGGTTAATGTTAGCAGTATTAGCCCCTCCTGTCTTCAGTCCCCTTAACTGTCCATGTGTTGAATGTTGTTACACATTTATACATTAAAACAGCAAACTAGCAGTGCTGACCACCAAAGCATCCCACCAACAGGCCTTATATTTTACCAATTGTTGTGTTTTGATGTGCAGCACAGGTGTCTTTTCTATTTCCCACCTCACACAGGTGTCTTTTTCACAACCCAGGCTCACTTTGTTTAAATAACAAATGCATCTCTGGTTGCACCCATAAGAGTGTTTGCCTAAAAATGAGTAGTGATCAGGCTCAAAGCTGGCATGTTCCTATCCGTAGACAGAGAAGATACCATGCCTCAAACCTTCCAAAACCTGGTCTGTGTCTCGCAAATGATCCAGACGAAATTCTGATCAGCAAATCTAACTAGCAAAACATCAGCCAGCCTGCCACAGATGAGAGCTGACACTCTGATTGGTTTGATCCATGTTCCTCCCTAAACACAACTATGAATAATCAAGGTTCATAATCCATCCTCTCTGTGCCCTACATCTGGCTTTGTGTCAAAATACAAACCAACATGACCCCAAACTGTTTTATGCCAAATGATTCTAGACGAGTGGTTCCCATCCTTTTTTGTTTTGTTTTGTTTTTTGAAGCCTACATCCATCAATCATTTATACCACTTAGACCTGGTTGTGGGGGAATTGGAGCCTGGGTCAGCTGATTATCAGGTAAGAAGCAGGGTACACCCTGAACCAGTCACCAGGCAATCATAGAGCCACATAGAGAGACAGACAAGCTATTATTATCATTATTGCCAAAGAACACGATTGGCATTTGGTGCAACCACAACTGCTGTTCTTTGGTTTCCACTGGCCTCAACACCAAGAGCTCCCCCTCATTTCCTTTCAGCTATGTTATCGTAATATCTGCTGCATTTTAACTTGCTCTTATAAACACTGACAGACAATGAGGCAGTGATATGTCTGAGATTTTATGATTTTCATGTCAAACTTGTTGAGCCCTGATTCTAGAGCTCTTGCTTCATCCAACCTTTGTTGCAGCTGCTTCTGTTGTTGCTTTTCTTCGATTTTTTTTTCTTGCTACGCCCCGTTTCCCTCCACTAAATTTATATTAATATCCCTTTTTGCTCCCACGAGTGTAGGATGTAAACAAACGAGGCAGAACCTCAGCAGGCTGAAGCACATTTATATTCAGCACCATGTCGGGGAGTGTTTCTATTTTGGGTTTGTTTGACTTTGTTGAGACTCAAAGAAGAGAATCAGAGAGAAGACGGAGAATGCAATTATCTGGACTTAAAGGGCTGGGGTTAAACTGTAAGCAGCAGCCAAAGAGCTTAAATGTGTACTGGAACCAGCACTCCCAGTATTTTATTACCATCTCAGAGGGTCTCAATTTCACAGAGCTGAATTCAGTCTCTGATAACAGGTTTGCTGGAAAACAAATTTATGCACACATGTATTACTGTTGAAGTCGTGAGTTGGGATTGAAATGGAAAGCAGGAGGAACATCCTGCCTTTCTATTTCACAAAGAAGATTAGCCTCAAACATTATACAGAAGGTGAGAGGGAGGGTTTCGGAGGGCACATGCAATTCTACAAGATAATTTACCACTGTGTAAAAATGTCTCTGTTCGGTGTATATTTCTTTGAGAAGGGATTTTATATGCACCTCACTCTCCATTTAAGGTAAAGCATCCCCAGCTGTCTATAACAGGTCTTTTGTTTTTCAATGAGCTCTGAGTGTACTTCACTTCTCAAGCATCAATGTGTGCAGCAGCTTCGGCAGCAGGCATCCGATCATTAACGCAGAAATGGAGCCAGAGAAGTCTCTCATTTTTGATGCAAAAGGGGAGATATCTGCAGAAACTGATGAGCGAGGGAGTAAAAGGCGGCCAAATCCATTGCACACAAATGCAGATGCCATCTGTGATGCATGTACTTGGGTACTATTTTGGAAACAGAATGCCAAAACTCAAAATTAATGTATTAAGTTATCAAACTGGTGGTGATTTGTGATTAAATGAAACAATTTATACCCTTTTTCTTCCTCTTAAACAGTCCTTTGTGGTAAAAATCAAACATCTGCGTCACAATTTGGTAATTTAAGTTGCACCAAAAGTAAGGAAGTTAGCGTTTGTCAATGTCAGACTCTTGTTTGGTGTTGACTGATGGATTTGATGATTGAAGTATGAAGAAAGAAGTCCTACTGGCAATTTAACAGTACATTTATTCAACAAAAAGGAGCCACAGTAGCGTGTGGAAGAACCATAAACAGCCACAACAGCCCTCCTCATGCTGGGCACCAGGCTGCCATGGGATACCATCCCATTCTTCAACCAGCATTTGTCCCAAGTCAGCCAACGTGGTTGTGTTGGTCACAGAAATGTTCAACGGGGTGAAGGTCAGGACTATTGGCAGGCCATTCAATCGTTTCTACACCCAAATTCAGGAGGTAGTCGCTGATAAACCTGCTCTGTGGGGGCGAGCGTTGTTATCTTGGAGGATACAGTTCAGTCCCAGACTGTGGAGTTATGGGATTCCCACTAGTCGCAGAATCATCTCAATATCTCCTGAAATGCTTGCCCAGCACCATCTTACTACCTCCACCAAAAGATCTATCAGTGCAGCAAACAACATAGTGTTTTCTGCATCTTCTCTAAACTTTGAATCTGGACTCATCACTGAACATAACCATCCTCCACATGTTCAGGTTTCAGTGCATTTGATGCCTACACCAGCACAAATGGGCCTTAAGGTGAAGGTAAGTCAAGGCTGGCCTCCTGGCAGCCCTATGAGACCTGTTTTGTATTATTTAAGCAGAGAGCCGTTTGCCATATTGTCATGAAGACTTTGACAGCAAATCTACACAAGATGCATCTATGGTTCCTGAGTGCTGACAGGTTGAGGAAACAGTCATCTTGGGGAGATGACTTCTTGGAAAGCTTGTTTCAAAGCTTGTCTCTGACATCCCCCATTATATGGATCTTTGCCCTCGGTTTGAAGATGGTACGAGGGCTCACTCCAAATAATGCTACAACTTGGTTTTGTGGCACACCACCTCAAAGTTGCCCTATCCAGATCAGTCAGACTTGGCATTCATATTTTGTGGGTCATATGTCCCTAACAGACATTTATCTCACTGACCTCAAAACTATCACTTAAGTCCTTAAACCTTTAAAAACCTGTTTTGAGCTGCTTTGCTGCACTCATCTAGAGTGTTGATGTCCAAAATATCACTCTAGCTGTTAATCTTTAAATGTAAGAGATCTTTAGAGGTTTAATGCTACAGTGTAAAAGGCAAGAAATGCCAAATGTGTTAACCTTTCACTTTTTCCCTGGCAAGTAGAAAATGAAGGTTTAAAGCTGAGTGCTGCAGCTAAAAAAGTAAGATTATAGCCGTCTCTTAATCAAACAATGAGCTGGAAAATGGAAGTATACATCCTACACTAAAACTATATTTATATAATCATAAACATAGTGCATAAACTGGACAGCTTTCTATGTATAATTTATGAAAACTACAACATTTTTACCCTTTTCCAGCTGGAGAAGTGTTCATTATTTTCATTATTGTTGAGCAGTACAGTTACAGTGACCTGCTGCAGAGGACCACTTCACAGCTCATTACAGGCTTGTAAGTGCAGTAATGTGGGTGAAAAATATTCACAATATATCTACATTTTCAGCTACCACAGCACGACATGTTACGGCATGTCTGCAGGAGCTGTTTCTCTGATAGCTACAGGACCAGACGACATGCACACACACACACGTTAACAGAGAACAGCAGTGATTAAAAACGTCCACTCCAGTTTGTCAAAGCCCAGAGCTAACCTTTATGAAGAAAACCCGTTCATTTATCGGTAAACAAAAAGAGAAACGAGCGCCGTGCCATGAGGACAGGACTGACAGCAAAAGAGTTAAAAGCCAGTTAAAAACATCGATCACAAGATTATTCTCTCCCGTCTTCTTTCCAATTTAAACTAAAATGATTTTAGTCCTGAAATCTTGGTGTTTTATATGGACAAGACTTAATCTTAGAAACCGCACAAACTGCAGTGGTCCAATTGTTTTTTTTAAAAAGAAATCACAGATATTTGATGTAAAAGCCTAAATTCAGATGAAATTGGGACATTACACAATGATTGGCAAATCCTTTTTGACACTTAATCAATTGAATACACCACAAAGATATGTATTGTATTGATATGTATTGCTTAAACTGAATGACTTTATTATCTTATTGCATATATTCACTCCTTTTGGATTTGATGTCAACAAAATGTTCCAACAAAGCTGGGACAGGGTCAACAAAAGACTGGGAAAGTTGAGGAATATTAAAAAAAAACATCTATTAGGAAGCATCCACAGGTGAATGAACAGGTTAATTTGAAGCAGGTAAGCATCCCCAAAAGGCTCAGTCATTCACAAGCAACACTTTGAGAACAACTGCATGAGCAAACAGTCAAACAGTTTAAGAACAACTTTTCTCAAAATACAGTTGCCAGAAAGATAGGGATTTCATCATCTACAGTCCATAATACCATCAAAAGATTCAGAGAATCAGGAGAAATCTGTGAAAATAAGTGGCATAGCAGAAAACCAACACTGAATGCCATGACCATCAATCCTTCAGGTGGCACTGCATTAAAAACCAACATTATTCTTTGAAGGACATTACCATGTAAGCTCATGAGTTGGGGAGTTTTGCAGCTGAAGTCGTACTGAAGCAAGAATGGGAAAGCATTTCACCTAAAAGCTTCAACAATTAGTGTCTTCAGTTCTCAAATGAGTGTTGTAAAAAGGAAAGGTGATATAACACAGTAGTAAACATGCCCCTGTCCCAGCTTTTTTGGAACTTGTTGCAGGCATCAAATTTAGAGAGTGAACAAGTGGAAAGAAAATCAATAAGTTTATCAGTTTGAACATTAAATATCTTGTTTTTGTAGTGTATTAAATTAAATATAGGCCAAAAACGATTGTCTTATCATTGCATTCTGTTTGATTTACTTTTTATACAATGTCCCAACTTCATTGGAATTTGGGTTTGTATCTCTGAAAAACACCTTGAGTGAACCCTCAGGGTGATGTGTGGTTTAGTTACTGCCGGTGGAGAATCACATCAGCTCCTTTGACAAATGCACCCTATTAAATAACTTTCACAGAGGAAGAGTTCACTTATATAACCACTCGTGTTTGAATGCTGAAAATAAATCAAAAACAGCTGATATACGATATTCTCTCTAGTCTGTAATCCAAATATTCCATCTGCACAAACATCAGCAGATGTACCCATGAATGTTGGTCCAAAAGGCCTCGAAGGGAGATGAAAGTTGGACATAAACAAAGAGAGAAAACAAAGACTCTGAGAGGCTGTAATGAATCAGACTTTTGAAGATTCATCTGTCTGCTCCTATTTTCAGCTCCGTCCCCAAACACACCCTGATCTTCCCACAGTGTTTATCAAAGGAGATTTTTTGTGATCCAAAGAGCTAATGCTAGCATCAGCCTTCCTCACAGCAAAATTAGCCCTTCTGTTTCATGGACACTGATGTTTACTTTCTTCATTAGCGTTCATGAAGGGGCGTGGACATGGTCAAAAAGACCTGCTGGAGTTTAAACTGAGCATCAGAATGAAAGAGAAGGACCATTAAAGTGACTCTGAACAGTTCAGAAGCTGCTGATTTACTGGTATTCTCCTGATCAACCATATTTTGGGTTGACAGAATTGTGCAAAAAAAGGGAAAATATCCATTGAGTATCAGTTCTCCAGTCACATAATTCTACCATTTTGAGTAGAATTTTAACAATAATGCTAGTATTGAACTTACTTCAAAGGAGATAAATGAGGGCATCTTATTAATTACTCTGTTTACTTATATTAGTTAACAAACACAAAAAATAGTGTGCAGCTATACCTTTTAAGTAAATTTAACTATTGGATCAGGCCTCGGTATTGCCAGATACTTAAGGTGCTTTCACACCTACCATGTTTGGTCTGGACCAAACTAATCTTGGTTCCCTTTCGTTGAAAGTTCGATTAGTTTAGGCTGGTGTAAAAGCTGAAACGAACTCTGGTGGGGACCAAAGAACTGAGCTCTGGTCCATCGGGGCTTCCAAGCAGACCAGAGTTCAGTTCAGGGTGGGTGTGAAAGCCCTCTGAACCAAACAAGGACCAACAAGGCAAGTGAACTGCTTTGTGCTGAACAATGTTATTACTCCATGCCGGTTGTGTGGTTCTGGCTCATGATACATCGATGGGCCGGATGGCAGGAACTAACACCGGGACTACAGCCTGGATAACACAACATTTGACATTGTGACTTTGTGTCATGCCATCATGTACACATGGATCAAAATCTCTGAGGAATGGTTCCAGCACCTTGTTGAATCAAAACCATTAAGAATTAAAGCAGTTTTTGAGGCAAAAAGGGTTCAAACCTGGAGCTAGAAAGATGAACCTTATTTATTTTAACTCAAACGGAATAGAGGTATCCAAAAAGCCAAGATTTAGAGCATAACTGATGTATCATCGCATAATTATTTTCTTTCTGTTTATTTATTGATCAATTAATTGCCTGATTAATTGATTTATTTTTATTAGATATATTAGTTGTGAATTTGCTTTGAAAATATGTTTGTTACAAACAGTAATGCCAATAAAACTAATCTGAATTTAATTGAATTGAATGGAGTCGGTTTATGGGGCAATCTTGTCCATAAAAACCCAGACAAATCTATTACAAATTTTAATTTAAAAAAATAATAAATATATTTCATTGAGAAATTATGATGAAGTATGAAAACAAAGTTTTGTTCTGTTCTGGGTTCATTATTCTGTGATCGTCTTTGTCTGGTTAAGTGCAAATTGAATCCCTGCATCTTATAGTGGGATGTGAGGACTTCGTTTGCCTGCAGCTGATTTAATTTAAAGTTTTGTGTTTTATTATGTACTTTGTTAATTAGTATCCTGATATCACAGAAGATTATTCTTCTTTCTGCTCCTTTCAACTCAAGATCTGACTTCTTACTTTTGTATTTAATTGCTTTCTTTCGCTAATAAATGAAATAAACATTACAAACAAACAGGAGATTTGCATCATGGATGTTCAGCACCTTGTTGAATCTAAACCTGAAGAATTAAAGCCAATCTTAAGGTAAAAGGGGCCAAACTTAGTGGCCAGCAAGCATATACTGTATATCCTCTCCTTAACCTGAGTCTATTTAGAAAATGGACAGGACAAGAAAATGGAGCAAAGTATAGTAAAAAGCACACTGAACCTCACTGTTTGAACCTCACAGTATCCTTGAACAGAATTGGAAAAGACAGGAGCCTCCACGCTTGAAAACGTGTAATTTTTTCCAAGTACTGCTGTGGATGTGCATGAATACACAGAGGCACAGAGAGCAGAGGAAACACCGGGCTTCACAACATGTTTCAGGTTCGGCGCCTCCTTTTCAGGCACCATTGAGCAGGATGGAGGAATATAAGAGCTTTATATACATCACTTAATAGCTTTAGTTGTTCTCATGCTTTAAATCATCTTTACTGTACTCCATATGCATTGTTTGTGTTTGATACGTCATATTTGGATGTCAAAATGGTGTAAAATGACTCAGCATAGTAAAAAAAAGGAACATTATTACACTTTTAATGCAACAAATGCTCATATTTTCTACCACCTATCCCCCTTGTGGTTAAAACTGACTTAACAACACTTTAAATAGAAATGACACTCCATCCATTATAATCATTATTCAGTGGAAGACTCATTCCAGACCATTTGAGCTTTTATCACGGATGCCTGAGTAGACACACTCACACCTCTCTGTGTCGATCTGTGTGTGTTTCTCAGCAGAGTGATGATTAACGTGTATACGTCCGTGTGTGTTTGTACCGTGCGACTGGTCCTCCATGTGTCCGAGGGTTTCAATCTGCTCCACCAGGTCGTTTGAGTTCCACTGACTCATGCCGAGCAGTATGGCGCTCTTCCCCTCCATAACATCTGCTGGGACACACACATACACACAATTACACACAAAGGGCAGTGAGACAGTGAGGAAAATAACGTCCCCTTCCTCTCTTTGCTCTTTTTGAGGTAAACAACATCACAGCACATTGTTCCTGATGGTAAAACTCATTATTAACACACCTGTGTGACACCTTCATGAGTGTTTTGATTTTTCTTCCTCCTGATTGGACGAGCTTGGACGGACAAATTTGCACCTTTTCCACCCCTACAGCTAAACAATCATGTGTTTTCTTCCACATTTAAATTCTTACAAAGCTCTGCATGCTGCTCATGCCAACCTGAGCTGACAGCCAAATGTTTAGCAAGTAAACAAAACAGCAGGACGAGGTATGACAGGCATGTAAACACACATCTCAGCTTGTCGTGGCTGAACACTAAGGGAAAAGCTATTGTGCTTCTTTATTTGACCTGAATGCTGTTTACACTATGATTTAACCCTTAGTGTAGAGACAATGGTTTTAATTAAGATGATCTTCTGGCTGTTTGTACTGCAGTCTGTTAGAGAGAAGTGTTAAAGCACAGAAGAATTCAATGTCACACATTGTGTATCTGGTGCTACCTGGGCTTTCTATGAAGAAACCCTGTGGAGGTTTTTTACAGAGGCAACCATTTCCCTTTCTCTCACAAAACATGTTTGTGGCTGTGAAGCCAAGCCAGAGTCCATGAGGAAATAACATTTGTATTTAATGATCATTTTTCTTTCTTTTTTTTCTTGAGCAAGATCGACTGCTTTTATTTCTTATTTCAATCTGTTATCAATCAATCAAACTTTATTTGCATAGCACTTTTCATACAAAATCTAGTAGCACAAAGTGCTTTAAATAAAAGGAAAAGAAATAAAATAAAATAACTAAATAAAAAGTAGAAAACTGAATACAATGAAAATACAAGACCCCATCCACCCTCATGATCCACATACAGAACACACACACACACTTACTCACACACCAAGACCTTAAGAAGAGAATCTAACATAAAACAGAGTTAGAGGACTGAGGAAACGCCATCTTGAATTACAACTGAGGAAACACAGGAGCCAAGACTAAAATGACAATAAAAAAATCATGATAAGAAATTAGATTAAAAAAAAATACCATAGGGAAAATAAATAAATAAATTCATAAAATAAAATTAAAAATAATAATATGGTAAAATGAGACAGACAAACACCAAATGCGTAATAAAAATTTGTTAAAGTAGGATAATAGAAAGAAAATCGATTAACAGAAAATAAAATTCTGAACAATAAATCTGAACTGAAATGTAGAAATATAACAGATGAAGAGAGTTTAAATAAATAAATAAGATTAAATAACAATAAAATTATAATAAGCTAAAAGTCAGACTAAATAGGTAAGTCTTCAGTTTGCTTTTAAAAATATGAACATATGAATTTGCAGACATAGAGCCTGAATATGCAGCCACATTGTGCCCATACATGGTGCTGTGGGCCACATCCAGAAGATCTGCACTGCTGTGGAGCCGACTGTATCATGGGAAGAGGGAAAGGAGGCGGCCCACAAAAGAATTAGAGCAAAGTACTCAGACCTGGTCGCGGAGTGAAGTGAGAGCAGAAGGAGTATGAGGCTCCACCCAGGAGAGGTTGGCACAAGAGGTTTTATGGGAAGCTCAACTAACTGCCTACTGAAACGTCTAGGACTGAGGGGCAAGGAGCTACACAAAGCCACTCCAGAAGCTTTTGGCATGGAGTGGAGACATCCCTGTTCACTGTCACCAGGAGATGTTCTGGGACAAGGGGAGAAACATCTGTGAGTGGTGGTCCCCTGCTAGCCAAGTGGGCACCAGCGGAGGAACGGCAGGCCTAAAGCTAAGCAGGTAGACTTTAAGATGTTAGGGTAATAATGTGAAAAAAGTGTCTGAAATAGACATTCATTTATTAACAGACCAGTCTCCTCTTATGTCGCTACAATTCAGCACACCCTCAGAGAGGTAGGGGAGTCCAAGGGGTTTGAAGTTGGCTGGATTTTGGCTGGAACTTTGCAGGCATTGGCTGGGAGGGGAAACTTGAAGAGGCTGCACCCGTACATTACACTTAAATTTCTATCTTGCACCAAAACACTGCCAAACCATGCAGCTCTGTTATCTTCTTTTTCCTTACAGTTTGTTTAATGGTCCCTGTTTACATCCAGGTTGGAGGGCCATTTAGCAGCAAGGCAGCAGACATTAAGCCTGCAGAGCAGAATAGTTTGAAACTACAGGAGATGGTGGTTGTTATATAAGAAAGTGGAGAAGGCAATAAAATGGAAAACTGACTCAATTCAAAAAGCAAAGTATATTTCAGAGAGGTTTTTATTTCTCCTCTGTGAAAAATTCTTACAGATAGGTTTCTCAAATGCAGCCACCTGTTGGAGAAATTGGCTGTGATTGGGGAAAAAAAACATGTTCCACAGCGCAACTTCTTTACTGTCTCTGACTCACTGTACTTGCAGTGCAACACATGCTTTTGTAGACTAACTTTTGGCCTGTATGAAACGTTGAATAGTACCTAAGAACTCCTGCTTATTGCCCTGTTGGACCTTTTTTTAGGAGAAATATATAATTCTTTCCACCATCATGTGTTCTTCTCTCCTGCTGTGCCCACACTGCCAGATTGAATAACGGTTTTCCTATTCTTACAAAGAATCTGGCGTTCTGATCACGACGGCTGCCTCAGTTGTTTTTATATTTGTCCAGTCCACCTCTCAGCCAAACTCCCACTTTCCCCTTTGCCTCTGCATCTCTGTGAAGCTCTGAAGTCATTGCTATTCTTCACCTGCTCACACCATCAGACACAGGCATCACTGGGGTGCTTTTTCTTAAAGTTCCTCTCGTCCTCTTTTCATCCATGACCTGTGAATTGTTCCCCCTTGACAATCATAGAAGACTGTTCAGTCTTTGATTAAACCTGACAGAGCAGGTATAGAGGAAGTCAGTGATGGAATTTAGCCTGAAGGTTAAAGTGCATGTTTGCTACAACCACACCCCGTAGAAGGTACTGTTCAACCTGCTGACTCACTGCAGCATATAAACCCCGCCTCCAACATATGTAGGTCTATATAGGTCTTCCTGAAAGTCTAAATAAACATCAAATAATTATATTATAAATCCAGCTTCATTGTAAGAGATATTATCACACTGCTGCATGTTTACAGTAAATCATCTTTTTCCTTTGTCATATTTTTTGATGCTATGAAGTCATAAAATGCTGTGATTGGCAGCTCTGCTGACAAATGTGGCTGTGTACAAAGTCAGTTAATAAAGAAAGAGCATTACTGGTATGCAGAAGCATATAAAATCAATACTAGCCAATCCCTTTATGATGCAAACTCCAGCTCAAAAAGCCAAGTATGTCAAGGTGTTATTTTGCTAATACACAGATGAACATGTTTATCAATGCATGGCAAGATTTATGTCAACAAAACCCTTTGCACAAAGAAAAAGGGCTTTCAATGTTCGCCTATCTACAGTGGGTCATAAAGGACACCAGATAGCATGGTAAGTTATTACAACATTACTGCTGCAGAGGGTTCCAAAGAGAAGCTTCAGGCAAGTAGAGAACAACTTCATTGGGCTAGATGCTCTTCTGTGGAGACAGTGAGTGTTGTTTACCTCTTGCTAATTTCATGGTATGTTGTGCATGCCTGTCTTGGCCAGGACACTCTTGCAAATGAGATTGCAATCTCAATGAGGCTCTTCTGGTTAAAAAAAGTTCATATATGAGCACCATAATGACTCTGTTGGATCCAAAACTTTATTATTAAGAAGTACGTTGTCATCTGCTCGATGCAAACATCATTATAACTGCTTATACTGCTGCTTATACTGCTACAGCAGAGTTAACTCGTCGCCCAGGTTTGGGTTGTTGCTTGGTCAATTGTGTCCAAACTACATTAACATTAACAACCCACTTCAGGGGCCAACTGGAAGCAAGAAAACAACACTTTTTTCAGCTGAGCTTAAACTGGGATCAATTTGGACCCACACTTTTGTCAGAACAACTTACACAAAACAACTTGCAACTGTCACGAAAAATAATAAAGCTTTGTTCTACCTATGACTCCATGTAGAAGTAATTGAGCATAGTGGTAGTTTTGAGAGGTCAAGATTACAGTCATGCCAACAATCATCCATCATTCAATAATCATTCCATGATTAAACAGCTCATCCAAAGTTAGTCCTCCAATGTTTACAGCCAGCTCAAAACTGCCATTGGCTGAAAGATTGCCTTATTGAAGCCTCTTATCCTTCGCTGCTCCCACTGTAAGCCGCTTTGCAACCCTCCTCCACCCCAGCTCTTCCTTTGTGCCATTTTCTGTAGTATGAGATGTTGTTAAAGAACGATTCTTAATACAAGACTGGGGGATTAACTGAGCTGTTTATTACAGCCCGTTCAGTGGGGAAACTGGGAAGGAGACAAAGGTTCTTTCCTCAGTTATACAGGCTGGTGCATGTTGACAAGTCGTGTATGTCCATGTTGTGCCCTCCTATGGATACAGCTATCGTTAGACAAGAGCATGCAGTGGTCAGTTTCTGTGACTCTCTTGTCTCTGACTCTGAGCCAACTCAGCTTTCTCTGTACCATAATTCATATGCATACAGAAACTGAATTGATTTATCCAAGATCAAAGTGATACATGGAAAACCAAACCTGTCACTGATGCTTGCTCTGGAGGGATATTTCTGCTTCCCTCCCTGCCACATGCTTTCCTTGTAGGCTCAAGGAGGGCAGGAATGTGGGCTGTTTCTACTCAAGGCTTCCACAATCAGTGCATGGAAGTGCAGGGAAGCATCCATCAGAGCCATACCACCAAATTCAGATATCTGCTAGTAAAGTTTCACATAAAAACTGCATATAAAGACAAATTCACATAACTCTCCTGGTGTCTTTTCCTAACAAAGTGGTCCTGACTGAACTTATGTAACTCAGATTGGAGCGCCACCAAACCCAGTCACGAAAACAGGTATCTGAATGGCATGTGGCCACTTTAAAACTTTGAATCATCTCATTCGCCCAGTGTGTGGCAGGCTCTGTCACAGCGTGGGACATCTTGAGCCAACAAGATAAAAAAGCCAGGTTGGGTGTGTGGTTCAGCATGACCAAAACGGTTGTCCACATCCTTCCAAGTGACATCTGAGACAGTCTTAGACAGGATGAGTCACGCAGGAGGATGAAAACGCTCCACCTGACACACGGTGCTCTGCTCACATTCCTGCCGGGCGGCTCTGAAAGACTCCGACGCCGCTCTGCACAGCCTGTCCGTTCGGATCACACAGCGGCTGTTCTCCTGGTCACAGTTTGTCTTTCGCTATCTGCTCCGACTCTCCTCTCCTTCTTTGATGTCCTCTTCCTCCTTCTGCAGTCAGACAATGGGGCTGAATGTAATGATGCAAACTTGCAAATAAGCAAAGGAGAGAAGAGGGGAATGCAAAGAAGCTGGGAAGTGACTCATGACGGGATGAATTGCTGTGAAAGAAGCACAACAGGGTGTTTGGATAGGAGGGAAATGTTAAGCAGGTTTTACAGCGAGCCCTGAAAGAGGCTGCTTACTGAATCATCTCTATGAGGAAGAGCTCAGCAGAGGTGCAGCTCGCAGCCAAAACAGAAGCTCCTCCGAGACAAAAATGTGTCTGTGTTGAATAAAACACTACCCACGCTAAAGGAAAAGAAAGAATACTTGTCATCCACAGACATCAGGCGCGGCACAAACATACAAAAGCGAAAAATGATCAAAAAAATCATTCCCGTCGCCTGTTTGTGGAAAATATGAGTACAGCAAAATCTGATTTTTACAACAGGTGAAAAGAAATATAGGAGCGCGCAATGTGCCTGCAGCCAACAGCCCCGAGGGTGAGGAGAGAGATTTAGAAACATCTTTCAACCTGTCAGCTCACAGTGAGCAAATGTCAGAGCCGAAGAGAGACGAATACACACACTGTAATTGTTAACAGATGAAGAAAGCGCCTTGTCTGACCTTTAACACTTAAGTAATTTCTCCTTTCTCTGCAATTATCACCTTCTTCATCTCATTATTACTTACAAATTAGGTACCTCTGGCTTTATTGTAAGTCCTTGAAAGTTTCAAGAAGAAAATGAAGTAGCTCAGGGAATTATTCTGTAGAATGACATAAAAAGAATGAGTCCGCCAGCTACATGGGCTAGCAAAGATAAATGGTATTGAAAGAGTGTAAATCACAGGCAGCATCTTTTTTTCTGTAAATGGATTTATAGAAGTAAAATAAAAGATTGTAAACTGTATTCTTGTAGCCTACAAACGGAGGGGGAAAAGCTATTTATACCGTCTACAGAGAGGAGCAGGGATGATGCATTTTCCCATATGCTAGTTGAGGGAATTTCATTGGTTCCCTCAACTAGCATGATACTATGGTCTCTGGCAAACAAAAAATAGTTAATAAACGTAATCAGCATGAGTAAAAAGCTACCCTTAAGCCATAAAATGATGCACGAATGAGTCCAGAAAAGAAGAAATGAATTAGCAATTAGAAATTCCTGGTCACTGAGGCTGAAAGTATATCGTATAGCAAAAATAGTTGTTTGGAAATAAACCTAAAATAAGGTGCATGATGCATGAACACATGCATATGAGATTTTCAAGTTTAATTTGAAATAATAAAATGCATCTGAGGACCAACTTGTCGAGGTCGTTTGATTAAGAGGAAATGCTCAAACAAGAGGTCACAAGACGTTAAATATTGCAGTCAAGCCGCCATGTTGTAGTTCATAAGTAGTAGTATTATGTTGTAAAATGAAACATTCAAATCTTGTATGCATATGTTCCTAAAATTCTATTTAAGGCATTCATCTGAAAAGCCACTATAAAATCCCATATACCCTTCAGCCATGGGGACTGTAAGTACTAAATGCTAACCCTCCTCTGTGTTTTCGGGCTCATTCCTCCACCACTCCAAAGTATAGTGCAGCCAGACTCTGTAGATCAGTGCTTCCCAAACTGTGGGTTTGTGCCCACTAACTGGCCACAGGGGTATCGGAGGTGGACTGCAGGAGAGAATTTAAATTAAATAAAAACCATACCCACAATTGTTATCATGTTTTAAATTATCATATAATGCTGAATTATATTGTTAAAAAACAGCTGGTAGACTTAACTAACATGGCTTTTTGTCATCTATACTGTCTGATAAAGAACAGTTGGCACAGTTTAACTAATGCTGAATTAACTCAGAACATTTCAGTAAATATCTCACTACATTGCCTGGTTCCGGATCTTAGGAATATATCCATGCTTTCAAGGGGATGCAAGCTACAAGGAAAGTTTGCAGAGTTAGGTTTGTTAAAAAAGGGAGTATAAAAAGAAATTATACTGGCAAGAATAAACACTCACACTAAAATCTGTCTATGAAAATAAATACTTAGATCTATGACTGCAATTTCAAGAACCTTTTCTAATGCATTTTTGACATTGTTAGCTGAGTTATTATTGAAAATATGGAAAACTGTTCTTTTGTATACAGTTAACAAATAGTTTAAAAATTCCTGTGTCTGCATCCAAAATCAGATCACCACCAAAATCTGATCACTACTTTCTTGTGCCCTGACCAAACTTCCCTGAAAATTTCATCAAAATTGGTTTAAAACTTTTTGATTTAACTCACCCACAGACAAACAGGCAGACTGACAGACACTTTGAACGAATGACGACAAAAACATGACCTTCTTCAGGGAGGTAAAAATGAAGTCTGAATGTATTTATGAGCATGATTCAAGTTTCATTTTTCCTTCAACAATCTCATTTGTAAGTTGTACTTTCAGAGTCAGTTTGTGCTCCTCCGTGTCATCACATTTCTGTTCGACTAACTTGATGACACAGGTGTTGGGCAGAAACAATTTCATCAAAATTAAACTCTGCAGCAGCTGATTTCACAAATCAACAAACGTCTGAGTGGAGAGAAAGGTAATCACTGAAATCAACACCTGCAGGGGCCAGTTTGGACTCAAAAGTGCTTGTTTTCTCCTGCATTACATGGTTCAGATTTACTGCAGCAGATGTTAAGTGCTCAAAACAGATATTTTGGAGTGGGTTGTTGAACACTTTCTGTTTCATTTCTTTGGCTGGATTTTTTTAACAAAATGTCACATGAATTAAGTTCAGCCAAGCCTCAGAGGATGTGGATTTTTGGCTTTACTGACAGACTGTGAAGCAGTAAAATCTGCTGTTCATAAAGATGTTGAAAAATGGAGGGTTTGAGGCCCTGACAACACTGACTACTGGTTTTGGAAATTCTTCCACTTTTCCCCCTTATTTGTTATTATTCCTTCAGTATTGATCATGCAAGATGAACAGGATATTTACTCAGGAGGATAAAATTCATATATTTTGTGAACTACTGTCTCAGTATGCATTAATAACTAACTTATGACTGGTATGACCCGGTGTACGCCAAAGTAAAATGGAAAACATGATTAAATGATAAAATTAGTTTTAATTCTGATTGTTTTAATTCTTTTAATAAGCCTCAGTCCTTTCCAAAAACATGAAATAATGATTAATAATTATTTCTAATCCTTTCAATACCACTCTTAACACCACACAACACTCATTCGATTTCATATAGGTAACATTAACATTAACATTAAAAAATGAACATAAAATATTCCACTTATCAGTCAGCATGGTTGGTTTGGTAATCAAGTGTCGTCATTGTTGCTGTGCTGCTGTTTCAATGCCAACTTTATTCCTTTCTTTCTTGGATACAAACAACAAACTCCAGTGGTCCTCTGCAGCAGTGAGGCTCGTGAATCCCATCCCATCCCCAATAGAGCAAACACCAAGTTCAGGAGGGGTGATGGCTGACCCCAGTCAGGCTCTTCCCTTGTGATGTCATAGTTCAGTCCACCAATCAGTCATAGTTGGGTTAGTGGGCCTGTAAAGGGACCCTGTAGTAGAACATGTAGCATCTATGTTATTGTACCTTGTGGTTAAATGTCTGAATCACTGGTTTGTTGAAGGTGATGATGCTCTGGTAGTTTATGTCCATGTGGTAGATTGTTCAATTTTTAAGTATCACACGTGGGTATAAATAGGACTAGTTGTCTCTTTTTATGAGTTTGTTGAGATAATATCTCCCCATGACATTACCTGCATGAAATTGTTCAGAGGGAAGTTGTAAAAACAATGAGAAAGAAAGAATGAAAAATGTAGCCTCCCTCCAGAAGGACACTTTACAAAACATCGAAGACAAAACACTTGCTGGAGAATCCATTCATCAGAGAGACAGGACAAAACTATATTTGAAAACAGAATTTATCTTTCATTCAGTCCCTCTCAGACCTGAACATGTCAGATGGATGTTAGATTAAAGCGAGTAAGGACTGGCGAGGGGATGAAGTGGATTACTTTAGCGACACTGATGAAAACTCTGATATTCTTCCATCAGCTCAGAAAAACAGAATCGAGAGGGAATAAGATGTGTGTGACTGCAAGCTCCTCTAGATTTGTGAGGGCCGGCTTTTAGCTTGACGGCTTAAAGATCGAAGACAGTTTAGGAGAGTTGGCTTAAAGTGTTTGCAGACAGATTTAGGAGAATGTTTTGCTCAAACCTGCAGCTAATCTCAAACACCCTCAAACTGTTTTGTTTGTGTCCCAGAGATGATTTAATGAGATAGTTGTTTGGAACACTGCTGACACCAAAATAGACAAAGATGTATGAAAAAAGACAGCAGTTATTTCTTTTCACAGTTTTATATCAGTATGACAAACCCAATGCCAGTGAAGTTTGGACATTGTGTAAAACACAGCTCCATATACAAGATATTTAATGTTCTAACTTTTAAACTTCTTTGTTTGTTGCAAATATTCCCTCATATTCATTTTGATGCCTGCAACACATTTGATAAAAGCTGAAACAGGGGCAACAAATGACTGGGAAATTCAAGGAATGCTCAAAAACCACCTGTTTACAACATCCCACAGGTGAACAGGTTAATTGAAAACAGGTGAGTGCCAGGACTGGGCATAAAGGGAGCATCTCTGAAAGGCTCAGTCATTCACAAGCAAGGATGCGGCAGAAACAATGACTTTGTGAACAACTGAGTAAGCAAATAGTCCAACAGTGTAAGAATATTTCTCAATGTACAACTGCAAGAAATTTAGGGATTTCATCATGGCTGCATGTTAGCAGCAAGGAAGAAAACCAACACTGAACACCTGTGACCTTTAATCCCTCAGGCTGTACTGCATTATAAACCAATATCAATCTGTAAAGGATATCACCACGTGGGCTCAGGAACACTTCAGAAAACCATTGTCTGTTAACACAGTTCTACATCTACAAGGTCAAGGTCAAAATCTACCATTCAAAGACAAAGCCAAATATCAACAACACAGAGAATTGCCATCTTCTCTGGGCCTGAGCTCATCTGAGATGGACTGAGGCAAAGTGGAAAAGTCTGCTGTGGTCTGAGTCCACATTTCAGACTGTTTTTGGAAATCATGGATGTGGTGTCCTCCAGGCTAAAGAGGAAAAGGACAATCCAGACTGTTATCAGAGCAAAGGTCAAAAGCATCTGTGATGGTATGGATGGGGGGTGTTAGTGCCCATGGCATGGGTAACTTACTCATCTGTGAAGGCACCATGAAAGGTACAAACAGGTTTTGGAGCAACATGCTGCCATCCATCTTTATAAGGGACATCCCTGCTTATTTCAGCAAGACAATGAAGACAAATTGTGCATGTGTTTCAACAGAGTGGCTTCATAGTCAAGGTAAAAGAGTGCAGGTGCTCGACTGACCTGCTAGCAGTCCAGACCTGTCTCCCATTGAAAATGTGTGGCCCATTATGAAGCACAAAATATGACAACGGAGACCTCGGACTGTAGAGCAACTGAAGTCATACATCAAGCAAGAATGTGAAAGAATTTCACCTACAAAGCTTCAAGAATTAGAGTCCTCAGTAACCAAATACTTATTGAGCGTTGTTAAATAGCAGTATAGCAGTGACCCTGTCCCAGCTTTTTGGAATGAGTTGCAGGCATCAACTTCAAAATGAGCAAATATTTGCAGAAAAAAAAAATACAGTCTATCAGTTTGAACATTAAATATCTTGCATTTGTAGTGTTTTCAGTTGAGCATAGGCCAAAAAGGATTTGCAAATAAATGTATTCTGTTTTATTTGCGTCCCAGCTTCATTGGAATTGGGTTTCTATCTTCTTTGAAGAACACTGAGTGAACCCTCAGGGTGATGTATGATTTGGTTACTGCAGACGTTGAATCACATCAGCTCCTTTGACAAATGCACCCTATTAAATAACTTTCACAGAGGAAGAGTTCACTTAAATAACTGCTCGTGTTTGAACACTGAAAATAAATCAACACCAGCTGATATATGATATTCTCTCTGTAGTCTGTAATCCAAATATTCCATCTCCACATACATCAGCAGATGTACCCATAACTGTTTGTCCAATGTGCCTCGAAGGGAGATGAAAGTTGGCCATATTAAAAGGAAAGGTGACTAACACAGTGCTAAACAAGCTCCTGTCCCAGCTTTTTTGGAACAGGTTGCAGGCATTAAATTGAAAATGAGTGGATATGTGCAAAATAACAATTCAGTTCATGTTTTTAAACAGAATATATTATATATTAAGTGTATTCAATTGAATATAGGTTGGAGAGGATTTGCAAATCTTTATTTATGTATTAAACAAAAACCCAACTTCATTAGATTTGTAATTTTTGATGGTACCAATCTGTTATAAGAAGTTTTGTTCAAAAACGAAAAAAGTATTGGACATTTTAACAACCATAACACAGATAAATCATCTGCAAACAGAGCAAACACATGTTGATTTCATCCAGCGGGCACCAGTTGATGCAGTTTGCTCCACGCAGACAGAAGAAAAGTCAAGCACAGCAGCACAGCACACTTCTTCTCCTAAATAAATGTTCTACTCGCACACAAGCACTGTTTTATCTCCAGCAGAAAAATTCTCTTGGCGTCACTCTGCTGGAGCTGCACACGGCATAAATTTGCTGTCAGACTCACACTGTCACTTCCTCTCTCATTATTCAAATTCATGTCATCAAATAACAAATCTGGATTAGCACATGGCAAATTTGTCAGCAGTTCACATCAATAAACAAGGTGACAATTGAGTTGGCATCCGCTTGAAGGCACACTCAGTCTTGATTAAAAATTGGACATCTCAGCTTGGTGAGCAGAAACTCAGTTAGTTTAATGTGCGAGATGTTAAATGAAGGCTGAGGGATGCTGGGAGTTGGAGATGTAGATGAGGCTGTGGAGGACTATAGCTGGGTGGAAGAAAATGGTATGAATTTTTATTATTACTGGAGGCAAGAAGAGGGCCAGGAGGATTTTTCTGACTCTTCAGATGTATAAAAAATGAGCGAGAGCAGTCCTTAGTAAATGTTTTCTGCTGATGTGGAGCCACTGGAGGGGCCAGACACATTACTGAGGGAGCAATTACACAGAAAAAGATGAATTGTTATTAAACAGCAGAACATAAGGTTCAGATTTTACTCCAGAACTTGGACTTTAAAATAAAATTATTGAAATAATTTCCAATTCAAGGTCATGTGATTGACTGATGTACATTTTAAGATACATCTCCGCTGCATAAATTTGAATAACATTCCTTATTATAAATTCATAGAGAAGCTGACAATGCACCACTCAAACCAAGAACAAAATCAGGATTTTCTGAATACAGTTCGGTGTTTTATGATGTAAGAGAAACACTGAAGACCCAGCACTCAGTCCTGATGAGCATTCTGCAAAACTATAAAGAGGACTGATGCAACTGGCTTGGAGAAGTCATGAAATATTAACAAAATATAGAGGACTGTGCAATATTAAAGTGCAAGTTTTTCAGGAAAAGGCTCGTTAGTGCAGAGCCAACATCAGAGGAAATTTATGCTTCCTTTAACTTAGAGGTTAAGAGCAGAGGAAATGATTCATTTGTATTTGGCTTCTACACTGAGAACGATTTATGATGCTAAATCCATTACAGAAGCAATTGAACCTTTTTTTCTATGAGAACAGCTTTAGGTTTTGCTTTTTTCCTTCAGTTGGAGCTGCAAATGTCTCCCTATTTTGATTCCTTTAGATGTATGGAAGCATATGAGAGCTACTCAGGCTGTAAACATATAATTAATACTTGAATATCCGTTCAAACTTTTACACAACCTGAGATTCCTACAGTTTGTCATGGTAAACATCACAACTCTGACAGGAAGTCTAGCATGTCTTATTTTTGGCCAGACTCCTACACTTTGTTCCATCAGAGACTTCAGAGGCCTTAACCAACTAGAAAGCACTCAGAGAGCTCAAACCTTCACCAAGGTAGCTCACATATTGCTGCTACATCTATAAGCAATAGTTCCATGATAAAGCATCATAATATGATTCTTTGACCCTAAAAACCCACACCTAGCACTCAGAATCATGTTGATATCATTATTAGTTAGACAGTTATTGAGCAAAAATCATTCGCGAATTGCGGTTATCTGGATCACCACCAAAATCGAATAATGTTCAAGTTCTGCCATGACCAACATCTCCTGAAAATTCAGCAAAATCCATCAGGTAGTTTTTGTGTAATCTTGCTAACAAACTAACAAACAAACAAACAAACAAACAAACAAGCATACATACGCCAGGAAAAACATAACTTCCTTGGCAGGGGTAACGAAAGCTGAGAGCACTCTGCACGAGCACTCAGATGTAAACATACAGAACAGCAAAGAGGAAGAAGCTGATGCCTCCAGATGGACCGATGAGACGGAGGAAAAGGTTGAAAAAACTGATGGTAAAAGAAAAAAGTTTAGGAAAGACTGCTGAAGCCCTTTATCATCTTGATGAGGAACTGCTAACACTTAGCTTCAAGCTAACGTAATTCATCACAACGTCTGGACAGAAAAATGAGAGTATAGTTTTAAATACCAGGTATGTTTATTTACAGCCTTTGGTGTCACTTCTCCTTTCAGCATCATCAAACCTGCCCTAAAGTGAAGTCATGTAGTTTGTAAGGCTTGCCAGCCACATCACTGCACGAGTATTAGTGCCCATGATACAGCTGCAAAGGGGTGGAAAATTTCCACTAACTTTCTGGAAAATTTTCATCAGAAGTTAAGGTAAGGAATTTTGTAAATATTCCAAATTGGAAACTTTCCATAAGAATTATGGAAATTAACTTGAAATTTTAAATGAATAGTAACATACCAAAACATAATTATAACCATCTTGTTTTGTCATAGGCAGACATCCATGCAAGGTACTACAATCAAACACATTATATTTCAGCAGATTTATTTGTTAGAGGAACTTTATTAGGTTTATTTACTTGATCGAACAATCAATTTAAACTTCACTTTACATCCACATTATTTGTGCACATGGTGGAGGAGTGCACAGTGTATGTAGGGGCGTAGTCTCCTGTATTATATGATACATTATATTACACTGCTCCTTCCCAAATGCAGAAGCAACAGACTGAGAAACTTCTTTGTCCCTCAGGCCATCAGACTGTACAACTCCTTACTGAGGGGGGGATGAGGAGGAGCAATAAGCCAGCCAGTAGCCATATATTTTTATTTTTATTTATTTGTATTTATTTTAATTTGATCTATCTTTTTATACATCTTTTTGATCTGTAATACTGAACTGCTACTGAATCCCAGTTTTCCTGAGCAAGTTCTTCCAAAGGGATTATTAAAATACTATCTAATCTAATCTAACCTAATCGAGTCTCAACACTCCTGCAATAAGCAGTGTGCTATGTGCATGTGACTGAGGAGTAGCATAAATATTCTCAAGGAAACTTGCATGAAATCTGGTTATTTTATTCAAAATATATTTAAAACCCCTGTTACCAGCCAATCTTACTTTGTGAATCATGGGTTCATTCCTCTTAATTCCCATGGAAAGCTTCCAACTTTGACAATTCATAGAATTTTGCAACCCTAGACTGTGGTCACCTAATCTGACACAGTGACCATCGTGAACACCAAAAAACACTGTGTACTCGGCATCGGACGAGCAACCAGGGTGCACTGACTACATTGTCACTATAAGAATGTTGTTGGCATAATTGGCAGCTCCTTTTACTCAAAATGACCAAATGTTTGCTTGACGGGTGGGTGCGAGTTCAAAGAATTTTACTTTGGCTGACCATTGCCCAAAATTTAGGGCTTGACAGTCATTTTGTCAGTCTGAAACTCTGTTTGGGCATTCGTGAAGAACTTCTGTTTTCTTCTTCACTTCAAGCCAATTAAGGAGAGCTGTGACAATGTGACAAACTGATCACAAGTGTGAGTTTAATGACTCTGTGTGTGTTTGTGTTATTGTGTGTGAGTTAGTGTGTAGATCTGCAGGGAGCGTTGCCAGGAGCAGCTGTGCGGATGTCAGAGGAGCTGATCAAGAGAGTCTGCAGCATCAAACTATCCAGGAAACAGCTGTGATAAATCCACACCGTGTCATGCACAAACACAGGCTGACACACAACAACTTCAGCTGACAGGAGCTGAACCTCAGTGTCAAATCTGAAAAGATGAAACACTGATACAGAATCTGATATTGTACCAGCACTGCGGTTTAAGATTTCAGGTGTGAGCATTTATATTTTTGTTTTCACAGAAATGAGCTCTCAAAAAGTTGTAAAAATCTTAAGTAAAAAAAAAGTTGCTTCTATTTTTCCCTTTCATCACATCTGTTTTTATGCCATATAGTGATGTAATGAATGGTATCTTTGTGTTTCATTATATTTTAATACTGTTTTATTAGTCAAATTGTTTAATGCTATTGTATTATCCTGTGGATTGAATCAAGTAATGTCATGTCATATGTGGATGATGGTTCTAACTACTGCCGAGTATCCTGTTGGGTCATGTTAGGGCTGTCACCTTATACTCGACATTTGAAACGCTGAACAGCACATCAGGACACCTGAAGCAGGGAACCACTAAATCGATAATTATTTTCTGCAGAGGATTTAAAAATTAAAAATCAGGTATTTTTTTTCTTGACTTACTCCAATTGTAAGTTGTTGCAATGTTCGAAAATATAAATACGGAAAATGTAGTTTTTCATGATGGTAGGCCCTGTCAGGTTTTTCACAAGCACTTCTATAGGCTTGTATTTGTTTTTTTTTTAAAAATGAGACTTAATTTTGTTTCATGTTAATACTGTGAAAATAGATCAGCTACAAACTTGCTTACATTTAAACTACACAATCAACTTTTTTAAACATGTTTTAGAGGGAAATTATGTTTGGTTTGGGAATATATTTTGATAACATAAATGCAAAACTTGATTCATGTCATTTTTGTGTCACCTGGAGCTTTTTGAGAGGAAAAAAATCAATTAAAACCATCAATTGAGTGTTGTGGAAAAAAAACAAAGATTTTATTTTCAGGCCATATCGCCTCCATGTCATATATTGTTGTATGTATTATATGAAGTAGGGGAACTTAATGCTGGATTTTTGCTGATATTTGATAGTACCGGGGTCCCCCACCTTTTGTGTGCCACGGCATGGTTTGATGTAAAAGAATACAGTCGCAGAGGAGACATTCAGCGGCTTAAGTTGGCTAAAAGTCACCTGTTGACACGGTAACTAATTAAACTGCTGCAACTTTTGCACGCAAAGGAAAATGCAATTTCACCACAAGTTCTTCTCAATTTGTCAAGCTTAACATGTAGAAAAGCAAGAATCAGGCAATCCTTTCAAAATAAAACAACCTTCAGTCTCTGTTATTCAACAAATGTTACTTAAACTGATTCATTATTTTTCTCTACAGCCCCGTACCCAATGTTCTATGGCCTGGTCCTGGTCTGCAGAGGCAAAAGGGGTACCAACACAATTTCAGGAAGATGGTCTCAATGTTATGTCTTATCCGAGTTTATCTGCTGTAAGAAATGTATAGTATATAGTTTTTATTGCACTTTCCTCACTGCTAAAAAAACATAAAAACACTTCATAGCCTTTAAGAAAAAAAGACAAAGCTGCAAATACAAATGGTAAACTGCAAGCTTTTTTCCGTCCTTGTGTTTTCAGAGGCACATAAAAACAGGCCAATGGCCTCAAAAGAGAGGACGAATCTGGGAAACACTAAGTGCTTTGGTTCATCTTGGAAACCAGTGGCCTGAATTTTAACTCAATTTGGACTGTTTGACTCTCATTTTAATGTTTTTATTAAGCTCCTTCTTTGTTCTTTTAAACCAATTAGCATCAAAATAAGGGACACATTTCTGTGAGCTGCACATGATGCACTTTCATTTTAAAACACAATACTATTTTTCCAGCAATGGGAAGCATTTCTGCACCATCAATGAGCAAGTACTGCAAAGGGTTTAGAAAATGAGAAATAAAAGAAAATAATGTGGCATAACGTCTCCATTTTGAAATATTCAAATGAAAAAGTCAAATGTGCTGAGCACATTGTGAGCACCTTGAGATGCATCCTCAAATAAATGTATCAACACGGAGAGAATTTATGAGCAGGACAGAAGGCTTTATAACAGAAAAACACACACAAAAACATGCTGGCTTTATCTTTTTAGCAGTGCACTGTAAAATTCCTGACAGTATTCATACATTTTTTTGTGTTTTCCTGGCTCTGCTGTGTTACACAGCATGGATGAAGGCATTCATCTTAAGTGCATAAATAAAACTCCCCCAGGCCTATTGTTTTGGGTTGAGCTGCAGCGCTGTAATAAAAGAAACCCCCTACTCAGTCATTTGTCAATTTAATTCTTCCACCTTCTCTGGCTGCTTTTCTCTTAAGGGCTGAAATGACCTTTGGCTAAAGAAAGCATATATCCAGTGTGCCAGGTGGAAATGAAAACTAGCAGGGTGGTTAGTTGCAGCAGAGATTGTGAGTTGCTGTGTTACAGTTAGCAGGCCGCTGTGAGGGCCATAATTTAAACAACAAACATTTTATGACCTTGTTCTCTTTCCCTTTTAAGGAGCTGGGAGGCATCCTTAGCACTCGCACCATGTTTATATTGGAAAAACTTCTCTGGTGCCTCTCTTCAGAGGAGGTACAAGGAGGTAAAAAGCATCCAAACCCTCTCTTTCTCTTTTTATCGTGTTTTCAATGACAAAGTTACGCTTTATTTGCTCTATTTCATCTTTCACTGTTGCTCCATCTAAAATGAAGCTTCCCCCTTTACTGAAACAGCCTTGGTTTTATGGACCCTGCAAGAATAACACAAGACTTTTCACACTGTGACCCAATTGCTGCAAGGGAGTCAAAATAAGGACATACAGTTAGGGCTTTCAAAGTATTACTAAGATAGAGCTGTCCCTAGTTTTATTTGCAACTCCAGGGCATGTTTAAACGGCAGTTAAGTTGTGAATTATAAAAAACTAGAAGTGCTAGGAGAACATAAACCTCAGCCAATGGCATTTCAGTCACCACTGCCCTATTGATAAATTCCTGGACATGCATCCAGATTTAGATCACCACCAAAATCGAAATAACTTCTTCCTTGTGTCATTAACAACATTCCCTGAAAATGTCATCAAACTCTGTCCACAACTTCTTCAGTTATCCTGTTCACAAACTAACAGACTGACAAACAACGACAAATCAAAACTCATTTGTGGAAGTAATAAAGCTTAGGTGCAAGATCTATTTTTTGGAGGTGGCTTACCTAAACAGAACAATAAATAAATAGCTTTCACAACATCACACTGATGAAACTGTCCCCTAGTGGGCAAAAACATTTGCTTATGCTGGAAGCTATGGAGAAGTTTACTCTCTCAGTTGTCTTGAATGAGTTTAAGCAGTGTTTCAAGCTGTTTAATCTTGTTTTTCTTTAATAGAAGATGGTTCTTTTCAGATGGATCCAGCAATTGCTGAGGGGAATAGCCTGTGTTATACTTCATCTAATCCTCATCTAAGAAAGAAAAATGAAAAGGGAGAAAATAGTGGATTAATGTTGTCAGACACACCCATAGGACGCTCTATTGTTACACTGGTTTCTATCAGTAAAGAACAGACTTTTCCTTAATTAAGTTATAACAATTATTTTAACCTGATTAAACTAGAAATGCCTTTCAACTAAGATGGCTTCACACCTACAGCTTGGTTGCTCTGTTCCAATTCAGTTGATAAAAATGTCATATCCCTGCACAGCAGTATTTTGAACAGAGCAAGTCTCACAAAAGTCCAGAGCTGGCCTTACATCATTAGCAGGCTTCACTACCCACACAACAACTCACTGATTTATAGTGGAGGTGAACTGTCCAATGCAAGATGATATAGATGAGCACATTTAACATTGTGGGACATGTTTTTGTTTTTTTTTAAGATTACTTTTTGCCTTTATGACAGGAGAGAGAGAGACAGTGGATAGGCTTGTGAAAGAGGGGTGAGAGAGAGTAGGGAGAAGACACTCTGCAAACTGGCCACAGGTTGGATTTGAACCCGGGCCGGCAGAAGCATGTACAGTATATGGGTCATGCCTGGTTGCTTACCACTCCGCCAAACCAGCACCCCGACATTGTGGGATACACATAACTACCACTTGTACCATAACAGCTCTCCCAAATGATCTAGGTGTAGAAAAAATATTAGCATTACAGCACCATAACACTGTCTGGGAGTGGCAGCTGCAGCTATCCTAATAAATATTGTTATAGAGCTAAAGTTAGCTTATTAGCCTTTACTGTTATTTTGGTTACAAGGAATTTCTTTCCGTTCACTCTCCAGATAGCAGCAAATTGCGCCATACAAATTAAAAATGCATAAAACTGTCTGTATTACGCAGAGTTTCATCCTAGTTGCAGTGTAAGGGGGAATATTTTCGACTATTTAGGTATGAAAACATCATTGTGGAGTTCTGGAAGAGACTGTGCTGTTTATGGTAATCTAAAAAATATCCCTGGTGCTGTATAAGTGTCCAAAGTGCCTTAGTGGAGTTTAGAAAAAAGTTGTAAAGTAAAATAAATTCCTGTTTGTCTGTGGTTGTCATTGGATGGAATGATAAGTTGCTTAGATGAGATGGGAAGTTAAAAAGCTAGTGCCGCAGCTCCACATAGTGCATCATGGTGAAAGTTTTGTCCTTGACTCTTTTTGCCTTTCAGGCCTTCATGGGATGTGTCAAAAGAAAACTTTTAAATAGAAGAAACTGCTCACCAAGCTTTATCAAAAGGTTTTAACATACACCAACCAGAACTTTACAAACTCATTAACTCAGTAAATCCTGCACATCCATTCAGGTGGCCTCCGATCAAAGAGGCGTTCTAAGGTTTCAGAATAAATAAAAGAGTTGTAAGAAAAAGCTTTTCAGAACTGTGACCAAATTCGAAAAAAAACAGCCTGTGAGAAAATGTTTTCGAGGAACTCAACTTTCAGCATTGTAAATGGAGCAGGGATCTGGAGAATAAAATGTTTGTTGTGTTGAAAAAGTTCCTGGCAGCCTTTTGAGTCAAAAATGCAAAATTACCATGAGCATGGAAGAATTGTTTGTTTTGCCAGATTGGACAGTGACTAAAAACATCTCTAAATGTTTTTTAAGATTAGAAAAAAAGTTCAATTTTACGGCAATTAGTTTGTCTGTTTGGATTGGCTCAGCTCTCCAAAGGCTGATTAGCTGGCAGCTCTTTCAGTTTTTTCTTGTTTCACTCGATCTGGACCAAGAGAGGCAATTTTTCTGTTCACACAAATCTTTCCCCAAACAACATTTTAATATGTTTTTATTTATTCTTCTCTTAGGGGTTCAACATCTTTAAACATGTCAAATATCATAAAAGGTCTTAAATTTATCTTATTTTGCATTTCATTTTACATTTCTTAACTTCTGACCCTGTTTCTTGTTATTTCTGATATTTTATCATCTCACTTTTGGTCAGCTGTATGCTTTCAAATAGTCTTGATGTCAAGAGATTTTTTGCTTAGACTCAGTTTTGCTTTTTGAGTTGCTTTGTGTCTGAAATTTGCTCAATATGCAAACATGGCCAGGAGGTAGAGGAATACTGTCTTTCTGAAATGCAATGATAAACTGGGGGAGTTTTGGTCCAAAGAAAGAATGTCTCTCTGAAATGTTCTGTCTTTGTGCCACAGTGGAGTGAAGAAGAATAAAAGGAAGACAGGAATTGTTGCAGTCCTTAGAAGTCCAGTGAGTACGCTACAGCCACACAAATTACAGGGACAAAACCAGAGTGGCATCTGCTGTTTGGTTACTGGGGACAGATTTTGAGTCCAATCCACACAGCCAACATGTTGACAACACTGTTAAAACTTTAAAACATCTGTTGATAGAAATAAAGGGGCTGAGCTGAAGCTTGACTCATTGGGCCATGAAGCAAAAATTCAAGTTTAAGAGTTGGAGAACTGCATTTTAGTTTAGATTAGATAGCACTTTATTTATTCCTTGGGAAGACTCACACAGAGAAATTAAGATTCCAGAAGCATCGCAAGCACACAGGGTAAAAAAGAAGCACACAGATATCAGAAAAGTAAAAATTTGCATTTTAAATATAAATAAATATAATTAAAAATAAATGCCCGGGGCCACATGCGGCCCTTCACCTCAGTCAATGTGGCCCACAATCATTTAAAAAAATGGAAATATTAAGAAAACATAACAGTAACTGCTAAATATGATTCATCATGAGTGACCAGTACAACATAGCAGCACAAATTAGAATAGGTGATAAAAAATTCTACTAACCTTAGAATGCTGATACATGCTTTGTTTTATACAAGTCATACAAGAACTTACTTTGCATTGATTGTATCTCTAAATATCTTTATGAGGCACTAAAAGATAATATATAGTATAAGTATAAGTTATATTTGGAAACAATGGCAAAGGTAATGTATATGTGCTTCAAAAACTAGAAAATAGTCATTCTTTAAAATAAAAAGAAGCTTGTATTGGCTTTAGTTATGTGTCATGCTCATTAAATTGTGAATTTTTCATTATGTTTGAGTTAAAATATATTAATGCTGGTACAATCCTTTTTTAAGTTTTATATTTTCTATTTCTTTTTTATTAATATACTTTTTTCCCTCATTGAGAGTGCCCAACTATGTAACAGTACAGCCCTCTTGGTAATCAAAGTTACCCAGGCCTGTTATGTAGGATCAGATTGTGGATAGTTGATAAGCACTGATCTTGAGAAGAAAAGTCATGGACTAACCTGCTGCTGGAGCCTCATGTGGTTTCAATCTTCTCAGCTTGACATAAAAAAATCACATCTTCCAAAATATCAGACCTTCATTTTTATTATCTGCACTAAACAACATGAAATGCGTCCACACTCAACCACTATCAGATAATTTCTTTGCTGCCTTTTGCTTTTACAGATTAAGGCAGCCTCTGTTTTTATCTCTTCACACTCAGTGGCGTTGAGCGTTGAATGTTGTGCCACAGACGGAGTGAAGAGGAACATAAACATCTGTTCCCATATAACACATGAACATAATATCTTGTCCCCTTGTGATTTCTTGGCATCGATGGCTGCCTTGACACCAGTGTCATAAAGGGTTTTCTGAGCAACATACCGCTCGGCTCGACTCGGCGACAGCATTGATAAGATAAATATTTGATGCTTTCTAGGAATGTGTGCAGTGGATATCAACAGGAGAAACTATGGGGACATAAAAATGAAGCATTTATGCAACAACAGCTCTACAGAAGAACGTGTTCAGACGTGGCTCGACATCATCGGTAACTCAGGGTCTTTTTATGAGAGGTGACAAAATGTCTGATGACAGACTCCCTCTGGCTGTTGACTGACTTAACGCTGAAGAGGAACAGGTTGTTTTAATTACACATAGACTGATAAGTATCTCTACCTGCCCTTTCTCAGGGGAGGAGTGCTTAGAGAGGATAATTGGTGGGATAAGTATCCATCTTATTCTCTGATAAACTCCTCCTGGGACAGTATGGAGAGGCTAGTTATTGAACAAGTGGGCCCATTTTCTGGTCAGTCAGAGATCTTGAATAAATATACTCTTCACTACAAATAGGATGGTGTAAAAGGGTTTGCATAGGGCTGGGCAACTAATCAGTGAGGTTGATTTTTTTTTTCCCCGGAAGATTTTTTTTTTAAAATAATCACTGATTTTATTCTTCCTTGACGATCATAATGACTTATTTTGTTTGGCCTGGATTGCTAGAGTTAAATCCTTCCCTACATTTCCTTCAAATACTGACACTACAGCAATTTGTAATGTACCACTCCTTCGCCAAGGCCAGTCCGTAACATAAAATGAGGCTGTGGTGTAACAAAGGTTGAGGAACACAGACCTAGATTTCAAAATCCTAGGGTCTTGGGTGTTTTGTTTCTTTTACAGTTTATTGTGGAGGCATTTTCTAGCTTTGATAGTGTGTAGAGAGAAAGTGGATATCATTGTTAAAAGGGGTAAGAGAGAGCAGGGAAGAACACTCGGTAAACAGGCCTCAGCTGGAAATTGATCTTGGGCCAACCAAAAAGGGACGTGCCAGGCAGCTTACCATTTCAACAAATCAGCACCCAAACCTGGGTGTTTTGTTACAAACTAGAACCTCATCGGAAATAAAAAGTATTGTTTGACTCCAGAAGTTTGAAAGAATCAAGCAAGACTGGGAAAGATTTCACCTACAAAGCTTCAACCATTAGCATCCTCAGTTCCCAAAGACTTACCGAGTGTTGTTAACAGGAAAAGTGGTGTAGCACAGTGGTAAACATGCCCCTGTTCCAGTTTTTTTGGACCATGTTGAAGGCATCAAATTCAAACTAAGGAAATGTTTGCAAAAAACAATAAAGTCTACCACTTTGAAAAATAATATCGTTTGTTTGTCGTGTCTTCAGTTGAATATAAGTCACACAGCACTTGCACATCATTGTATTCTGTTTTTATTTATGTTTTACACATGGTCTTTCTCAGTCATCTGTTGGTATGGTAACCTTGCCAACAAGGATAAGAATCGTCCATGTTGCTTGGTCAAAATTCAGTAGTTTGGATGATATCTTGAACACCCATGTGCTCAAGAAAGCCAAATCCATTCCTAGGGATGATGATCATTCTCTTAACAATGGATACAAACTACTTCCTTCTGGTCTCTGACTAATCCTTCCCCCAGCTACTAAAAACAGGTACAAGTTCTCCTTTGTGCTGCTCTCCCTCTGAGCACTAAACACTGTGGAAAGGAGGAGGTAATCATGATGCTGCTATTTCTCTGCTTTTTGTCTTTTGTAATCTACTGTTTATTTATCTTTTTATTCTTTTATCTTTTTAAACTGACTTGCGCTCTGTGAACTGTGTACCTTATACCTGAAGCAACATGCCGCTAACATTTTGTACTTTTTGTATTTCTGCATGTCTTTATGCTGCACTCGATTGTACTCAGAACTCGGAGCAATCTGGGATGGAAATTCCAAATTCCTAGGTAAAGACATTTTATTGCATTTCATTGGAAAACATGGCCGGCTGCATTAACTGATTCTTGCTTTGTCGCTTTTCGAGGATCAAAAATTCCTGCTGGGGGAAGATATTACATACTTGAAAGAGAGAGAGAAAGAGAAACGCCTTATGTTGTAAGTATGACATGAAAGCACCAACAAGAGTAATCCTGCGTATGTCATTGAACTTATATGGGCATAAAAGCGAACTGTGCAGAGGCCTGTACTACGCTGGATTTTTAGGGACCTAGCCACTTGAAGAGGTGGCAAGGCCCTATTGTTTTTGTCCTGTTTCTTGTTAGTTATTTTCTCTTTATATCTTTTTATATGCATTTAATAGCCAGGATAGGGTTACGGTTAATACCGGGGGTAACTCACCATGGTAACTTACACTGAACCGCTAACTGCTAACCTGCTTGGTTATGTTATGGATAAACAGAACAAACTTGTCAAACATCTAGATTGCAAAATGAATAGCCTAAATAAATATCCATCTTACTCTCTTTTTACCTCTGCAACATCATCTTGCTATGACGTAATTTCGACCGACTCAGGCTGCTCTGATCTTGCCTGAAATCCTGAGTTGGAGTCCCGAGCTTAAGGGCCATTTAATGGCATTTTTCTGATTCGGAGGTCGGATTGTTCCGAGTTCTGAGTACAACAAAATGCACCATTAACTGTGATTGTTGAATGTTATTCTGCAGCAAACCAAATCGCCCTCAAACGGACGATTATATAAAGTGAAGTGAAGTAAGTTTTGACCCTCTCTGACACTTTCTAAAAAGTCAAAAACCAAACTGAGCTGAAATTAAGTTTCAGTAACGAAGACACAAAGGATGCAGAGTTAAGACAATCCCTTGAGTTATTCTTGTTAAACAGACACCTTTAATCATAAAAATGTCAAATACCAACCTCTGGCATCAAAGAACTCGTCATCTGAGCTGTCTACAGACTCTTGTGCGATGTTCTGCAGACACCAGTGTGTGGCGCTGTGCTTCCTTGATGTACCTGTGTGTAAAACAACAGAAAATCTGCTTTAAGAAAGAAGAAAAGAGAGGCAGGGTCTTCTTTAATCACATAACTCAGAGACAGACAAATCACACAGCTTTTATTTCTTCCCCTTTTTTCTATTGATAGCTTTAGAAATTCAGACTGAAAAGCAAAGCTGGAGTGCCCCAGGTAGAGAGAAATGTTCTTTTCAGCATCGCAGCAGGTGGGACGACCTGAACAGTCTCTTCTTTGAGCTGTGTCAGAGCACACAGGTGTCTTAGCGAGGAAGGAGGGCAGGAAGGGTATTTCACGACCTTCTGAGGCAAGAGCAATGATAAAAATGGGATTTAGAGCATTTTCTATTGTTGTTATTCACTTCTAAGTACCCAGATATAAAACAACTGCAAACAACGAGGCAGCAGATGAGCCTATAAAAGTCAAAGAGGCAGGAAGTGGAAGTGACTCAGCTCAATGAAACAGAAATAATAAGCTTTTCCTGCCAAGGCCACTGTTAGTTCAATTAACAGTCGTCAATAAGGTAATGACCCAGTTGTTGAATAAACAGGATCAAGTACAACTTCAAGGAACATTTTCTTCTGTTACTTAATTCAATAGGAGCTTAACACCATAAGAAAAGACTGAGATTTGTCGAGACTCTTTGGTGTTAAGCAAAGATGTTTTCGTTGCTAAATCTTTGGAAGGACATATTTACAAAACTAAAGAGCACTACCCCTAAACAGAGAATCAAAAGTATAAGGCTGCAGATAAACATCAATCAACCATAACATTATGATCACCTGCTAGGGCTGAACAATTTCAGGAAAGATCTGATTGTGATTTTTCTGGCAGATATTGCCATTTCAATTTGATTAAGGATTTTCCTCAAATCAAGCTTCAGTGCAATATTCACTATGTTTACAGTACAGACAACAGTAAGGAAATCAATGATCAAAAGCACATAACGCATTATTCATCATCTAAAATTGATGATAAATCATCTGTTTTAATTATTTAAGGGATAGTCCAACTTCTACTCCTAAACAGAGGCTTTGATATATCCCACCAACATACAGGCTCCACGATGAAGAGATGAACAGTGTTATTCACTTCACCTGTCAGTGCTCATAGTGTTATACCTGATTGATGTACCTGCTGTTTGTCCCCGCATTTGCCTCCATTGGCATCATAAGCATTTTTGTTTACATACTAGCTAGTATGGGATGCCTGTTGTTGGAGGACACCACTAGAGGGCCCAAAAGACCTCAGGGTGTATGTAACTACCTGTTGTGTTAGAAGTAAACTGCAAACATGGTGGTATTCTGAGAGTGAAAGTAACAAAATTAACACGAATAATCAATATCATCACCAAATATTTGTTGAAAACTGATGACCTCACCATCAGCATCATCTGCACTCAATTTCTGATACTATCCTCCATGAAATATTGTAACTGTATGGTGATATGGTTCAATTTGTGACCGTGCTGACTGATGACTTGTGGTCAACTGTGCTGATAGATGTCAGAGTACCAGCTCTGATCAATCGTCATATCTCCTCATCCTCTACACTGATCATAGCGGTCAAGTGTAGACTGCAGGTCATGTATGTGTCATGTTAAATCTGGATGACATGCACGACTGATGGATCGATGAAGGGGACGTGTGGCGGCCATCAGGTTACAGCAGGTTAATCTCCGAGCTAAGATGTTTTCCCTTTCTGCCATTCACTGCTCCCTCTATTTCCTTGGCCCCAATCACGCTGCTGGATCAAGCTGTAATATGTGATGTTTTGCATCCAATGTGAATGTCCAAGAGACAGGATGGGGGGATGGGGGTGGGGGTGGGGGGGCTCGTAACAGGGGCGCAATACTGGTGAGTAGGGTTTATGAAGCATGCCCTGTGTCCTGCCCCTTTGGCCATATTTGTCCCATTTAGGTTGTGATGTTGGCTGAATGTACAAGTGTACTATAATGGTCCAATCATCATCACTGAATTTCCACTAATATGAAGCAAAAGGGTAATTTATTAAAGAGTAAAATGTTATTTTTCTTGATTCAAATCAGTTTTTAACATAAGCTGACCATCACTGTGAAAGGAACAGGACACTCTTTGTGCAAAAAATACAAGTATCAGTATTGGCCATAATTTGTTCTGAAATATCAGCATATTAGATATCAGCAAATATCCAACATCATACATTCCTAGTGGTAAATATTAACCTATCAGACAATCTGAATGAATTGTTATTTCAGGTCAGTGAAGGTCAGGGTGTTACATTTAAGGAATTTAATGCTTACTGATTTTCCAGAGCTTCTTAATGTTTTGAGCATCTTGACAAGCCTCACGTAACTTCTCTTATTTTAGCTCCTCTTTAATGGTGTAGAAGTAATACACAGCATGCACCCCTGCAGGCTCAGGTAAAAATTTAAAAGCCTCATTTTCCCAAAGTATGATCCACTGAATCCTTCCAAACATCACAGCAAAGACTCAGTATGGCCACAAACAAACGAAACGCTTCAGTGATAGCAATTGCACATGCCTTAAAGAGATGAGGGTAACTGCTTTAGACGCATAAAACAGACACAAATGGCAACATCTCCTGGATTCACCTGCCTGCAAATGGATACATGATACTCAAGGAGGCATATATTTGAAAACATCCGTATGCATGAGCTACAAGAAGGAGAGGTTTAGCTCATTAAATTTCATGCATACATTTGTTTACTTCTTGACAGAGGAGACGTTTCCCTCCAGGGACGTTGAGCAGTTTCCACCCACCATCCCCATCACAGTCAAAATAAACTCAGGCTCAGCTCCAGAGCTCCTCTGGAGAATTATTGCTGGGAGACTTGTCTCAAGAGGTTTTAGTGACATAAATCATGATCCTGTGGGCACCACCAAGCCATGTTACGTGTGGGAATATTTAAGACAAAAAGACAGACTCTTTGTGGCAAGAATTAATAGTAATAATTAACAATTAATTAATAAAGAATGATCCATTATGTGCATACAGTGACCATGTTATAGGCCAAATGGCTCCTAAAAGAGGGAGAAATAACAGCGAAAATATGGTGAAAACTCTTAATAATTTCTTTTTACAACAAGAAACTCCTCAAAGGACTATTTCAAACCTGCCATCAAATTCATGTCCTACTTATGTGTAAAGCATAAATGATTGAGTAACGAAAAAAATAGCTAGTTAAGTTCACGTGTTTAAAAATGCTCTCTACAAAACCAACTGATATTGTATTTTGTATTGTTGGAAGCCTGATTAGTCACCTTTACAATGAGGTACAACTTGTAAGGATCGTACATTCCTGGAATAAGCAACACAGCTAAACATAGGGTTGCACAAAATCGCAAATCGAAGAAAGCCTATGGTCCCTGAGTAACAACGTGAGGAACCAGTCTCCTTGGGTTGTCGTCTTCCAGGGACGCCCACTTCAGGGGCCGTTTTTGATTACACCAGTCTAACAGAACCTAGTCCTAGGTTTGGAAATGGGGCCAGGGCTGACGCCAAATAATGCTGCCACTGTGCACCAAACACTAGCTTCCAGCTACAGGAGAGTCTGGCACTTTCTTTGGTCGATACCCACACATATAGCTGTGTCGCTCAATCCACAAATGCATGATTCTTACAAGTTACACCTCATTGTAAAGGCGACTAATCATGCTTTCCAACAATACTAAAATATGTTACCAATTGATATTATTAAAAGGGAGAAATACTCAACCAATACAACATTTTTCAACATTTTTTGAGAAGTTTATATTCAAGATAAATGAATAGCAAAAAGAGAACACAAGATAGGATCATGACCCTAAAGGGGTTGTCTTGACCGGCTCAGATGCCATGGCAAATAAAAGAGAAAGACAAATAATGACTTGAATTAAATTGCAAAAAGGAACTAGATGACTGCAATTGTAAAAAAAAAAAAAAAAGAAAAAGAAACTAAACAAGGATAATAATATTAATAATAATAATTAATAATATTATTACAATAATAATAATGCAGGGGGTCCCTTTGAGCTTTACCAGGAAAAGACGGAATCCGGCTCGGATGCTCCCAGTCAGACTGACTGAATAGCCAAACCCACCAATTGCATATACCTGCAACACAAGGGGAACCAAAGTCCACACAGGGCCATCACAGGCCACAGTCACATGGTGCAGAAAAGGTACAGCACGATGTTATGCCGTGGGCACGTTACGCCGACGTCATCCGTAAATTAGTGGGTTGACCCGGGTGTGATGTTCCCACTGGGGCCGATTGGAGGCGAGCCGATAAAAACCCATGTCGATTGCAGGGTCAGTCGACCCGTGTCAAAAAGCCGATTAGACCCTTTCAAACTGCCGATTGTTACCGGGTTTAAAGAGGTTTTTTTGACCAGTCTGAAAGGGGTATAAGTAAGTTTTTAAATCCTAACCATCACCACCACTAGCTAAATCATCTTCCACATTATGTTTGTGTACTTGTTTTGGTTCTCCTGAGAAGCTTTGTCTAAGTGGGTTAAATGTGTGACAACCAACCACCTGACCTTAAGACAAAAAAAATGTTTGCTTGCTACCACATAGAATAATATAGTAAACTGAGACTAGGCTTAAACTGGAGCTTCTAACTTCAACTTTAAACCAGCAAACAACAACAGCATCCAGATGAAGAGTTCAAAATATAAAAAATGTCATCCATACTTGATGTTTGAACATTTGATCCACAAACAAACAAAAATATGAAACAACATGCTCTGGTCTGTTAAACAATGTGACACCATCCTGTGTGACAACAAACCCCAGTCTCCCATACCGAGTAGAATTTTATCTAGCACCATGAAACACTGAACAGATACAGTAAACATGCCATCAGAGTTAAGCTGAAGCTCCCTCTTCACCTTGTGAACCAGCAGCAACTCCATCCGTCAGCAAAATCGTTCTCCTGGGTCTTCAGCACTGCAGAACCTTTAACCCTGTCATCTTGGCCTTTACACGATGATGACGACCAGCGAGGAGGCTCAGGGGGATTAGTTATCTGAGCATTGATTGTGTGTCAACATACAGACCAGCAGCCGGGCTGACAGCAGGCACAGCGTTTCTCCTACACTTTAACTGTCATCCCCTATACACCAGCGCCGAGTACCAATTTGTGATGAATAAACTGCATGTGGGGGAACCCAACATATACACGCGAGGCAATTTGAACAAATTACACAATTCTATGCTCACAGAGAAACAAGCAATTACTGAACACAGCATCAACGTAATTGCTGTTTTCAGGAAAATAGTTGTCCCTTTGGAAATGAAACACGTCTCTACCATTCAAAACACAAACAGCAGCTTTACTGAAACACTCACTAACACATGTCCAGATCATGTAAATACCTGGGACACGGACTCCATGTTAATCAGTTATGCTGCAAATGTGTCAGCAGCATAAAAGAGAATAGCCAACTGGAAGCTGCTGTCTCCTAATGGATGAAATTTGACATCACACAATCTCTGTGGTCAAACCTTTACTTCATTGGGGTGCTGTGATCAAATATCTGCTCATATTAGCCGTGATGCTTTGCATTCTCTGCAATGAAATTAACCCTCGAGGCACCTCGGAGGACCAAACATGTACATTCTGCTTTTTCACATTTTTTATTCCCTTTTTGATTCCCTTTACATCAGTCAGTTCAAAGGCTGACTTCTTAGCCAGGATTTGTTTTTTTATAATGTAATTTAAAATTCCATTATCCCCTCTATTGCAGGGTGTATAGAGTGAACATTTGCATATATGCCTGCACTCTTCACCCTCGGGGCCAGTTTGGTCCCATTAAACCCATTATAACCACATATTTTTGATACACTGTAATCCTGACATATTATGATGCTTTTCCCATGAATACCTAATAAATCTCAGCCTTTATCTTTGGATTACAAGGAAAACGGGTTTAAGTGGGATGACAGCCCTAAACCACCAGGGGCAGCAGAGCGTCATCACATATTAATGTTTGTGTAAAATATGTAACATTTTGTGTTTTTTTCCCATTTAAAAAAGAAAGGATTCTTCTGACGAAAAGGAGACAAATATATGAAAAATATTTTTTAGAGATTATCTATGATCAGGTCTGAAGTTGTTGAAAAGATCTAACGTGGTGACAGTAAAAAATAAATAGATATCACATTTTTATATATACATATATATACATACACATATATACATATATATATACATATACACATATATATATACATATACATATATACTTATATACATATATAGATATACATATAGATACATCTATATATATAGATATATATATACACACACATACATATATATACATATATATAGATAGATATATATATAGATATATATATACATATATATGAAGGGGTGGACAGAAATATCGATTCAGCAATATATTGCAATTATTGTCTTCCCAATTCAATATGGATTCAGCAAATCTTCTGAATCGATTCACCTCCTGGCCAGTGGGGGGAGCTGAACACTTTTTCAGTGTGTATCCAGCTGTCGCCAGTCACAGAAGAAGACATGCTTGGGGAGTGGCAGGACTGAAAGCCGAACATGAGAGTGATTTAACGGCGGTTTATCAGTATTTTCTGTGTAAATAATGTAAAATATTTAACACAATAGCATTAGTATCATTCTGGAGTGTTTTCTTTTCGTTCTTTTGCTGTATTTTTACTGTGTTTTGCCGTATTTTCCGCATGTTTTATCGTCTTTTTGGCATTTATCGTATTTTTGATCATAGTTCATTTTTTATGGATTCCTTAAATAGTAATTTTAGAGGTATTGGAGGAAGAAATTACAAGATCTCTGTCTTCAGGGACTACCATCAGCTGAAAAACACCTGGACATGGTCAAATATATCAGGCTGTAACATAGACACTAAATGCTGCAGTCAAACAAAAATGTTGGAGTTTATGTAAAATGGCTTAAGTTTATTTTTGGTCATCTAAGAAAATTTCTACATGGTCATTTACAATTGTTTATGAAGATAAACTTGATGAAAATTCAAAGATATTGTTATTCTTTTTTTTTTTGTAATTTCACACTGTTTTAAGCATTTATAACATAATAATGACAAATACTTGCAAGAATTGTTTAAATTTATTTCTTGTGAAAAAATGGTTAAAAATGTATTCAAAGGATAATCCCTGACACATTTATTTACAAAAAAGACCAGGTGGACATTTATAATAATTATATTGTTAACTGTCATGTTTGTACTTTTGTACTCCATGTATATGTATGTATATATATATATATATATATATATATATATATATATATATATATATATATATATATATATATATATATGTATATGTATATATATACATATATATACATACATATACATATACATATATATACACATATATATACATATATATGAATTTTATAACACCTTTATGAGAGGGACAAAAGGAAAAAAATTAAGTACTGTGAATAAACCTTCATTGCTCCAAATAATAATAATACATTAAAATTATTATTCTGATTAATTTTGAACCTAGGCAAGGCTGTAATAAGCTCATCCCAAGTATTCTACATTACACCTCATTTCTTGAAAATCTGATGTTTTTCCCACTGAAAAATATCAGGGGTTCTTGTGACAAAAAGTCTAAAAAAAAGCATAAAAACATGAAATATTTATATATAAAAAATACAAATCTTTATATATCAGTTTCGAACTGGAGTAATTAAAAAGATCTGATGCAATGAAATAAAAAAAAAAAATGTTTATATTTTTCATTTTTATTATCATCATTTTATCACTTTTATGAGAGGGACAATAAGTGTAACTTCATTTTTTAGGGATCCTAAGGGTTAAACATCTACTTCAGATATCAGACGACTGCAGGTTTCTTTGTTCTAATGAGCACGATGGATTTGTCTGGCTGATTGAAAACTGCTGACCTAAAAGCACAGATAGAGGCCTCATGAACAACTGCTTCACTCTGACAATGTTTAAGGCAATGAAAAAGTTAAACTGTACTCATTTAATAAGCTGAATTAAAGGTCAGAAAGCTGCAGCTTTAGTTTTAGAAACAGCTGATTTAGTTGTTAAAAGCTGAAAACGGTTAAAACACAGATATCTGTAAGTGGGACCAGATTAGAGGCTGTTAACGATAAAGCTCCTTTAGAGCACTGTCATTTTGTGCCAGTGGCGGTGCTCTGTTCGGATTAGATCTGCCACCTCCACCTGTGCTTTCTACACGACTGTCTGAGGATTTAAGAGGACCACGCTAAGGAGGCTCCACACAGACCGAGACATTCCTGGTGCCACTATGTTCAAAGCCTTGGGTGCCATAGAAAGTGCACACAGAGTGAGAAATTTTCTGATGGGGCTCAAAGTGAGAAAGCCGGCTGCTTCTTCAGAGTATCTTACAAACTTTATGATTTGTGAAGAGCAGAGGACTCACTGTCTCTCACCTTGTGAGACCTTACAGGAGTCCTCAAAGTGATGTTTGCATTAAAGCTTCTGCTGCGAGCTAACACACATTCCAGAGCACATCACTCCCGGAGTCACACATAAGCTCTAAATTTCTTATATGGTTCAGGCAATCTGTCCGATTGCTGCCGGCGCTGCTGGAGTCTCACTGGAGCACATATCACTGAGTGATGCCTTTCCCGCTGGGTAATGGAAATAACTGAAGTAGCTCCCTGCAGGGCATTTCAGCACACTGTATGCTTGAAAGAGCTACAGATTATTATCATACAACGCGTGCACCAAGTCCAGTTTGTAGCTTGAAGAGAGAAACTAGGAAGAGGAAAGAGTTTTCAATTGTGAGAGGGTAAACCCCCCCCCCCCTCAAAAATTACCAGAACACAACACTTAAAATTGATTTCCAGTGAACCGGAAAGAAAATGAAATTCACTCACAGCTTATAGTTGATTTAGCTAAGCAGCCAACAACAAATAGCAGAACAATCAGACTGCAGTCCTGAGCAAAGCTGTAAGCAGTAGGGCTGTCACTTCATATTCAATATTCAAATGTCCGTTCGAGCATGGGGGTAACATCCCATATTCAAAGTGTAAATAAACATTAGAATATTAAATAAACAGCTGAACAGCACATTAGGGCATCCAGAGCAGTGAAGCACCTGAACCAGCAGCCAGTGCTCTCTTTTCTTTAACAACAGCTTCATCTCGTCTGCCAGAAACAAAAACAGAGGAAGAAAACACCTCCAGAAAAATGGAGGGCCGGACATCAGCAAAACCCAAACATTTTAGGAGCACCATGTGGAAGCACTTTGGGGTACAATTTGTGTTGATTTTGTGCAAAGCAACTAGCCCACTATGACAAATCCACAGACCCATTTATCGGTCTTTCCCCCACCGCAGTCCAGTGGTGCCTTTTCAAGTGCTCTTTTTCAAGTCCTCTTTGGCAGGTGACCCCTCCAGAGGCATGAAAGATCACAGGTTCGGGAAAAATGCGGCCTCAGAACTATATGCGTCCCTCCGTCTCACTCAATGCTGGCCACAGATTAATTTCAAATGTCAATAAATTGTAAACATTAAAGAAAATAATCTGCAAAATCTGCAACGAAAATAGCAAAAAAACAATTTAATGGGCATCACCCTCAGCATGGAGGTTATGTTTTTGCCAAAATTTGTTAGTTTATTTGTTTTTTGAACAAATAAAGGCACAATAGAGAAGTGATTAGATTATGGTGGTGATCCACGTCCGTGTCTATTCTGATAAGAGACCATAAACCTTATTACTTTGTCCTTGTGCCAAGACCAACTTAAAAAATGTCATGACAATCTGTTGAGAACTTGTTGCGTTTTCAGCAAACATGCAGAAAACCACTCTGTTTTGCAGTGTTTAGAGATCCTTCAAAAATTCCAGGATCCACATCCATATTCTGATCACCACAAAAGTCATATCATCTGTTCCTTCCTTTAACTTTTTGAGTTATCCTGTTCACAAACTAACAAACAAACAAACTAAAAAACTTCAGCAAATACCCAACCTATGGTTGTCGGAAGTAATAATTACTAATTTACTAAAGATCTGTAAGAAAAATGTATTGTAAAACACCCTAAAACATTATTTTTATTACACTGATGAAGTAGTTTCAGTTGGCTTGAGTTCTACTGTATGCCTAAATTATTTTCAGATGGTCTTATTTGCATTTTAACTTGACATTTAAATGCTGGTTAACTATTTAAAAAACTAAATGTGTTTTTTTTTGTTTAATTAAGTGAGAATATATATTAAACTTGAAGTTCTCTAAGAGCACAAACCTGCACCAAGGCATTTTCAAAATTTTGGGGCAGGTTTTGTCAAAGATGTGGAAAACAGCTCTTATCTCGCAGTGATAACAAAAATTCCTGGATCCACATCTGGACACAGATCACCAACAAAATTGGATCACTTCTTTTGCGTGCCTTTACCAACATTACCAGGAAATGTGATCAAAATCCACTGAGAAGTTATTGAGTTATTAGTGAAAATGTGGAATCTGCCCTGTCTCAAACTGATAACAAATCCTTTAAAAAATTCCTTGATCAGCATCCAGATTCCAACATTCACTGAAAATCTCAGGAAATGCCAGGGGTCAACTGGAAGCAATCTCAGACCACCTCTTTCAGGCGAGCTTGGGGCAGTTGTTTGTACCAAAAGAGGTATCAATTGCTTTGTTAATATATATTTTAAGAGACCATGCAGAGCACAGGGTGTCCACTTGTGTCTGAATCTGGGTTAAACTAAGTTGGGAATCAGTTACCAGGTTACACATAAAGGAGGTCTATTTACCTTTTTTATGTAACAGCAGGATATAATTACACTTGATAAGTCATAATAAGCATCTATTAATTGTAAATCCTGCTCCAGTTTCCTCTTTTCTGTCTTGACTGAATTGAAATTTACCCAGCATAACATGTCATCAGAGTTTTTTGTGTTCTTTAAGTCCCCCGTCAGAAATGAGTTTGGTGACTCAGTCTGATCAAACTGCCTTTTCCTGTGAAATTTATGCGAGTAAACCCAAACAGCTTGCCTTTTGAGCAAGCATATGCAGGCCACAATGAGACTTCAGTGCTCTGTTCAAAGAAAATCTGTGTCTAAGTATCTAAAAGGCTTAACTTCAGAGGACCACCACGCAGGTTTGCTTGTGATTCATGTCCTCCCCTTTTCATCTCTTTCTTTCTATTATCCACTCTCCGCCGGGTTACACTGAAGTCTGCAGACGTTTGATACGGCCAGATGACAGCTTTCACTGCTCGAGCAGCTCTATCGCAATCACGGGTAATACCTCCTCTCTCTCTGTCACAGGCATACGGGTGCGATTCCCCTGGTTCTTTCTCACACAAACGCCAAAGAGGTAAACATTCCTGAGAAGATAGCGGTGGCATTTTCATTTCTTTTTTATTCAAGAGGAACACGGAGCACTCCGAGAATGTCTGCAGCTGCTTATAACTGCTATTCAATAAAACTGTGGATTTGATATCAAGATTCTTGCTCTCTCTCCTGATCTTTACTTTCAGTGACAAGCTGCTGCTTTTAGTCACACTGAAACAAATCCAATACGTGCCATGCTCTTTCATACATGCTAGGAGCAGTGACGGGGAAGCTGCTTGTGAAGTGTTGAGAGCTAAGAGCTTAAGCTTCACTACGCTAAAGCTAAACCCTGGAGGAATGTAGCAAGCTAAGATACAGCAACACATCTAAGCTATTTTCATCTTTCTTCAAGATATCATCTTTTATTACTGTTATTATTACCAACCCATATTCCAAGGAAGTTGGGACAATGTGTAAGACAAACAAAAACAGAAACTGTTCTGACTGACAATCATTTTCTGAAGTGTTCCTGAGCCCATGTGGCAATACAGAATGATGTCAGTTTTTAATGCAGTGTAGCCTGAGGGATCGCAGATCATGGGCATTCAATGTTGGTTTTCAGCCTTTCCACTTACGTGCAGAGATTTCTCCAAATTCTCTGAACTTTTTGATGATATTTTGGACTGTAGATGCAATAGAGAAACATTGTTCTGAAACTGTTGGACTACTTGCTCACACAGATACTCACAAAGTCATGAACCTCGCCCCATCTTTGACACTCACCTGTTTCAGATCAACATGTTCACCTGTTAAATGTTCCAAGCAGGTGTTTTTTGAGCATTTCTTTCATTGCTCCTGTCCCACCTTGTTTGAAATGTGTTGCAGGCATCAAATCAAAAATGAGGGAATATTTGCAAAAAATGAAGTTAATCAGATTAAACTTTAATTATTTTGTCATTGTAGTTTTTATAATTGAATAAAGGTCAAAAAAGACTTGCAAATCATTGTATTCTGTTTTTATATAAGCTTTACACAACTTCCTAACTTTATTAGAATTGGGGTTTGTACTTTTTCACCACATCCAACGCCTTCTTTGGACTGTTAAAAATATATGATTTTACATTTTCTCTAGGAAACCACAACTGCACCAAAGACCAGATGCTGAATTTCTGAGCTTGCAAATAAAGAATATAAATATTTATTTGTAAGACTCAACACAAAAATAAAATTGTCAAAACTAGGGATGCACAATGGCATCAGTTTAACACCAGCATTGGCTGATATTGGCCCTTTCTCCTGACATTAACTCTTAGCAAATGACTTCAGGATAAACACACATCAGTTGTAGATGTTCATCTGCTGTCTAACATCAACTTATTGTTGATAGCTGGCACAGCTGACTGCTGATTCACTAAAAACATTATCTTATTGGGCAGAAGACATTGAACTGTTGGACAAACTCATCTATTTTCATAATCAAGGGTCAAAGAAAATATCAGTTTAGTGGAATAATTACACCAAGAGATATGATTATAAAAGTGTCAAGCACAGGCTAATTATATAAATATAAGTATTAGCATTGGCCTGATTTGGACAATCGGTGCATCACTAGACAAAGCCAAAGGCGCCATTGCAACCATCCTCTCCTAACAATAAAGATTTTCTTTAAGCCAAAGAACACCAACACCCAATGAAAAGTTCAGAGAAGAAGCTTTTTTTAAATTCATTTTAGTCTTTTAGCCTCAAAAACAACAAGTAAATATCCATCTTTCCATATCAGACAGACAGAAGCTTACAGAAAAGGAAGTGATTCAGTCACAGACTCGGCTAAGCAGTTTTAGTTTAGAGGTAACCTCTCGAGTTGAATCTTTCACCATCTTATTGACTCTCACAGCAGAGGGCTTTGTGCTTTAGGTTGTACCGGCAGAAGCACAGACGCTTTAGTTTAATTTAGTCTGACAGGCAGGAGAGCTGGAGAGGCTCAGAGGATGAAGGAAGTAAACATTTTGGAGGAGTCAGAATTTTTAAATCTAAATCTAAATCTCTTAAGATGAAGGGCAAAAGATACTGAAGAAAATGAACGATCAAGCCAGTAAAATTCTCAGTTATATTAACCAAGGCATTTTGATTATACTGATTATACTGATTAAGGCTGTCATTGAATACTCAGTTTAATGAAAATGTTGTGAACATTCCTCATCCTGTGTGACTTATATGTGATACAACATTTGCAAACCAGTCTGAGGTAATTCCACAGCAACAACACCTATAATTTTAACCCTTATGTCAATTTACTATTGATTCTCAGCGTCATTGTTACACTGAATACCTGTGGTTTAGCTGGAAAATTACATGTTATACATTCATGTTAACCTGAAGCTCTGTGATATAGACAGAAAAAAAACATCTTTAAAGGCAGCTGCAGAAGAGGCTCTGCATTCAGGATGGAGAGAGTAAGACGAGCTCGAGTGCAGCTCCTGAAAGATTTATAATTGAACTCATTCATCTTTCTATCCTTCGTATTACATATAAACGTCTGGAGACTCCACCAAAAAACAAGAAGATAACATTGAACCTTGGACTAAATGAGTGCCTCCAGCTGCACAGAAACTGTGGTGGGAATGCAACAAGCTCCACCTGAGGAGAGTTTGTTGAATTATAGGACATTTTAAATGATAAATCAGTGTAGAACTCAAACTATGGCCCGTGTAATTTAACATCTCAATGAGGTGTTCAAGTGCCGGCCTGTGAAGTACAGAGATAGGTCAAGAAGGAGGACTGGGCTGGTTTCTGTGGTTGTGATTTGTACAAATATTTATTAGGAAGGTAAACATGAGCTCCAATAACCTTTAACTTTGAATGCAAAATCTTCTCCTTCCATTCTTGACTTAAAGGGGACATTTTTGCAAAGTCTGAAAAACATCCTTTAAAGGGTTCTTGAAAAATCACATCAAAAACACAGGCTTTACACCAAGCTGAAAGAAAAGTGAGTTTTTTCTGGCTGTATTTAATGTGTGAGACTGGACGATATAGACATACGGGGTTGTGCACTTCACTATGCTTGTACCTTGGCTCTCTTGTCCCATCCTGGACCTCTATGGGGCTCCTGGGCTCATCATCTTGGACTCTATTCAGGACTTCTGACCCCTTTATTGACAAAAACTCTATATATTAAAATGAACATTCGGCTTCCACAATAGGTTGGCAACCCTTGTTCCCTTTTTTTTAAATTTATGTTATTCATTTATTAATGTTTGTTTTTATCTTTGATAGATAGATAGATAGATAGATAGATAGATAGATAGATAGATAGATAGATAGATAGATAGATAGATAGACTTTTTGGTATCCTGTGTTCATTTATACCTTGTACAATACAACGCTACCGGAATCTTAATTTCCCTGAAGGCCTTCCCAAAGGAAAAATAAAGTTCAATCTAATCTAATCTAATCTAATCTAAAATAATCTAATCTAATCTAATCTAATTTTTTCCTTGTTGTTAGTTGTTGTCTCTAAGTTGGTTGTTGCTGTTGTTTTAAATACATAAATAAAAAATAAATAAATAAATAAATAAAAATTTTAAAAAGGGTTGAACATAAGGCCCATCCCTGTGACCTTGACTTAAGACCTAGAAAATTGAATTAATTCATCCTCATGTTGAGAAGACTTCTGTGTGGAGTTAGAAAGGTCATTCAAGGTCGTTTTAATAGCTAGTCAGTTTAGGTGAGTGGTTCTGATTCAACTGTGCATTCTGTGCCCACACTGTTCGTTTCAATACATATGAACACAGAAATTGATCCTTGTTTCGGTTCAAGCAACTGCCAGGCTCACCTGAAGTAGGTGGTCTTGGCTTGCTGCCGTTCGCCCCCTGGGGTGGTCTAATTCCAGTGAGGACAGAAAAAACAGCAACATTGACTTTTAAAAACTAGTTAGAAAATACTTGCGTTCAAGTGAAATGATTTCTGCAACATGAAATAAAAAAACCCAAAGCAGTCCTGAGACACAGAGCTAAAAAGCAGAGGATGAACATGGGGATGTTTAAACTTGACCTCTGACTTATGACCTCCAAAATCAGAGTTAATTTCAGATTCAAAGCAGAAATTCAAGCAAGTTGGGAAAAAAAATCACCTGAAGGGTTTCTAAAATCAGCACTCACAAGCAAGTGTGAACCATGAGGCTCCATGACATTTGCCCTATGACCTTGAATCTGAAAAATGTAATCACTTTAACCTTGAGTCAGACCTGTTATTTGTAAGAGGAAAACACCTCAAATTGTTCTGAGATATCATTTAGGATGAACATGAAACCTCATTGTCCTGACATTTGACCTCCAAAATCTGGCCTGTTCATCCATCAATCAACAAGGACCTAAAGTTTGAAGTTGGAATTATTGATGAGACACTGCTTTTAAAACCAAAGGATGACCATAATGCTCTATAATCTTGACCTCTGACCTCAAAACTCTTGTCAATTCATCAAACAAGAGGCACATTATAAAAGCATATCCCACTGGTGGGAAAAGATGAACAGGTTTCATTGTCTTTACTTTTGGCCTCTAACTTCAGAAATCTAATCAGTTTATTCATTTGTCCTGTTGGACGTTATTGCAAAGTTTGAGGAAAATTCCTTCCAGTGATTTTGAGATATTGTGTTTATAGAAAGTGAACTGATGTGTGGACGACTGGGCAAAAGGAAAACCTGAAAGCTGTTGAAAATGTAGACAAGAAACAGTTCAAAGATCATAAAGGTCCACTTGATATTAAGGTTTTTGGGCAGACAAATTACAAATTATCTCACAGATTGAGCTCTAACACCTCTGGCCCCACTTAGCTCAGAGTAGACATTAAAACAACTACACAGGTCAAAGGTTAAACTGTAATTTATCTGGTTCTGCTGCTGGTTCTCCTACACCAGGTCCCTCCATGCAGCATTTAATTGCAACTAGATTGATCTCACTCGGGACATCCACAGAGGGGCCTCGTTCACAAATCTCACAGGATATGTGCATCAGCATCTCCTCCTAAATTACACTCGTATCTCAAAGTGGCATAAATGGAGTGAAAAGGTGTAACTTCTGAAACGTAATGGATAATAAATCGACTGGAGGGGAAATAAACGTCGAGAGGAACTGCCTGACATATTTACTAGAGCACGGTCATCTTTGGGGGAAGGCCTGGCAAATGCAAAGACTCAGCAGATACAGTAGAGCTGCAGGGTGATGGTTTCACACAGAAGTGTTGGAGGTTTACAGTGGCAGTGACAGTGGAGGCACAGATGGATGTTTACATCACATGAACCACATGATATTCAGCATTTGTTAAGTCTATTAGATTGCACTTTGAAGCCATCTGAAACTATAATCTTCAATACAATTTTGACATTTTATTTCAAGAAATTAAATCCCAAACTGAAGTTAATTCAGCCAAATGGCAAAAAGTGAATGCTCAAAAACATCTGTTTGGAATATTCCACAGGTGAGCAGGTTAATTGGAAACAGGTGAGTGTCAGGATTGGGTACAAAAGAAGCATCTCCATGAGGCTTCCCTTTCACAAGCAAGGATGGGCTGAGGTTCACCACTTTACAAACAACTGCATGAGCGAATGGTCCAGCAGTTTAAGAATAACAATTCCCAATGTGCAATTGCAAGGAATTTAGGGATCTCATCATCTACAGTCCATAATATCATCAGAAGATTGAGAGTAGGGTCCTATAAAATCCGCAATCACAGAATCGTGGATTGAATTGGACATTAAACATGGAATTCAATATAAACACAGAATATCACAGAAATGGCCAACATTTTAGGTAAAAGCTTTTTTTCTGACTAAAAAGGAACATCTCTCTCTCTCTCTGGAAAAGGCTCCGAGGGGGTCACTAAGGCCCCCTCCTCCTCCCCTCATGAATGATATCAACATGTCGAAGTGGCCGCCTGAGACAGTTGCTAAGTTGGCAAAGAAGCTACGAAACTCCCGGCTAACTCTAAAGTACAGGGCAGAGCAGTTTCCCAACGATTATTATGTGTCAGGTGATCAAATGCTCTGCAGATTTTGTCAACATACAGTCGACTGGATCTGTAAATATGAGGACCACCTGAAGAGTAAGTGATTGTATTTCATTACTTTACACAGCGTCTCAGGGTTAAGTTTGTGTAAAATACTAAAAACCAAATTCTAAAAAAATTCAAACGAAAAAAACAGAGTATGAGAAAAACTAAAACGGAATAAGGGAAAAAATAACACAGATGTTATAGAGCCCTAATTCAGAGAATCCAGAGACATTCCTGGTAGTAAGCAGCAAGTCTGAAACTAACAATGATGCTGTGACCTTTGATCCCTCTTGTGGCACTGCATTAAAAACCAACATCAGTCTGTTAATACCACACAGGCTCAGGAACAATTTGGAAAACCATTGTCAGTTAACACAGTCCGTCACTACATCTAACAGTTCAAGTTCAAACTCTAACACACAAAGCAAAAGTCATATATCAGCAACACCCAGAAACACCGCCAGCACCCCAGCTTGTCTGAGATGGACTGAGGCAAAGTGGAAAAGTCTGCTGTGGTCTGAGTCCACATTTCAGACTGTTTTTGGATATCATGGACGTGGTGTCCTCCAGGCTAAAGAGGAAAATGACCAACAAGACTGTTATCAGAGCAAAGGTCAAAAGAAAGCATCTGTGATGGTATGAGGGTGTGTTAGTGCCCATGGCATGGGTAACCTGCGCATCAGTGAGGGGCACCATTAATGCTGAAAGGTACGTACAGGTTTTGGAGTAACATATGCTGCCATCCAAGTGACATCTCTGCTAATTTCATCAACACACATTCTGCAAGAGTTATAGTGGTAATAAAAGAGTGCAGATACCAGACTGGCCTGCCTAAACGGTTACAAAATTGAGCATCTTTCAGCATCTTTTTCTGCTTGTTTTTGGAGCCGCCAGCTTAATTGCAGGTCTGAATGTTATCTGGCAGGACGTTCTACTGAGTCACACCTTTCATTGAAAGAGCTGACTGCCCAAAGCAGTGTGGCAGGAGAGTGCAACACAAATCTTGTCTGAGATATTCTTCTGGTTTTCAAAAACATAATGCCCAAGGCCCTAACCACTGCTGGCACAGAGGCACAAAAACATTGAGATGACACTCAGTTCTCCTGTCCTTGGTTTAAAATGCTTAAGATCAATGTGAATGGAAGATGAAAGTGAGAAAGCTTGGAGAAAGTCCTCTAAAAGTTCTTTTAGTTTGTGAATAATTAGCGAGCCCTCTGGGTTGAAGTCGGCCCCACAGGACGACTCCCTTCTCCACAGAGAGCCAGTCTGCTTCTTTTGATCAGCTGCTTCTGCCCTGGAGAAAATTCTTCTCTCTGGACTTTTTATCTCTCTGCCCTCTCTCCTCTCCAGATGGTCTGTGAGCTGCCCCTGCGCTAATCTCTTTGTTTTGTCATTAACAACATTTATTGTTCCAAAAGCTCATGGCAACTAACAGCACCCGAAAGAGCCACTGCGCTATAAAAGATGGCGACTGCTGCTGCCATCACTTTGGAGAGGAAGGGCAGGGGGGCTCTGTGACGACGCAAACCTCTTCTGAGTGAAAATTGGAAAAGTCAGAACATCAGAGAGTGATATCACCGAGTCAAGAGGAAATCCAATAATGTTTTCTCCCTGAGCATGAGGGGAGAGGAGGAAATGAGACATGCCTCTCACTCTCATTTTAACATGCATCATGCCTCAGCAGCACTGATAGAAATCACAGACAGAAATCAGAGAAAAGGAAAAATGTTGTCATTCTGTCTGCCAAGCCTTTTTATGTCCTGCCACAGCGAGCACCCACGGGTCCATAAAAGGTAAACAATAAATGAGTCTGGCCCAGTGCTTGGCGAACTTGAACAGCTATTAATAGCCTGTCCTCTAATTTAATTACACCTCATGTCATCGCACAGTAAAAATCAATCTCTACAGTCACACAGAAGATCGATTTCTCCTCAAAACTGTAGAATCAGTCGCACGGTCCCCATGCAGATGCTGTGGTCCTGCCTGCTGGTTATCTTCACTGTAGCTCTGCACATCAGTGGCCGCTCACATCGACTCTTAATGGACTGCAAGGCTACGACTGGGCGCTAATCCTCATTATTACAGGCCTGCTGCCTCTGCCCGTCTGTCCATGCAACAGTGAGCACATGTAGCACAGTGTGTCCAGCCTGAGGGGGGGAAGTCACATTATTAAGACGTGGCTGTGAGGGTCATTAATTGGATATGTACTGGGTGAGAAGACATCAAGGAGAACTTTCCCTATTGGATCAGACTGCAGCCAAAGTGTAAATTTTGTCACTCAATCCACGTGAGTGAAAGTAAACCCCAATTCCAGTGAAGTTGGGGTGCTGTGCAAAATGTAAATAAAAACAGAATACAATGACTTGCAAATCATTTTCCACCCAAGTTCAATTGAATACACAACAAAGACAAGATATTTAATGTCCAAACTGATAAACTTCATTTTTTTTTTTAGCAAATATTCGCTCATTTTCAATTTGATGCCTGCAACACATCCAAAAAAGCTGAGACAGGGGTAACATGTCCATAATAAAGTTCTGTCTAATCTAATCTAATTTAATCTAACAAAAGACTGGAAAAGTTAAGGTATGCTCAAAAAACACCTGTTTGGAACACCCTATAAACAGGTGAGTGTCATGATTGGGTATGAAAGGAGTATTTACGAAAGGATCAGTCATTCACAAGCAAGGATGGGGCGAGGTTCACCACTTCAAACAACTGTTTAAGAACATTTCTCAATGGACAATTACTTGAATTTGGGGGTTTTATCATCTGCAGTCCATAATATCATCAAAAGACTCAGAGAATCCAAAGAAATCTCTGCAAGTAAGCTGCAAGGCTGCACTGAATGCCCATGACCTTCGATCCCTCAGGCAGCACTGCATTAAAAACCCATCATTCTGTAAAGGATATTACCAAATGGACTCCACATTTCAAATTGTTTGTGGAAATCATGGACGTCGTTTTTTTCTGGCTAAAGAGGAAAAGGATTGTCCTCAACAGCAATATGTTGGTTTGTCAGAGGGAAAAAGATTACCTACAGGAAACCCACGCATGTACGGGGAAAACATGCAAACCCCAAATAGAAAGGCACTGACCAACTCTAGAAGTTGAACTAACACTGCTATGTGAGGCAAGAGCGCTAAACTACTGTACCACCATGCAATCCAGTTTGCAAAATTATGTTAATTTAAACAGATAAAATGTTTTGACAAAAAATACCTGGCTTGAAATAAACTTAGAATCTATCAAAATTAACGCTGTTGCAAAGTCTGTTCAAAGCATTGCATTACCAAAAAAAAAAAAAAAACATTTTAGGACACCCATTTATAGACTCACTTGGAAGCACTTTGGCCTCCACACCACCAACGGCAACATAGAAAACAAAGATTGAGCTGTATAAATTATGTGCAAAGCAGCTGGCCCACTCCTCCATGGCACATCTGCCGGACAATTTGTTGGTCATTTACCCCAGTGTGGTGACGGAGGAGTGCTTCAAATATCTTTGAATATTAGTGGGAATGCTAGTAAAGCAATCTTATTTTATTTTATGTGAAAGGGGACAGCCTATTATCAGCCAGGGAAAGCCTTATTTGGGCATCCCTAATGTCACTAGTTTTATTTCACTGCTTTTAACTTTTATGTAAGATCTACAGCTGGTTCTGATAACTCTTAAATGTGTTTCTTCTAATGTTTCTCTTTACCCTTCAGTCATTATGCTTTGATGTCTTTTATAAAACACTTTGTATTGACTTGTATCTGCTGAAATTGCAAAGCAAAAAAAGCTGTCATGGTTTGTCTAGTATCATATCAATTTTAACATCTTTAGCCTCACAACAATCCAAGAATTAACCCGTAAACTGATTAATCCATCAACCACACTTCACAGAGTAATATGCATTATCTTGTTGGTTAAAAGCATTCAAACACAAACAGAAATCAAAATGGCTCCAACCATTTACAAAACACTTTGCTAAATTAACTACAGCAAGCCACAGATTTTTAAAGCTCACTTACAGAGTAAGAGATTGAGTGCCTCCAAAAGCCACTGAAACCTCTCTGTTGCTATAAATCTAAAAAAAAAAAGGGTAAAAAAATAACCATTTCTGCCTGACACCAGTGTGACGTCAAGACATTTGGCCGTGACAAACAACAAGTGGACTGGTGCCGGCTCCAGGTGAGCCTCAAATAGCAGCGGGCCAGCTGCTGTGTGCTTTGTGTCGAGCTGCTCCCGGCGACACGGGCCCTGTGTGCTTCCACATGACAAACAGCGATTAAATTCAAATTAACATTGTTTAGTATGATCAAATAGAATAACAGAGGTCATAGGCTGAATGCATTAGCACGCGTCTCTGTAGAATTCAGACAACACTGTGGAGCTGCTTGCCGAGCCTGGTACAAAGACACGAGCAGCAGCCGCACAGTGAAATGTTACATAAAGTATTTCTCCTGTCTTTGGCTGAGGGATAATAGCTGGCTTTGGGAAATCAGGGACAGCATCAAAACACATCCTGAAAATGAAAAATACCATGTTTTTCTCACATTATTCATATTTTTCAGACAGGCAAAAAATAAAACAGAGAGAAGCCAGGAGAGACTGTTAATCAGCATCCTTCGGGTTTATTTTTAGCCCGACGCTGAATCGCAGCAAAACAGCAGGTAGGCCACTTATTGGACAGCAAATGAAAAAAACATTTCAGATTGATGCATTTTCATCATATATGATGAATATAAAACGCTCAGGTTTGTCACACCTCATGCTAAGCTGCAGTCTGACTTTATGCAGTCAAACAGTGGAGGCCAATAAGACTCCGGGAGGGGGGGATGTTTTAAGGTGACTGAGGATTAATCGAGCAAAAGATGAGGTTTGGCAGATCAGTGCCAGTCAGGATTTGAAACACAGCTGGTTGCCTGCTAGTTAGATGTCTGCCTATCGATACAGTCAGATTCTATGGGCTTGCCCACAAAACGTTGCATCCAGTCAGCACCAAGAACAATCTGCTAAAAACAAGGCTGACAGGTGCCCAGTTTACTGTACAAATAACAGCATTTATTTGATCAAAGCCCAGATATGAGTAGACGCCTTCAAGCAATCTACAAGAGAACGCGTTTGGTCGACTATCAGATCTAAACCCAAAATATGTGGTTGTCTGAACTCATGAATTGGACGATGGTATTTGATTTTTAATGCTGCTATTTCATGGTTTATGTAATTTTGCCGCACCTTAATGTTCTTTCTGCCCATAATGCTACATCAATTTTGTTTTAAACTCTGTAAAAACAATTTTAACTGGTTAAAAATAGGTCTATGCAACAACTTGACTTGTATATAAGCTATTATCCAAAAGTTAAAATGGGTTGGAGTGCTCTACAAAGTTAAAAAGTAAACATTTTAGCTTTAAACATAGTAAAAAAAAAAACATTAAATACAGAATACACAGATTAAAAATCAAATATTACTATATATTTGGGTCATATGATGCAACACTCATCGATCTAAACACTGTTAAATGGCTTTAAGGCCTCTTTTACCATAGAACTTATTGTGAAATAATGTTTAATTCATCATATCTTTGTCAATATGAGGGCTAATAAGGTTGTCACCTTATGGACATTCAGATATCCAATGGAGCATGGAGGTTAAAATTTGTACTCAAACAGTAAATATACAATTGAATAGAGAATATACAGTTCTGCAGCACATTAGAGCTCCTGGATTTGTGAACCACCCAATCCAAGTAAGGATGTTCTGAGCGTAACCCAACCGTCGTCCGTTCTCTTGACTAAAACAACAGAAGTACACCTAAAGAAAAAGGCAAAGCCACTACAAGTGGAAAATATAAACATAGAAATCTCTGAGGAGTGCTGTGTGGAGGCACTTAGGGCTCCACTGTGTGTTGATTATGTGCAAAGCAGCTGGCCCACTCCTCATCCACAACAGATCCATGGGCCTATCTGTCGGCCTTCTACCCATCGCTGTCCAGCAGGTACTCAAGCGTTCAGCCCCGAGCGACCACTTCCTCCCTGCCCAAGGCACGGAAAAAGGCCATGGTGGACAATATTCAAGAATCATATGCAAGGACATGTGGCCCACCAATTTGGCAGAGATAAATAGAAAAAAGGTCCTTTATCATGTTACACAACCCTATTGTTTTTTGTCTATTAATATATATTTATTCAACTGACTAAATGACCTGAAATCTAATTCTGTATCAGTGCTATGTGATGTTTGTGCTGAACATGACAGCTTGCTAACATGAGCATCAGGGTTTAAAAATCTGCACTTCAGCATTGCAGGCTGAAGGAGAGGACCATTTTCCCACACACTGATGCCGTCCCATCTATCATGAGCAACTCGGGGCTTGTTTTCTGTAAGGTTGCCAGTAAATACTGTTAGTCATGTGGTTGCTTTTGTTGAGGCTTGCTTCTTAAACTGGTTATACACTTGATTTTTATCTTTTTGCCATAAATTTTCTCTAGCCAGAACCCAAAACAGGTTAGTAGAGAATTCATTTTACAGAGTACACCAGAGAGCTCAGATTGTACAGCCATTTTATGGACCTACATCGCTGTGATGTCATATTAGCTGAAGGTAAAAACAACAAAACTAAAACTGAAAGGCAAACATTTTGATGAATGGATGCAGGAGACGTGGGAGTTATCAAGCCTCCAGTTTAGGTCTGCATTGTTCTGGGATTTTTCATTTTTGACACGTTAAAACAGTCGCAAAGTGGCAAAATCTGGTGGTTTTACAAAATATTTACAATAATGTTGGCAAGTGCTAAAGCAATGCTAGAATAAACTTATATGTATACTGTGATCAAGTGGTCTCTATCTTACAAACCACAGTTTGGGTCCATGTTATTTTGGTGCTTGTTTCTCTCCTTAGATCTGGCAACACTGATTTAGACAAGAGTTAATGAAGAAGATGCTGATATGCTTAAGGATGGACCGGTTTTCACTTCACTCAACGTTTTATAGTTTGAATTCCATCATGTGTGGGTCAGCAGAGACCCCCTCTGTGTCATAAAGCTCCTCGGTGGCTGTAAAAAGACTGAAATGTGAGCAGGTGTGAATATTCTTGAGTGAGAATCAGGACACAGCTGGGAGTGCATCTGTTTCTCTGCATAGAAAGTCAAATTGAATCAAAACACATTCTGGTATTGGCGGATATCCAAGTGGCCTCATTGAATGTGTATTCAGTGAGAGATTTGACAGCTACTCAAGCGGCTCTATGAGGTGAGGGCAGGCTCAGTTTGGCTTTAGGGAGACACTGGTGCTCATATCAATATTGGCAAAAGAGGTTAGACGGACATCCACCATACCTATGTGCATATATGTATATGTATTTGTGGGCATATACATACTGCATACCATACAGTGTCTTATTGCTATCAACACTACTTTATCTTTTATTTCTTACTTTACTTTTTTTTTTTTCATCTTACTTTTATTTATTCAACACTTTTTCTTATACTTATTTGGTGAGGGGAAGATGAGATGGGAGGGAGAAGAGGGAAGAAAAGTTTGCTTTGTTGGATGTAATGGCATCTTATTGTTTGATGTGCTGTAATTTGCAAACAAAAACTAATAAACACATGTATACATATATATATATATATATATATATATATATATATATATATATATATATATATATATATATATATATATACATATATATATATGTTAAAAAATTACCAACCAAACATGGCCTGATCTTAAAGTGAAAAAGTGGTTTACTGAGGCTCCTGTGCTTGTCCTGCAGCCAACTCTGCTGCCTCCTCTTACTGTTTAGCATCTCCAAGCCTGTGAGATTCTCATTGACCTTTTACCTTTACACAAGACTCCCCATTAGCGGTGGGATGCTCACAAGTTGCCAGGTGGCAAGCAGTGTGCTCAAATAACTTTTTAGTGCATCACAGGAAGTCCTTTTTAGCATTTTTCTCTCCCAGAGCTTTTCCACAACACAAAATCACTGGTTTTCAGTTTAGTACACAGACCTCATTGAGTGCAGTATTTATTAAACGGTAAACAGAGAAGGTGGGTGGGGTTGACTGGGTCACTACGTCTTGACTCATCATTGGTTATTTTGTGTACTTAAAAGCCCCTTGGCCTACAAATTCTACGTGCTGTGCCTTTAATAGGTCACCAAACATAAGCAATATGATGAAGAAAAGTCCCTCTTACTTTTGTTTTTGTACCTCCGCCACAGAGCTTATGTTTTTGCTGGTGTTTGTATGTTTGTCAGATTGTGAACAGGATAACTCAAAGACTAATGAGTGGATTTTGACTTTCAGGGACACAAGGAAGGAGTAGGGATGCAGGATCTGGATTATTGCTGGTTTTCAATATGCCAGTATATCCAAACTCTTTTTCGCCAATACCAATATTGATGCAAATATCTACCCTTCCTCTTAACTAAACCTGACCCATTCTATTCATGTTTACAGTCCCTCTGTGTTATTAACAGATGTGAACCAAGAGAAACATTTTTTCATTTTTAAAACAAAATTTTGATTTATAAAAGTGGACATTCAGAGGTAAAACATTTGTGCATTCTGCCAATATCAGTATATAAATTTGTACTATAGCACTTTGTGTCTGTCCATATGTATGCGTTAATATCCATAAATATTTTCATATCTGCTAAAATATGTAATACACTTTTTCGGCAATAATATCATACATTCCTGGGAATAAGAGACAACATTTTGGTGGTGATCTGAATCTGGATCCAGAAATCTTTTAAGGATTTGTTGACATTACAAGATAGGGCAGTTATCCACATTTTTGCTAATTACTCATAAGTTCTTGACTGATTTTCTTGATATTTTTAAGGATGCACAATATTATCAGTATAATATCTGTATAAGCAGATCGTCGCCAAAAAGTTAAACATTGGTACCAGTCTGTATTGAAAGTTTTCTGATATTAATATCCGGCACATCAGCAGCAATATTGGCCAAATACACAAATGTATCATAATGGACATTTGGCAATGTGTCCTTGGGCAAGACTCTTAACCTCAGGTTGCTCCCACTGATGCGTCAGTGGGGTGTAAATGGGAATGAAAGCGAATTGATACCAATGGATAACTAACACAGACACTCTGAACCATTAGTGAGTGAATGTGAGAGCGAATGGGTGTGAATGGGTAGATGTGGCCTGCGGTGTAAAGCTGCTTTGAGTAGTCAAAAGACTAGAAAAGCCCTAACAGCTCAAGTCCATTTACCAATTACTAGGGCTGAACGATTTTAGGAAAAGATCTGATTGAAATTTTTCTGACGGATATTGTGATTTCAATTCGATTCACAATTTTCTTCAAATCAAGCTTCAGTGCAATATTCACTATGTGTACAGTATAGACAACAGTAAGGAAATCAATGATCAAAAGCACATAACACATTATTCATCATCTAATATTGATAAATAATCTGCTTTCATTATTTCAGGGATACTCCAACTTCTACTCCCGAACAGAGGCTTTGTGTTGTTGACCTGCTTACCAGCACTTCTGTAAATGCAAATTGTCTGCACATTTGTAAAATAGTATGTGTAAAATAGACACAACAGAGGTCAGCCCTGGGTCAGTCAGGAGCGCAGCAAAAAACTGCAGCTTTGGTGATCACATAATTGCGTTGTCTGAAATTGCGATTTCAATTCAAAAACGATAAATCTTTCAGCCCTACCATATACCATATACCATATACACCATACATTTAAATATCAAGTTCCTTTTTTTCCTCAACTTAAATGTTGTTTTTCCTGTTTTACTCTTCCTCACACAAACAGACTGTAAAACTGAAAGCAACAAGTCAATTTTCAAAGGTGATGACTTAATGCTCTAGTTGAAAAATATCAGTATTTGAGATAATGAGCAAACTAACACCGGCAAAAATCCAATATCATGCACCCTTACATATTGTCAGGGAATGTTTGGCATAGAACAAGAGAGAAGTGATTGGATTTTGGTGGTGATCCAACTGTGGATCGGGGAGTTTTGTTAAGGATTTCTTGACATTGTGAGATTGGGCTGTTCTCCACATTTTTGACAAGCACTGGCAGAGGTTTGTGCTCTAAGATCAGTTCTAGTTTTAAAATAGCACTAATTAAGAATAAGACGTGGTCGATCCAGCATCCATTCAACCTGTAACTGTGGATTCTGTTTGAAGCAAAGCGGCATCCTCATTGCTCTCTGGATCGTCATTTCCACACCTACAGTGATAACACTTGCATGATTATGGCTTGCAAATCATTCAAAACGGCTGCTGTAGAGTCATATAACTTTTTATTTAAGTCACACCTGTTTTCACTCAGAGCTGGAGCTTCACTCAGCACAGCCCTTGTAACACCTAAATCCTTATTACCCTGCTCAAATTATCTTTCAATATTGAGATGATTAAAACTGCGGCTCCTTTCTGGTTTAATTGACAGTTTGTGAATCTGGGCACACGTCCAGACCTGCAGGAGCTGCAAAAATGTACTGAAAACAATAAAGCTTACATATCCCATAAATACTGATTATGATACTTCGGCAATCAAAAACACTGCATGCCTACAGTATTCCGGCTTTTTATTTTAAAGTTACAAGCTGGGGTAATAATTCCGATTTTACTTTAAACTGACACAAGAGAGACTTTTAATTAGAAAGGAGAAGTATAGAAGCCCCTGCAGCATTCTTATAATTGAAAACGACAGAGATAAAATCTGCATACATTAATGAAAGTCATGAAATCAAAAAGTTGATCTTGGCAATATTGGCCTGACTTTGATGAACAATGTTTCACTGAGGACAACTCTTGCCTCGCGAGTTATCCTGCACTGAGGTCAAGCAATATTTAACAAAAATGCTCACTTGAGGGATGCTTCTGTTAAACTCACATGTACTGTACAGCAATGCAGCTGCCGTCACTGTGCAGCGGTGTGCTGGAGCAGCGCGGGGTTAACGTGGTTTTATGGAGCTGAGCTGAAATAATGCTCAGCTGCACAGTGGAGCTCCTCAGTGAGTGGATGTTACAGCAAGGCTCAACACACTATAATTAAGATTAAATGGAGGAAGCTTCGGATAGCAGCTGTTGGAATAAAATATTAGTTTTCCCAACATTCAGAGAATATGATTTATCTCCTGAGATATATTGCTGAAAAAATAGCTGTTTGCTTGATTTCCAGCTCTTGGTTTCTTTCTTGAAGGCTGCACCGGAGTAAGTTAGATGTTATCTCCAGCTGTACGAGCCCATCGTTGTGCCTTGCACAGGACATATTTTAACCTTGTCTTTGTTCTCCTTTTCTCAAGAGCCGAGCATCCTGCAAAATATTTGATTTGTTGTGTAATTTCTCTTATAAAAATTATTTACCTGGCAGCTAGACACGGGGTACAGTGGCCTCCTCATCTGATCTGATATTACTACGATGAGAATTCTGTTATATTTTCATTAACTGTCATACAATATATTATTAAAGGAAGACTTGACCCATTTCAATGTGAACTCGTCCTTCTGTGATGGGCTATGATCCAGGAGCCAACTGCAGCCTGTGGTCTACCTCTTTCCAGATGGATCGTTAAATATTTTTTAACTAGTCCATCTGGGAAAGAGCCAAAAGAAAGTGTTTGGGGAGGTCAGAACCTTTTGATAAAGCAAATCTAGTAGGTGATTGGACGATTGTTCCGTCAATCACATTTGTTACAGGTCAATCAGCTTTAGTAGTAGGCCGGCACTACTGTCCAGGCATAACAAAACATACACAAAGGGCTCTTTCACACAGGAACCATTTTACTTGCATGGCAATGAAAGCACATTTTGGTTTGCATGGTATCAAGTCAGAGCCTCCGTGGACACCCCTGAGCTGCACATCTCTGGCGTATCTCCCATGCCAGCAATCTTGAGAATAGAAGGCTTGTCTATTCTTTCCACAAGCCCTGCATGTTTTCCAAAACAGACAGAAAATGGTAAATAGAGAGCCACATTAACCTCAATCCAGCTGGTATGTATGTCCACACAGGTAGAATATGTCCCAGAAAAGACAGAAACCACCCAGTTCCTCCTCCTGTCAGCCTCTCTGAGAAACTCCCCTCTTCCACCAGAATGCGTTCACTCTGCATGTTTCCTATGTCTGACATGCCATGGATCAGGTTCCTCATGGGAGGATTTACTGTGGTTCTTCCTAAACATTTTACAGAAACTCATTCTTGGGTGACATATATGGAGAGCCAGAGCTGTGAGAGCAGGGAGACGCGCAGGGGCTGCAGGACATTCATGCACCTTAGCCAACGTGCCTGGAAAAGGCATGCAAAGAAAATGCTTCGTGTGAAATGGACGTAAGCAACTTCGTAGAATAAACTCTCACCAAAACATGGTGGAAGTGAAGTGAAATGAAAATATCTTTTCGATAGAGAAATGCTTCTGTTGGTGTTTGTTTGTTTTTAATAAAGAAATGTGAACCAGATCTAAAAAAAAAAAAAAAAAAAAAAAGCTGCGACTGGGTAGTGCATTTTTGGGCCAATCACAATCACTGTAGATCAGGGCTTGACAAGATAAATCTGCCTGATCACAGACAGGTAGATCCAGCTGCACTGCAAGGTTAGCAACTTCCAAAAGTTAATAATAACTGTCAATAATTTGGCCCTCTCTAGAATGTTAAGCATGTGCTTATCTGACGAATACGTTTTTCCCATCAATCTATTAATTCTAATTAATATTAACTCTATCTATAATTAAGTTACTTTTCCACAATCTGTTTATTAATACTTTCAGATATTACAGAAACAAGATAAAGAGAATACAAGACCAAACAAAAAGAGAAAGGACAGGACAAATGTTACAATCCAAGGAACCAAATACAAGACAGACACAAAAAATAAATATAATAATAGAGAACAAATTACTGCTGGTCAGTCCAGGATCCATCATGCCAGAATAGGTATCACTGAGATACCTGGTGGGTCAAGGACGTATGCCAAAAAAGGGATCCCACCTCTTATAAAATTTCCTAAGGGAACCCCTCCAGACACACCAAATCTCTTCTAGTTTAACAAAATTAAGAACTTCTTTAATCCATAATGTGTGTGAAGGAGGAATTGGTGACTTCCATTTGAACAAAATCATGCGTCTCGCTAATAAGGTAAAAAAAAATACAAGAGACTCAGGTTTTTAAAAGATCAAGAGCCCAAGTGGACACAATAAGAAGCCTGGCTCTGAAAAGTAAAAATCAGCTGATTTTCAGATTGGAAATATTTTATTCACCTTGATTTGAAAGGTCTCATGTCCTGGTGTGTTGGACATCATGTCTTTGGTGTCTATTAAGCAAGGATTTGATTTAAGTGGAATAAAAACATAGAAATGTAGTCTCTGTAGAGAATCAGATGCAGCCCTTTTTCCCTCTTCTTTGGAAACGCTCAGATCAGTCGAGGGTACAAGAGCAATTCTGATGGGACGGGGAGGAAGGGATACAGGTAGAGGAGTTGACTGTCAAAACAGTCAAGGCGTCTTCCTGTGGCGAGCAGAAAACACATGTGGGCAGAGGCTGTTTAGTTTAGTAAAAGGTGTCATGTTCTCCTGCTCCCAAAGCCCGTTCTAAAAACATTAAAAGCATGGGACCTTTAACACTTTTCACTTTACACCTCCAGTAAGAACATCCCTTGACATCCAAAGCAGTAATATTTTAAAGCTGAAAAAATGACATAGACTAAAATCTCCTCCCTATTCTGACACTTGTCGCTGAGAGGGTAGCTTAATATCAATCTGATATTTTATTGATCATGCAGGAATAAATTCCTCCTCTGCTTCTGCCTCCTGGAAAAGGTCAGGGAACAAAAGAAACATACAGATCAGAAGAGAGACTGGAAGAGACTTCATAGTCATTTGCTCAAAGCATCTTTGGCATAGCAGATGCATAACAACGAGGAGAAATTAAGCCCATGACCCTGGGCCCTAGAAGGGTCTTAGCAGCAGGGACAACACCACACAATTATAGAGGTTTTACAGCCACCACCGTGGAACAGCATACTCTGGAAATCAGTACAACTCATGAGGAATGGGGATTTCAGTGGTACTGCACAAGGACGGACGACGGTGTATACTGTTCATCTTATTTATCTAACCTTTTACCAGGAATGTTCCCGCTGAGATACAAAGATCTCTTTTGCAAGAAAGCCAGCAGCAGAACCAAAATTTCACACAATAAAATATAGATTAAAGCACACAAAGATGTCACCAAATATCAAACCAGAAAGCATTCAGAGAGAGCAGACCTCCGCCAAGCAGCTCAGTTGGCTTTTTCACAACCTTGTAAAAGATACAATTCTGGATCACCAGATCCAGAATTGTGTTGAGATCCAGACCAAACTCATCACAGGTTGTTATCCTGTATGAACCCAACATGTTTTGGGAACATCACTTAATATTTTGATTTCAAATGAAGTATTGAATATTGTCACTGGGATTTCCCATTATAAAGTTCAATGTTGGATCTATCAATCTGGATCGGATCCAGCTTAAATTTACCTTGATGATAGAGACATGGACCCCATATTATCCTGTAAAATTGGAAGCGAATCCAGTAAAAAATGGCAGTGATACGATTTCTTAAAATTCCATCTAACGTTAACTTATGGGATTACTGGAAATTTCTGGATTTGTTTGCATCCAGACAACTATATGTATCTCCACCAAAATCTAATAATTTCTAAATTGGGATATTACCAACACCTCCTGAAGATTTCAGCAAAATCGGTTCTGTGGTTTTTGCGTAATATTGCAAACAAACAAACAAACATACCCCTTACAAAACCTTAACCTACTTGGCGGAGATAACAATAGTTGAAAGCACACAAAGCTTTCAACTATACCGAATATCAAAACAGCATCCAGGCTTTGAACAAGTGCATATACTGGTCAGATGATCCTTAAATCAGTTTTTAAAGTCTTCTAAACCAATCCAACACTCCAGTTAAGTTGATTCTGCAAGTCAGGTCAGGATGATGGAGCAAAAGCACAAAAGCTCTTTCACCAAAGACAAAGCAAGTTTAAAGAACATCATAAATGGTGAATCCATGGCCCTTTTCACACATGCAATCCTGATATTACCAGGATTATACGTGGGCAGTCACGGGTAATTCCCTGACATGGTTGTTCATGGTTCTTCCTCTCAGCAGGGAGTATGCCTCGCTGCATCGGGGAGAAGTAAGGAGCACGCAATGTCAAACATAAGTGGCTGAAGAGAGTGTGAAAGAACACTTCATGGTTACATGTTAAAATGCGTATCAATCATAGCACCTTCAGCCCCTGCAACCCCGAAAGAGATAAGTGGTATTGCTGATGAATGGATGGATTGATAAATAAAACAGGACCCAGAATGGATCCCTGTGGGACACCATTTCAAATTTAAAAGCATTGCTTACTACTAAAGATCGAAGTTCTTGTATTTTTGCCGATATCTGATATGCCGATATTTCTGAACACATTATGGTAGATACCAATTTCAGTACCAACATCTTTTGTCAAGAGCACAAAGTCCATTTTTACTTAAACGTGTTTCTTTCAAACTGATGGTCCATTTGCATTACAAACAGATGTAAAGCCATAAACACTTTATTCTTTAATAAATTAAACTCTTAAAGTAGTAAAAGTGGATATTCAGTGATGATGAGTGAAGCCATTATGGTACATTTGTACATTCTGCCAATATTACAGCCAGTATATGGAGCGTATAGGGACAATTTGATTGGCCAAAACACGTGCAATAAATGCACAGGTCAAAAATGTAATATCTGACACCAACATTGTTCCGAAAACATTGTGCAACCCTACTTACGACCGACCAAAAGTCACGCTCCTTTAATAGATCAGCCAGCATGCAAACAGGTGGCATATTTGAGCAGCAAGCTTTGAATGAAGAACAATTATCTCTGAAGGCAACTGAAAATCCGTCTTTAGTCACCATTCTTCATACAGAACATATCTAATCCAACAATCAAGCCAGCTGCATCAACAAAAACTCAGTAGCTATAAATAGCACAGCACTGAAATCTCCTTTATTGTTCCTTTTCACCTCTCACACATCAGCCTTGCACTCGCTTTTGTCGTCTGATGTTATAAAACACTAACCAGTGTGCTGCATTTAGGCTCTGTAGGTAATTTCAGCCCGAAAGCAAAAGTTTTCTTCCCCGTGGACCAGAATTTTAATAACTGTTGCCAAAAATAGAGTCACCCTGATGTGGGACTGGTTCAGCAGATAGCTGTGACAACAGAAAATGAGTGCGGGGTCTGCAGGTGTGTCTTCAGGTCACCATCAGCTCAGTATCTGCTCATGCACAGGTCATGTATTCCATCTTTGACCTGCGGCGTCACACAATTCACCGCTACACCTGCAGCGGACTGACTGACCGACACAGATTTACGCATAGACAGAACCGGACAGGGGTCAGTTTTGTCCACTTCACATTCCTACAGATTGTCTCATGCAACGCGGGATTGTGCGCGCGCCAGTCCCCAGCAGCACGAGACGCAGCTTTCTTTCTACCTGTTAGCACGAGACTTACCTTTGCCTCTCGCCTCTTTTGACATGGTGTCCCCTTCTCCCGCGTGTCCCCTCTTTTCAGCGAAACGGTGGCGTTTTTCTGCGCAGACACGTTTTGGTCCAGTTGTTCACGACGAGGCAGCGCGGCTCTCCCTCCTGCGGCACCTTGACGCCTGCCACGCCGAGGCAGGGTGAGGGAGGCGCGGGGAAGCTCCAGCCGCTCGTGTCGGTCTCTCCTCTCAGCGAGAAGAAGGAAGAAAGAAGGACCAAAGCAGGAGAAAACGCGGCTTCGCTCTCATTCACCTGAGTCAGGTCCCTCACCGCGTCGACCCGCCCCTGCCGCAGACATACTTTGGTTATTTGTTGTATCTGTGCAGACTTGGCTCACATGTCATGCCCACCCAGCTCCACTCTCCTCTGCTCTGCTCTCCACCGCTAACATCAGCCAGAGTTCCTCCAAACCAGCCCCGATCTGCAGCTCGACTGCCTCCAGCGGTGCGCGCACGTCCGCTGCTGCTGAAGGGCGTCCGTGCTCCCTGATACCAACCTGTGTCTGACTTTGCCAACAGCTAAAGACTCCTCCATTGGATCTGTCCATCCAAGAAGAGTCTTTAATAGACATATATTGTAACTATGCTCTGCGTTGAAGCTCACAAGTTTAATTCCAGTCGTTTCTCCATGGCGAAATTTGCCCAAAAATGTCAAGAATTATACCAGTGATCTGCATTACGCACAAAGGCGGTCCGAGTAATTTGGTGGCCCTTGGAGAATATTACCGTGCAGCCCCCCTCCATGTCAACAGGGCTGTATAATTTGCAAGACGTGACAGCATTATGAGGCTTTTTTAAGGCTTTTCCCCAGAGGAAAACTAGACAGTAACTAATAAAAACAAGTGCACATGGACAAGAACTAAAACTAAATTAACTGACATTTTCATCAACAAATAAAAACTAGACGAAAATGTTTGACTTAATCCAATCATCCTACTTTGGTTGTGTGAAAAAGGTTGGATGAGTTAAGAGGAACATCCAATCACGACTGCCTTAGCTTGGTGGTGGTGGGATAGGTTGTGGAGCGATCCAATCAGAGCTCCTCTCTTTATGAATTGATATATTTATGTAGAGCAGGTTCACTGTTTGTTGTCAGTTCTGGTGTTGTAACTGAGATGCTCTGCCAGGGAGCACAAATGAAGGCGATTGCATTTCACACAAAAGTTAAATTTGTTTCTGTTCAAACTTTAGTAGCATTCAGTAAAGGGCTATTAGATGTTTCATTTACCCAAGTGTTAAACATGACTTCAGAAATTCAAGGAAACATAAAAAAAATGCCTTACACTTCATATTTTAGTCGACTAAATTTACAGTAGATTTCAAAAAATGTGAAATTTCATCAACTAAAACTAGACTAAAATTAAAACTATTTAGACTAAATTATGACTAAAACTAAAAGATATTTCAGGCAAAAGACTATCACTGAAACAAAATGAAAAAGTGCTGTCAAAATTAACACTGCAGTTTCTCTGTAGCGTCTTTTACAGGTGTTTTGTTGCAATAAGTTACCATGCTATCTGGTAACCTCTTTGTTCTGCTGAATATCATAAGGCGCAGCACACAATGATAAATATGCTGTATAATCTTACATAGGACATTTAATCTCCACTATCAATCAGTAAGTCATTTTGTGGGTAGTTTAGCCTTCAAGCTTTCTTCCCTTAATGCAGAACATGACTCACAGTCAAAGCGTCGCTGGTTGTGACGTAATGATGCAAGGGTTGCTTAGGCCTTTTTTGTGACTCGACCCTTTTCAAAATACTTCAGTGTGAACATGAAAGAATCCAAGGAAAATATGCAAATTTGTTGCGTCTTTTCAGCTGAAGAGACCTGAGCTGTAGGTGTGAAAACCGCCTCATACTGAGATTTAAAGGAAACACAAGGTACTTCCGCCATAATGAAAGGATAAGCACTCAGTGAACAGACCTCTAACCCCACCCCATCTACATACGTTTCTGAGGAGTTAGCAAATTTACTGCATGGCTATTTGTTGCTACAGCACTACCTCCTTCGACTGACCCAGGCTCTGTACAAGCAAGCTCTAGGTAAAAACAACGCCGATGCTGTCTACTGTATCACACAGCCTCACTAAGTAGAATGATGAGCAGCAATAGCCAGAACATCACTGGGTTTATAAGGTAGGGACCCCGAGGACAACCATTCACACTATCATTCATGCTTAAGGGCAATATGGAGTCTCCAGTCAAATTATTTAGCATGTTTTATGCCTGTGGGACATGCAAATTCCACACAGAAAGGTCCTGACTGACACAGGGTTTGAACCAATGACCTTCATGCTGTGAGGCAAGTTCTGGACCTTAAAATTTGACCTCTATCAAATCTGAAAAGCTGCAACATGTGTCACTTTGGTGAGTGATCAAGGCTGTAACATATAATTGAAGATTAGATGGAAGAGTGACTCTGTGCACGACAAAAAAAAAAGAAGCTACAATACAAATCTCCTTGGGCTAATTCATTCATCTGCTCAGTAGTTCAATTCTATAAGATTTATTATATCGGTTTAGTAAGTCTGCACACAAATATTTATACAAATATTAAGTACAGAGAGAGTGAATATTTGGCATATTATCCCGCTGCAGTGTGTGGCCATAAGATAAAGTGCTGATGTTACAGAAGATGAATAAACCAGGGCTGACTCATAAGACTGAACACAAATATAACAAGAAATACATTCAATATTTTTGATGAAATAGCCTCAAGTAAATGCAAAATATCTGTCATTTTCAAAAATAAGGATGGAAGCTACAAAAAATCACCATCTATCAGAAGAATAATACATAAATTAGCATATTATTGTGTTAAAAGTTTATAGAAAATTCACTGCAGTGTCCAGTGTTTTAACGCAAGAGTCCCTTCTGCCTGAATACAGTTTGAAGACAAAATCAGGATGATAAGGTTAAAGGATTGGAGAGTTGAATGATGGTAAATCACTGAGGTGAAAGCTGCCCGGCCTGTCAACCATCCATCACTGCCGCAGCAGCAGGTGCCACCACAAACACACAGGGGCAGCCAACGGAGCAGAACGGAAAATCTCCAGGTCCTGGAAAACAAAATAAATTGTCTAAAAATAAAACTCTCTGACTAAGACGAGACCTTTTGCTCTCAAGGAATAGCAGACCAAAATTAAGCATGTGTGTCACTTTATTTTGGCTCTAAATCCTCTGAATTCAGTGTTTGATCGGGTCTAACCTGACACGTTTCACCTAATGTGTGCCCCTAATTCATCCCTAAGCTAGTCTTGACTCTCATACTGTTATGCAAGGCCTAAAATGCTGCAAAATGGGCTTCCCCCGGGATTGTGATACATACAGGGCAACAAGCTGAGACCATACACGAGGTCACACGGTCCCTGCAGGATCGTCTGATTTGCTGTGGCGTCATTGTGCCACTGTGTCTGCACAAATGGATATTATTGACAGATGAATATGCCTGTGGCAACACCATTGCTGTGGAATCTGGGAGAGGGCATGCCACGTTACCAAACTCTACTAGGGATACATGCAGCCAACTTGGATTCATAATCAAAGCAAATAAGAAAACACATTAAGCAGATGACATTGAAGGTCTAATCCAGCCTGTAGCTCCAAAACCAAACTATATTTTATAATACTCACAATTTATCGGAGCGGCACACATGAAAGTATTGTCTTGTATTGCACATTAGCCAAAGCTGGGGGGCTAGTAATTCTATACTGTTTGATTATAGCGTTCAGTCCTGAGACCAGTGCAGATGGACATGCCTGATTCATTGTCTGAAATCACACAGATCCAAAGCTCCAAACTCCAACGACTTCACTCAGCAAAAAGCTGGACGGCCCAATCAGGGAAGAGAGGCGGAAACTGCCGCATTCACGGTCTCTGTGGATGCAGCAATATCTGCGGTTTTATCAGAAATAGACTCAATTTCTTCTTTAAAAGAGGAGCAAAGAATGTCACTTAAAGCTTTTCTTATGGGAAATCGTGTTTTTGCTCTTCTAACAACCGGGGATCACTGCTGGGAAACTGGGAGATAATGCAGAAATCGCCGCTGGTTAGTCTGTAGTAGCTTTGGTTACTCAACGATACCTGACGAAATTTGCTCTCCTCAGAATTACCAGGAGAACTTGGTGGGATTGTTGTTGACGAGGTTCATGTCATATATAAGTGGTAAATGATACATCTGTGTTGTATAATTTAAAGTATGATAGTCCAAAGATTGAAATATATAGTTTAAGCTAACAGCTAACAACAGGGTCTAGTTGCTATGTCATACTGTGGCTTGATATGGATCGTCCAATCACCAGCTGCAGTTGTTTTTGAACATTCTGCCCTCTGAGAACATTTTCTATGGGCTCTTCTCCAGATGGACTGGCGAAATATTTCCGTGGCAGATATATGGTATGCCGCCTGGCGTGTCAGGTTAAGTGTAGAGAGCTGGAGGGCAAAGAGAGTGTGAATCAGTAATCTAATCACCATCAGTAACGTCACTAAAAAAGCATTGTTAGTAGCTTAATTACAATTTCCAGTAGCTTTGTAGTAGCTTTGTTGATTTCTGAGTCAGGCGGCTTTTCAGTAGCTCACTTTTTTATTGATCAAGTAGTGCAGCAGCATCCCAACAAGCTACATTTCCCCACAGAACAGGCGAGGAGCTGTTGGAACACATCAGCAGCAGAGTGCTCATGTCATGGACCAAAAACACACTTCAGTAATTAGCAAAAGCAGACACGCAGAGACAGTGACTTCAGCAGACAATTACCATATTTCTTTATGATAGTAGGCTGCCTGATCCTCTCAGCCCTCGTCCGTGCTGCTGCTGAATGAAACAAACCTGCAGGCAGACAATTGTGAGGAAATGTATGGGGAACACTGCACGACATGTGCTAAAGCAGACTAAAGCAGCTTTGCTAACTCCAGCATAATTATGTTTGTATTATGAGCGGATGTTCATTAATGTGCAACACCCTTCAAAATAGAAGATTTGGTGAAGGCAGAGAGGATGTCAAAGACGATAAACATCCTGGACGCCATGCACATCAAAAACTCCTGAAAACATTCAAAGCATTGAAGAAAATATTTAAAATAACTGACATCTCAGTCTAAGAATGAGCAGAAATGGTCCCCATTGATAAAAAAGACTGTTGGGTCAGGCCATAATTGTGCCTAAATAGTGTAGTCTGACCCTGGCATAAAAGTGCAGCATTTTCCCCAATGGTTTTTGATGATGGTTTTCTTTTCAGTTGTCCTTTATTGTATTGTTGTAATGATGTTCATTGTTCTCTGTAGCCGAGTCAGTGTGACTGTTTTCTTTGTTTTCCACCCGACTGCAGGCAAATACTCCTCAAGGGAAAAACAAACTTTAAGGTGAAGTTTAAAAGTCTTTTGCCAACAACGTAGATCTAATGCAAATGAGGTGATTTTATTGATTCTCATCTTGCTAGAGGGCCATTAAATTAAGCTTTTGGGATGGCAGCCATTTTTTAAGGAAGACCTGATCCAGCTAAGAAAAAGTAACTGTAAAAAGGACTTAAGGCCAGGATGCCAGGAAGACAGATAACCCTGATTTCACCAGCTGGCTGCGTCGACTGAATCCAAGCAGAATAAAAATCTAATTAATTCAAACAGGAAGTCTTTTGTGAGACGATTTTTCTCTTTGAGAGTGAAGACATACTGCAGCACAGATTGTATAGTTGTAGGGTTTCCACATCAAGAAAAGACACAAAACATGACAAAGGCACCAAAAGAAAAATAAAAAAGTGTTTTTGAGGTGATTCAAGGGCAGCTCTAATAAGAGGACTTTAGTTTAGACTGAAAACAAAATACAAACAGAGTGTGAGGAAGTCTTTCAAAGACGAAGGTGAGACAGGTTTCAGCAGCTGAAGACTTCCTCTGAGCCATTAAAGAGACACAAAAAAGAATATGTGGCGGTCTGCCAGTCAGGATTTCACACCTGAGGTGCAGATTTGTTGTTCTGCATCTGAGAAAACAATTCAGCGACTTTTAGGAGTGAACAGCAAAACCAGCGACTCGGAGGAGACGATGGAAGCTTCACAGTGAAGTGTCTAAGAGTCCTGTGCTTTAACATTATGATGATTTATATAAAAATATGCCAGTGCAAATGTGGATCTGACACATGGTGTGATAGTAACTGACAATTCTTCACATTCAGGGACATTATATATCTTTAACTCAGCTGGGTACGAAAATGCTCCTCTGAAGATGTTTCAGCTCCTTTGACATTTATATCAAATCAGAAATTAAAGAGATGTTGATTTACTCAGAAGACGAGGAAATGCAAATGCACACCACCCTCAGGGAATAAGCTGTAATGAGCTGCACTCTGCACATGTAGTTGTTTCTGTATTCCACATACGGTTACAAACCCCTGTACCAATCCATCAATCAATCAATCAATCAATCAATCAATCAATCAATCAATCAATCAATCAATCAATCAAACTCTATTTGTATAGCACTTTTCATACAAAGTGTTGTAGCACAAAGTGCTTTACATAAAAAGAAAATAAATAAAATAATAAATCAATAGATAAAAAGTAGAAAATTTAATACAATGAAAATACAAAACCCCATCCACCCTCATGATCCACATACAGCACACACACTCACTCACGCACACACAAAGACATTAAGAGGAGATTCTAACTTAAAACAGAATTACTGTGGAAACACTGCTTTGAATTAAAAATGAGGAAACACAGAAGCTAAATGACAATAAATAATCATGGTAACAAAATAGATTAAAAAAAATATATAGGGAAAAATAAATAAAATACAATTTCAAATAATAATATGGTAAAATGAGAGCCAAACACCAAATGTGTAATAAAATTTGCTAAAGTAGGATAATGAAAAGAAAATTGATAAAAAGAGAATAAAATTCCAAACTATAAATCTGAACTGAAATATAGAATAAAACATATTACAAGGGTTAAATATATTGATAAATAAATAAGATTAAAGAATAATAATAAATATAATCAGCTAAAAGCCAGACTAAAAAGGTAGGTCTTGACTAAAAGGTTGGTCAATGAAGTTGGGATGTTTAGTAACTTAAATAAAAACAGAGCACAGTGATTGCAAACCCTCGCTGACCTGTATTCAATGATTACACCACAAAGACAAGATATTTAATGTGCAAACTGATAAACTTCATTGTTCTTATTACAAATGTTCACTCATTTTGTATTTGATGTCTTCAACACATTTCAAAAAAGCTGAGACGGGGCAAAAAAAGGCTGGGAAAGTTGAGGAACACTGAAAAAACACCTGTTTGGAAAATTCAACAGGTTAATTGGAAACAGAGGAGTGTCATGATTGGGTACAAAAGAGCATCCTTGAAAGACTCAGTCATTCACAAAGATAAATGGGGCAAGGTTCATCACTTTCTGAACAACTGTGTGAGCAAATAGTCAAACAAAACTGCAAGGACAACACCCTGAACAAAGGCAGGGGCTCATGCGACTGTTTATTACTGCTTTGATTGCTAATGGATAATCAAATTTCTCCAAGGGGATCAATAAAGTGTTTGATATATCTATCTTTTTATCTACAGTCCATGATATCATCAAACGATTCAGAGAATCCAGAGAAATCTAAGAATATAAGCGGCAAGGCCAAAAACAACATTGAATGCCTGTGACCTCCAATCTCTTAGGCAGCACTGCAATAGAAATCAACATCATTCTGTAAAGGATGTAACCATGTGGGCTCAGGAACACTTCAGAAAAGCATTGTCAGTTAATGCAGTTTATTGCTTCATCTACAAGGCCATGCTAAGCCAAAGCCAAATATCAACAACACCCATAAAGACCACCAGCTTCTCTGGGCCTGAGCCTCATCTGGCGCCCAAATGCTTTCTGAGTGTTGTTAAAGGAAAGAAGGTGATGAAACACAGTGGTAAATATGCCTCTGTCCCAGTATTTTGCACAGTAATATAGACATCAATTTCAAAATAAGAGAATATTTGTTAAAAAACAATTAAGTTTATCAGTTTGAACATTAAGTATCTTGTCTTTGTAGTGTATTCAATTGAATATAGGTCGAAATTTGTAAATCATTTTATTCTGATTTTATTTACGTTTTAGACAACATCTCAACTCTATTGGACTTCATTGGTTTGTATGACTGTTGGGAAATTTTGATGAGTGATGTTCTTGCAGTCATTGTTTTTAAAGAAAGTGTTTTTCTGTGTCTGATTCACAGATGAATAGATTAAACTGTTAGTTAAAGGGGAATTTTGTGCCTTTTATTGAAAGTAGAGAGAGAGACAGTGGATAGGCTTGTGAAAGGGAACGAGAGAGAGAGTGGGGGAGGACACTCTGCAAACTGGCCAAAGGCTTATGTTCTGACAATGTGATGAACTCGACAGTAACATGACTCATTGACTCAAAAAATAAGTTTTAAAACTAAAATTTGAGTTATCCCCATGTGTTTATTTATTAAATGATGTAACGAACTGCCACTTGGACTCGAAGAAATGTAGACAGATACTTTGCCAAAAAAATGTATACTCCTCTTTTGGAAAAACAAATCACCACCAACATTCAACATGTTCTTGACTTCACTGACGTTCATATATCCAGGTTTGTTTGTGTTTTGATTTGTTTTGGGCTTTTCTGGTTATTGTTCATATCTGTATGTGTTCACTTTACCTATATCTTGTTTCTCTTTGTTTTTGTTCATTTGTTTCTTTTGTATGTGTTTTATTCCCCTTCTGTGTAAGAGCACAAAGGGAGGAAAGACCGGGGTTGGTGTGGGACATAACTGAACACTTGCCAATGAAAACCGCTGGAAACATTTGTGAAACCACATGAAAATAAAAAGAAGTTAAAACAAAGGCTGGAATCAAACCCAGGCCAGCAGAAGCATGCATTGTTGTTGATTATTGTTTATTAGGATTCTCATTAGCTTTGGCACTTGACTGCAGCTACTCTTCCTGGGGTCTGTAACACATTTAAGAAAATATATACATACATACTAATCATACATTCAAAATTAAGTACAAATATACATTCAAAAAATGTATCATTTTACAGCACACCCTCCCTTTGTCCAAAGCTACATCAAAATACAGAATTGATCTAAAAGATACAAAAAACCTAATTCAAGTCAAACACAATTAAACCAAGACAACTCCCTAAAGCCAAGGTAAAACAGTTAAAATAAGACCTTATGTATTATTATATACAGAACCAAGCAATTCATAAAATATATTCCTACATCTATCTACAAGTTCTGTAGTATATCTGATCATTCACTGTTATGACTGAAACATTTTTTTATGTGTTATTTTGCATGTGTAAAATAAAAAAATCATAAACTTATACATTCACTGGATAATAGCCAATGATACTGAAATGCAAAACTTTAAGAAAATATGTATGTTATACTGGGTAACACATAGGACATACATAAGAAATCAAATAAACAGAAAACAAAACAAATTGAAGTTGTACCAACCACTCATTATTAAGTCATTTTTTTAAAGGCACAACAGTGTACTTGATTTTCTAATAAAGTCAGAGAGTTTATTCCACTCTGAGATAGACCTGTACATAACAGATTTTTGTAACATACACGTCTTAGCCAAAGGTAAGGAAAAGAGACCCCTAGTTACCTGCCTCGTATTACGACATGCAAATGGGAAGTGCCTGGTTGTAACTACTCAGCCAAATCAGCATTCTCTATTTCCCCCCATATTACTATGAGTTACACCTGTTGATCCAAACTCATGAGCGTTCCAGTTTATTAATGATCTTAAAGGCCTCCCTCTCTGCTGGTGTTATACGCTGGCCTTCTGCAGGGACTCTGCTTCTTTACTTGTCTCACACAATGAGCCGTTGTGCTTTTGTACATCAGTCATTTCAGCTACACAAACAGGCAGCAGGAATACAGATGTAACTGAGTGAGACATTCCCAGGTGTTATATGAGAAAAACAAATGAAGCATAAAAATGATTTGACTAAAACGGACCTGCGATGGGACGTGCTCTGTTTAGAATGCAAAGCACTGGTGCCTCCATGACAGGTGTCTGCAGTGAGTCTCTGTTTCATCACTCAACAACAGCAGCGTGAATAAGTAGTCAAATATTTCAGATCTTCCTGTTTAAGTAGTTTATAGAGAGAAAATGATTCAAGGGCAGTGTGGATGTCACGAAGCAGCCTTGATGTACCTGTACTGTACGGCTACGTGGGCCCTTCAATGCATCATGAATATACTGCAGTCTGAGTCCTCTTCTCTCAAATTAGCTCTGATGATGAGTCAGCACTGCCTGGTGGCAAGGACGACCCTCCTTGTCCATTAGAAATTAAAATGACTCGCAAATTTGCTCAGATTCTGGTTTATGTAAACAAACAGCTGGTTGTGAGCGTCCATGAGTCAATTAAATAAAAGCTTAGTGAGCAGATAAAATATAGATTTTAGCATCACCTGAGTGTTGGATTTGCATAAAGAAAAATAAAACAGATTTCATGTGGTTTGCTGTAAAGACAGTCTCAGAGTCAAACACTTTAAGTGCATCATAATGCGCAACACTTTACAAAAAAGATACAGGTCTGGACTCAGAGCTGGCTGGCCCATCAGGCAATATAGGCAAATGCTGAGGGTGCTGTGGCCTTAGAAAAAAATCACCATCAATAGAGCTAGTTATTACTATAAATGTAAATGAAAAAATTAAAAAAATGAAAATTTGATGTCATCGACTCTCAACCCTCATTAAGTGATACCAGATATTTCTCTTGTTACTAGAAGACTGGAGTAAATGTCTCTATATTTTGATTCATTTTATTTTATAATCAATATTTATACTTTTATATTTTGATGATTTGGATCTTTAAGCCTTGAATAAAGTGTCTATCTATTGGGTAGGGAGGGTTCTGTTTGGACTAAAAGCGGACCAGCCTACTACCTGCACTCTTTTATTCTGAAGCCACGGTGAAATAATCAGGGATATCCCTTAAAAAGATGGATGGTGGTATGGCTGAAGGATTTTAGGAAAAGATCTGCTGAGATTATTCTGACAAATATTGTATTTTAATGCGATTCACATTTTTCTTCAAATCAAGCTTCAGTGCAATGATCACTATGTTTACACTAACATTTACAAACTTGACAGAAAATTACATCATACCATCAAACATTAAAAGCTATTACTGTAAGGCAAGGGTGAAAACTAAAGGTAGGAATCGCTTCCAAATGTATATTTTAACAAGAAACATGCATGTATACTCTTTAAAGTCCTTGACCAAAGGCATTTATTACAACTAAAGAACTAAAGGAGCCATCTTTGACTGTCTTAACTTAAAAAAATGTAGTTCAAAAAATCCTTAATTGTGTTAAGTTAAAAAAGTTAAATAAAATGTAAAAAAAATTCCCCCCAAAAAAACCCCAGTGTTAAATAAGCAATAAGAAAAAAAATTAACAATACCAACAAAGGAAAATAGCCAGCCACGCCAAACCAGCACGTCAACCTTTGATGGTTTTGGACATGAGCGCTGACATGTGACAACTTCGCCAATAGAAAATAGTTGACACAACAGACTCTGGGTCAGTCAGTAGAGCTGCAAAAAAATTCAGCTTCGACCATCACATGATCAAGTTGTCTGAAATCGTGATTTAAATCAGAAAACAATAAATCGTTTAGCCCTAGATGGCAGCATGTTGCTCCAAAACCTGTACCTTTCAGCATTGACGGGGCCTTCACTGATGTGCAGGTTACCCATGCCATGGGCACTAACACACCCTCATATCATCATAGATGCTTTTGACCTTTGCTCTGATAACAGTCTGGATGGTCCTTTTCCTCTTTAGCCCAGAGGACACCACGTCCATGATGTCCAAAACAGTCTGAAATGTAGACTCAGACCACAGCAGACTTTTCCACTTTGCCTCAGTCCATCTCAGAGAAGCTGGCGGTGTTTCTGGGTGTTGATATTTGCCTTTGGCTTTGCGTGGCAGAGTTTGACCTCGACCTTGTAGGTGTACAGATGGACTTTGTTACCTGACAATCTGAAGTGATCCTGTTGGTGCACCAACACCTGGTTGTGAATGTCCATGAGCGAGCAGATAAAATATAGATTTTGGCATCGCCTCAGTGTTGGATTTGCATGAGGAAATATAAAACAGATTTCACTGCTGCGTGGTTTGCTGACAACACAGTTTCAGAGTCAAACACTTAGTGCTGCCCGCTGAGACGACAGAAAGAAAAAATAGCCGCCTTCGTATTCGAGGTGACACATTTGGCAGAAGCTGTTTAAATCCCTCAACCATGACAATGAAAAATAATTAGAAATTAGCCCCTGGAATTAACAGTTTCGTGTCTCCCAATGTCAGAACAGTCTTCGCTCTTTCTGCTCGTGTAAAGACGACACAACCACCTCCCCCCCGCCTTCTGCCAGCTGATTCCTATCTGTCCTTCATACAAAGGCAGAAATTTGCACGGAGCTTGCGCCTGTGAAAGGCTGCATGTATACAAACGCCCACGCAGAATCCCTGCCTGAGGGAGAATCTGTGCGGCTGATTCAATGTGAGCTAATTTATCCAGTCAGTGTGTATGTCTGCTGTCAGAGGCTGGTCCCCGCGGGCCGGCAGAACATCTGGATGTGTCCCCTCGGCTCCAGCCCCGCAGCTTTCATGTTGCTCTCAAGGGACGCAGCACTTTCTTAGCCTGCCAAGTCTGTCATGTTTATGCTGCATTTGGAGTTGAAATTGACACCATTATGATGCAGGAGTTCGATCAGGGATGGGCAACTTCTGTTAACAAGAGGGCCTTGTTCAATTTGTCCTCAATTCCAGAGGTCTAAAGTGTTGTAATTTGTAGAATATTCTGTTTCTTATGATTAAACAAATGGAAAAAATCTTAGCCTTTAATGAGTAGATTCTGAATAAAACCATTTATAATGAATTTAGACTCAAATTTAAGCAACAATGCCTAACTAAATGACTTAAACAGATATTTTTCATCCATAAGTATCCTCACTTTTAAAAATGCACTTACTAATGCAGGAAATGGAGTTTTACAGAAACATGACAGCCAAAAACGGGTTCATGATCTTAAAAGTGTTACAATGTTCAATGTTTTCTTTGTGTAAATAAAACCCCATTTTCCAATTAAGTTGGGATGTTGTGTAAAACATAAATAACACAGAAAACAATGATTTGCAAATCTTTTTTGACCAACATTCAATTGAATTCACAACAACAAGATATTTAATATTAAAACTGATAAACTTCATTGTTTTTTGCAAATATTTACCCATGTTGAATTTGATGCCTGCAACACATTCCAAAAAAGCTGGGACAGGGGCATGTTTACCACTGTGTTACATCACCTTTCCTTTTAACAACACCCAATAACCTTTTGGGGATGGAGGGTACTAAATGTTGAAGTTTAGTAGTTGGAATTCTTTCACATTCCTGCTTGACATTCGACTTCAGTTGCAACAGTCCGGGGTCTCCGTTGCCTATTTTAGGCTCATAAAACTCTGCACATTTCAAAGGCAGACAGATCTGGACTGCAGCAGGTCAGTCCCCTACCTGAACTCTTTTACTGTGAAGCCACGCTGTTGGAAAACCTGCAGAATGTGTCTTCATTGTCTTGCAGAAATAAGCAGGGACATCCCTGAAAAAGATGAATGGCAGCACATGTCGCTCCAAAACCTGGTCCTTTTAATCTTTAGCCCGGAGGACACCACGTCCATGATGTCCACAAACAGTCTGAAATGTGGACTCAGACCACAGCAGACTTTTCCACTTTGCCTCAGTCCATCTCTGATGAGCTCGGGTCCAGAGTAGCCTGTTTCTGGGTGTTGTTGATATTTGTCTTTGTCTTTGCATGGTGGAGTTTGACCTTGACCTTGTAGATGTAGAGATGAAATGTGTTAACTGACAATGGCTTTCTGAAGTGTTCCTGAGCCCACATGGTGATGTCCTTTATAGACTGATGCTGATTTTAATGCAGTGCTGCCTGAGGGATTGAACAACATGGTTATTCAATGTTGGTTTTTGGCCTTGCTGCTTATGTGAAGAGATTTCTCCAGATTTTCTGAATCTTTTGATGATATTATGGACTGTAGATGATGAATTCCCTAAATTCTTTGCAATTATACATTGAGAAATGTTGTTCTTAAACTGCTTGAATGTTTTTCCAAGCAGTTGGTCATGAAGTGATGAGCTCCGCTCTAACCCTGCTTGTTAGAGTTTTGGAAGGTGCTGCAGGCGTCAAATTCAATAGGGGTGAATATTTGCAAAAAAACAATAAGGGTTATTAGTTTGAAAATCAAATATCTTGTCTTTGTTATGTATTTAATTGGTCAAAAAAGATTTACAAATGATTGCATTCTGTTCTGAATATTTTTTGAAATATTTTAATTCATCCGGCAGCATCAAAAGAACGGGGGGCCAGGCTGCCAGTTGCCCACCCCTGATTTAGATGGTCAGTAGCAACACCATTTAAACCCATGAACATCCCAGAGAGAACAGAAAACAAGCACCAAAAAGGTCACAGCAAAGCGCTCTGAACCTTATTACATCATGTTATCACACATCACTCTCACATACATTCAACAGTGCAGGATAACAAGCCTTTTCTTCAGTGTTAAGACCCTTTTATTGGACATAAAAGCGAAAGAGGAAATCCACTGACAACAGATTAAACACATGATGCTCTTGGCTTCCTACATCATTCTTTTTGGAGACCATATGCAATTAATTTATTCCCATATTCCAATGTGAAAATAGAAAGTGCGAGTAATCCTCAGGGAGAGATTTAAACCAAGTGCAACGGGAGGGCGGTAATCTTATAATCCTCTGTGATGTCGTAATGGTCTCTCCAAGCTTATCTAAACTAAACTAACTTTCCCCTGTGGAATTCAATCACAGCTACAGATGGACCACAAAGGGGAACGTGACTCATTCTCTCTGTGTGATTCAGCTATCTCGTCTGCTGTGGCTTCTTAGAAAAAAATCTGAAAACTTAAATAAATTCACATGCTGTCAAGTCAAACCATTGATTGATCTGTGACAAAATCTTATCGTACAAAAACAGAGCAATGATCCCAAAAATATAAAATCTACCTGAAATACAAGAAACACTCACAGTTCTTGGTTAAAAAAAAAAATGCATCTTGATACCTTAGTCTTTTGTAGCAAAAGTATAAAAATTCAGATTTTCCATCAAAATAAATATATCTTTATTAAGGGTGTCATTGTATATTGGATATTTGAATATTCCTTCAGATATCCATTTAATTTTGAGGGTGAAAATCCATATTCAAAGTGTAAATATACATTTGAATTGAAAATATACAGTTCTATAGCACATTACGGCAGGTGCTTGCGGCACAACCCGACCGTCCATTGCCCTCCTGACCTCAAACAACAGGAAGTTCACCTTGAGAAAATGGAGGACAGGCAAAGCTACTCTAAGCAGAACATACCAATACCTGAGAAACAAATGGCAAAATAAATAAGCAAAGACCAGGCTATGTGTCGATAATGTGTAAAGCAGCTGGCTCACTCCTTATCCACGACGAATCCACTGGCTCATTTGTCAGCCTTCTACTCACTCAGTCCAGCGGCGCCTCGTCAGATGATCAGCCTGCTTTGGCACAGAAAAAGGCCACAAGACTGCAAGATCATGTGCAAGGAAATGCGGCAAACCGGTGTGGCCTGAAAGGTCGAATGAGCTAATGGAAATGCCTCCTGTCTGTGTTGGTGGGGAGTTCAAAAATCCCAAATTAGCCTGCATGGATTTTGAGTGACAGCCCTAGTCTACACTGCAGAAGTCAGTGTAACCAGCCCAGTCGCTGTGTCGTATCCTCTTATTGGCTGACCAGAGCCGCCGCTGAAGCAGGAGGAGACTGAACCGGCTGAAGGAACTCTGAGGTGAAGACGGCCTCTGCATACTCCTCAACGACGTCCTGAAACTCTGCAGCCACGTCAGCCAGAGCCTCCGACAGCAACTCATCCGCCAGGCTGCAGAACAAGGTAAAACAGAGGCAAGTGTGAAACACCAGGGTGCAAAATCTAACTTCAACAAATTACATTTTCAATCTTGGAATTGGATGTATGAGACCACTAGTACTAGGAAGGGCTATAACACAATGACAAAGGAATATACACTTTAGAATAAAACATTTATCAAAAGAATCAGTTAAACCTATAAAGATAAAAACAAGTTCAGAAGAAGATAAAACAAGAAGAAACTGTGATCTAAGGCAAAAGCTAAAGTGTACGACTGCCACAGTGTGAAAAAAAAGCATCATTGTTGAACAAACTCTCGCCAAAACATGTCAGAAGTATAGAAAAAATACAAACTTTTCACAAGCAACAATGGCGAGTGGTTGATGAGTTTCTTGTCCGGACAACAAATCTGTCTGGGTATTTTTATCTGGATAACTGAGCACAGTAAGCAGCTCACATGTTGCTCGGTAGACAGCTGTTGTTGTTCCTAGGTGGGCACGCAACCTTTATCTGAGAGAGTACTGCGCATTCACTGCGCATCATCGTTTTCCCTGAAAATGCTGATTCCTGTTTACATGGAGACGGGTACCAAAACGTTTTCATAACTTTTCACTCTGGACCCTGGTTTGAAAAATTTGTGGATTCAGGCACTCTGGGCACCGTGTAAACGGAGGCGCAAACGCAACAAAAACTCTCAGTTTTCGGATGTTTTCTTTGTTGTGTAAACGGGAGCTTGGCAAGATGGACCTGTCTGATTACAGCCATTAATTCAGGCAGCTCCAGCATCACTGCAAGGTTAATCAGCCTGATAACTGATTCAGAAAAATTAAAGAGATCTTTTCATATCTGTTTTCCTTTAATTTTGTGAATAGATCAGAGACCAACAAAACTAAACCTTCATTAATTGCTAAAAAGGTCAAAAAAATCTTTCCACGACAAGTAATCAGGCAAAATGAAAAACTAACAAACTGAAAGCATTTCTCAATCATCATCCTTCAACCATAATTTTATACTTTGCAGAAATTGTGATTAAGGCAGATTTCCCTAAACCAGCATCCCTGACTTTTAGAAACCCTGTGAAATATGTGCTTTGCCTTAAGAGACACAAAATGAAGGAAAACAACTCCAAGAGACTGGTGTGTTGGGAGCAGCAGCGAGCAAAGTTTCATTGTTTTGATCATTATCTAGGTCAGCACTCACAAACAGGCAGGGACGGGGGATGAGTTAAAGTGGAGTTCTCTTTTAGATCTCTGCACAGAGCCCCACAAAACCTCCAATCATCGGGATGTCGGTGCAACAAAACAATGAATTATTGTGTGCTGCTGAACGGCTGGTGCTTTTTTTTGCCAATATGAGAACATTTTGCTCCCATGGCTGGATACAAGCTGAACCGGTGTAAAGGAGCTACCATTAGGGATTGGGAACAGCCATTAGAAAATTTTAATAACACTAATGTGCTAAAAGCCATGCAACCGCTACCGAATGACGCTTGTGATTAAACCTAATGAAATCCCAGCGTAAAAACTGAATTATCTCTCAGAGCATGCGCGAGTAATTGTGCTGTACAAGCTTCCTATTAATGTATGAATATGAAGCATAAGTTGCTCCACTGCTGAATAATTATCACTTGTTTTGCCTTGAATTTCCATATTCACGTGTCAACGGCTGACAGAGTGAGGAGAAAAAAGATGAGAGAACTTGAAAGGAAGCTTAGTACGACTCCATGTGTGCATCCTTTTGTGTTTTAATAAAATTCAGCCACTTCGTCATTGGTCTCTTTATAAAGTGAGATCACCGGTGGGACTCCTCTGCAGCATTCAGCAGCTCATCAGCATCCCTCTTTTTCCTGCACTGAGGCAGAGATGCGAGGGAAGAACCTGCCTGTTTGTATGTGCTCTGTCTGCACAAAGCACAGAGATAATTGGGGGACTTCTTCGATCCAAATTAAACAAGTGCAGATCCATCTCTAGAAACTTTGGTTCACTTGGGGGTTGTGGTATTCTTAAAGGAAACTCCATCACAACAACCCTGTAGATGTGGCAAATATCACAACAGCCTATCTCCTGAGGCTTAACTGAAAAACACATCTATATATCACTGGTGTAGAAGCTGAGCAAGAACTGGTTCACAAAGTTATAATTAAGCCTTCAGTGAAGCCACATTTAAGGGCTCGTCCAGCTGACTACCTGATTCAGTGTCTGTAATCAGGGAGACCCATCTTGCCAAGCTTCATAATGATTGTGCTTGACCCCAAGTGGCACATCCCAATCACTGTCTTTGAAGCAGGAAGAGGCTGATGTTCAGGGATTAGCATGGATGCTAACAGCTTTAGTAGCAGTACTGTCAGATCTGGACCATATTCCTTTATTAAATGAAAAACAAACAACTATGACAGCATTTCTTGATAGAAAGTACATTTTCACTCCACTTCCAACATGTTTTGGTGAGAGTTTGTTCTACGTAGTGGTTTACATTTTGTACTTAACACCACGGCAGTAAATGGTAAATGGACTTGAGCATATCTAGCAGTTTTCTAGTCTTTTTGACTACTCAAAGCAGCTTTACACCACAGGTCACATCTACACATTCACACCTATTAGCTCTCACTTTCACTCACTGATGGTTGGAGTTTCTGTGCCAGTTGTCCATCAGTATCAGCGAACACCTTCACACCCTTTCATGCCCATTTACACACCACTGACGCAGCAGTGGTGCCCAAGGACATATTGCCATGGGACAGCCGGAGCTGGGCTCAAACCTGCAACCTTCTGAGTACACTATCAGACTGTGTCACCAACACCCCACCTGGGACAGCAGATCCTACATTCTACCATATCTGTTTGGTCCATAATGAATTTGATTGGCGAAACGATTGTCTAATCACCTGCTGGAAATGCTTTAGTTCTGCCCAGTCCAAACACTTTCTCACTTGATGAGAAGGAGGTAGTGAGGGGGTAGACCGAAAGCAATGTTAGGCAGAGTTAAGTACGGGTCCTGGAGGGGGCCCTTCTTCACCAATACTCTGCTTCATCATCTTGTTTTGGAGCACTCTTCCTGTCTTTCTATTCTTCAATCACTACCTGGTGCTTGCATGTTCCGAGTCTGGGTCAGCTTAAGGTGGTGATGCTATGAGAACTGAGGACAATGTGGTAGATAATTTAATTTATTAGTTTTAATTTATTAGTAGCACATAACTGAATAATTGAGATTAGGGGTCTATTCACTGAGCACCTGTCCTTTTGTTAAAGCACCAGTATCTTGTGTTTATTTCAAATAACTCTGCTCGCCCCAAAACTGTGGAGCATCAATAATGAGTCAAAAGATAAAATAAAGGTCTATCAAGCTTTTGGTAATACGCCATATGTCTGCAGAGAAGGATGGTATCTCAAAGAGTTAAACTTGTGAATGTAAAACATACGGTCTATTCAAATTTTGTGAGGGAGTCTCTGCATTGCAGCAACTTAGGAATTCTGTTAGGTATGTAAATCTGAGAGTGGGAGAGAAGAAGAAAGGCGAGCACCAAAAATACATCATCCAAACCCTAACCTCTGTGTGATTGTTTCAGGGAGTGTTTCAGAGGGTCTGTTAGACACATCGGGGACACAGCAGACATCAGGAACTTTGTTTCTTTGTGGCAAGACAATTTGGGGAGTTGTAGAGTTTGATGATTTGCTAACCATTAAAAAGACATTCAACTGAAAATCGCCCCAGAGCCCCCTCAGAGCCAGCTTTGGAGGTGGTAACGGGGCATTAAGGAGGTGAGATGGGATTGGCAGAGCAAAGCCTTGTGTGTTTATCTGACTGTGGCCATGCTCTCCACAACACCATAACAAAGAGAGCATTACCAGATAAGAAACCAATCGTATGTTCAATTTACCAAGGAACTCCAAAGTGGGAACTGGGAACTACGTCACATCCCAGTTGAGTGTGGGAAGTTTGTCTGACTTGCTGAGCAAAAATTCCAACCTATAGGGGTGCTTTGAGTGACGAACCAAATTTGAAACTTGACAGTCGGACTTTTGAGGTCCATTTTACGCACCATTATATCCTGCCCCTTCAGAACTGATATGGTTCTTTTTAGGGCCTCAGGGTTGCTGCATGAGTGTTGAAATCAGTCTTACGTCTTTGAAGACTTTTTTAAACCCAACCAGAGAAGATTCTGTCATTTTTGCACCACCTAAGGGTTTGTTGCTTTCTTAATTTTCCTATCAAGCAATCCCAGTCATGTTTATCTCACCGAATTTCCTTAAATTTGCTTTTTTCATTCTCTCCTCCAGTCAGGATTGGGGAATATGTACATTATATGATGCCCTAATGTCAAAGTCCTGGATGACCAAGAAAATCCACAAAAAGAAAAAAAAAAAAAATCAAATAGCGCTCAAATCAAATCAAACAGAACAGTGCAGATTAGGAGCTATTCAGTTATGTCTTAGTCAAAGAGTTGTCTAAAATCTACACATTACTGTTATTAAAAGCAAAATTCAACTTGTACTGAATTCATTAAAGACTTTTGAAGACCTAAACTTTTAATTATAAATTCAAGACTTTTCAAGACCTATTAGGGACCTACAGAAATTATGGGATTTGCACTAAGAAGAAGCTTTAATCTGTTACTGCCTCTGTTTACCCCATTGTTTGAGTCTGAGTCTTTGAGATGTTCCACTTATATGTAATGGTATGAGGTAAGGCTATTAACAAACAAGGCTCATGCTAAGTGAGTAAAATTTATTTAACATTTTTCAGTGTCTTTCTCTTTCAATCTTCTCTTTCTGCATTAACACTCCGATGCATTCAGGTCTTCACTGATTACAGCAGTGCAGCAGGTCTTCTTCAGACAGTTGTCTAAGAACCTTTGTTGGTCTTTTCCTAACCTCTGACACAAACTCCAAATGTGTTCCTCTGAGCACAGATTTGATTTTAGGAAAAAGGAAAAAGTCACATGGTGCTAGAGGTGAAACAGGACGGGAGATCAGGCTCTGTGATTTGTTCTTGGGACAGAAACTGCTGTACCTCAGACATTTTCTCCGTTTTTTTATAAGCTGTTTGTAATCGTGTTGATTCACCGCTGACCCTTCTGGAACCAACTCTGCCAAAATGACCCCCTTAATGTTAAAGAAAACATCAACATGACCTTGAATTTGGACTTAGTGATGATGGTGTGCCTACTGTTTTGTCTCAGGATCCTATTTGATAAAAAAAAATTAATAAATAAAAATGTGTGTTTCCTTCAATTTGTTCCAAAATGTCTCCACAATTAGCTAATGGTTTGCTCAACTTTTAAAGGAACACTTCAACACTTTTGTTGTTTTCGTGTCTAACCTCACTCGGAGTCCATGACAAGCAGGTAGACGCCATTCTTTCGACTGTGTGTCCAGTAACAAGGAAGAGACGGCCAAAGCTCACCCACCGTTAGTTAGCTCAGCTCAAATACTGGGAGTCAGTGGGTAGTGTTAGCCTGCCTCTGCCCACAGTCATCAGATAAACTCTTCAGCAACTCTAAACGGTCCTGTGTGCTTGTTGTGACTTGGTTTTTTATCCATTTATGTTACGTTATCTTTTACTGTCTTTGTATTATATTCTTCTAATTTTAAACAGAGGCTTTGTTTTGTTGACCTACTTCTGTGGTGGTTTGCGTCTTTGAGTCTTTTGAACAGCTCTTTTAAGTGAACAATGAGAATCGATTCGCAGTTCTGACAGAGCCGTTCATTTGCAAGCCATTATTAAATGCAAATTGCCTGCAAATTTAAGAAACTAAAACAACAAAAATGTTGGTATTCCTTTAATCGAATCATTTTGATGCCTTAGCAAAAACTGCACTTCACTCAGTAGCAAGCTGTGAATTTAAGTCATCACTTATTGTTTACTTACAACGGTTGTGCGTGAATACTTCACCGTTAACATAAAACACTCAGTGTGACTGTGAACCAGCTGGTTTCATCTTCATAAGGGCGGTCTCATTTTTTAATAGCCATACCTTTTTGTACTAACCTGTTGTCATTAAACTTAATTACTGGAAGACGTTTTCTTCAAATGACTTTCTAAATTCATGGGTGTAGCATTTCCAAAAAACAATTACAAAGCTCAGCTTTGGCATTCAAATTGTAATCTTTGTGCCACTTTCAATTAAATGCAGGGCTTCAACAACATTTTACTCAGGTCGATTATTTTGATTTTTTTCCCTGTGTAAGTCTCGTGACTGCGTCCCCTCCATGCCAACATGGAGGAGACAAGTGGTAATCTATCAGAGGACCTTGTAGCCAAGAAAAATACTGTCTCTGTTGTTTGGGCACATTTTGGATCCTGTGCAGAGGACATCAAGCAGACAGAGGTTAAGTGTAAATACTGCAGGAGGACCGTTTCGATGACCGCTGGTAACAACACCAATTTGTTCCAGCATAGCATAAAATAATAATTCATTAATCGTAATCAAGGTAAGAGCTTCAATTAATCATGATGCTGAGATTAAGTAATATCGCCCTGCCCTACCATTTTGTGTCTTTATTGATAGGAGGGAGAAACAGTGGATAGGCTTGTGAAGGGGGTTGAGAGAGAGCAGGGGAGGACACTCTGCAAACTGGCCACAGGCTGGATTCAAACCCGGGTTGGCAGAAGCATATATATGGGTCGTGATTGGTTGCTTACCACTCCGCCAAACCAGCACACATCATCTGTTTCTTCAACATTCTACACAATGCCCAAACTTTTCTTTTTAAATTAGGGTTAAAAGATCTAAGCTTCAATGTTTTCTTCACATCTTTAAAAATGAATGATTCTTTATTTGAGCACTGTCTCACTTCATTCTGTCCACCAAACCTTAAAAACCTTCACACTTTCTCTGTTACCTGTCTGCGATGGCCCACGGGTCGAAGCTGCGGATGTCTTCTTGAGCCACAGCGCGCAGATAAGCCTCGTACTTTTCCTTGTATCTCCGTATGTTTCCCAGCATGCTGCCTGGCACGGAGATAACTGTCCCCTTGTTTCGCTCTGCTGGGCCTGGGAGGAACCGGTTGGTGTGTGTGGGCTGTTGCCGCTCATCTTGGCATGCCTCCTCCGTCAGGCTGCTCTCAGAGAGGACCCTGTGTGTGGAGAAAACACAAGAGGAGGCTCATGTTCTGCGACACCTTTTTATTACCTTGACGGCTCATGCTGTATATGAAGTGGGTAAAGGGCCTCTGAGTGCTGCAGCTGTGGAGAGGAGTTTATCGACGAGGGGGGAGCCGGGATGGAGTGCGGCGCCGAGATTGACCAGAAACACTTGCCGCGCTTGATACGCAGCCGAGGATGATGAATTTAGGAGAGGTGTCACAGCGAGCCGGGGCTCAGCTGGGCATCATCGTGGTCTGACTTTATAATCCTCTCTGCTCGGACAAATCAGCCGGGTTCCTGCAACGGCACTCTCTGTGCTATATTTAGTGTTGCAGCAGCTCCAGAAGCTAAGTGCCTCTATTGTGCTCAGCGGCCTCGGCTGAACTGGTCTCTGTTTTGACTGCGGTGGCTACAAACTGCGGGGTGTTCATTGATATGAAAGTGCCGGCACAGTTAGCTCTGCTTCTGGTCCCAAATGGGTCGATTTGCTGTTCGGTGGGCATCTGAGGCCAGACAGGTTGGACACCATCAAAATAGCGTCCTGAAAATCGACTTCCTAGTCAGAGAAGCACCCACTCTCTTTGTGCCATATCCAAAAAATAAACACAGAGCCTGTCAGAAGATCTGATTCAGGCATTGCAACAAAAAATCCTTTGAATGTGAATCAGGGGAAAGATATAGATATCAAAACAGCTTTCTGATAGATCAACTGACCCCTCTAACACCATCTGTTGCTTGGCTTCTTTCAGTTGGACAAACTTTTACCTAGGCCAAGTCTTGTCACCGTGTTGCAGAGAAATCGTGACCACAGTTTACTTCATTCTGTTGTCCTGTAAAATCAATTTTCTTTGTTTTTAATGTTGTTCGAAAGGGCTTAGGGAGCAGAAGAACATGACACCTTTTACTCAACTCTCAGTTCACTGAGAAATGCACTATGCCTCTTTGAAGAAAATGCTCCATAAAATGCTCTGTTTTTTACTTCTTGGAGTTTATGAAGTAACAGCTATACAGCCCCCAACTACATCTGTGTTTTCTGCTTGTCACATGAAATTCCTAAAGTAACCATATGCTCTACTCAAAAAAACAATACACTTGTTGTCGGTGCAGACTCAAAAATGTATAATACCCAAATGACAAAAGCATCAGCACTCGTAATGAAAGTCTTTGACTTTTCTTAGAGTTAATGCAGCAGCAACAAAATTAAGGCATTTCAGCCCGAGGCTTTCATCAGCATTTGTAAAACTTGTGTGTGTGACCACCTAATATGTTTCACACCAGGTGACTGGCCAAGTAGATGATTAACAAAGGAACAGAGAAACAGAGAGGATACACATCCAAAACAAGGGAGAATATTATAAAAAATGATGTTGAATCAAAATAACGAAATACGTACTATTAGAGTTGCATGATATTATCGGTTTGCTGTCAGTATCTGCCAATATCAGCCTAAAAAGTTAAGTATCGTATCAGCCGACATTGAAATTTGTGCAGATATTTACAGCCGGTATACTGGCGACACATATCGGCCATATATCGGCTGGAATATCGTCAAATTACACAAATATTGATGCACCCTGTCATCACTGCATGGGTACATTAAAAAATCAAGGGTTTCATTTTTTAAATGAGAGAGTTAAATGCTGTTTTTCTTGTTTTACTTCTGCACCTCACAAAAATGTACTTTAACACTGAAAGAAACAAGTCCATTTTTCTTAAGTACAGAGCTTGTGCTCTTGATCAGAAATATCAGTATCGATATCGGCAAAAATTCAATATCGTGCATCCCTACATACTATAATAAATGAGTCAATTACAAGATGTAGAGAGACCCAAAATGTAAAAATCGATTAGAAATCCATCCAAGATCAATCACAAATAAATAAAGTCATACATCAATAGATAAAAATACATAATAAATAATATTTTAAAAAAAGGACAGGCAAACATCATAACCAATATGACTGGTCCATCTGGTGTTTCAGGTTAAAATCCTTTTTGAACTATATTGGTAAATGGTAAATGGACTTGAGCTTATATAGTGCTTTTCTAGTCTTTGACTACTCGAAGCTGCTTTACACCGCAGGTCACATCTACCCATTCATACCCATTCACTCACAGATTTACTCACTGGAGTGAATGGAGTTGGAGTTTGAGTTGGAGTTTCTGTGTCAGTCACCTGTGAGTATCAACATTCACACCCTTTCATGCCCATTTACATGCTACTGATGCAGCAGTGGGAGCAACTTGGGGTTAAGTGTCTTGCCCAAGGACACATCACCATGTGAGAGCAGGAGCGGGGCTCGAACCTGCAAACTCCAGTTACTGACCAATATTCAGTTGAATACACTACAATCGCGACTACCCAGACTGTTAAGCAACTGAAGTCGTACATCAAGCAAGGATGGGAAAGAAGTCAAACTACAAAGCTTCAACTGTTAGTGTACCAAATGCTCATCCAGTGTAGTTAAAAGGAAAGGTGATGTAACACGAGAGTAAACATGCCCGCTCCCAGGTTTGTTGGAATGTGTTGCAGGCATCAAATTCACAATAAGTGAATATCTGCAAAAAAAACAACTGACGTTTATCAGCTTGAAAATTAAATATGTCTTTGTAGTGTATTTAATTGACAAAAGGTGGAAAAAGGATTTGCAAACATTTGTATTTTATTTTCATTTAAGTTTAACACAACATCCCAACTTCATTCTGTGCATTTGCAGAGCCTTGTTGAAGAACGTAAGGGGGTGGGGTTTGAAAAGGGGCCAACTGTTAATGGTATTTTTACAACCTGTTCGTCCTTATGAAGCTTAAGGAGAGGACAAAAGGACAACAGGAGCTGCGTGTGACATCTCTCATAGAATCTGTGTGGGCTGTGATTGACAAGGAAGCACAAACGAGACGACTGAACCACTAAAAAAGAAACATCCTCTCCTCGTCATATTCGCCCACCTGCCTCACAGCTTGGCCTTCACAGGACATACACAGCCCAAACAGATGAGAGGCACTGGCAGGAACAAGCCATGTTGCTTTGTAGTTCTCACTCTGAAGCCTTCTTACATTTCTATAAAAGCTCTAGCCATGTGCCACCAGGGGAAGCAGGGGACTTGATAAGGGATTGGGCCATAGAGTAAATCAAAAGGGATGCAGGTTGATCTGGCCACAAGCTGGATACGGCAGAAAGATTGTGATTCAGTGTGATTTCAGAAAGAAATGCATACACTGATGCACTTCTCCTTTACAACAACAAACTAAACTCTTTCAACTATTTCAACAAACCTGGCTTAAAATACAGTTTCAATTTATAAAAAGGGGCATGCAGAGTGAAAGAGCAGATAAAACAACAACACATGAAAGGTTGGGAATATTGCTGAGAGGGCCTTTCATCTTCCCATTGATTTGTCTGACCTGCTGATGGAGCTGCAGGGCCAGAATTAGCAAAGAGGGTGAACAATCAGGGTCTGAGTCTGAGCTCCTCACCATGGATACATAAATCTTATCTGCTGCTCTGCCAATGTTTCCAAAGATCAAAATCTCCCACCTCATTGTCTCAACACCGTTTGATAGCACTCGGGCGAGCACAAAAGCTGCCGGGGTGAAGAATAATGGGAGCTGTTTTGGAAATAGATAATGGAGGTGTTGAGATATTGGTGTTATGTCAACAAGCACCTCCTGAAAACCCTCTCCTGCTAGATCCTGTGGTGCAAGAACAGCCTGAGCGTGTTAGAATCTTGAGAATTCAACTCACTGCAAGTCATCAGTTCTCCATTCAGTTTAATGTCCATACTCCCGTGCTGAACGTGGTTACTTGCTGTTTCAGGAGAGAGGTTACAGGTTAGTATAACAGTGCTTTTCCATTTGTGGTATTGGCTCGGCCCTGCACAGTAGGGCTGAAAGATTTATCATTTTCAGATCGACATTGCAATTTCAGACAACGCAATCGTGTGATCGCCAAAGCTGAATATTTTTTTGACTGACCCAGGAGCTGTTGTGTCAACTATTTTACAAATTTGCCGGCAATTTGCATTTATGGAAGTGCCGGTCAGCTGGTCAACAATACAAAGCCTCTGTTTAGGAGTAGAAGTTGGAGTATCCCTTAAATAATGAAAACAGATTATTTATCATCGATATTAGATGATGAATAATGTGTTATGTGCTTTTGATCATTGATTTCCTTACTGTTGTCTATACTGTAAACATAGTGAATATTGCACTGAAGCTTGATTTGAAGAAAATTGTCAGTCAAAGTGAAATCACAATTTTCTTCAAATCAATATCTTCCAGAAAATTCGCAATTACATCTTTTCCTAAAATTGTTCAGCCCTACCGCAAAGTTTGGATAGTTTGGATTCTGTCAGTACCTCTTTAAGGGAGGCAGAGTTATCACATCATAGCTCTGTGAAACAACGATGGCACCTCACAACAACAAAGCAGGAAACAGAGGAGATGGAGTTGCCATCCGTGACGTGGATTTTTGTCTTTGCTAGGCATTGACTTTTGTTATAAAGCCGGTTGCAAGCAGCAAAACAATAAACAATCTAAAGTAGAAGAAATTTTGGTAAGTCATACAGCATTAAGGAGCTGACCACGATTGGTGTTTAATTCCTGCATAAAATACCTCCAACATCAGGAATGTGTAACATCCATTCAAGGTCAACGTGACATGCCAGACGGACAGTTCCACATATCCGCCACGGAGATATTTCACTAGTCCATCTGGAGAAGAGCCCATAGAAAATGTTTTCAGAGGGCAGAACCTTCAAAAACAAGTGCAGCTGGTGATTGGACGATCGTTCTGCCAGTCACACTCATCACAGACCAATCCATATAAAGCCACAGCATGACGTAGTAGCTCGACCTTGTTGTTAGCCGTTAGCTTAAACTATGTTTCACTCCTTAGACTATCATCTTACAATACAGTATACAACACAGATGTATCATTTACCACTTATATGTAACATGAACCTCGCCAATGACAATCCACACCAAACTTCTGAGGAGAGCATATTTCGCCAGGAGTTGCTGAGTAACCGCGAGTCCGGGCTACTACTGACTAACTGGCATCGGCTGCAGAAGATTTTCACATTCTCACAGTTTCCCAGCAGTCATCCCCAGCCTCTCGGCTTCTCTGATTTGATTGTCCGTGAGGGCAACCAGCAGAGACACGATTATCACAATGGGGTATGGAGTCCTTCCCATCTTTTTCACGACCAGAGGAGCCAGTTGATAGATCAAACTCTTACCAAAACCAACCGGGAGAAGAGCAAAAACACTGTTTCCCGTAAGAAAAGCTTTAAGTTACACTCTTTGCTCTTCTTTTAAAGAAGAAATGGAGTCCATTTCTGATAAAACCTCAGATATTACCGCATCCATGGAGACTGCTCAGAAGCCGTCGTTGTTTTCAAACATGCAGTCACTTCCGCCTCTCTTCCCTGATTGGGTCGTCCAGCTTTTTGCCAAGTGAAGTCATTGGAGGTTGGAGCTTAGCAAGATGGATCTGCATGATTTCAGACAATGAATCAGGCAGGTCCATCTGCACTGCAACACAAAAACTATGAATTTGCAGAGTTTGAGTTGCTTTGTTTGTATATGCAGAATCAATGCTAATGCTAAAACTGTTGCCATGAATATATACTGTGGCTGTCTGCCATTTTGAGCCCTGACCTGTTGGTACTTTGCATTGTGGGTAACAGTACATGGGGTAGACTGGTCCAGTCAATGCATGCTGCTAATTTATCCTGAAGTAGCATGACATTCAGGTGTTATCCACATACAGCAGATTTTGCAAATGTTTGCACACTACATTTTGGCAAAATCAGTAGGTACTGCCAGTACAATATACAGTTTCAAACCTGCCTGTGAGCTCTAGCACGCAGGAGGTACCTCCCTCCATTCCAGCTCTCACTGCCCACCATGGTATCAAAGACTTTTGTTTTATTATTACCTGCCCTACAGCATGGCCATCACAGTCCAAACATCATCAATACTCAGGCTGCGTACATGCACACACAAGGTAGAAGAAATGCTGACACTTTTCATCCTAGCACATAGCCCTTAAAGGCACCCACAAATGAAACACAACTATTCTTGGTGCTGACAAAACACAGAAAGAAAGTCAAAGTGGGCGCAAGAGAAAACAGACAAAGAAAAGTCTGAGGGGAGAGCTTTTAAAGATGGCTGGTGAAGGAGTAGGCGCCCTCATCGGGGCTGGCAATCACCCCTTCCTGATCTGGCAGCAGCTGTAGCTCTTCCCTCCAACTCCCACATTTTTGAGAAAGAAGAAAAGCCAAAGAGGAAAAGAGGACAACAGAGGATGAATGGTTTGTTCCACTGGTAGTTTGACCCTTTCTAACATCATTCTTCGTCATTCAAATGGACTGACTGGATTTAACCACTTCGCCTGCTCTAGCAGTCTTAAGCAAACTCTGTCCCTCACACTCCCAGCTCCCTCAGTAATGAGAGCTAAAAATGCAAAGACCAAGCTGTCCTTGTCTCTTCCTTTGGTGTGTTTGGTCAGTTTGTGTGTGGCACATGATTGCACACATGACACTCCTCTCCCTCTAACACCAGAGACTGCGGTGTATCTCTGGGCCATTAAATCTGGGTTAAAAGCAACCAATCAAGATAGAGATAGCACACACCACGAGCTCTTCACATGATCTGCTGTTTCAGAGCATCCAAATTAAAACCTCACTCTAAATGCTTTAGCAGTCAGCAGAGAGGGGTTTGACTCAAACTAAGGTTTCATGGGAATTCATGGAAATTCTCTTTAGACAAGATCCTGAAGGAAAAGCAGAATTTTATCAATCTCACAAACAGATTTCATGCTCGATACTGAACACAATAATTGGTTAACTGGACTGCTTAAAGGCTCTTCAAATTGCATCAGTTGGGATTTACAATATAATTGGCATAATGCTGCTATCAGAAGATTAATGCTTAACAAGTTAAGTACCTGCATCCACAGATATTCAAGACTTCTTGAGTCTTAGTTCCCAACCTGCGGTCTGGGCCCCTCCCCAGGCAGGGTGCCAGAGGGTCTCAGGAGGGGCACGAGGCTCCGACAGCTTCAAGGTGATCAAACTGGGTTGATATAAATTGGCAAAAAAGTCAAGGGGTTACTTTCTTTCAAGGTATTTTGCACAAGAATGTGTTTGTAAGCCAATTTGATTTTGATTTTATTACTGAAAACTATTCTAATTAGTGTTTATTTCCATCTTTTATCAATACAGCTTATCCCCTTCAAGGTCGCGGGGGGCTGGAGGCTTACCCAGCTGACATTGGGCTAGAGGCGGGGCCAGTTGCCAGCCAATCGCAGGGCCACAGAGAGAGACAGACAATGCTTACACCCACAACTAAGTGCAACTTAGAATCCCCAATCAACCTAATGAGCATAGTTTTGGTCTGTGGGAGGAAGACGGAGTGCCTAAAGAGAACCCATGCATGCACAGGAAGAGCATACAAACTCCGCACAGAAAAGCCCTGACCAATACGGGGTTCAAACCAGCAACCTCCTTGCTGTGAGGTACATGCACTACCTGCTGCCCCACCATGCCGATGTTTGTTCTGCTCAGCAAAACGTAGTTTTTATCTTTCCGTTATTTTGTGTAGGTCCCAGGGGGCTCAACTGTTCTTAGGAAAAACTATGGAGGGGTTCTGAGGAAAAAAGGTCAGGAACCACTGTTTTAGAGTATGTTAATGATTTCATACACTAAGCACCCCTGATCCAGCTGTATTCTCAGTCTGTTTGCGACGCTCTTAGAGCTCCTGCCACTTTATCCCCTTGATGCCTATAGTCGTCAAGTCAGCTTGAACCGCTTCCATTCAGAATGCATCCAAGATCGTGTATGTGTTCTCCCAATGCCGGTTCATGCATATTTGATACGCACCCAGGAACCTTTTGCAAGCATTTGTTTCTTGGGAGACCGTTCAAAATCGCAACTACATCTGGCCGAAGGAAGCGGACATTTCCGGTTTTATTGCGACCGCATAAACACAGCCAGAGGAGAGGAACTGTCCTATTTGAGGGAAGTTACTCTGAGACAAATATACACATCAGATTATTTTTTGCTTCTACGGCTAAAATATCGGTACGCAATGTTCAAAGTGCAGTATTCATGAATGAGACTGCAAAGACTGCTCAAGTGTTTGTTGTTTGTTGCAATAAATGAATCATGTACTTGAGATGGGAAAATGTGTTTCATTACTATCTTACTATCTGTTTAACATTACTGTCTGCGAATGCCTGTTGTCGCTTCTGGCGCTGTAAACAAGAGGAGAGGGAGGAGTCCAGATGCTGTAGATTCACTTTGTGAATAGAGGTACTCTCGCAGAGGAGACAGGCTAAACACACTTCGGGGAATGTTGATGGGATAAGACATTTGACACAAGACATTTGCCTGAACAGAAGCCACAGTGTAGGAGAACTTTTCATTCGACTCTTCTGTTTTTTTACTTTGGGAAACTGTGAATCTGGTCCATTAATGTATAAATGTAGATAACAGCAGGGGAACTCGGCATTCGAGCCAAGTCTGCAGAGGCATGCATTAAAGCTGCTAGAATATTTTTGAATATTATAAATTTGAAAAGCATTAGAATAGGAATTTTGGAAAAAGCGTCAACCCTAATCTGTGTTGGGTAAAATGAGCATCCAGTTATAAGCATCTCTACACTTCAGTACTGAACCCCATGGGGTGGAAGAAGGACTGTAGGGGACTAAAATAGGACTGTATGTGTGCCACTTGCTGGAAAACTGAGTCTTTGACATTAAAAAGTATGGATTATTCCCCAGTTCACTAAAGCAGCTTATTTCCTAAGGCTGCAGATGGAGCAAATTGTCAAATGTCGTTTCACAAACATCTGAAGGACGACTATGAAGCTCAGATCGCATTACTTCACAGAAAAGGCCAACACATTCTGACATTTCCTAAAGGAAGGATGCAGCAAAATCCAACCCAACCACAAACAGCTCATATGAAGCTGCTCTTTTGTTTTGTTTTGCGTTTCAAACAGGCTGCCAGGTCTGCAAAAGCCAGCTTTATCCCCTCCACTGTGATACAAAATGTGTCACCTGGGTAGTTTTAGCCTGCAGCACAGGAAGCCCACTCATCTCCTTCACCTGCAGCTCAGGTCAGCTTGCATAGCAACTTCTTCTTTCTTAGCCTCACAAGACAGCTCTATTAAACAACATGCCTATTAAGCACAAATTCTCTTTCTTTGTCTCACCCAATGACTCCCTAAGTCCAACTTTATTACCTTTTAGAGAGAGAGCAGTGTTGGAAAGGAGCTGTTGTCTGTGTGCAACACTTTCTGCTTGTAAAAAGATAAGAGAAAAACAAAGTAATGCATCTTTAAAGAGTTGTTTTGTTAGCAGAAGCGTAAAAGAGGAGTTTCTTTTTTGGCAGCAGTTTTTTTTTTGTTCTCTCTTAGAAAACACAAATATATATTAGTGCCAGCAGAGAAATCTCCCAGTGCCACTTATGCTCTTAATTTGGATGAGAGGACATGAATTTAATATAAAAATTAAGACTCTTTAACCAAACAAAAGCACTTAATTGTCCATGCAGCGGGACTGAATTGGTTTATTCCCCACTGAGAGCGTGGAAGAGGTGAGTAATGTGGACAATGCATTTAAATCAATGCTAATTATTTTCAGATGATATCCAGTTCAATTACAGCATGCCAAGCAGTCCGAGAGCCACAAAATATTATGCAGGAACATTTCATAGACACAACCCTCATCAATACAAACAGAGTTGTGCTGCTGCTTTGGGGGGAATGATGGGGAGGAGATTCTCTGACGCCACGATGAAGAGTGAGTCAGCAGGTGCCGAAGCTACACTCTCACCATCCATGATTTATAAGTAAGATTAGTATGTTAATCGATGATCTGATGGATAGAGACAGTCATTACTTCGACGAAATGTTTAAAATGCCCCCATTAAAAACATCCACTATGAGATTAACTTTAGGGAGAGGACATATCAGTCACCGCCCGTAGGAAGCAGACAAGTGCTGAAATACTGAGCTGACTCATGAAAATGTTTTTTTCTTTTTATTCAACTTTAAAACTTTAATTATTTTAATGCATCTTGAAACATAACACTAAAACTCAAGTCAATGCGTTCCCTGGTTTACTGAAGGTAATTCTGCATGTCGTCCAGAATTAACGTGACTCAAAATTAAGCTGCAGTCCACACCTGACTGGTAGGATTGGTGCAGAGGCCCGAAGCTCATGAAGCCAATAGATGCAAACGCAAAAGCAAGGACAAACTGCGAGTATATCTCAAGCTACAAGGTCCCATATTTTACTCTTTCAATTAGTTTACACTGGTCCTAGATGTTCACAAAACTAACTCTTTAGTTTCTTACCAAACTATCTAATCGAACAGTGAATTAATGCATGCCTTTAAACTCCTCCTTTTCAGTCCTGCGCAAAATAGGCTGTTTTAAAGTAAGTCCTCATGAGCTTTATCAGGTCACGGCCCTCCAAAGAAGTAGATGTGACTTCTTCTTCATTCCAGGCCTTGCTCTAATGTTTACTGTGGATATATACAGATGCTGAGACATGTGTCCTGCCCTGGAGTTAGCCTTGGGCTGAACAATTACCTGTCTAAGGGAGTGTCTCCCAACTGTGGGATGAGATGTATACCTTAATGACATTTGGGGAAATTTTCGAACATACTGTTTGAAAGACAGAGCAAGCAACAGAGGGAAGAGGAATATTGCCATCATTGGCAGGATATCAAACAGGTCATGGACATGTTTTTGCATAGAAAACACTGACAATAATACTTTGCATAAGACCTAAGACAGTAATTTTTTGTTTTATAAATGGCTTTTTTCTACCTTTTGATTTTGTCAAAGTTAATTTGCAATCAGGTAATTAATAATGGATAATTGAGTCAAAATATTCTACCATCATGTCCTGTGATTTAAAGTGTAAAAAGTGTCTTTCAGAAAGCAGAGTGCAGGTGCTTGAGGAAAGGCACTGTAATGAGGATTGAGGATAAAGTACAGCAAACAGGTCCATCTCTGCTTAATGCCAGAGTGATTCAGGGAGTTTCACAAGAAGTGAGCTGGCACTCCTCAGAGTGACTCTGTTCTCATTAAGAGACTGTGAGGCTGAATACCTTTGAAGAAAGACTTCTCAGAGAGACGTAACACCTTTTAAAAGCAGGACACTAAATACACGTCTGTGCTATATTTACCCCCCCAAAAATGAAGCTATTACTTGATGGAGGGAGAGTATTAGATGAGTCAGAGTCGGTCTCGGGTAAAGTCTCCGTCCAGGAAAGAGAACCTGCAGCACTCAAGTCTGACAGACTTTAATTTGCTAATGGTGCAGTTTGAATTCATCAGAAGCAGCATCCTGCTGGCTCATCTGTGTCAACACTTTCTGGTCCTTCCACTCCCTTTCCCTCTCTTTCGAAGTTCCTCATTAATTGAAGCAGAGAGCAGCTGCAGCCACAGCCCCGGGCAGCAGAGGGTCTCTCTGAGGAGGCGCTGCCACAGTCAGGAATAGACTCAGCCCTGGGTACGGCAGCCACCAAGTGGCTTTTGTGGGATCAGTAAGGCCTTCCTGTGGGAGAGTGTTTATGGGGTAGCAACACATGATGTGGAAAGGAGCACTCTGCATCTTTGTTAAAAACATTAACCACTTCACTTTAACGAGACTTAAGGGCTAATTAGAACAACGCCTTACTTAGTGTGGGTGATGTTACTGCTGCTCTTAATTACTACAGGGAGTCTTTAACTGAGAAATCTTCATTCTACTGTAAAAACAGGATAACATCCAACCTTAAGATAACTAAAATAACATTCATGCAACAGTTACAAAGAAGTGTAAGTGTTGTTTAAATCAGTTAAGTTTGATCGATAAATAAATTATCAAAGATCCATGTAAGTGAGATGTTCCCATACTATTTATTATTCAATCTTAATTATTCACTTGAGGAAAAGTCAGATGTAAACATATAGAGTCATAGGAGGCCTATTAAACGCAGAATATTACTCATTCTAAGGCAAACTGCACTAATGTAAATTACTCAGAAACATCAATTCAAGCAAGAAGCTCTTCTTCATAATCCTTTGAGCAGCTCTCAGGCTCTTAACGGTTGGTGACCCCTGCATGTAATTAAATTGTAGGCCATATCATGTAAAGAGGGAGCTGGGAGTAGCCAAAGATGCCCACCCCTGACTGTTAACAGAATGTAGAGCTGTGATTTATTTTCCTCAAATGACTGGAGAGACGTTTAAGGGGTCATGACCTACTAATATGCCTTGTCTACAAAGTTTCCTTCTGCCTCTTAAAGAGGAGGAACACCTAGGGGCAAAAAAATTAAGTTATTTCATTGAACCAAGGGGAGGCAATTTACATATTCAACTCACCCAGTCTCCACTGGTTTCTCCAGGACGATATTAGCAGTTGAGCTCTGAACCAGCACTGGTCTTGTGAGCCTCAAAGGCTGAGGAGAGGCCGGCCTGGAGCGCGTGTGACATGAAGGTCCTGGGAAAAATAGAGAGAAGAGGAGGAAGTGGAAATGAATGTCAAGAGAAAGATGAGGTGGAGCAGAGGCCAAACACATGGACGGGGATGGTTCTGAATGGGAACTACAGCGAACATATTCCTGTTTAGTTGTAACACCGTCTCCACCTACAGGAGATCTCAGGGAAATGATCTCTGCAGGATGAGCAGGAGAGTGTTGGTGTTACCTGACACTCCAGGTCGGTCCCAGTAAAGAGGGTCTGAGTAGCTGATAGAAGCAAAGCGTCTCCTCACTTCCTCCTGATCTCTCTGCTCACACACAGAAAACACGTGTTTTAAACACACTGTCAACACGCCAAAACTAACAGGCAGAACATCCTGATCAAGATCAGACAGCGCAACACCAGAGACAGCTTTCTCAGTGTAAATCACAAACAGATGACTGTTGACCTTTCAGGTTTTATCGCTGACCTTTCATTGGCGGGCCTTTCTGCAGCACTCACCTGTATCTCCTCCATCCGAAGCAGCATGCTCTCCAGGGTGGAGGCCTGCAGCCTACGCTGGGCTTCGTCCTCCAACTGTCTGTCTGTCTCAACCGCCCACGCAGCCCGCGCAGTGTCCTCTAAAAGATCCTCCAGCAGGGCCTCGCTTAGCAATTCTGCACTCTGGGCCACCTGCAGACAACAAATTGATCCATTTGGTTGCCTGCTTGTTAAATATTGGATTCTGAATTCAAAACCCATCCAGCTTACCCTCTCCGCAGCCTGATCAGACAGTCTCTTCCTCAGTGAGGGGCTGATTTGCTTTTTGGATTCACCGATTCTCTGAGGAAAACAGACAAACACAATTTACTCCCGGTTCATCCAAAAACAAACAACCTCAAAGATTTAACTCACTAAATCACAAAGCAGATATTTGCTTTACATTGCAGATTTGATTTGTTTTTCCCAATTTGCTACATGTAAATGAAAGGATAAATTTTCCCACCTGAGCCTCGTCAAGATGCGGCTGAATCCTCTCTCTCGCCTTCTGCTCGGCTCGCTCAGCCCACTGAGATGGTGAGACAACTTCTGACCTGTGAACCAAAATACACCCACACTGCAAGCTGTCACAGGAGAAGTTGTGAGACTGCATAGCTTCCAGAGACTAGATGAGCTCTTCCCCAAAAATATCATCAAATTGCAATATTTGGAAAGTCGTCAGATGGGTGAAACTCCAGCCAAGGTTGGACTCAGAGTAACAGATATGGAGTCTAAAGAGATTTCTGCACATAGTAACAGTTTACTGAGCTTTGGGTTTGATTCAGTTACAAAACTTAGTGGGAATAAGAAACATTTTCACTGTCAAACTAACATCACTCTGAAAAACAAACTGGGGTGGGAGAAAGGAAGGAAGGAAGGAAAGAAGGAAGGAAGGGAGGGATGGATGGACAGATGGACGGATTCTTATTAATCCAGGAAGAATTTAAGGTCCTTGATCATTTGGGAGAGTTGTGGGCATTCCTTGTTCAGTACGGTTTGTTTATAAATATATGGACACAGCAATCGATCCCTGTTTCGTCACAACAACAGCACCAAGCTCGCCTGAAAGAGGTGGTCTCAGCACACTTCCAATCAACCCCTGGAGTGATTTGTTAGCATCAGTGCTAATTTTGTCGACTAATTATTTTTATCATAGTTTTCGTCAACAACCTTTTTTCCCCTGACGAAAACTAGACAGTAACTAAAAAAAACAAGTGCACATTGACAAAAAGCAAAACTAATTAACTGACATTTTCATCGACAGATAAAAACTAGACTAAAATGTTTGACATTTTAGTCTAGTCCAATCAGACCTAATTTGGTCATGTAGAAAGTAGGGACAAGTTAGGAATATATCCAATCACAGCTACTTTGGTTGTGTGGAAAGATTGGATGAGTTAAGAGGGACATCCAATCACAACTGCCTTAACTTGGTGGTGGCCGGATCCAAGTGCAAAACATGACTTCAGAAATTCAAGGAAACATAAAAAAATGCCTTACACTTTACACTTCATATTTTAGTAGACTAAATTTACAGTCGATTTCGTCGACTAAAATTTTGTGAAATTTCATCAACTAAAACTAGACTAAAACAATTTAGATGACTAAATTATGACTAAAACTAAAAGATATTTCAGGCAAAGGACTATAACTAAAACTAAATTAAAAAGTGCTGTCAAAATTAACACTGGTTAGCAGTCAGAAAACAATCAACCCAGCAACGACACAAACAGGAAGACAGGTCAACTCTTCCCACCGCTGTAGTAGTATAAGCAGCAGTAGCAGTGATAGTAAATGCATTATAGCTACCAGACAACCAGGCTGATGGCAAAGAACCTGTCTTCCTGTTACTCCTCCTCCCCCAAAGTGAGGAGTTGTACAGTCTGATGGCCTGAGGGACAAAAGAGTTACTTTCTGTGCTCGGGCACAGCACACCATGAAAATATCTTCAGATAAACACGACTCACTGTCTCTACAGCAGATCATCACAGGATATGACAACATGGATTGATTCAAAAAGTCGTCTAGCTCGTTCAAGCAGGAGAATTTATCCTTTTTTAAGCTTCACAACTTTTCTGCATCAAGTCTCTGCAGACACTTCTACATGTGTTGTGTTGTAATACGCTGCCATGCTTCCTGGCATTCACTATGGCCTGTGGTAGATACTGGAGAGCGTTAAATGCACTTCTTCTTCGAGCACAGAGTTTGTTACACTTGTAACAAAATGCATGTCACACAATGATAAATATGCTCATCTTTATGATCTCACGCAGGACATTTAACCTTGGCTATTAATCAGTGAGTCATTTAGTAGGTAGCTCAGCCTGCTAACTTTTTCCCACAATGCACAGCGCAACTTGTAGTCATAGCATCACTGACTATGACATAATGACGTAGGATAGCTAAAGCCTTCTGTAGGACTCAGCTTGCTTCCGGATACTGCAAAGCCAATTAGAAACAATCCAAAGGAAATATGCAAGTAAGAAGTTTTTCTCAACTTAGTCGAAACAAAGCAACCGAGCTGTAGGTGTGAAGACCAAGTGATCTGTGAGGGCCCTTCGAAGTGAGCAGTCTACATGTTCACCCATTGGGTGGTGGTCCATTTTGGGCAGTTGTGAGACAGTTGTGTAATACTTGGTTCGCTTTTCCTTGTGAACTTAAAAACGCCAAGACTGTAGGGTGTCCCTTTTCTCTAGTGTTGTTGTCCAAGGGCGCCCTCTTGTGCCCATAATAAACCCATCCCGCTTTGCTCAAGGCTATTACCCAAAATCCCCTAAAGCATTGCAACTTTCAAGCAGCTGATGGCGGTGCATAAACAGTTTTTAAGAAAAAATCCATGTTAAACACAGATATACTGTACATCAAATTATTGGCTGAAATGAAGCTATCGCCCACTGATAAATTATCTAAAATGTACAATGCTATAACGTTTTCACACTTTAAAAGGATCTAATATGACAAATTGCTGAATTTGAAGAGTTGAATTATCCATCCACTACCTCCAAAATAAAAGTTAGTATGCAGGAACATATGCTCTCTTGTGCTGGAAGGGTTGTTGCTGTAATAACAACCGGCATTATTTTCTGCTCCATTGTCTGGAGGTAATTATGCCCATGCTTTAATTCACAATGTAACTATTTCTTTAATTAGGGTCCTGGTGCTATGAGCAGTAAAGGAGATTGCTGTGTGGATTAGTGCCTTGGTTTAGCAGATAAAAGTGGCACTGAAGGTGGTGTACATTTTTTCATTTCTGATTACAGTTGAGATTTGAGCTTCTATTTTAATCACTTATCATTTTACCATGATTGTGAGGTACAGAAAGATTGTTATATTGTGATTTGCTCCAACTTAAGGCCTTATCAATCCTGAAGAAAGAAGCTTTAACTTAATAACCTTTATCATGTATGCTCTCAAATGCTTAAATACACTTTACTGTAATTATATCTCCACCCTACCGTAATGTCTGAATGTGCTCCACCTCTTCTCTGCTCAGCTGGTTTAGCTCTCTCAGCCTCTGCATCGTCATCTTATCCAACCACGCTTTCCTGTAAGAGGACAGCAATCATCAAATGAAACCAAACCTTAATTAAGCATTTCACATAAATAATGAATAATCCTCATCACCAAAATCAGGGCTTCTAGCCTCTGATTAATTGCAAGGCACAACTGTAGTAATTAATATTTGATTAAACAGAGACATATGCGGCATGGAGCACTAAATCAATGCGGAGTGTACAAGTGCTGAAAACAGGCAAAGCTATTAATCACGTATAAAGAGAAATGGCCTCAATCAAGCAGGGGACTGGTTTAATTTATTGGAGGGAATTAAGTTTGAGTTAGAATCAAAATGTTGCCCGCGGCTTTCAACAAGTGGGGCCTGACACAGAGATTAAAAATACCCCACTGAACACAGAAAGAGGACAAAGCAACTTTCATCCATCCAGTTTATACTTTCAGGACAAATGCTCTGATGCAGTGATACTCAACCGGTGGGTCAGGACCCAAAAAGCGGGCAACGAAGCTGTTTTTCCTGGAGAAAAAATGTGTTGACAAGTCGAGGCTCGAGTCAGAAATGCATCCAGGTTTTTTTTACTAATTTTTCCCTGTAAAAACATATTCATCTCATATTGTGGTACAAACCTGCTTTTTCCATGACAATGCGTTAAACTCAAGTTCTCACGAAGACACCGGATTGTAGAAAGAATTGGACGAAACCATGTGACGTTGCTTGACTATCAAATGAGCCTTGGGATCATTGTTGATGCGTCATAATGCCCGCTGCAATACTGGCGTGCCAACTCAACCAAACTTAAGCTCAACCTACTCACACAAAAAGAGGCTCAACAAAAAATTTCTTTAGCAGTAATTCAGTTTAATTTACTGTACACATGCTATCAGCTATAAAGGAAACTTGAACTGATCTTTGCAAAGTTTCAAAATAGCACTTCAGTTTTTATGAGTGCTAAGAAAGTTCTTTTTTCTTTCTCTTTTTTATTTTAAACATGAGCAAATAATTAAACATATTACAAAATAAAAACAACAAAAAACAAAGCAAAAAATCAAGTTGTCATTTGCATGTTCAAAAAGGAGTAAGAGGAAGTCGAAACTTATCTGGTCCCACCCCTTCACTTTACACAAGTAGTCTGTGAATAACCCACCCCCAAATAATAATGATATAAATAATAAAAATAATCACACATAAACAAAATAAACCAAATGGTAATAATAACAATATAAAAGTGAGCACAAAGTGAGTGAGTCTGCCACGGAAGTACTGTCCCCCTGCCCAACTGGCCAATTTTCTCGTCTAAGTGGTGCCTAAATACAAGATCATCTAATAGGCAGCAATGTTTTTTCCTGTCTCAAATTTTAAAGGGTGCCTAATGACTTATTGAACTTGATATTCTATGAAAATGGTAACATTTTCAAGTAATGTTCCAGAGGCTCTAAAGACATCTGAGCTATGGCATAACCACACAAACTTGTTGACAAATCAATCATGTCCCTAATTTCCAAAACTAGAAATCCTCAAAATAAAAATGGGTGTAATATGAATAAATTCACCCTCTCCCCGCACACAACCATGTAACCTCCAGGGTTTCTGCAGACAGCCTCAAGTGGACACTCAAGGAACTACAGTTTTTGGCACTTCCACGTTGGCCTCCATTTTTAAGGAGTCATTTGGAAAACACTCTAGTCCTTTATGTTTCTTTTTATTCAATCATACATTATGCTCCACCTGAGTAAAAAAAAACGGCATTATTTTGATACCTTTGAGTGGTTGAAGATCTCAGTAAATTTGGCTCAGAATTGCCTCCCTTGATTCAGCCTTTACCTTATTGCTTCTTGCTGTGCTTGATTCCTTGTTTCTACGCTCAACCCAGCGGTCATCTTCTGCCTTGTAGGGCTCTGTGAGGGCTTCTTAGGAGAGAAGAGACAGCGAGGCTCTGCTGTCCTTTGAGGGGATCTGTTACATAAAAAAGAGATGAAAAACAGGCAGCTACTGTATGAAGACTTAAGTGATAATTAGGCAAGTCAGATAATGTGATAAGGAGGTCAAGAGGAAGTTTGAAAAATGTGAAGAATCACAGACAGGTGAAGAGAGAGACGATTCAAACAAGGAACTCAACTTTTTTGACATTTTTCACAAACACAAGGCTCAGTCTCACTTGTTTCAATATCTGAGACACAATTCATTCTGTACTTTCTTTTAATTAATCATTTAACTATGCATTTGTTGATATTTCTGCTTGAATTTACAATGTTACTGTACTTGTTGCACAAAACTTCCAGAAGAAGAGATGTTGTATAAAACATAAATAAACAGAAAAAAATGATTTTCAAATCATTTTCAACCTATATTCAACTGAATACACTACAAAGACAAGATATTTAATAAAATATTTAATTGTTTTTGGAAATAACAGACATCATGTCCTCTGGGCTAAAGAAGAAAAGGACCATACAGACTGTTATCAGAGCAAAGTTCAAAAACCAGCATCTGTGATGGTATGAGAGTGTGTTAGTGCCCATGGCATGGGTAACTTGCACATCTGTGAAGGCACCATTAATGCTGAAAGGTACATACAGGTTTTGGAGCAAAACATGCTGCCATCCAAGTGATGCCTTTTTCAACCAATAATGAGAAGGGATTTCACCAACAAAGCTTCAACAATTAGTGCCCTCAGTTTCCAAACACTTACTGAATGTTGTTAAAAGTAAAAGCGATGTAACAGTGGTAAACATGCCCCTGTCCCAGATCTTTTGGGACATGTTGCAGGCATCAAATTCAAATAAACGAATATTTGCAAAAACAAACAATAAAGTTTATAATTTTGAACATTAAATATCTAGTCTTTCCATCGTTGTATTCTGTCTTTATTTATGTTTCCCACAACATCCCAACTTCAATTAAATAGGGTTTTTGTTATTTAGATTTTTTTTAATTTTCCAGCAGATAATTGTAATATTTTTCTTGCTCACATCCATTTCCATGGTTACTAGCAAACTTTAAAGATCTTCTCCTCACCTTAAGCATCAATTTATGACTATTTCATAAGATGTTCAGAACACCGTTTTTTACAAATCATTAACGGGCTTATTCATGAGTGATGAAAGCTGTTACCTTGTTGAGGTTACATCTTCCCACTTCAACACTATGAAAACAGCTAATGCTTTTTAAAAATCTAATGTGTCATCACCAGAGGAGAGAGAGAGATGAAAGGCTCACCGCTCTGGAGGACGAGAGTGAGGGGATGTAGGTACCCAGGGCACCGAGTGCTCTTTCTGAGGGAGCTGGTTCACTCGCAGCTGAGAGGAGACAGTGGGCTGCTGGAAACCTGTGTCCTGTGGCTGATGACGCTGTGACAGAAAAGTATTAAATGTATACTTCAGAAGTGACATGAGGCTTTTGTTTTGACTTCTTGATTTACCTTTATTTTAAAGTCAGCCCTCTTCCTCTGAGAGACTGGAGCCCCTCCTTTCCTGTGGTCTGTGTTGGTCTGTGGTTGCGTTGGCTGCTCCTTCAGCTCCCTCTGTTGGACAAGTTTCTCCAGGCCAGCTCTGAGCACCTCTTTCCTGTTCATGGGCTGATGAGATGATGGTTTTGGCCTCTGTGGAGCTGTTCTCCTCCCTACTAATGATATTCAAAAAGGAATTACTTGATTATCTTGTTTGGTTTTGTTGTGAGATGATACTGAGTAAAATACACTCCTACTTTAAATCAATCCATCAATCAAACTTTATTTATATATAGCATGTTCCATACTAATTCAACTGCAGTCCAAAATGTTGTGCATGAGAGTTAAGAAGTGACTAATGAAAAGATTTAAAAGTACTAATGACAATTACAAAAATAATAAGAGGCAGGATGCCTGCAATGTGTTCCAAAAAGTTGGGACATGGGCAACAAAAGACTGGAAAAGTTGAGGAATACTTGAAAACACCTGTTTGGAACATTTAACAGATGAACAGGTTAATTGTAATCAGTTGAGTGTCATGATTGGGTATAAAAGGAGCATCCCCTAAAGGGAAGGATGGGCGAGGTTCACCTTGCGTGAACAACTGTGTGAGTTTCTCACCATGCAATTGCAAAGACTTTAGCGATTACATCATCTACAGTCCATAATAGCATCAAAAGTTTCAGAGAACCCAGAGATGTCTCTACACATAAGTGGCAATGCTGAAAACCAACACTGAATGCCCATGACCTTCGATCCTTCAGGCAGCACTGAAATAAAAACTGATATATTCTGTTAAGGATATCATCATGTGGGCTCAGGAACACCTCAGAAAACCATTTTCAGTTAACACAGTTCATCTCTACATCTACAAGTGTAAGTTAAAACACAACCATGCAAAGCAAAAGTCATATATCAACAACACACTAAATCCTGCCGGCTTCTCTGGGCCCGAGCTCATCGGACATGGACTGAGGCAAAGTGGAAAAGTCTGCTGTGGTCTGAGTCCACATTTCAAACTGTTTTTGGACATCATGGATGTGGTGTCCTCCGAGCTAAAGAGGAAAAGGACCATCCAGACTGTTATCAGAGCAAAGGTCAAAAACCAGCATCTGTGATGGTATGGGGGGTGTTAGTGCCCATGGCATGGGTAACCTGCACATCTGTGAAGGCACCATTAATGCTGAAAGGTACATACAGGTTTTGGAGCAACATTGTGACATCTTTTTCAGGGATGCCCCTGCTAATTTCAGCAAGACAATGAGAAGCTGCATTCTTCTCGTGTTACAACAGGGTGGCATTGTCGAAAACGAGTGCGAGTTCTAGACTGGCCTGCCTGTAGGCCAAACCTGTCTCTCATTAAAAATGTGTGGGGCATTATAAAGCACAAACTTTGACAACGGAGACCCTGAACTGTAGAACAACAGTCATACATCAAGCAAAAATGAGAAAGAATTCCACCTGCAAAGCTTCAACAATTACAGCCCAACTTTATGGAATTGGGGTTTGTAATACGCTGGGATACAAGCCACAAGTTAAGGCACTGTTAGTGAATTTTAAAACAGCTTAATTCCTTTGTTTTGCTTTAAACATCCATTTAAAGGAAATGGTTAAATACTACCTAGTAAATAAGCCTTTAAGAGTGCTGGCTGACTGTTAATGCAAAGGCTGATGGCACATACTAAGGTGCAGTCAACCTGGTATCAGATTACCCAGCATGCCTGCTACTGAGAGGAAATTTGAAAAGACCATTGGTTGTCTTAAGACACACACACAATTACACACATCATTCAGTTTGAAAGCTGCTCCACCACAACATATCTAATTAGACAATTAACTGGCACTCTTGACAAGCATCTGGATCCCCACTGACCTTTTCATGAACAGCACAGGGGTCTAAGTAACGCAACAAAGGACGTTTGTTTCCAGGGAGAACATGCAGCAGCTGAAGCTCATTGGGAGTGTTTGGGTCACATCTACCACAGGATGCCTCTCAGAGTAATAGGAGCCAGCAGGAGTTCACTGCTCATAAGACTGAGCAGCGGGGGTCTGAGGGACACAGTTCTGCGCTTTGATTCCAGCTTTTCTATTGCTTCTACTTTATCAATTTCCAGCCTTTTGCATCCATTTAACACACATTTAACCTTAGGTAACCTCATTACATTAAATCAGACATGCTTCATCAAAGACAAAAATATGACTTCCTCTGTACTTTGAGGTGTTTTGAAGAGAGAGGGGGACTTTCCTATTCTCTAAAGAACTGCAATAAAGTTAAGAGGGTTAAAATTCCTCATCAATCTGTTGTTAAAGGTGCAAATTGAAAAGCAGACACTTCTTCCTCAAAATCTGCTTCCACTAAGAAATAAAGGATTTTAGAGAAGGAAGGAAAGGAAAGGCTTTTAGATTCTGTGACCAATCAGAGATCAACAGATCAAACCAACACTCACCATGGACACCCCTTCTGGGATTTGTGGCTTTGCGAGGCCCTCGAACAGATGAGGCGCTGGGACCCTTGGGTGCCCTTGTAGGTGACGTGCTGCGGTGAGAAAGGCTTCCTGTGTGGAGGACATGCTTGGGCCTGCTTCTTTTCCAGCATCTCTTGTTTACTGAGTGCAGAATCCAAAACCTAACAAGAAGAAAGTAGCAAGACTTTTAATGTTGGACCATTTGAAAAATAAAACTAACTATAGAATAATCTGATCTATATAGCAATAAAAACAATTCAATAAAAAGTATTCACAGGCTGCATGATGTGGAATTTTAAGGGCAAAAATGTACAAGTGGGGGTGCTGGATGGTGATTTGGCCAAATTTAAGGGCTCTTCACTGCAAAAACTCAGATCTAGGGGAGGGTATTTGTCCAATTTCTAGTCCAAAACATCTCAGCAGACTTATCCTAAGGCACAATTCCCTGACATGTCTGGATTAACATCTTATTTGCAGATATCAGAACTAAATATAAGGCCTAAGCTGCTTGTAGAAAGTAAAATTATCTTCCAATGAGACAAGCCAAATTTACCTTGAAGGGTGTCTTAAAATGAAACATTCAATCCAGAGTAGTTGTTAAAGCTGAATTTAAGACCCTCACTCAGTAAAACTTCACTTGTTTCAATGGCAGATATTGTTTTAATCATTCAAACAATTCAATACCTTATTTTTTGCCTTTATTCCTTGTACTGAGGTATTTATCTGGACTTAGACAAACACACTTGCCAAGATTTGAGTCTTTGCAGTGTTGCCTTATGCAGGTATCTTCCCTGTCCCTCTCCAGGTGTATCTACTATCTGCAGTCAACTAGAAGTGCTCCGAGAGCACAACCCTCTACTAAGGCATTTCTGAAACTATTTGCCCTATCTCACAATGTTAACAAAACTTTTTATTTTAAATTATGGATTAGTATCCGCACTGAGATCCCAACCAAAGTCTAATCGCTTCATTCTTGTGCCTTGACTGACATTCCCTCAGAATTACATCAAAATCTGTTCATAACTTTTAAAGTTTGAGACAGACAAATGCTTGCAAAACATAACTTGGTGAGGGATGCCAAAAATGCCCCAAATTTTAAAAATGTGCACGATGCACTGACAACACGATTTGTGAGCCTGACTGGCAGTTTCACCTGCAGAGTGGCAGAGAGCAACGTCTTGTGACTGATATTGTTGGTAAGAAACAGTGTCAGAAACCTGAATTTCAGGAAAATATGCAAAAATGATAATAAAAAGTAGGTCAATAACTGGCCAAATGAAGTCATTATTTTAATTATTTCATCAATTTGTGTTTCAGTCTTTGGACTTAACAACGACTACAGATGCTTGAATATACAAGTGAAACAAACAGCACTTGATGAGTTAGACACATGACAGACAACAGTCCATTTAAACATCAAAAACCCAATCATGCTGCCATTACAAGCTGCAATATGCCCCTGTGACGCTTCGCCTCCACTGTGAATCTCACAGGCATGGAAGGATGGAGGAGGGGTTGATCCCCTCTTTGCTTCGTCTCCTGAGGTGGTATCAGCAGTGTAATATTGGAGAGAGGGAGGCACGCTGACTCAGCAAACGGCAGGTGCACCGTGAGTGAGTGTCCCTGCCTCTGTGTGCATGTAGGAGCACATGCTCTGTCAGACGCATCCAACCAAGAGGTGTAAATATGACAGAGCTTCAGTGTGAAAGGCTTTGTGAATATGGCTATTTTTTCATCACAGGGAGAGGGTTGAAGTAGCAGGAAATAACTCCCATATTCCTCGACTGCCTCCAACATTATATTTTGCTATTTTTTTATTAGGAGCCCACTGGTGACAGAATTTACATTCTGTGTGTTGAAGGAAAGACAGTGACAAAATGTTCTATGTTAGAAAAACCAGTCCCTCACCTCCAGTTTCTGCAGGATGTCCAGGGCAGTTTCAGGCAAAGCTGAACCCTGCTCTACCTCCACCTTGGCTGAGCATAAGGACAGTTGTCGAATCAGCTGGCCCAGCTCTCTGTGGTAAGAGGGAACCTTTCTGTGAGAGGGATCTGAGAGCTGGTGGATAACAACCTGCAGGGCCCTGAGTGCCCCACGGTGGGCAGCTGCGAGTCTGTTTACAGCCGTAGACTGAAAACAGAACAGATAATAAGTTAGTTGGAAACTCTAAAAACAGACATGATGTTTTTTTTTGAGTGCCAGAAGCGTTTATGCAAATTCATAATTTCTTCCTTCTGCCAGAAACTATCTTTATTCTAAGGACAGAAAAGTTTTTGCTACAGAAAACTGTGAAAGTTTGAAATACTTCAGTAAATTATTACAACAAATTGTTCACACTCTTTTATGATGACAGACAATCTGTGATTTATAGCGTTGTACCTTTTTAGTGTCCAATATCTTCTGGCTTCGTAGCTTCACAATATCCTCTTGGACTTCTTTTACCTATTAAATGGCAGTTTTGTAGAAAAGTGTCTAATGAGTAAAGGCATATTAAAATTTAGATTAGATTACATTAGATAGAACTGTAATCTCTTGGGAAGACTCCCTCATGAAATCAGGATTCGAGCAGCAAGCACACAGGGTAAAAAAGCATACAGGTATCAGAAAAGTAAAAAAGTAAAAAAACAATTTGCAAATATAAATAAATTAAAAATATGACTACAGACTACTGCTCCTTCCTGCCCTCTGTCCTCCTGTTACTCCTCCTCCCCCCAAGTGAGGAACTGTACAGTCTGATGGCCTGAGGGACAAAGGAGGATTGGAGAGGGGAATCATTCAGGACAGATATATATATATACCTGTTGTTGGAAAGCATAAATCATACGTCCTGATTGGGCTGCTTGCTTCTGTTGGCGGATCTCCAACTTCTTTTGCTGTTCAGGCTCCAGCAGCTCCTGTGCTTTCTCTCCTGTTGTATAAATACCATAAGTCAATAACAAAAAAGGATTTTCAATCATTGTAAAGCTTCATTTGTTTAATATCTGCTGCATTTGTCACCTTTTTGTTTTTGGTCACCTCTGTTGGCTAGCTCCTCAACTTTCTGAATGTACACCTCCAGCTCAGTCTGAAGCTTGTGGATCTCACGGCTTAAAGGACCCTCTTTGCCTTTCACCAGCTTCCCTGGGCCAGGGTCTCTAGTTGGGGGTGAGTGGCCTGTATGAAGGATGGGAGAAATTGGATGTTTGTGGACAATGTGAAGTTTAGCTCTTGACAGTGCTGATTTATCCTTCGGACTGGAGGCCTTCAACTTTGCTTTAGATGGAGTGGTTGCAAGCTCCTACAAGAGAAAAAGAAAGTTTCTAATCACTGACTAAACCAAGCAGTAATGATACCGTAAGTCCAAAAGTGTTTATCTACAAACTGGTGACTGAAGTGCAGTTACCTGAAGAAGCTCTGCATCACTAGTCTCGAGAACAGAGGCCTCTTGAGGGGGTTTAGGAGGGGATTCAGTCAATGAATTAAGGCGCCCTCTTCTCAGGTCGCGTTTGGCCAGCTGAACCGCAGCCTGCAGTCTCTCCTCAGATAGGACAGTGAAGTTGATTGAGCTTCGGGTGCTGACCTTCATCTCAGGCTCTTCTGTCGGCGGCTGCAGCCTTTCAATCACAATGGGGGCTGGAGGACGCACATGGGTGGCACGGTTGCCAACACTCGCAGGGAAGGCTTCACTGAACAACAGCTGTGAATTTCAGAATATCTGTCAGACATGGTGTCACAATAGAAATGAGAATTCAGCTGACTCATACAATATACTAAGAAAGCAAGATATTGGTCAAAATGTATTTGAAAATAATATAATTTATGATGCAGATTAAAAAAGAATTAAACCAGGGATGAAATTTAACATAAATGTTTACAATACAAGGCACAAACAGTGGTTGTGCGTTTAAGTCTCAAGTTGATCTATTTGAAAAATTGAGTGTAAATGATGAATTAAAATTTTATTAAAAAAATTGAAGGATTATTTTTTGCCACAAATGTTTAAATATACACACACACACACACACACACACACACACATATATATATATGTGTGTGTGTGTGTGTGTGTATGTATATATCACTTTGAATGTACACAGGGGCTTTGTGCAGCTGGCTATTAAAAACAGACTTTGTTTTTTGGTCATTTCTTCACAGATAAAATACTGTAATTCATACATATAAGTGTTGCCAGTGACTATAGAAAGGCTTTTATTTTTGGTCTGAAATATCCAGGCAAATGTGATAAAACAACGGCTGCGTGGTATTGGATATTTGCTGATATACTGATATTTCTAAACTCATCAGCTCAGATATAGATAGCAAATTTTTTGCTTGAAAGGACACAGAGTCCAATTAAGTAAAATAGACCTGTTCCTTAAACTGTGACTGTTTATTTCTGTCAGAAACAAACGTGAAACAAGAAGAAACAACACTCAATTCTCTATAAAATGATACTGTTGGTTTTAATTAACAAAGAAATTCAGTGAAATAAGACGAAACATTATGGCACATCCATACATTCTGCTGATATTTCAGATGATGTGAGGAATATATGTATGGGGCTAATATCTACGGGCCATATGTAAGCAGTAAAAACTTGCAGAAATTTTCATTTTGCTTTTATAACCAAATACTTTTGCATCACTAGATAAAATTTTTTATGACACAATCTTGCTTTTAAATGTGCCAACTGCATTCAGTTCATGTGAGCTTTCCTCTCATTTGATTGATACAACTGTCTCAATCAAATACATTTACAAGAACAGCCTTGTGATCAAATCTAGTTTTTAAAATATGTAGGGTAAGAACTTATTCAACTGCTTTACAGTATCGTTGCTTATACAAGGGCTGGCCAATATCTTTCATTTTTTACAATTTTCATGTATTTTCAAAACAAAAAACTAGGTAAAATACTTTGATGTAATGCTCATCTCTGTAAATATAGAGTTTGAGAACCACATGCAGAAATATGCCAAAGTATTATTAGACAATCTGTTTGAAATGTTGAGGATTAACAGAGGTTTATCTCTTTATTTCATTGTATATTATTTCAAATGATGACATTTTTTCCACTAATAAGTATTTTTTTCTGTAATTTCTTTATGTACAAGTTTCTGTGAGTCTATGTATGATTTGGCATGAGTACAGTATTTACATTGAACTTATTTGGTTTGGTTATTTCTGTAAGAGGACAAGATAAGTAATGTAATTAAGGCCAGTCAGTAGCCATATATTTTATTTTATTTTTTGTTTATTATTTTTATTTATTAATACATCTGCAAATTGTTTATTACTTTTTGATATCCTGTGTTCTTTCATACCTGTGTACTGTGCACTGATGCTGGAATCTCACTTTCCCTGAAGGAGTCCTCCCAAGGGCTATATAAAGTTCTACCTTATCTTATATTATCTTATCTAAGTGTACAGATCATACGTTTTCATACAGCTGGGAAAATACAGTAAAATATTAGATGATCATTAAAACTTTAACAGAAATTTTGTTTGAGCATTTCCGCAACAAAGTACATGATGTTAGTTTGCTGCCTTTAATGTTATGTTATTGCTAAACTCCAACTTTGTGCCAATGCACCAAGAACACATAAATTATTCACAAACCAAAGCTTACCTTCGTTTGAGACATCCTAGAAGACCTTGTAAACTGCTGATTTCAAGAGCATTTCCTCATAAAGAATAAATAAACTGAAATCATGAAGCTGTAGTTTGTTAGCATTAATAAGCTAATTACGATTTACATAGAAATTCACGAGCATTTAGTTAGTCCCATTGTCGTCCATTTTGGCAACCTTTTAAATAATAAAGGAACTACAGATATTTCATGTACAGGAGCACTTTAAGTGAAGGTTAATTAAAATATATCGCGCGGTTATCTTGTTAAATGTTGCTCTCTGTTCGGCAGAGGTTTGAAACGCCGCCATGACAACAACAGAAGCCACTTAACGGAAGTAACTCTTACAAAGTATGGATCGCCAGAGAGGTCAAACAACAAAGCAAACGCGCTTTTCTTTTTATGGATATAACACCAAAAACAGCTCCTTTTGAACTTTCACCTCTGTCAGAAAATTGTATTATCTTCCAATGACATTAAATAACACTAATTATTCATTAAATTGAGCAATTACGCTTCAATACAAACAATGAAAGACGCGGCCCCTTTAAAAACCACAGCGCAGACCGGAAACGTTCCCTTCAAGTTCAGTGTATTTGTACCAGGTCCCGTGTGCACATCAGCAGTATTTCAGTCATTCCCTGTAAGTGCCTCTCAGTTTATCAGTTTACTGAAGTGCAGAGTCAGCGTCGTCTCCAAAATGGTTCACTACGAAGAGGTGAATGTTCGTGGGTATGAAGAGTTCTGCAAGGCTGTGAGTGAGAGAGCAGGGAAGGACATTTATGCCTATTTTTCTGGAGATAAAGACGCCCAGGGGAAGAGCTGGTGTCCAGACTGTGTAAAAGGTAATACTCCACTACTGTAGGTAAAATATTCATTTACAGCTGTCACTAAGATTTGATATTGCATGGTAAAATCAGTAGATCATTAGCAAGCTCTCACTATTTTTCTCACTAAGCAGTTCTGTTCTTTCCTTACTTTGAGTAATGACTTTCATTTTTGGGCCATTCTTACAGTTTGGTCCCATTTCAGGGTGAGAAGTTTGCTTCAAAGTGTAATTTCATAATGCTCTGAAAGAGGGGTTGTTAAACTGTAAGTAAACTACATTGGGCAAGCACAGAGCATGATTTAATATTTACATTTATCTAATTATTTTCATGTCGGGGATGTCACCAAACATCCAGGCATCTTTTCTGTATTATTTCGAATGTCCAGGAATCGTAATAATTACATTTTCTTGGACCTTTAACATCCTTTTCTACTGTGTAAATTAATTTCAACTAGACATTCTTAATCAAGCATTTTTTAGGGATGCACAATATTACATTTTTGGTGAAATGCCGATCTCACCAATACCGATATCAACAGTGATATCTTATGTCAAGAGCATTAAGTCTTAACTTAACAAAGACTGACCAGTTTCTATCATGGTGACTGCCTATTTGTGTTAGTAACAGATCTGAAGCAAGAGAAACAGTTTTATTCTTTAGTAAATTGTACTTTTGATTTGTAAAGTGGACATTCAGAGAAGACGGGGTAAACTATGATGGTATATTTGTACATTCTGCCAATATATCAAATTAAAATAAGGGATGATTATGGCCAATTTGTACAGTTAAAATATTGGCTGTACAGCAAAAAAATGCAATACCCATCAATACCGATAGGCGTCTTCTCAGGGAAATATCTTCTGATACTGATATTGATGCGATAGTATTGCGCTTTCCTAATTTTTCCCCCACGATTACTTCTTGATTTTTCAAACATAATACCTACAGATCATTCACAAGAGTGATTTAGAAAAAGATAAAACAATAATGACAACAACATAACATGTACAAAAAAGAGTCATGAAAAGGTGAAAATTAAAAAATGAACAACAATAGTTATAACAGTTACAGTAATAATTATAATAATGATAAGAGTAATAATACATAAACAAATAAATAGAAATAGTTGAAAATAATTATATTGTACTAATTATTTATGGTAAATATAAAAATAAAAGATAATTAAAAAAAGCAGATAAGGTTAAATTAGTTAAAAACTAATAATTAAATTACTATTGGAAGAAACAAAGACAAAAAATATTTAAAAAATACTTAAAATACAAAATTGAATAATTAAAAAACAACAATAATGCCAATTATAGTAGTGATAACAACAATAAAATCATTATACAATAAAATTATAGAAATAGTAATTTTTCAGAGTAAATAATTTTAATGATAAACATTGTAGAAAACAGCCTGAGCAAAGTTACTCTCTTAATTTTTATTAAAAAAAGGTCTGTTCTGATCTAAAATTTAATGCTATTTTGTCCAGCATCTTTTAGAATGAAAGAGCATTTTGGTTGAATTTGACCACATTTTTAAAACTCCTTTTCTAATTTGCTGAGTCATTCCCAAAGATATCAGCATAAATACAGGTCATATATATATTTTTTTAATTTTATAACTCAAAACTTTAAATAACAGAATTCTGACAGGATGTACAGAAATGAACAATGTCTGCAGTGTATGCAATGAGAAGTTACTAGGGGTGATTCTTTCATATTTGGTGCACCATCAGTGATTCTGACTCTTTATTTGCTTTTGTCCTCTTCAGCCGAGCCGGTCGTCAGAGCGGAGATGTCCCACCTTCCTGAAGGATCTGTTTTCATCTACTGCCAAGTTGGAGAAAGAGCCTTGTCTGTATTTTTCTTTATGTCATTCATATTTCAATATTTGATTGAAAACTTTATTATATAATTACTACAGGTCACTTCTGAATGTTGCCATAAACTAGAATACACAGCTCAATATATAAGACCTTACAGCAGTGATCATCAAATGGAGGCCCCAGGGTCACACCAGGCCCCCCACAGCTTTTCATCTGGCCCCTTGAATATCATCGAATTCAGAAATGCAGTGATTTTAGCCTTGTTTTCTTTTTTTGTTAAATCTTTACAGCTGTTAGCACACATATTAATCAGAAATGACTCCATGTTTGATCCATTTTACAAAAATCCTGCTGTTGGCTGTTGTCAGAGAAAATTCAAATAAACTCATATATAAGAGTTAAACATAGAGATGGATGGCATGACAGCCCCAGGAATAAGCAGCCAAAATATCTGAGGTGTCCCCATGTGCTGCTGGCAGCAGAGTGGGTGATAGGGACTGATCTGACTTTTAAATGCTGTGAATTTCAGATATTTGGGTGGAGAAAATGAAAATATTTAAAGAATATTTGTATTATTTCTAGGGATGCATAATATTATCGTTACAGTACCGGTATCTGCGGATAATTGCCTAAAAAGTTGATAATCTCTATCATCTGACTGGCCACAGGCTGTAATATTGACAGAGTGAAGACTTGTACCATAAGGGTTTACCTCATCATCACTGAATGTCCACTTTTACAAATCAAAAGTATAATTTATTGAAAAGTAAAATGTTGTTTTGCTTGTTTCACATCTGTTTCTAACACAAACAGACTGTCACCATATAAGTGACAAGTCACTCTTAAATAAGTGGAGGCTTTGTGCTTTTGACAAAAAGTATCTGTATCGACGATAATGAGTCTGGCAGTATCTGCATATTGGACATTAGCAAGTATCCAATATTGTGCATCCCTGATTATTAAAGATAATTTAAAATCTGCCCCCACAGCATTTGTCCAAAGAAAAGATGGCCCTAAACAAGTGTACAACCCCTGGCAAAAATTATGGAATCACCAGTCTTGGAGGATGTTCATTCAGTTGTTTAATTTTTTAGAAAAAAGGCAGATCATAGACATGACACAAAACTAAAGTCATTTCAAATGGCAACGTTCTTGCTTTAAGAAACACTAAAAGAAATCAAGAAAGAAAATGTGGTAGTCAGTAACAATTACTTTTTTAGACCAAGCAGAGGGAAAAAATATGGAATCACCCAATTCTGAGGAAAAAAATATGGAATCACCCTGTCAATTTCCTTTCCCACCTGCATCAGATTAGATCTGCTCGTTAATCTGCAGTTAAAAAGGAGTGATAACACCTTGGAGGTGTTGCACCAAGTGGATTGACATGAATCATGGTTTCAAGACAAGAGATGTCAATTGAAACAAAGGAGAGAGTTATCAAACTCTAAGGTAAGTCATCACGCAATGTTGCAAAAGATGTTGGTTGTTCACAGTCAGCTGTGTCTAAAATCTGGACGAAGTACAAACAACATGGGAAGGTTGTTAAAGGAAAGCATACTGGTAGACCAAGGAAGACATCAAAGCGTCAAGACAGAAAACTTAAGGCAATATGTGTTGAAAACAGAAAATGCACAGCAAAACAAATGAGGAACAAATGAGAGGAAACTGGAGTCAACGTCTGCGACCGAACTGTGAGAAATCGCCTCAAGGAAATGGGATTTACATACAGAAAAGCTAAACGAAAACCATCATTAACACCTAAACAGAAAAAACAAGGTTATAATGGGCTAAGGAAAAGCAATCTTGGACTGTGAATGACTGGCTGAAAGTCATATTCAGTGATGAATCATGAATCTGCATTGGGCAAGGTGATGATGGAACTTTTGTTTGGTGCCTTTCCAATGAGATTTACAAAGACAACTGCCTGAAGAAAACATGCACATTTCCACAGTCATTGATGATATGGGGCTGCATGTCAGGTCAAGGCATTGGGGAGATGGCTCTCATTAAATTTTCAATAAATGCACAAGTTCACATGGACATTTTGGACAATTTTCTTATCCCATCAATTGAAAGGATGTTTGGGGATGATGAAATCATTTTTCAAGATGATAATGCATCTTGCCATAGAGCAAAAACTGTGAAAACATTCCTTGAAGAAAGACATATAAGGTCAATGTCATGGCCTGCAAATAGTCCGGATCTCAATCCGATTGAAAATCTGTGGTGAAAGTTGAAGAAAATGGTCCATGACAAGGCTCCAACCTGCAAAGCTGATCTGGCAAATGCAATCAAAGAAAGTTGGAGCCAGACTGATGAAGAGTACTGTGTCGTCACTCATTAAGTCCATGCCTCAGAGACTGCAAGCTGTTATAAAAGCCAGAGGTGGTGCAACAAAGTACTAGTGGTGTGTTGAAGTGTTTTTTTGTTTGTTTTTCATGATTCCATAATTTTTTCCTCAGAATTGAGTGATTCCATATTTTTCTCCCTCTGCTTGGTCTAAAAAAGTAATTGTTACTGACCACCACATTTTCTTTCTTGATTTCTTTTAGTGTTTCTTAAAGCAAGAATGTTGCCATTTGAAATGACTTTAGTTCTGTGTCATGTCTATGATCTGCCTTTTTTCTACAAAATTAAACAACTGAATGAACATCCTCCAAGACTGGTGATTCCATAATTTTTGCCAGGGGTTGTAGTTCATGATTCTTCGGTCCATCCTCTGATTACTGAAGAATAATCCACCCAAAGACCAGAGGAAGTATTTTCAGCCAAAATCCTTAAAATTTGAACTAATATTGTTTAAAAACAGCATGAATTAAAATGTCAACATTTTGTGTTAACAAAGCTATTGCATGTCTTATGCTTACATTTACTTGTGTTGAACTTTGACAGTAGGTATGGTTAAAATGTGTTTTCCTTTTCTGTGATTCAGTTGGAAGGATCCAAGTAACGACTTCAAGAAGATCCTGAAGCTGAGTGGAGTTCCCACCCTGCTGCGATATGGAACGGTAAGTTCTGTTTTCTAAGATGATGAGGATGTATGACATTGTCAGAAAGATATCTGTAACAGCAGATACTAGTTTAAAGCATTAATCATCAGTATTATGAACATTTCAGCTCATTATATTTGAGAGAAAACATTACGCTGGTCACATGTATAATCCAAATATAAGAAGTAGAACCGGTAAATGGATTTTTCATCAGAAAACAGAGATCCTGCAGCTGGAGTTGTTTTGTTCTTTTGTCATTTTATTTCCTTGAATTAATAATGGCTATGAAGGACAGATGTTTTATTTGTTGCATTAGAAAAAAAAATAAAAAAAATTCTGCTTTATGTCATGCACTTGGTCATGATCGCCTGTGGGATCCACCTTGCAGACTTGTTGCCTTATTTGGAGAATTTATTTTTCTAAAAAAGAATAAGCTCCATAAAGAAGGGCACTTTTTTTTTATTTAATTCTCTACAAAGAATACAGTTTATATTTAATGTATGTTATCCATAGATAGCACTTTTAGTTTTCATAACTGGATTTCTATTTTTTAAAGAGATTACAAGTGTGGTTTACTCTACAATATTTTATTTTCTCGTTTTGTGTTTGTTTTAAAAACCAACATGTAGTCAAAGTAACAGTAACAAACAGGTTTCAGAGCAGGAGACTTGATGTGCTCTCAAAAAACAAAATAATACAAAACAAACAACAAAAACAGTCAGAAAAGGCTATTATAGGTTCAAAATATTGCCATATTGGATATTTTTAAAGATCTGATTTCATGCATCCAAAGAAATGAACAAGCTGGAGCTGACCTGAAAAATGAAGAAACAAATAAAATGATAAAAAATAAAATTTTATTATAGACTGTAGGTTTTCCTTTCTTTCCATCTTTTTTATATATTTATGAAATAAAACATATGCATAACTATATATTTAGTGATGTGTGTACAGTATATGTATTTATAATTTTGATATGTCATTATGTTCTCTTAAGATTTGTTTTCTGTCTTTCTTTTGTAAACTGAAATAATAGAAAAAAAATCAGTGCTCCTTTTGGACATAAGTGTTTTGAATCATGGCTGTTTGGTCATTGCAATACAACTGTTTAAAAAGGTTTAAGCAAAAGAAAAACTGATACATAAAAACACCAAAACATAGAAATCTACCAAGTCCATAAAAAAAAAAAAAGTATACTAATTTGATATCAAGAAAAACGTCGCCAATAGTCACCCCATATAAACTGCTGTTTGAAAACGTTCTGCCTCTCTTAAACCTTCTCTCACCGTCAGAGGACTTACTCAGACTTACTTCACTGCTCGTTCTGTTTCTTTTTTCAGCCTCAGAAGTTGGTGGAGGACGAATGCCTCAAATCAGACCTGGTGAAGATGATGTTCACTGAAGACTAAAGGATCCTACATTCCCCAAAACATCCAAACATTCAAGCTTCGTTCACTGTGTACTTTAAAACAAAAATCATTTCAACACTCAATAACCACAGGTCAAAGGTCACATGTTTAATAGAAAACAGCTGTATTTTAGGTTTACAGTAAAAGAACGATCGTCTTTTATAAGACAGGGCTGCTGGATCAAATTAATGCTGGAAGAATCTGCAGACAATCACATCAAATAAATGCGACCCATACTGATTACTCTAGTTGTTCTAAATGTGCAATCACTCACCTCTGTGCTGTAATATGAGTTTGATACATGTCTGTCGACGTGATTTTATAATAACACACTAGATCATGACAAACTATCGAAGAATCTCTTTTTTTATTTCAGATGATTTATGTGATTTCTGTTGCCTTGTATTAGGGTTTCAATAAATTAAACTTGATCATTGCTATTTATACAAGTGTGGGAAAAATCCTTAAAATGTTATTTCTCAATATTTCAACATTGGTTCTAATGATTAGTGTAAATTGAAGACACTATGCCAGGAGTCTGCTTTCATCTTACTCTCTCCTCTGCCCAAAGATAAGTATTTAATACTTACACCTTTACAAAAGGATGTTTAAGAGACTGAGTGATTCTCAGTCTCTTAATGTGGCAGTTGGGACTCCGGGGAACTGATTAAAAATGGCCTATTTTCATAATTATTAAAAAAATACATCCAAAAAGAGTTCAATTTAAATTAAACTAAAGTAATTTGGTCCGACTTATGCTGATATGAGGGTAATATGTCAAACAGATTCTTGAACTTCTTGAACTTTCTCAGTCTTTCGTTGCCCCTGTCCCAGCTTATTTGGAACATGTTGCAGGCGTGAAATTCAAAATGAGTCAGTAAAACGTAAATTAAACGGAATGAATTGATTTGTAAAATTCTTTTTGAATTTACTGCAAAGACTAGATATTAATTTTCAAACTGAAAAAAGTTTTTTTGTTTGTTTTTGCATTTTTGCTCATTTTTAATTTGATGGGGGTGTATTAGTTCCCTTGGCATGGGTAACCTGCACATCTGTGAAGGCTCCATTAATGCTGAAAGGGACATACAGGTTTTGGAGCAGCATATGCTGCTTTTTCAGGGACATCTCTGCTTATTTCAGCAAGACAATGAAGACATTCTACAGGCACAGAAATATAAGACATGAGGCTGTTGACTAATGAAGTCGTACAAGTTAAAATGGGAAAGAATTCCACAGACAAAACTTCAACAATTAGTGTCCTCAGTTCCAAAACATATGTTGTCATTAGGAGAGGTGTAGTCAAAATCCTCTTCTATAAATAGATTATATTTTCAAAGAAAAATTTTTCATTCCTGTTTGTTTCATGTTTATTATTCAGTCAATGCTACAAAGCATAACGGTAATGTTGATGTATTATTTCTTTTCAATATATCATTATTTACCTATCACACTGTGCCACTTTAACACCACTGTCACGTCGCTCTATGTACTGCACAGAATGCCTCAGTTTTTCCTTCATGACGCTTTATTCTGTTAATTTTTATTTTTATTTTCATAATTGTAAATACTTCTACTTATTCTGTTTTGTTTATTCGCTGCTTTCACAGTTTATTAATCTACAACTGTTACATTATATTTAATTTTATTCATTGATCTTTAATGCATGCTACTTTACCCTTGTGGTTACCCCTGTACTGCTTCTGACATCTGGATTTCCCCTCTGGGGATCAAAAAGGACTTTCTTATCTTATCTTATTTGAATCTTAACCAATGACCGAAATAAAATAAACTCAGCTAATTCAATTAAATCTTTAGGTTTAAATAATCCTGCTATACGAGTTAGAATCACTGCATTATTTCCCAAATCAGTTAATTTATTTGTTGAGTCTTATACAAAAGAAATGATAAAAATTGAAACCCCTCATCGGAGCTCCTGTAGTGTCCGTTTTTGTCCACTGGGTGGCAGCATGTTCGAGTTTTACAGCAGGTTCAAGAAGGCGTCCAAGCACAAGGACAAATTGGAAATCGTCTTCATCTCGTCTGACCAGGACCAGAAACACTGGCAGGACTTTTTACAGGAGATGCCATGGCCTGCGTTACCTCTCAAAGACAGACACAAAAAGGTAAGGAGAGGTGCTCTGGAGCTGCTCTGGAGGGGTTTCTGTGTGCTCACAGGGCTGGAGACACCAGGAGATCCCCCTGTGTGATCTGTGTGATCATGCTATACAAGCACAGGTGCTTTAGTTTGGTCAATTGTTTTTATCTAAATCACAGAAGTAGGTTTTAGTGCAGGTAGAACCACTTTTTTTATGATACACATGAGGAAATATCTCTGAGGAAATCAAACTATTTCATGGGGCACTGCACATATTGCACAAACTTCTTTAACTTCTTTAAACTTCTTTAAACAGGACTGATTGAAGTTCCTAGCTATGATGAAGGCTCCCCCTGGATGAGCTGATCACATCGTAGAGCTCCGGGGGAGCTAAGCTAACGCTAGCATAGTTAGCTAGCTAGCTAGTTTGCTCAACTGCAGCGTCGGGGTAAAGCAGGTAAAGCCAGGTTTCCATAATAATCATCATAGAACAGTCGCGAATAAACCGATCCCCCCTACCATCAGAAGGTCCAATTCTTCAGTTTTGTGAATGACAAATGATCAGGAAAATGTTCGGCAGTGCCAGTCTATGAGGCTGCTTCCGTAGCCGAGCTAGCAGAGAGCCTAGTGGTCTTGCTATGTCCAGCGATATATTGTGCGACCACTGAAAGTCGCTCGCAATGTCGGACTTGCAGGCAAAAACATCATTCAGCAACTCCGAGTGAGTGTAGGCGAGTTTTGCCCCTTACACTCCATCATCCATACATACGGCATCAGTAGAGAGCTCAGAGCCGCTGCAACAACGCGCGCCGCCATCTTTCACAACGTCATCATTCTGCGCAGCTTGGACACGGAACAGCGTTTTACTGTTTTATGAGAAATTAAGAATATATCGGCGTTATATCAGCAAAACTCTGGCCGATGTTGAATACTTTGAAAAGGGCTATAATCGGCCGATTTAATCGGCCGGCCGATAAATCGGTCGGGCCCTAGTTTATACTTCTCTTGCACAGGTCAACATCCTCTCAGAAAGATCCACTCAACTCACTCTGATGAGCTGGGTTGTCTCCTTTAAGACAAACACTTAGACCAAGTACATCTGAACTCTACATCTGAAATAATATATCTGATATTATACATTGTTGCGTTCAAATAACCTAATTTTAACACTAAACTGTTATAATTGCTTCTTAAACACCATTACAGTTAACACAAAAAAGCTGTTAAAAATTTAATTTTATTTGTAATCATGCAGCTTGTAAGTGTGGAAACCTTTTTATCATTTAACTTAATTTGTTAAAGATAGAAAATAGGCTGGAAAAAAACGAGATAATCCCCCTGCAAGTGTATGATTATACTGTTCATGCACAGGTGTGTGCTTTCACTGAGTCCTTAATATTTTTTCTGCACCACCATCTTTCAGTTACACTATAGCAGCACTAAGTAAAATTCCGGCTTTTTAGCTCTCTAGGGGCCTCTATGGTCGTTGAGTGTAACTGTGTGGTCATAAAACAGAGCGCCTCACAGCAACGGAGTAGGGTGTTTCTGCAGAGCCGCAGAGCCACCATCCACAGCTCATCTTCCGGTCCACAGCTCACCTTCCGGTGCAAAAGTAGATCATGGCATGTATTCCCCCCTAAATCGCTTGATATAGTCTTGGTTATCCAGTTCCCACTGACGCACGGCATTACGTTTCTTTATCTGGGATGGTTTCTTCTTTAGTAGGAAGCCATAACAAAAGGCGCTTACTCGTGGGTCACAGACAAAGCAACAGTGACCAAGCGCCCTGGAGAAATTACCGACAATGTCGAAAGACTTTGAAAATGTTTACCCAAATAAATCTTTGCGTACGCCATTAACGTAACTCTTCTTCTTCTCCACTTTTGTCGATAACGCACACGCAGACAATGCTCACCATCGCCCCCTGCGGTTTACAGATTCGACCCCTGCGGTCACAGATTCTGATGGTCACAGATTTCGGTGAAACACCGGCAAACAACTATTTTGGAGAGCGCAAACTGCTGCTTTATGGCCGGGGTCTCCTTTGTGGCGTCATAGAACTTTTTTGCTGCTAGTTGCATACACCAGCTTCTTCGAGTACAGCACACAGAAACAAGTACCCGGCTCTCTTAGTTTCTGGCACCAGCTCCCAAAAGGCTTGCCGTCTCCACCCCTTTCTATCCATGCCCAGCGCCATTTGTTTTTAAGACCGTTGTCAATTAGGACGTCTTCCCCTGGCTTCATGAACTTGCTCTCCATTTTTCTGATCTCATTTCGGTGAAACAACCATCGGCTTGGATGCTGTGTTCAAGACCACTCGGAGATAACGTTCACACTACAGGTTAACTCGGCGGGGAAAAACGAAGTGTGGCATATTGTCTCTATTTGCTGAACACTGAAATCATATGCAGCAGCAATGTATGCTTATTTTTGAAGATGAACATGTGTGTCATTTCCGACCTGTAATTTCCGACTTACAGGTCGAAAATTACACATCATCTCGGGAAAATAAAGTGTGTGATATCTATAAAAGCGTGGCAGCACAAATGACAATTTTTACGGCACAAACCAGGACAAATGGAGCACAAACGAAACAGACTATTTTCCCGAAATTTTGCGTGGGGTGGAGGACCAGCTTCATGCTGGTTATGTGTACCCATAGTTACTGTTGCTAACGTAGGAAACATGCAGTGTTTCCCATACACCTCAGTTAATGAAGGAAAAGATTCGGCTGCACCAAAAGTTTCAAGTTAGTAGGTTGCTCAACTTTTAATTGAATTATTCTGATACCTTAGCAAAAACTGCACTTCAGTCAGTAGCAAGCTGTAAATTAAAGTCATCACCTATTTACTTACAATAGTTGTGCGTGAATACTTCACCTTTGATACAAAACACTCAGTGTGACTGTGAACCAGCTGGTTTCATCCTCATAAGAGCTCAGAGTCTCAGAGCAAAGAGTCTCATTTTTAATAGACATACCTCATATAACTAACCTGTTGCCATTAAACTTAATTACTGGAAGATGTTTCTTCAAATGACTTTCTAAATTCATGGGTGTAGCATTTCCAAAAACAGTTACATCTCTCAGCTTTGGCATTCAAATTGTAATTTTTGTGCCACTTTCAATTCAATGGGGCTTCAACATTTTGTAAATCATTGTTTTTTTGGGGGGCATTTGGTGTCTTTATTGATAGGAGGGAGAGACAGTGGATAGGCTTGTGAAGGGGGTTGAGAGAGAGCAAGGAAGGACACTCTGCAAACTGGCCACAGGCTGGATTCAAACCCGGGTTGGCAGAAGCATATATATGGGTCGTGCCTGGTTGCTTACCACTTCGCCTACCAGCACCCATCATCTTTTTCTTCAACATTCTACACAATGCCCAAACTTCTTTTGAAATTAGCATTATAAGATCCGAGCTTCAATGTTTTCTTCACACCTTTAAAAATGAATGATTGGAGCACTGTTTCACTTCATTCTGGCCACTAAACCTTAAAAGCCTTTGTATCGGACAAACTTTGGCTAGCTGGTAGTCTTGTGGCTTACGCACGTTTCCCTGTGTCTCCACATTAATCATCCAGTCCAAGCCTGTCTTGAGTTATGACACACAAAACTTTAATCCAGTGTTTATCACAACGATAAGTTCTTCAGGAAAATTTCTTTACACACACAGGTTCAACCGCGGCAAGAAAACCATATGGCTCCCCAGCTCGTCGAGCCTCCACAATGCCAACTGTTGCCTGTCTACCCGGATACTTCACGCCAACACCAGTGATCTCTTAAAGCGACAGTAACCAAAAGTCTTCATCAAAAAATAAATATAAGACTTACCAAACAAAATACCTAGAGCACAATATAAAATAAAGATATCCACTTTCTTAACCAAAAACCCTGCTTAATAACTCTAAATGTAAACTCCCCGTAAATATTAAACTCAAAAACAACAGCATGCCCTTGGCTCATACACATCCGACCCCTAATTGTTCTCTATACTTTGAAACAATTAATAACTATTGCAAAAAATAGAATCAGAGGAACTTAAAGTCCTTGGAACCAATATTGTACTTGTCTTCTATCTTCTGATGTCAGAGGTTACCAGCACTTGACATACCGTGGGAGTGCAGTCTTTACCACTGCCTCATTTCAAACAGCTATGAGGAGAAGACAGACCTTGGTGATGGGCCTATCTAGTTCACTTGTCTTGGTCTTCACACGAACAGGGCGAACAAGACCATGTTCCTCTGGCACTATCTGGGTGACCCTGCCAATGACCCATGAGTTTCGTGGGGCAGTCTCATCCACAAGCAAAACAATGTCCCCAGGCACAAAGTTTCTTGACACACCTGCCCATTTTTGGCATGTCTGGAGCTCAGGAAGGTACTCTTTCATCCAGTATTTCCAAAATAAATCTGCCATGTATTGAACCTGCCGCCACCTGCGGCGTGCATAAAGATCCTCCTTTTGGAAGAGTCCTGGAGGTAGAGATGGCTTTGTCCTCAGAAGTAAGAGGTGGTTTGGAGTAAGAGCTTCAAGGTCATTTGGGTCACTAGAGGGCATAGTAATAGGTCGACTGTTATTGATTGCTTCTGTCTCACAAGAAACATTTGAAGATTCTCGTCATCCAGATGCTGTGTCTTTAAGGTGACGTTGAGGACTTTTCTGAAAGACCTTGTTAAGCGCTCCCATACCCCTTCTTGGTGAGAGGCAGTAGGTGGGTTGAACATCCATTTAATTCCTCGCTGAAGTAAGGTGTCTTCTATTTTGGAAGTATTCCACTCTTTGGTAGCTTTCTTGAGCTCTGCCCCAACGAAGTTGGTCCCATTGTCCGAACGCAACTCTAGAACCTGACCTCTCCGTGCGATGAAACGGCGGAGAGCATTTATGAATGAATCAGTATCAAGGGAAGCTGCCACCTCCAAATGAACAGCTCAGATCGCTAAGCAGGTGAAGATGACTCCATATCTCTTCACAGTAGCCCTTCCACGCTTGACTTCAAAAGGGCCAAAGTAGTCAACTCCAGTTCTAGTGAAGGGTGGGTCATCTGGTGTGACTCTGTTTTGTGGTAGGTCTGCCATTTTTTGTTGTCCGAAAGCACCATGTTGACACCGACATGTAAGACATTTGGACAGTACCCTTCTGATCATTGCACTTGCATTAGGAATCCAGTATTTCTGATGTAATTTTGACAAAATGTGGTTGCGTCCACTGTGACCTACATCTTGGTGGATCTCCTGGAGGATGAGCTCCGACACCCGCTGGTCTTTACCCAAGATTGCAGGATGTTTGGATTCCTCTGGCATAACTGCTCGACTGAGCCTTCCACCAACTCTCAGAATTCCATCTTGAAGACTTGGGTTGAGTTGTAAATGTGACTACTTCTTTTGACAGGCTTCCCATTTTGTAGAGCAGCAATTTTGTCTTGGAATTCCCTTTTCTGGCAGTGATGAATGATCTCCAGTTCAGCCGCTTTTAGATCATCTACTGTGAGAGTTTTGCTGAGGGGTTGCTTCTGACTTGTCTTAACCTTGTGAAGCTGCTGTCTTTTTTGGGCTTTTGTGGCATCGGACAGTACAATGTCTGTACTCTGCTCCTTTCTACTTTTAGTGCGGCACAGCAACATGTCTTTAACTTTGAGGATCCAAGCCACAGCCTCTTTCAGGCGTGTCCAAGAAGAGTAGTACTCTGTAAGTTGCTCCATCACGTCACCTGTTTTGCTTGATGCAACAGCATATTGTTGCACTTTTCTTGATCTCAGGATCTGTAGCTGTGAGGTTTCTCATGTAATCTGGGGTCTCTGGTCATGCTGATCTGCATCCATGTGAAGACCACTTTGGATTAAGTCCCGTGGCTGGCCACTGGTATATTGTTCCATTAAGTACAGCCGATCTTTGCTGCTGTCTTTTACTTTCCACACCATGCTCGAATGCCCTGATGAAGAGATTGTATTCTAAAGGGTCTCCTTTGAAGACAGGAATACTTTGGGGTGGCAGTGTTGACAGTTTCTGTTGCTTAACCAGGAACTCTGTAATATCATTCTGTCGTTTCATCACTGTGGCAAGTGTATTTTCTGAGACCTCCGATACAACAGAACTGTCCCTTGATGAACCATGGCTATTTGTACCATCTGTAGCTGGGTGTGCTAGTGGATCAGGATGACTTGAGAGCAGCACTGGATGTTTTTTACTTGCAATGTGTGAGGTAGACTCTTCATGACTGTCCCCTACCACAGCTGACTGATACTTATGTGACTCAGAATACACACCATTACCTTGTGCACCATCTGATTCCTCAAAAAGCTTCAAAACCTTCAGTTTTGCATCTGCTGCAGCTAGTGCAGTGTGAAACTCAAGCTCTTCCCTCTCAGCTTTAAGCTTAGCTTCTTGCTCCTCTAGCGCACATTTCTGCTTCAGTCCCGCTGCTTGTGCCATAAGTGCAGCCTTTTCCAACTCAGCTTTCAAGCGTGCAGATGAGGTTGAAGATGCATGAGAACAACCAGACTTTGCTTTAGAAATTTTTGACTTCTAGATGATGCTACTGATACATTGTCAGAAGGGCCAATATTTTCATTTATCATCATTGCTTCTTCCATACGCTTATGCACATCTTGTATCAATTTATCCACTTGTTCACTGAAATCTCTAAATCTGCCTTTGGTTCAAACCATTGCTGTTGATCACGATTCATGTCCTGTTCTGAAACAGTCTGCTGAAGTAGCCTTTTAACAGAAAGATTCAGTTCACAAAACTCTCTAAAGAGGTGATTAAACTCCACAGCCAACGCAGTTTTAACCATTTCCAAGTTGCCATCATCATCCATTAAATGTACTATCTCATTCTTTTAGCTGTAAGTTGACCCAACTTGGCTCTCCTTGAACATATTTTCCTTTGTAATGTGTCCTCCATACCTTTAGCTGTTGGCTTAGGCTCCCGTTTTCCTTTATGGCTACCTCTTTGTCATCCTCCATGATTCTTTTAGGGTTTCCCATTGCTAGCCATTGTTAGCTTAAAACAGTGAGGTGCTCCAGTGTCGTTCAAAGGCTTTCTCCTAATGTTGTTCGCAGATTGTTAGCGGGTCATTAGCATAACAATAATGGCTAATCGGGTCGTTTCCAAATCACTTCTCTTCCTTAAACCTCTAAACCTCAAAGGGACAATGTGCACTTACTTGGGCTGCTGGAGAGATCCCTTTTGTTCCAGTCCAGGGGTTCCGGTATCCAGTATTTCCAATCCAAGTCCACAAGAAGCTGGTTTTCTTACTAAAGTATCGAACAAACTTTGGCTAGCTGGTAGTCTTGTCGCTTATGCACGTTTCCCTGTGTCTCTACGTTAATCATCCAGTCCAAGCCCATTATTTCACGGGGTGCCCTCCCAAATATACTATAGGGGAAACACTGTGATATATTCGACTCCAACTTGTAAACTGTGGCACCCTGAGGTGCCCTTCCCTCTGACCGCTCCTCTGACTGACTGCAGTCCATCTGTAAATCCCAATTCAAGAAATAATTGCTTTAACATCAATATATTATGTAGGTTTGTTAAGTCGCAATTAAATAATGTTTGTGGTGATGAAGAATCCCTCCTGTCAGTGTTTATGTGTCTGTAGTAAAGATTCAAAGCACGTTTACATCAGCTAGCTTAGCGAACGTTAGCACGATCGCTAAATAAGCATGACATGAAGCATAAAGTGATTTTAACGCTGCAAGGTTCTATGTGAAAAATACCAACAGACAGAAACAGGCTTTCTGGCAGTTTGGGAGTTCAGGTGAACTTGCATCCATCGGTCTCAGTGTCGATCACAGCCACAGGGAGCACAATACTGTTGGTGGCCGACAGAGGCCACTCATCTCTCCTCAAAACCTGGAAGCGCGTCCTCGCGCTCCAAGCCCCGCCCCCACCCCCCACCCCTCCCCTCATGTCAAAAGTCCTCTTAGAAAGTTGAAACTGAAAATCTGTGAAGCTGAAAAAAGAGAGAGTGTAAAAAAATCAGAAGATTGGCACTGAAAAACACATCATAAAACAAAAAATATCCTGAAAAAAACAATAGTTTTTTATTGTCTGTATTTTATTGTTCAATTCAACATTTTACAATGCCAATACTTGTTTCAGTGCCAATGCAAGTTTTTCTTCAATGCCAAGTTTCTTTTTCAATACCAAATCTTACTGTCAGTGTTGTGGCTCCATATGGCCTTAAAGGTTGAATGATCAAATGTCTGACTGTGTTGGTGGACAGTTTGAAAATCCCAAATTAGCCTGCATGGATTTTGAGTGACAGCCCTAGTCTTCACTGCAGAAGTCAGTGTAACCAGCCCAGTCGCTGTGTCGCATCCTTATTGGCTGACCACAGCCGCCGCTGAAGCAGGAGGAGACTGAACCGGCTGAAGGAACTCTGAGGTGAAGACGGCCTCTGCATACTCCTCCACGATGTCCTGAAACTCTGTAGCCACGTCAGCCAGGGCCTCCGACAGCAACTCATCCGCCAGGCTGCAGAACAAGGCAAAACAGAAAGAAGTGTGAAACACCAGGATGCAAAATACAACTACAACAAATTACATTTTCAATCATAGATTTGGATGTACGAGACCACTAGTTCTAGGAAGGGCTATATATCAAGTTTTTAAGGCAAGGTAGGTTTATTTGTGCAGCACCTTTTAGCAGCAAGGCAATCCAAAGTGCTTCACATGTCAGAACACAATGCCAAGGAAAAGACACTTTAGAATAAAACATTTATCAAAAGAATCAGTTAAACCTATAAAGATAAAAACAAGTTAAGACGAAGATAAAACAAGAAGAAACTGTGATCCAAGGCAAAAGCTAAAGTGTACTACTGCCACTGTGGAAAAAAAAAACATAATTGTTGAACAAACTCTCCAAAACATTTCAGAGGTATAGAAAAAATAGCCTCTCTTTTTAGAAATGCTTTCAGTGTTGTTAGTTTTTCATTGAATAAAGGAATGTGGTTAAGAACTGACAAAGCTGCTACTGTTTACACGACAATGTTGTTACCAGAAACGGAAAGTTTTTTTGTTTGCTTTGTCAAAAGTGCTATGCGTTCACATGGATCCGCAAGAATGACCCTGGATTACTGAATATTTGATATTGGAGCACTGTTTCACTTCACTTCTTTCTGTCCACCAAACCTTAAAAACCTTCACACTTTCTCTGTTACCTGTCTGCGATGGTCCACGGGTCGAAGCTGTGGATGTCTTTGTGAGCCACTGCGTGCAGATAAGCCTCGTGCTTTTCCTTGTACCACTGTATGTTTCCCAGCATGCTGCCTGGCACAGAGATAACTGTCCCCTTGTTTCGCTCTGCTGGGCCTGGGAGGAACCGGTTGGTGTGTGTGGGCTGCTGCCGCTCATCTTGGCATGTCTCCTCTGTCAGGCTGCTCTCAGAGAGGACCCTGTGTGTGGAGAAAACACAAGAGGAGGCTCATGTTCTGTCACACCTTTTAATTACCTTGACGGCTCACACTGTATGCAGGGTTCCCTCGGGGTTTTAAGAAGTCTTAAAAGCATTTAATTTATGAATTTGGAATTAATACCTTAAAAAGACTTGAAAAAGTCTTGAATTTTGATATCTGGGCGTCAAAAAAATGTGCTGTATGTAACTTCTCTAGGGCCCTGTAAAATCCGCAATCATGGAACCGCGGACGGAATTAGACATTAAACACGGAATTCAATATGAACATGGAATATCACAGAAACGGCCGATATTTTACGTATGTGTTTTTTCTGATAATAAGTAAATAATGTACATAATGTAAATAAAGAGCGGTGAAACCAATGGGGTTCAGCTGTGCTTTACTTCTAAAACCAATGCGGTTCCACCGTGCCTAATTTCTAAAAAACAATGCGGTTCCACCTTTGCCGGTGAGACTGTGACATAGGCCGAGAAATAGGTCTTAATTTTTGATATACATGGTCTTAAAAAGGTCTTAAAAAGACTTGAATTTAACTTGAAGAAACCTGTAGGAACCCTGTATATGAAGTGGGTAAAGGGCCTCTGAGTGCTGCAGCTGTGGAGAGGAGTTTATCGACGAGGGGGGAGCCGGGATGGAGCAGAGATTGACCAGAAACACTTGCCGTGCTTGATATGCAGCCGAGGATGATGAATTTAGGAGAGGTGTCACAGCGAGCATCGGTCTGGTCTGACTTTATAATCCTCTCTGCTTGGACAAATCAGCCGGGCTCCTGCAACGGCACTCTCTGTTTTTTTAGTATTATTTAGTATTATTTAGTATTATATATTTAGTGTTGCAGCAGCTCCAGAAGCTAAGTGCCTCTATTGTGCTCAGCGGCCTCGGCTGAACTGGTCTCTGTTTTGACTGCAGCGGCTACAAACTGCAGGGTGTTCATTGATATGAAAGTGCTGGCAAAGTTAGCTCTGTTTCTGGTCCCAAATGGGTCGATTTGCTGTTCAGTGGCCATCTGAGGCCAGACAGGTTGGACAGTGTCAAACCAGCATCCTGAAAATCTACTTCCGAGTCAGAGAAGCACCCACTCTCTTTGTGCCATATCCAAAAAATAAACACAGAGCCTGTCAGAAGATCTGATTCAGGCATTGCAACAAAAAATCCTTTGAATGTGAACCAGGGGAAAGATATAGATATCAAAACAGCTCTCTGATAGATCAGCTGACCCCTCTAACACCATCTGTTGCTTGGCTTCTTTCAGTTGGACAGACTTTTACCTAGGCCAAGTCTTGTCACTGTGTTGCAGAGAAATCATGACCCCAATTTACTTCATTCCGTTGTCCTGTAAAATCAATAAAATCCTTAAAGTAATCACATGCTCTACTCTAAAAACAGTACACTTGTTGTGGGTGCTGACTCAAAAATGTATAAAAACCCAAATGACGAAAGCATCAGCTCTTTCATTTTTCATTCGTCCATCAGATTGCCAGATGGAGAAGCGCGATTCGTCACTCCAGAGAACGCGTCTCCACTGCTCTAGTGGCAGCGTGCTTTACACCACTGTATCCGATGCTTTGCGTGGCACTTGGTGATGTATGGCTTGGATGCAGCTGCTCGGCCATGGAAACCCATTCCATGAAGCTCTCTGCGCACTGTTCTTGAGCTAATCTGAAGGCCACATGAAGTTTGGAGGTCTGTAGCGATTGTCTGACGATTGACTTGAAAATTGGCGACCTCTTTGCACTATGCGCCTCAGCATCCGCTGACCCCACTCTGTCAGTTTATGTGGCCTACCACTTTGTGGCTGAGTTTCTGTCGTTCCCAAACACTTCCACGTTCTTATAATACAGCTGACAGTTGACTGTGGAATATTTAGGAGTGAGGAAATTACACGACTGGATTTGTTGCACAGGTGGCATCCTATCACATTTCCTTGTGGAATTCACTGAGCTCCCGAGAGCGACCCATTCTTTCACAAATGTTTGTAAAAGCAGTCTGCATGCCTAGGTGCTTGATTTTATACACCTGTGGCCATGGAAGTGATTGGAACACCTGATTCTGAATATTTGAATGGGTGAGCAAATACTTTTGGCAATATAGTGTATACTAATGCCAGCAGAGAAATCTCCCAGTGCCACTTATGCTCTTAATTTGGCTGAGAGGACATGAATTAAATATAAAAATTAAGACTCTTTATCCAAACAAAAGCACTTAATTGTCCATGCAGCGGGACTGAATTGGTTTATTCCCCGCTGAGAGCATGGAAGAGGTGAGTAATGTGGACGATGCATTTAAATCAGTGCTAATTATTTTCAGATGATATCCAGTTCAATTGTTGCATGCCAAGCAGTCCTAGAGCCACAAAATATTATGCAGGACCATTTCATAGACACAACCCTCATCAATACAAACAGAGTTGTGCTGCTACATTGGGGAGAATGATGGGAAGGAGATTCTCTGACGCCATGATGAAGCTACACTCTCACCAGCCATGATTTAAACGTAAGATTAGGATGTTAATCGATGTTCTGATGGATAGAGACAGTCATTACTTCGACGAAATGTTTAAAATGCTCCCATTAAAAACATCCACTATTAGATTAACTTAAGGGAGAGAACTTAAGAGGGAGCTGGGTGTAGCCAAAGATGCCCACCCCTGACTGTTAACAGAATGTAGAGCTCTGATTTATTTTCCTCAAATGACTGGAAAGAAGTTTAAGGGGTCATAACCTAATAATATGCCTTGTCTACAAAGTTTCCTTCTGCCTCTTAAAGAGGAGGAACACTTAGGGGCAAAAAATTAAGTTATTTCATTGAACCAAGGGGAGGCAATTTACATATTCAACTCACCCAGTCTCCACTGGTTTCTCCAGGATGATATTAGCAGTTGAGCTCTGAACCAGCACTGGTCTTGTGAGCCTCAAAGGCTGAGGAGAGGCCGGCCTGGAGCGTGTGTGACATGAAGGTCCTGGGAAAAAATAGAGAGAAGAGGAGGAAGTGGAAATGAGTGTCAAGAGAAAGATGAGGTGGAGCAGAGGCCAAACACATAGACAGGGATGGTTCTGAATGGAAACTACAGTGAACATATTCCTGTTTAGTTTTAGCACCGTCTCCACCTACAGGAGATCTCAGGGAAATGATCTCTGCAGGATGAGCAGGAGAGTGTTGGTGGTACCTGACGCCCCAGGTCGGTCCCAGTAAAGAGGGTCTGAGTAGCTGATAGAAGCAAAGCGTCTCCTCACTTCCTCCTGATCTCTCTGCTCACACACAGAAAACACGTGTTTTAAACATACTGTCAACACGCCAAAACTAACAGGCAGAACATCCTGATCAAGATCAGACAGCGCAACACCAGAGACAGCTTTCTCAGTGTAAATCACAAACAGATGACTGTTGACCTTTCAGGTTTTATCGCTGACCTTTCATTGGCAGGCCTTTCTGCAGCACTCACCTGTATCTCCTCCATCCGAAGCAGCATGCTCTCCAGGGTGGAGGCCTGCATCCTACGCAGGGCTTCATCCTCCAACTGTCTGTCTGTCTCAACCTCCCACGCAGCCCACGCAGTGTCCTCTAAAAGATCCTCCAGCAGGGCCTCGCTTAGCTGTTCTGCACTCTGGGCCACCTGCAGACAACAAATTGATCCATTTGGTTGCCTGCTTGTTAAATATTGGCCTCCGAATTCAAAACCCATCCAGCTTACCCTCTCCGCAGCCTGATCAGACAGTCTCTTCCTCAGTGAGGGGCTGATTTGCTTTTTGGATTCACCGATTCTCTGAGGAAAACAGACAAACACAATTTACTCCCAGTTCATCCAAAAACAACCTCAAAGATTTAACTCACTAAATCACAAAGCAGATATTTGCTTTACATTCAGATTTGATTTGTTTTTCCCAATTTGCTACATGTAAATGAAAGGATAAATTTTCCCACCTGAGCCTCGTCAAGATGCGGCTGAATCCTCTCTCTCGCCTTCTGCTCGGCTCGCTCAGCCCACTGAGATGGTGAGACAACTTCTGACCTGTGAACCAAAATACACCCACACTGTAAGCCGTCACAGGAGAAGTTGTGAGACTGCATAGCTTTCAGAAACTAGATGAGCCATTCCCCCAAAATATCTTCAAATTGCAATATTTGGAAAGTCGATAGGTGCCAAGACACTTCCTGCATGTGTTACAACAGCATGGCTTTGTTGTAAAAGCTAAAAGGTGCAGGTACTAGACTGACCTGCCTGCAGTCCAAATCTGTCTCATATTGAGAACGTGTGGTGCATTATGAAGCACAAAATACGATAGTTGAGACTCCAGACTGTTGAGCAACTGAAGTCTTACATCAAGCAATAATGAGAAGGGAATCCACCAACAAGGCTTCAACAATTAGTGCCCCCAGTTCCCAAACACTTACTGAATGTTGTTAAAAGGAAACGCGATGTAAAACAGTGGAAAACATGCCCCTGTCCCAGCTCTTTTGGAACATGTTGCAGGCATCACATTCAAATAAACGAATATTTGCAAAAAAAAAAACAAAAAAAACAAAAAAACAAAACAATGAAGTTTATGAGTTTGAACATTCAATATCTCGTCGTTAAATCATTGTATTCTGTTTTTATTTATGTTTTCAACAACATCCCAACTTCAATGAAATAGGGTTTTTGTTATTTAGATTTTTTTGAATTGTCCAGCAGATAATTGTAATATTTTCTTGCTCACATCCATTTCCATGGTTACTAACAAACTTTAAGGATCTTCTCCTCACCTTAAGCATTGATTTAGGACTATATCATAAGATGTTCAGAACACAGTTCTTTACAAATCATTAACGGGCTTATTCATGAGTGATGAAAGCTGTTACCTTGAGGTTACATTTTCCCACTTCAACACTATGAAAACAGCTAATGCTTTTTAAAAATCTAATGTGTCATCATCAGTGGAGAGAGAGAGATGAAAGGCTCACCGCTCTGGAGGACGAGAGTGAGGGGACGTAGGTACCCAGGGCACCGAGTGCTCTTTCTGAGGGAGCTGGTTCACTCGCAGCTGAGAGGAGACTGTAGGCTGCTGGAGACCTGTGTCCTGTGGCTGATGACGCTGTGACAGAAAAGTATTAAATGTATACTTCAGAAGTGACATGAGGCTTTTGTTTTGACTTCTTGATTTACCTTTATTCTAAAGTCAGCCCTCTTCCTCTGAGAGACTGGAGCCCCTCCTTTCCTGTGGTCTGTGTTGGTCTGTGGTTGCGTTGGCTGCTCCTTCAGCTCCCTCTGTTGGACAAGTTTCTCCAGGCCAGCTCTGAGCACCTCTTTCCTGTTCATGGGCTGATGAGGTGATGGTTTTGGCCTCTGTGGAGCCGTTCTTCCCTCTACTGATGACATTCAAAAAGGAATTACTTGATTATCTTGTTTGTTTTTGTTGTGAGATGATACTGAGTAAAACACACTCCTACTTTAAATCAATCCATCAATCAACTGCAGTCCAAAGTGCTGTGCATGGGAGTTAAGAAAGTGATTAACGAAAAGATCAAAAAGTAATAATGACAGTTACAACAATAATAAGAGGCAGGATGTCAAGAAGAATTTGGAGACTAATGAAAATCAATGTGGCTAAAGTACAAACCCAATTCTAATGAAGTTGGGACGTTTTGTAAAACATAAACTTAAACAGAATAAGTTTCAGAGAATCCAGAGAAATCTCTACATGTAAGTGGCAAGGCTGAAATCCAACACTGAATGCCCATGACCTTCGATCCTTCGAGCAGCACTGAATTAAAAACTGATATCTTCTGTAAAGGATATCATCATGTGGACACTTCAGAAAGTCACTGTCAGTTAACACAGTTCATCTCTACATCTACAAGTGTAAGTTAAAACTCAACCATGCAAAACCAAAGTCGTATATCAACAACACACTAAATCCTGCCAGCTTCTCTGGGCCAGAGCTCATCTGAGATGGACTGAGGCAAAGTGGAAAAGTCTGCTGTGGTCTGGGTCCACATTTTAGACTGTTTTTGGACACCAAAGACGTGGTGTCCTCCGAGCTAAAGAGGAAAAGGACCATCTAGACTGTTATCAGAGCAAAGGTTAAAAGAAAGCATCTGTGATGGTATGGGGGGTGTTAGTGCCCATGGCATGGGTAACTTGCACATCTGTGAAGGCAACATTCAGGTTTTGGAGCAACATTGTGACGTCTTTTTCAGGGATGCCCCTGCTAATTTCAGCAAGACAATGAGAAGCTGCATTCTTCTCGTGTTACAACATGGTGGCATTGTCGAAAACGAGTGCGAGTTCTAGACTGGCCTGCCTGTAGGCCAAACCTGTCTCTCATTAAAAATGTGTGGGGCATTATAAAGCACAAAATTTGACAACGGAGACCCTGGACTGTAGAACAACAGTCATACATCAAGCAAAAATGAGAAAGAATTCCACCTGCAAAGCTTCAACAATTACAGCCCAACTTTATGGAATTGGGGTTTGTAATATGCTGGGATACAAGCCACAAGTTAAGGCACTGTTAGTGAATTTTAAAACAGCTTAATTCTTTTGTTACCTCTGCCGAGGAGGTTATGTTTTTGCCGGCGTTGGTTTGTCTGTCTGTGTTCAAAATAACTTGAAAGGTTATGGACGGATTTGGATGAAATGTTCAGGAAATGTGTGGAATGGGATAAGAAACATTAGATTTAGATTTTTTAGATTTTTGGGACTGTTTCGGATCACCATCCGGATACAGGAATTTTAGGCTTGAAAATCAACGTTTTTCAATCCCATGTCACTATATTACCCAGCTTCCTTTGCAGTGCCAGCTGCGCAGTTCTCCACATGGACAGACATGAGGGGACACTTAGCCGCCATATGGGACCATGTGATGATCCAGAATTATACCTTGGCGTAGGTCTGTGCTCTCCAAGTGCTTTTCTAGTTTTGCTTTAAACATCCATTTAAAGGAAATGGTTAAATACTACCTAGTAAATAAAGAGTGCTGGCTGACTGTTAATGCAACGGCTGATGGCACATACTAAGGTGCAGTCAACCTGGTATCAGATTACCCAGCATGCTTGCTACTGAGAGGAAATTTGAAAAGACCATTGGTTGTCTTAAGACACACACACAATTACACATATCATTCAGTTTGAAAGCTGCTCCACCACAACATATCTAATTAGACAATTAACTGGCACTCTTGACAAGCATCTGGATCCCCACTGACCTTTTCATGAACAGCACAGGGGTCTAAGTAACGCAACAAAGGACGTTTGTTTCCAGGGAGAACATGCAGCAGCTGAAGCTCATTGGGAAGTGTTTGGGTCACATCTACCACAGGATGCCTCTCAGAGTAATAGGAGCCAGCAGGAGTTCACTGCTCATGAGACTGAGCAGCGGGGGTCTGAGGGACACAGTTCTGCGCTTTGATTCCAGTTTTTCTATCGCTTCTACTTTATCAATTTCCAGCCTGTTGCATCCATTTAACACACATATAACCTTAGGTAACCTCCAGATACATTAAATCAGACATGCTTCCTCAAAGACAAAAATATGACTTCCTCTGTACTTTGAGGTGTTTTGAGGAGAGAGGGGGACTTTCCTATTCTCTAAAGAACTGCAATAAAATTAAGAGGTTTAAAATTCCTCATCAATCTGTTGTTAAAGGTGCAAATTGAAAAGCAGACACTTCTTCCTCAAAATCTGCTTCCACTAAGAAATAAAGGATTTTAGAGAAGGAAGGAAAGGAAAGGCTTTTAGATTCTCTGACCAATCAGAGATCAACAGATCAAACCAACACTCACCATGGACACCCCTTCTGGGATTTGTGGCTTTGCGAGGCCCTCGAACAGATGAGGCGCTGGGACCCTTGGGTGCCCTTGTAGGTGACGTGCTGCGGTGAGAAGGCTTCCTGTGTGGAGGACATGCTTGGGCCTGCTTCTTTTCCAGCATCTGTTGTTTACTGAGTGCAGAATCCAAAACCTAAGAGGATGAGAATGGCAAGACTTTTAATGTTGGACCATTTGAAAAACAAAACTAACTATAGAATAATCTATAGCAATAAAAATAATTCAATAAAAAGTATTCACAGGCTGCATGATGTGGAATTTTAAGGGTAAAAATGTACAAGTGGGGGTGCTGGATGGTGATTTGGCCAAATTTAAGGGCTCTTCACTGCAAAAACTCAGATCTAGGTGAGGGTATTTGTCCAATTTCTAGTCCAAAACATCTCAGCAGACTTATCCTCAGGCACAATTCCCTGACATGTCTGGATTAACATCTTATTTGCAGAAATCTAAACTAAATATAAGGCCTAAGCTGCTTTTAGAAAGTAAAATTATCTTCCAATGAGACAAGCCAAATTTACCTTGAAGGGTGTCTTAAAATGAAATGTTGTTTCAATGGCAGATATTGTTTTAATCATTAAAAAAATTCAATACCTTTTTTTTGCCTTTTATTCCTTGTACCAAGCTATTTATCTGGACTTAGACAAACAAACTTGCCAAGATTTGAGTCTTTGCGGTGTTGCCTTATGCAGGTATCTTCCCTGTTCCTCTCCAGGTATATCTACTATCTGCAGTCAACTAGAAGTGACCCTCCACCAAGGCATTTCTGAAGCTATTTGCCCTATCTCACAATGTTAACAAAACTTTTTTTTTTTCTAAATTGTGGATTAGTATCCGGATTGGGATCCCCACCAAAATCTAATCACTTCATCCATGTGCCTTGACTGACATTCCCTCAGAATTTCATCAAAATCTGTTCATAACTTTTAAAGTTTGAGACAGACAAATGCTTGCAAAACATAACTTGATGAGGGATGCCAAAAATGCCCCGAATTTTAAAAATGTGCACGATGCACTGACAACACGATTTGTGAGCCTGACTGGCAGTTTCACCTGCAGAGTGGCAGAGAGCAACGTCTTGTGATTGATATTGTTGGTAAGAAACAGTGTCATGAACCTGAATTTCAGGAAAATATGCAAAAATGATAATAAAAAGTAGGTCAATAACTGGCCAAATGGAAGTCATTATTTTAATTATTTCATCAATTTGTGTTTCAGTCTTTGGACTTAACGACTCATACAGATGCTTGAACATACAGGTGAAACAAACAGCACTTGATGAGTTAGACACATGACAGACAACAGTCCATTTAAACATCAAAAACCCAATCATGCTGCCATTACAAGCTGCAATATGCCCCTGTGACGCTTTGCCTCCACTGTGAATCTCACAGGCATGGAAGGATGGAGGAGGGGGTTGATCCCCTCTTTGCTTCGTCTCCTGAGGTGGTATCAGCAGTGTAATATTGGAGAGAGGGAGGCACGCTGACTCCGCAAACGGCAGGTGCACCGTGAGTGAGTGTCCCTGCCTCTGTGTGCGTGTAGGAGCACATGCTCTGTCAGACGCATCCAACCGAGAGGTGTAAATATGACAGAGCTTCAGTGTGAAAGGCTTTGTGAATATGGCAATTTTTTCATCACAGGGAGAGGGTTGAAGTAGCAGGAAATAACTCCCATATTCCTCGACTGCCTCCAACATTTTACTTTGTTATTTTTTTATTAGGAGCCCACTGGTGACAGAATTTACATTCTGTGTGTTGAAGAAAAGACAGTGACAAAATGTTTTATGTTAGAAAAACCATTCCTTCACCTCCAGTTTCTGCAGGATGTCCAGGGCAGTTTCAGGCAAAGCTGAACCCTGCTCTACCTCCACCTTGGCTGAGCATAAGGCACAGTTGTCGAATCAGCTGGCCCAGCTCTCTGTGGTAAGAGGGAACCTTTCTGTGAGAGGGATCTGAGAGCTGGTGGATAACAACCTGCAGGGCCCTGAGTGCCCCACGGTGGGCAGCTGCGAGTCTGTTTACAGCCGTAGACTGAAAACAGAACAGATAATAAGTTAGTTGGAAACTCTAAAAACAGACATGATGTTTTTTTTGAGTGCCAGAAAATTTGAAATACTTCAGTAAATTATTACAACAAATTTGATGACAGACAATCAGTGATTTATAGCGTTGTACCTTTTTAGTGTCCAATATCTTCTGGCTTCGTAGCTTCACAATATCCTCTTGGACTTCTTTTACCTATTAAATGGCAGTTTTGTAGAAAAGTGTCTAATGAGTAAAGGCATATTAAAATTTAGATTAGATTACATTAGATAGAACTGTAATCTCTTGGGAAGACTCCCTCAGGAAATCAGGATTCGAGCAGCAAGCACACAGGGTAAAAAAGCACACAGGTATCAGAAAAGTAAAAAAGTAAAAAAACAATTTGCAAATATAAATAAATTAAAAATATGACTACAGGCTACTGCTCCTTCCTGCCCTCTGTCCTCCTGTTACTCCTCCTCCCCCCAAGTGAGGAACTGTACAGTCTGATGGCCTGAGGGACAAAGGAGGATTGGAGAGGGGAATTATTCAGGACAGATATATATATACCTGTTGTTGGAGAGCATAAATCATATGTCCTGATTCTGCTGCTGCCTTCTGTTGGCGGATCTCCAACTTCTTTTGCTGTTCAGGCTCCAGCTGCTGATCTATTTTCTTTCCTGTTGTATAAATACCATTAGTCAATAACAAAAATGATTTAAGTCATTGTAAAGCTTCATTTGTTTAATATCTGCTGCATTTGTCACTTTTCTGTTTTTGGTCACCTCTGTTGGCTAGCTCCTCAACTTTCTGAATGTACACCTCCAGCTCAGTCTGAAGCTTGTGCATCTCACGGCTTAAAGGACCCTCTTTGCCTTTCACCAGCTTCCCTGGGCCAGGGTCTCTAGCTGGGGGTGACAGTGCTGATTTATATTCCAGACTGGAGGCCATTAACTTTGCTTTAGACGGAGTGGTTGCAAGCTTCTACAAGAGAAAAAGAAAGTTTCTGATCACTGACTAAACCAAGCAGCAATGATGACTCCAAAAGTAGTGACTGAAGTGCAGTTACCTGAAGAAGCTCTGCATCACTAGTCTCGAGAACAGAGGCTTCTTGAGGGGGTTTAGGAGGAGACTTAGTCAATGAATTAAGGCGTCCTCTTCTCAGGTCGCGTTTGGCCAGCTGAACCGCAGCCTGCAGTCTCTCCTCAGATAGGACAGTGAAGTTGATTGAGCTTCGGGTGCTGACCTTCATCTCAGGCTCTTCTGTCGGCGGCTGCAGCCTTTCAATCACAATGGGGGCTGGAGGACGCACATGGGTGGCACGGTTGCCAACACTCGCAGGGAAGGCTTCACTGAACAACAGCTGTGAATTTCAGAATATCTGTCAGACATGGTGTCACAATAGAAATGAGAATTCTCTTAAAATGTATTAAGCAAGCAAGATATTGGACAAATTTTCCCCACAAATATTGTTTTTTTTTATGTATCATTTTAATGTACACGGAGACTTGTGCAGCTGGCTATTAAAAACAGACTTTGTTTTTTGGTCATTTCTTCACAGATAAAATACTGTAATTGATACATATAAGTGTTGCCAGTGACTATAGAAGGGTTAGGTTTTTATTTTTGGTCTGAAAATCCAGGCAAATGTGATAAAACAAGGGATGCATGGTATTGGATTTTCACTGATATGCTGATATTTCTGAACTCATCAGCTCAGATATAGATAGCAAAGTTTTTGCTTGAAAGGACACAGAGTTCAATTAAGTAAAATAGACCTGTTCCTTAAACTGTGACGGTTTATTTCTGTCAGAAACAGATGTGAAACAAGAAGAAACAACGCTGAATTCTCTATAAAATGATACTGTTGGTTCTGATTAACAAAGAAATTTAGTGAAATAAGAAGAAACATTATGGCACATCCATACATTCTGCTGATATTTCAGCTGATGTGAAGAATACACAGACCTGATCAAAATCTTAGGATCAGTTGAAAAATTGCTAGAATTTACCTTTTGCACATTTGGATCTTAATGAGGTTTTAAGTAGAGCTACAATATGCAAAAGCAAGAAGGGGGAATGTGACAAAAAGCACTTTGAAAAAGTAATTTATTGAGAACAACAAGTAAACTGAAATAGGCTGTTATCAGCTGATCAAAAGTTTAAGACCATCGCTCAAAAAATTACAAAGAACTCTCCAAACCAGAACAAAAATGTTTCTCAGTAGGACTCAGTAATGAGTAGCTCCACTGTTCTTGTTAATCACTTCATAAATTCGTTTGGGCATGCTTGATGCAAGTGTTTCCAGGAAGCTTTTGGGAACATTGCTCCAAGTGGTGAAGATGGCTTCACGAAGGGCATCAACTGTCTGGAACTAATGGCCATTTTTATAAACTTCCCTTGCCATCCATCCCCAAATGTTCTCTATGGGATTTAAATCAGGGGAACATGCAGGATGGTCCAAAAGAGTGATGTTATTCTCCCTGAAGAAGTCCTTCGTCAAGCAAGCATTGTGAACTGCAACGTTGTCCTGTTGAAAAACCCAGCTGTTACCACACAGACAAGGGCCCTCAGTCATGAGGGATGCCCGCTGCAACATCTGCACGTAACCAGCCGCCGTTTGACGACCCTGCACCACCTTGAGGCTCCAGTGTTCCACTGAATGAAAAAGCACCCCAGATCATGATGGACCCCCCTCCATTGTGCTGGGTAGAAAACATCTCAGGTGGGATCTCCTTGTCATGCCAGTAACGTTGGAAGCCATCTGGACCGTCAAGGTTAAATTTTTTCTCATCAGAGAATGAAACTTTTTTCCACCTTTCAATGTCCTATGTTTGATGCTCCCTGGCAAAGTATAAACGGGCAGTTTTGTGGCGTTGAAGGAGACGAGGTCTTTGAATTCGTTTTTTGTTTTTGAAACCCTTTTCCCGCAGATGCCGTCTGATGGTTATTGCGCTGCAGTCGGCACCAGTAAGGGCCTTAATTTGAGTCGAGGACCGCCCTGTGTCTTGACGGACAGCCAATCGGATCCTCCGGCTCAGCGCAGGTGTAATTTTTTTGGGTCTACTACTTGACTTTTTTGTTCCATAACGCTCAGGATCTTTCAAAAAATGTAGAATGACTGTCTTACTGCATCCAACCTCAGCAGCAATGGCACACTGCGAGAGGCCTTGCTTATGCAGCTCGACCACATTCCAGAAGAGACAGCTTCTTAGCTTTAGACCGTGTGAATGCCTGACAGAAAATGAACATTTTGAGCAGATTTTGGCTTTAATAGCCTGTGGTCTTAAACTTTTGATCAGGTGATTAACAACCCATTTCATTTTTTTTTTTAATTACAAGTTTCAAATGTTTTTTGTCACACTCCCCCTTCTTGCTTTTGCATATTGTAGCTCTACTTAAAACTTCATTAAGGTCCAAATGTGCAAAATGCATATTCTAGCAATTTTTCAACTGGTCTTAAGATTTTGATCAGGTCTGTATGTATGGGGCTAATATCTATGGGCCATATGTAAGCTGTATAAACTGGCAGAAATTTTCCTTTTGCTTTTATAACCAATAGTATTTGCATCCCTAGATAAAACTTTTTATGACATGATCTTGCTTTTCCATGTGCCATCTGCATTCAGTTCATGTGCGCTTCCTCTCATTTGATTGATACAACTGTCTCAATCAAATACATTTACAAGAACAGCCTTGTGATCAAATCTAGTTTTTAAAATATGTTGGGTAAGAACTTATTCAACTCCTTTACAGTATTGTTGCTTATACAAGGGCTGGCCAATATCTTTCATGTTTTTCTTTTTTTTACAATATTCATGTATTTTCAAAACAAAGAAACAAGGTAAAATAATTTGGTGCAGTGCTCAATCTATTTTAAATGTGAAAGTATAGCAGAGGTTTATCTCTTTATTTCATTGTATATTAATTCAAATGATGACATTATTTCCACTAACAAGTATTTTTTTTTCTGTAATTTCTTTATGTACAAGTTTCTGTTGAGTCTATGTATGATTTGGCATGAATAAAGTATTTACATTGAACTTAGTCAGTAGCCATATTTTTATTTAGTTTTTTCATTTTTTAGTTTATTATTTAGATTTATGAATACATCTGCTAATTGTTTTTTACTTTTTGATATCCTGTATTCTTTCATACCTGTGTACTGTGCACTGCTGCTGGAATCTCAATTTCCCTAAAGGAGTCCTCCCAAGGGATAAATAAAGTTCTACCTTATCTTATCTTATCTTATGTAAGTATACACATCATACATTGTCATACAGCTGGGAAAATATAGTAAAATATGTCCTGTTGAATGCATGAATCTTTTAAATAATAACATGTTTTCCTGTTCTAATGATTAGCACACACAGCAGTAATGAGCCGACTATATAAAGGCAACAGGGCTTGAAATAAAGATGACCATGAGATAATTATTAAAACTTTAACAGGAATTTTGTCTGAGCATTTCTGCAAAAAAAGTGCATGTTAGTCTTTTAATGTTATGTTATTGCTAAATTCCAACTCTGTGCCAATGCACCAACAACACATAAATTATTCACAAACTAAGAGTTTGTTTGAGACATCTTAGAAGAGCGTGTAAACTGCTGATTTCATGAGCATTTCCTAATCAAGAATAAATAAACTGAAATGTTTGTTAGCATTAATAAAGGAACGACAGATATTTCACGCACAGGAGCACTTTAAGTGAAGGTTGATTAAACTAAAGTGAGGGTGGCTGGGACCTGGTTAGAGTTTATATGGAATTTCCAGAATTCAACATCAAGAGCCATCAAAGACCAAAACACCTTTGTGTGAACATCACAGGAAGAGGAAGTGCTCTGTTGTCATGGTAACCAACCCTCACCAAATAACTCTGCCAATAACTCACGAAATTCTTAGAAAAGTCATAGCACACCGTTCCCGAACAAGCCGCACGTTTTGATATATAATTTGTGGGGGTTTCCTTAAAACCCTATATACTAGGAGGGGAAGCAAACAACAACAACAACAACAACAACAAAGCAAACGCACTTTTCTTGATATGGTCATAAAACCAAAAACAGCTCCTTTTAAAACTTCAACTCTGCCAAAATACTGTATTATCTTCCACTGACATTAAATAAACACTGATTTTTCATTAAATTGAGCAGTAACGCTTCAATACAAACAATGAGGTGAATATTCGTGGGCCTAGTTCTGCAAGGCTGTGAGTGAGAGAGCAGGGAAGGACATTTATGCTTATTTTTCTGGAGATAAAGACGCCCAGGGGAAGAGCTGGTGTCCAGACTGTGTAAAAGGTAATACTTCACGAGTGTAGGTAAAATACTCATTTACAGCTGTCACTAAGATTTGATATTGCATGGTAAAATCAGTGGATCATTAGCAAACTCACTGTTTTTCTCACTAAGCAGTTCTGCTTTGTCCTTACTGAGAGTATTGACTTTCATTTTTGGGCCATTCTTACAGTTTGGTCCCAATTCAGGGTGAGAAGTTTGCTTCAAAATGTAATTTCATAATGCTCTGAAAGAGGGGTTGTTAAACTGTAAGGAAACTACATTGGGCAAGCACAGAACATTATTTAATATTTACATTTATTTAATTATTTTCATGTCGGGAATGTCACCAAACATCCACTCATCTGTCCAGTATTATTTTGAGTGTCCAGAAATCGTAATAATTACATTTTCTGGGAGCTTTAACGTCCTTTTTTACTGTGTAAATTAATTTCATCTAGACATTCTTAATCAAGCATTTTTTAGGGTATTAGGATTTTGGTGATATGCCGATATCACCAATACTGATATCAACAGTGATATATTTTTTTCAAGAGCTTTAAGCCTTCAATTCATTAATACTGACCTGTTTCTCTCATGGTGACACCCTATTTGTGTTAGAAACAGATCTGAAGCAAGAAAAACAACAGTTTTATTCTTTAGTAAATTGTACAGTTGATTTGTAGAGGGGACATTCAGTGAAGACGGGGTTAACTATGATGGTATATTTGTACATTCTGCCAATATTGCAGTCAAAATAAGGGATGTTTATCTCCAATTTGTACAGCTAAAATATTGGCTGTACAGCTAGAAATGCAAGTCCCACAGATACCTATAAGCCTTTTCTCAGGCAAATATTCTGATATTTATGCAATAGTATTGTGCTTTCCCATTGTTCCCCTCATTTACTTCTTGATTGTTCAAACATAAGACCTACAAATCATTCACAAGAGTGATTTAGAAAAAGATGAAACAGCCAAATAAAAACTGCCAAAACCACCCCAAAAAACAAAACAAAAACCATCAGCACATGCACCACCTCCAGTGATATACAAAAAAAATTAAAAATACTGACAATAACATAATGTGTATGAAAAGGAGTCCTTAAAAGGTGAAAATTAAAAAATGAATGATAATAATTACAAAAAAAATTATAATTGTGATAATAGTAATAATAAAAATACACAAATAAGTAGAAATTAATAAATAATATCGTATTAATTATTTATGGAAAATATAAAAATAAATGAAAATAATAAATAAAAGCAGATAAGGTTAAATTAGTTTTAAAAAATAATTAAATTACAGTTGGAAGAAAAGAAGACAAAAAATAATTGCATATTTTCATAATTATTAAAAAAATACATCCAAAAAGAGTTCAATTTAAAATGAAACTAAAGTAATTTGGTCCGACTTATGCTGATATGAGGGTAATATGTCAAACAGATCCTTGAACTTCTTGAACTTCCCTGAACTTTCTCAGTCTTTTGTTGCCCCTGTCCCAGCTTTTTGGGAACATGTTGCAGGCATGAATTTCAAAATGAGTCAGTAAAACTTAAATAAAACATAATAAATTGATTTGTAAAATTCTGTTTGAATTTACTGCAAAGACAAGATATTAATGTTCAAAGTGATAAAAGTTTTTCTGTTTGTTTTTTTGCATATATTCTCTCATTTTAAATTTGATGCCTTCAGCCTGTTCCAAAAAAAGCTGGGACGGGGGCAATGAAAGACTGGGAACGCTGAGGAATGCTTAAAAACCACCTGTTTGGAACATTTCACAGGTTAATTTGAAACAGGTGAGTGTCATGATTGGGTATAAATGGAGCGTCCCCAAAAGGCTCAGTGGTTCACCAACAAGGATGGGGTGAGGTTCAACACTTTTAACAACTGTGTGAGCAAAAAGTCCAACAGCTCAAGCTCGTTTCTTAATATACAATTGCAAGGAATTTGGAGATTTTATACAGTCCATAATATCTTCAAAAGATTCAGAGAATCTGGAGAAATCTCTGCACTTAAGTGGCAAGGCTGAAAACCAACACTGAATGCCTGTGACCTTGATCCCTCAGGTGGCACTGAACTAAATCAGGCATCATTCTTTAAAGGATATCACCACATGGGCTCAGGAACACTTCAGAAAAAAACACTGTTTTTTAACACAGTTCATCTCTACATCTACAAGGTCAAGATCAAACTCAACACCCAGAGATGCCGTCAGCCTCTCAGGGCACGAGCTCGTCTGAGATGGACTGATGCAAAGTGGAAAAGTCTGCTGTGGTCTGAGTCCACATTTCAGACTTTTTTTGGACATCATGGACGTGGTGTCCTCCAGGACCATCCAGACTGTTCTCAGAACAAAGGTCAAAAGAAAGCATCTGTGATGGTATTATGGAGCTAAATCGAGGCCAAAAGTATTGTAATTTGAAAAAAACAAAAGATTGAAAAAATTAATTTTGAAACTGAAAGTTTAAGGTTTGTTCTTGAATGTTTTTTAAAAATAAAAACATATTATTGAATTAAAAATAAGTGTAAGATAACTTACACTTACTTACACCCCCATACCATATGGATTTAGCTCCATATGGTATGGGGGTGTTAGTGCCCATGGCATGGGTTACTTGCACATCTTCAGGGACATCTCTGCTTATTTCAGCAAGACAACGAAGACACATTCTACAGGCACAAAAATGCAAGACATGGGGCTGTTGAGTAACGAAGTCGTACAACAAGTTAAAATGGGAAAGAATTCCACAGACAAAACTTCAACAATTAGTGTCCTCAGTTCCAAAACACATATTTTCATTAGGAGAGGTGTAGCCAAAATCCTCTTCCATAAATAGGTTATATTTTCAAAGAAAAATGTTTCATTCCTGTTTGTTTCATGTTTATTATTCAGTCAATGCTACAAAGCATAACCCTAACGTTGATGTATTGTTTCTTTTCAGTATATCATTATTTACCTATCACACTGTGCCACTTTAACACCACTGTCACTTCGCTCCATGTACTGAATGCCTTAGTTTTTCCTTCATGACTCTTTATTCTGTTAATTTTTATTTTTATTTTCATAATTGTAAATACTTCTACTTATTCTGTTTTGTTTATTCACTACTTTCACAGTTTATTAATCTACAACTATAATATTATATGTAATTTTATTTCATTGATCTTTAATGCATGCTACTTTACCCTTGTGGTTACCCCTGTACTGCTTCTAACATCTGAATTTCCCCTCTGGGGATCAAAAAGGACTTTCTTATCTTATCTTATTTGAATCTTAACCAATGACCGAAATAAAATAAACTCAGCTAATTCAATTAAATCTTTAGGTTTAAATAATCCTGCTATATTGGTTAGAATCACTGCATTATTTCCCAAATCAGTTAATTTATTTGTTGAGTCTTATACAAAAGAAATGATAAAAACTGAAACCCTCCATTGGAGCTCCTGTAGTGTCCGTCTTTGTCCACTGGGTGGCAGCATGTTTACAGTAATGGAGTCATTTTAAAAAGAGCCTTTTTGATTAATTTAATTAAGAGTTATCTATAAAAGGTAATGAAATGGGCAAATTTAAACAAACCAGTTACATGTTTTGATGTTTCTCTGTTGGGCCAGTCCCGGTATACATGTACTTTAACTCAAAAACTGGTTGCGTTCAGGACATTAAACCTGTAAATTCAGACATTAAATGAGTACAGCTTTATTTATTAATAACAAATCCCTCCCATATTCGTGTCGACTTCAGTTATTGTGGTGATAACGTGTGATCAAAGTGCTCTCTGTGGGTAAGAGAGCGTATATCCTGTGTTGCAGTCGGGGCGATAAATCTGCGCGCATTCCTGCACAGCGCTCACACGGAGCACGAGCCGCAACGCCTCCGAGGGCGCGAGCGCACCGACAGACCTCAGAGTGGAGGTGAAGGAAGGTCCGCCGACCGTTCAGGGCTGTACATGAACCAGCAGCCTCGGCTCAGAGGATACCGTAGTGTGGACGAGGGCTGTGCGCCGCTGCCATGTCGGAGTTCCTGGAGAGTCTGCTCGGGGAGCGGCTCGTCAACAGCGAGAAAGCCGAGGTGGACGTGCAGTCGCTGGGCGCCAAGCTGTCGCTGGTCGGGCTCTTCTTCGGATGTAGCCTGAACGCGCCGTGCAAGCAGTTCAACGGCAGCCTGTGCGAGTTTTACAGCAGGTTCAAGAAGGCGTCCGAGCACAAGGACAAATTGGAAATCGTCTTCATCTCGTCTGACCAGGACCAGAAACACTGGCAGGACTTTTTACAGGAGATGCCATGGCCTGCGTTACCTTTCAAAGACAGACACAAAAAGGTAAGGAGAGGTGCTCTGGAGCTGCTCTGGAGGGGTTTCTGTGTGCTCACAGGGCTGGAGACACCAGGAGATCCCCCTGTGTGATCTGTGTGATCATGCTATACATGCACAGGTGCTTTAGTTTGGTCAATTAATGTTTTTATCTAAATCACCAACATCCTCTCAGAAAGATCAACTCAGCTCCCTCTGATGGACTGGACTGTTCTCTGCTTGGACAAAGTACATCCTCACACCACGTCTAAAATCATACATCTGATATTATACATTCTGTGGTTCAAAATAAGCCAATTTTAACATTGAACTGAAACGAAATCAAACCATGGCTTGTTAAATACCTTTACAATTGGAACAAACAATATGTCAAAAATGTAATTTTAGTTGTAATCATGCAGCCAGCAAGTGTGGAAGCCTTTTTATCTTTAACTCAATTTTATAAAGATAGAAAATGGACTGGAAAAGACCAGATAATCCCCCCTGAAAGTGTATGTTTATACTGTTGTTTCACAGGTGTGTGCTTTAATTTGGGCCGTTAATGTTTTTATCTAAATCAACATCCTCTCAGAAAGATCCACTCAACTCACTCTGATGAGCTGGGTTGTCTCCTTTCAGACAAATACTTAGACCAAGTACATCTTTACACTACATCTGAAATAATATATCTGATATTATACATTGTTAAGTACAAAATAAGCTAATTTTAACACTGAACCGGTACAATGACTTGTGAAATACCATTACAGATGGCATGAGCAAGATGTTAAAAATGTAATTTTATTTGTAATCATGCAGCTTGTAAGTGTGGAAACATTTTTATCATTTAACTTAATTTGTTAAAGATAGATAATAGGCTGGAAAAAAAGAGATAACCCCCCTTGTAAGTGTATGATTATACTGTTTATGCACAGGTGTGTGCTTTCCTTGAGTACTTAATGTTTTTTCTGCATCACCAACATCTTTTCAGTAACATTAACTTTACTCTATGAGCTGGACTGTCATCTATAAAATAACTTCTTGAAAGAACTCCACCTAAACACTAAATCTAAAGTGAGATATCTCATATTATGCATTGTTTAGTTTGATAAAAGCCTAATAATAACATTTAACCAATACAAAAACATGGTCTGTTAAGTACCATCACGTGCTGTTAAAGATGTTTTCATGTAATTTTATTTCCAATCATGAAGCTAGTATGGAAACTATTTCATCTTTAACTTATATAAATTAAAATATAATGTAATATAGACTGAAAAACACTGGAAAATCCCCCTGTAAGTTGTGGTTACACTGTCCGTGCACAGGTGTGTGCTTTTATTGGGTCCTTAATGTTTGTTTTTCTGCACCACCAACATCCTCTTGGCAAGATTAACTTAAGTTAAGATTAACTGAACTTGATGAACTGAGCTGTGATCTTTTAAACATCTGGTTGGACCAACAACACCTGCACACTTCATCTAAAATGGTTAATGTTATACTATGCATTGTTTGGTTTGATAAAAACCTAATATTAACATTGAGCTAATAAAGAAAACATGACTTATTCAGTTGCGTCACAAGCTGTTAAAGATGCTATTTTATTTCTCACCATGCAGCCAGTATGGAGAGTATTTTACCATTTCACTTAATTAAGTTCAATAGAATATAAGACGAAAAACACCAGATGATCCCCTATTTTGGTCTTTATCAGAGTCAACTGTACTTTACTAAACCCCCAGCAGAAATTCAGTTGTTTCAGTTGCTCCTATACACAGTCTATCGGTAGGAATATCAGAAGTAGACATTAAAATAAGAAAGGAGTATAAATAAATAAGTAAAAATTACAGAGCGCAGAACAAAGATACGAATATCAATTTCCCTTAATGAAGAGAAAAATAAATAAAACGAGCTAACAAAAGACCATGAACAAAAGCCAAATAATTTGCACTTTTGACAATATCTACAATATTAATAAAAATGTCAAAGCACCATTCCTAAGTAAGGCAGAGTTTGACAGTAAGGATATTCATATACTGTCCTTCCACATGTGTATGCTTTAATTTAGGTTGTTTAAGTTTTTTTCTGCACCTCTGAAATATCTGCTTGGACCAACTGCACCAGTGTTTAATATAAGATATATCATTTTAGATGGCTATATACAAAATAAAAGCATGGCTCGCCAAATACCATTACAGTTAACACAAACACGCTGTTAAAGATGTAATTTATTCATAATCATGCAGCCATTAAGTGTGGAAACCATTTTAGCATTTAACTTAATTTGATTAAGATGAAATATAGGTCAGGCGTTCTTGACTTATTAACAGGAAAGAAAGACTTTCCCTTTTTTTTTTTCTGTCCACTGGCTTGCACATGTGTTCAATGAATAGCTTTTGTAACAGAATATTGACCTCAAATCTCTGAGCCTGCATCTATCACATGTAGCTGTGTGTGCAGCTGCCCAGGAGAGGCCTCTTGCTCTGCCAAATATTTTCCTATAAAACTGCTTTTTTTCTGGTTGGGTGCAAATTTTCATGGAGGTTTAAGCTTACTCTATTAATGTTTCATTTGTCTGGAATTTATAAAGCTTGAGGCATATTACAAATATTTATCTGTAATTATATATGATGAAGTTATAGTTTACATGATTGCTTTGCAGTTTAAATTAGAAAAAGTAGATAGATTTACAAAGTGTATTATAACATTTATAATAAATGGCACAGTTTTCCGTAACGTAACGATCACTGTAATTTTATATTTCACTGCAGTATTCAAGACAAATATTTCCTCCCCTAAACAAACATGTTGCGGTTGATTTACTTCACTTCAAACAGATTACACACTGTATATTGTGGATAATTTCTGAACCAGTCCACTGTATTTGCAGCTGCATAAACATGAAGCAAAGTCTTGTCAAACAGTATGAAGCAGAGCGATGTTACATTGTGTGTGGCAGGGTGGAAGTGGGCCATCTAAGCATCGTTTTTGCAGCACAGGTCTCCACCCCATTTTTAAAATCTAATAATATAGTGCAAGCTAGAAGTTCTCTGAGAGCACAACCCTGCTATTGGCCCAAATTTGTTTGTGATGTTAGAAAATTCTTAAAATAAAATCCTGGACCTGCATTCTGATTCAGATCACCACCAAACTCAAATTAATTCTCCCTTGTGCCATGACTAAAATCCCCTAAGAATTTCTTTAAAATTGGTTCACGACTTTTTGAGTTATCTTACGAAAAGCCGGCAAAAACACCTCCTTGACTGAGGTAATTAGGGCTGACCAATATGTCATTTTAACACCACATCTGCAATTTATGTGCCCTGTCAGTCACATGACCCAAAACACATCATGGTGCCAATTATGTGTGCTTTATCGGAAACTAAACCCACCAATTTTCATGTCACTATACCTGCAATAAAAGCCTGTTTGAGGCTTACTCTGGGACCACATGCACACAGTCTTTGTCTCCCCTGCATGTTAAAAGTCAGCGCTAAAGACAAAGCCTGTCACTGATTCAGCAGTGTTACGGTTTAATGAGCGACCGTGTCAAATGTAAACATGACTGGATTTTTTCCTTTCTCAGTTTTGCTTAATAACACTCTAAAAATATTCAGTATACTGTAGTATGTCTTTAGTGAACGTCTAGACACAGAGGCATTTATTAGCATGTTTATGCGTAACAAGGTGCAGCAATTATCAGGAAATTGCCCTTTAAAAAATCAAAAAACTGCAAGAGAAACAAATATTACCGCATCATTTCTACGTATCTTTCAGCCCTGCTGCCATTAATATTGTGAATTGCTTAGTCTGCTCCGTATCAGTCAAGCATGTCAGTGAATGCAGATTTTGTTTGCAGGAGGAAATGGATTTTAAATTGCATAGATAAGGGTAATAAGAAATTTTGACCTTTTGCAATAGCAGATTAAGACTGATTATACCCTGAAGAGTAAATTATGTGAAAAAAATTATTATACTGGAAAATAAATTCTAAAAATATGATAAATTAAAAAATATAAATCCGTGCCATGTCCATGAGTATATGTGTAAACCTAAAATGACAAAACACACACACATGTTGTTTTTTCTATCCAAAAAGGTTGCATCTTTGTGTTTCCACCTCCCCCTCGCCTGACTTCTTTGTGTAGGTGATGCGTGACTCGGTCTGAATCAGCGTCTCGTAAATTCTTCAGATTGCCGATGATGATTTCCGTTCCACCTCATAATGAAGTCCAGGCGTGAACGAGGCTCGCTGATGATGACGGGGGGATGGTGGGGGGTTGTCCTGTTGTTGTCTGGGGCGGAGCATGGAGGAAAAATGTCTGCAGCATCAACATGAGCATTGTTATGGTGGTGTACAGGCTGTGGCGGCCTGAGGAGGATGGGGTTGGAGCTGCATGCAGTGTGTTGTGCAGAGGCCGCAGTTCTGCTTCAGTTTGTGGCATTTTTCCAACCTTCGGCCTAATTTCTTCTCGCCATCATAAATCATCTTTAGGATGGTAGGAGTGTTTTAGACATGTGACATCTCCTGAGGCATACTCGTGCCCCTCATAAGCCTCTAATTTATGATTTCTGCACATCAGCATTTTTGTTTTTATTTTTTTGTTAAAGTATCAGATTTATCCTGTGACTGTTTATCTGCAGCATTTCTCCTGTCAGCATGTTCATTTTTCTCTGAAGGACTTGCTCATATAACCTTTGCAGATGCAAATTTTTTGTATCTAAGTTGCTTTTCAGTATCAGCAGGTATGAAATCTTTTGCTGATATTTTCAGCTCTAAATTCAACTCAGATGTTGAAGAAAAAAATAATTTTGTTGAAGTTTTAGAAGAACTGTTAGACCACAACTGAAGCATTTTTTCATTTTTCATCCTCATTCCTTTAACTTAATATTTCATTGTAATTGAGGCAAAAAGACACATGAAGCTCATAACTTTTACTGTTGCTGTTTAAAATAAGTTTTGACTATGATAAACATCAAGAGATGTCCAAACTAGGGCTGAAAGATTTATCGCTTTCTAATGGACAATGCAATCATGTGATCGCCAAACCTTAAATTTTTCCCGTGCTCCGACTGAACCAGGATCTGTTGTGTCAACTATTTTGCAAACGGGTTACTCACAACTGCGAATCAGTTCTCATTGTTCACTTAAAAGAGCAGTTCAAAAGAGTCGACTCGTTCATGAACGTCACATCTCCACCACAAAAGTGCTGGTAAGCAGGTCAACAACACAAAGCCTCTGTTTAGGAGCAGAAGTTGGAGTATCCCTTAAATAATGAAAACAGGTTATTTATTATCAATATTAGATGATGAATAATGTGTTATGTGCTTTTGATCATTGATTTCCTTACTGTTGTCTATACTGTAAACATAGTGAATACTTCACTGAAGCTTGATTTGAAAAAAATCGTGAATTGAAATCGCAATATCTGCCAGAAAAATCACTATTACATCTTTCCCTGAAATCGTTCATCCCTAGTTTAAACTACGGCAAAGGCCAACTGTGGCCAGCAGTCTACTTCTATTTGGCCCACAGCAAAGTCCAAAAATAAAAAAAATTTGGCCCACATGAGAACATGAAGTTTGTGAATGACAATCTGATATCTTTCCCTCATTTGCTTCTCATCTTCGCCATTGCAACTTCTGCAAGCTCCTATAAAGTTTATCAGCTTTGTGTGGTTTTTGTTTGGAGTCTGAAAGTGGAGTCGAGCCATCAGCCTCTCTCTACTGCTCAGAGGGTCATTCCTGGGGACCATCCAGCCCATGCTGTTCGACGTATATTTTACAGGCTGTGAAAAAAAAGTGATTTAAACATGTTTATTTTAAATGATTTAGCTGATCACATTGCTCTTCAACTGCCAGTCTTGTTATATTAATTAATGACTAAACTAAATCAGCCTTTTAAGACAAAGCAAAATCATTTGAGAAATTACTCTTCAGCTGTATCTGCCTCAAAATTATTTTTTACTTATTTAAACATGTTGCACAGTTGTTGTAAGATTAGAAAGCAATCATCTTAAATAATCGTATATAATAGGGATGTGGAGCAATATTGATATCAGCAGACATGAACAGTTTTGTGGATATTTTAGCTGTACAAATTAGCTATGTAACTGCCATATATTGGCTGTTATAATGGAGTAATGTACAGATTGTGCGTCATGGTTCCCCTCATCATCACGAAATGTCCAATTACATAAACCAAAAGTTTCATTTATTAAAAAATTAATGTTTTTTTCTTGTTTCATATCTGTTTCTAACACAAACAGGCTGTCATGGGTTGATTTTTGTTGAGCAGAGGCTTTGTGGTTCTGACAGGAATATTCTTTATCTATATTTGCAAATAAATAAATAAACTTAAAATAAAACTTCCTTGTATCTTTGTATCAGTGTTGGGGATAATGAGCAGAAATTTGGCATATTGAATATTGGAAAAATCCTATATTGTGAATCCGTGCAAAATGATTATAAGATGATTATAAGTTTTCCATAATTGAGCAGCCCTGCCTAAAAGTGTTGGACTGTTTCCCTTGTGTATAAAATGTTCTCTATCAGCACAATTAATTTGACATGTCAGTCAATGCAGAGTTATGAAATGGCTATGAAGACTGTAGCCTTTATCAATCAGAAATGAAAATATGGTTTCTATTGTCTTATATGATGATTATTTTTATTGTTAGTAATTAGCTTGCCAGCTGTTCTGGTGCTTCAGTTAAAGCTTGAAGTTTCTAAAGCATGTCTCCCTCCATAGTTTGGCCAGTCATGGACTAATTGAAAAATAATCAGGGACTAATCACAGATGGATTGATAATGAGAGCAGCTGTTAATTGCAGTTTGTAATTAGTGTCCTATTGTGAGGAGGGGTCCTGATTGAACGCAGGGAGGCTGATTCAAGACATAAATGCTCAAATTTTCATTTCTGTGATGTAATCCAATATCGCTGATACAAGTGTGAGGTTTGACTGTGCAAAGAGGAGGTGTGAAGAAGAGCTGCGGCGTGATTTCACAGGACTGAGGATGATCCTGCAGGTCTGATGTGTACAGAGGATCTTATATGTGGTGGGCTGTGTTGATGTGGACGTTGTGGCTCTGCAGGGACTAAGTGGCCCCTCTCACCTCTCCTCTCTCTGGCTGCACGCTGAGCTAATCTCCTGAATGATGCCGTTTCTGCTCAATTGTGTCTTTCAGAGTCTCTCCGTCCTCAGAGGAAGCTCTGACTGTACCTCCTCCTCTGACCCAAAGATCTCTCCCTCTCTGCAGACTCTTTACTTTCCTCTCCGGAGTTATCCAGGCTGTCCCGCCGCAGGAAATGTTTGTTATTTAATCAAGCAGGGATAATGTTCTTGATTAAATTCCGAGAGGAGGAAAATCCTTTTTTAATCTGCTCTTTGAAAGAGTTGGAAAGTATTGTGTAGGTCCTCATGTAGCCAACATAAATTCAGCTTCAAAGTGTGATTGTTCCTATATTTCTGTGCCAGTGAAGTTATTTTAGCTATTTCCTCCTGAGCATGTGACTTTTTGATGGGCTGTTAAACCTCAGAAGTGTTTCTAATCAAGGATGAACAGGCAGGTAACAGCTGAAATGTACGGTATGTAAACATATTATTTATTATTTCTTAATATTTGTACTAAATTAGCTGATTCTGTGATAAAGTATATTTTTAGAAAGATTACATTACTTCAAAGATTTCATTTATATTTCGAGAGAGACAGAGAAATTCTTAATTTTAGAGATGACACAGGCTAGACAATGGAAAACATTTGTTTTTTGTGACCATGTGAAAAAGTAGTTATGCTTAAAGGCTGCTTTACAAATAAACAGATATTAGCTACTGCTGCCATCCAGTTTCTGTAACTCGTTCATATTTTGTGCTGCGTACCTGTAACAGACCACCTTTATTCTCTGTCTCCTGTCCTTTCTGTCAACCAAACTACCTCTAGTAACTCAGTGTCGATGTCCTGATATCAATACTTTTTTTTTTTTTTACAAAAAAAACTCTAGATAAACCTGTTCTTCTCATTGTGACAGTTTTCAAAAAAAATTGATTCGACCATAAATGATAATGTCTTATTTTTCAGTGGCAGATATTCAGTAATTAAAATCAAATGCATAAGTCATTTGGATAAAATGTTTATGATAAGAAAACTGATTTTTAACAGGGACTTTAAAAGTGTATCATTACGGTATATTCTTTCTCCTTGGCAGTATTATAGCAAGTATGTTGTTGCTGTTGGACCATAACCTCTTATCTCCAGATAATACTGATCTGAATTAAAAAATGTTGTATTGTCCGAATAAGAAATAGTTTTTTTTGTACTTTTAAGTGGTTTCAAATTTATAAAATCCACTCAACAACATGAAAGGTGACCATTTTTTTTAATTAAAATCATAAAAGTGGAAATAAGAGGCTTTGACAATACACAATATTTAGGGCTTATTCGTTGAGCTGAAATAATATAAGAAGAAAAATACCAACAAATAGCTTCATATATTTAGTGCCAATAATCAGTATCACATTTCTTTCCAGAATGTGGCACCGTGGTTATAAAATGGTCTTCCTTTGTCTTTACGCTTTGTTGAATCTACAGATGATTTTAAGAAAAAGCTGAAAACTTATTTAGTCAGTCAGGACTTTAGTTGAAGTTTAATCATTTGACCCATTGCTCTGTTGTTTGTTTTCAACACTCTGTACAAGTTTTCCACCCTGATTAATTCATTTTCTTCTTGTAAAAAATTTTGTGATTTATAATCTGTGAAAGGTGCTTTTAATTATCCATATTTTTATTTAGTGCTCTAAAATGCTCAGTATCTGTTAGCATGTTGTTACAGAGCTGTTTGTAGGCAGATAAAGGTTGGTACCGCAGGTTCGCTTAAAAAATAGGGATGCACGATATGCCGATCTTTCCAAACTCGTCATCACTGATACTGATATCATTACCGATATTTTGTGTCAAGAGCACCAAGTCTCTACTTCACCAAAACTGACCTGCTCCTTTCATGATAACTAAGTGTCAGAAACAGACGTGAAGCAAGGAAAATGATGATAAGGTAACCTTTATGATATAGAGCAGTGATTCTCAACTGGTGGGTCTTGACCCAAAAGTGGGTCGTGGTCCCTTTTTCAGTGGGTCGGGAGCCTTTGCCTGGGCAAAAAGTGCTACAAAAAAAACCCTGTGCTTTTATTTTGCGTTGGGCTGCCATCTGTTCACTCCTTGTCAATAGTTGGTGCTAATTAAATGCTAATTAACACCTGTTTTAATAGAAAGGTGTTTGTTATATGTTCAATAAGCAGGTACTAAGCTAAAGCTACATGTTTTAAGTTTTTTTGAAACAACTTCTCAGTAGCAGGACTTTTTTATTTCATGGTTGAGCATGAACGCTCTGTTGAGTCCCTTAACGAAGGCTGAAGTGTGTTGTGTTGTGGCAGCCTCGGCTTATTTAGTGCTACTAAATGAATATACAGGACTGTTCATTCTGTATCCACTGATGCAGGGTTATCACAGCTACAGTCAGATTTATAGTCTTGAAGCCTTGTGTCCCTCAGATGCTGTTTTTGGTATTAATTAAAATGCAGCTATTGAGTGTAAAAAGAGAACATTTCTCTCTCTGGCATCGCCACATTCAGGTCATTTTGTTTTCTAATTAAACTTTTTTGTGTTGCTGTGATATTCTGTTCTATCTCAGATTTCAAGTGCAGCTTCTTTTTTATTTAATAATATTGAGGATTGTTGAAAATTTTCCTCGATTTGGGTCACAGCATGACATTAAGGTGTGATGGTGGGTCCCAAAGCCAGACCAGTTGAGAACCACTGATATAGAGAACATTTTGCCAGAATTGCAGCCAATATATTGGATTTTTATGGCGAATTTGTATGTTCTGAAAATATCTACCGATCGTGATAATGAACTTTTTTAGGTAATTATCTGCTGATATCGGTAATAGTCAGATAAAATCATGCATCTCTATTAAAAATAAACATTTTGCAGATATTGCTTATGTAATCCTAGAACCATCATGTTTTAAATTAATGCGTCATCAATTAATCAATAATGGGGAATCAATTATTTGTTTTCTTTTGTCTTGTCAAAAATAAATCAACTGTTAGTCAGGTTAACAGCTTAATTGACAATAAAAAAGATTGATTTCAGCAGGAACATAAAGTAAGGATCGAAATAATTGGCTGAAAACCAATTCTCTGCATCCTTCCCTTTAAATTTCCACTTCTCGGGGTGGTTGAAAGGTCAGATGAAGTCTGTTCGCAGCCCAGCGGAGACCTCCATGTGTTTGTCTTCCTCCTGGAGTTGCCGTCTCTGTGTCGTCCAGCCACAGCCAGCTGTCGGCCCGTCTCCTTGGCCCCACCGCCTGGCTGGCACTGCCTTACATGGACTTGTGCTGTAGACTTTGTGTAAATCAGTGAATTCTTTGGGCCAACACGCTGTGAAAACCAAACTCAACCAAAGGGGGGAGAGCAGGCTGAGGTCCTGGCAGAGCTGCTCCTGCTGGACTCTTGGAGGTTTGTTGGTAGAGGGGGGATCACATCTCAGCGAGAGAAAGGCCTCTTGTTTGAGTCGTCCTGCTCTGCAGACGGCCCCCAGAGGCAGGACGCCTGCTCGCTCGCTCACTCGCTTGCTCGCTCGGCTGGCAGCCAGGGGTCTGAGTGTGTGGTGGGGGGGGCTTCAGAGAGGGGCTGAGTTCATCTTTCATTGATATTCACTGATCTGTTGAAAACTGCAGTGTGCCCACACCATCACAGCTCTTCTTCTGGTGACAGCAGGAATGAGTTGAAAAGAGGTCTGAACCGTTTTATCTGCAGGTGCTTATCCCTCTTCAGAAGCAGCTATTTGTCTTTTGTGGGCCTGTTTCTTTAAGAATTTCTCCTTTTGTGGGCTGATAACATCAACAGAACAATGCGTTTTTGAGGCTCATGTGATGTGGAACATCTGTAATTAATAGCTTAAGGGATTAATCAGAGGGTCCAGAGAGGATGCACAGTTTTCCGGTGTACTGCAGCATTGGAAAAAACATCATTCATATTATTTGCTGAAAATCAAACTGGTCTTTAGTATCTGTTACTCCTTAAGAGACAATAAAAGCTAAAATTAACAGATCAGCTGCAGTGTTTCCCACATAATGATTCTGTACACAAAATATCACCTTAGTTTTAGCATAAACTGTGTCACAGCAAAACAATCTACGTTGTTTACAGCATCACAGATAAAAATTAGAATAAGTTATTGCATTTTCAGAGCATTCTTGACACATAAATATAGTAAAATTACAGCACATTGTTGTAAAATCTCAGTAAGTTATTGTGAAGTTACAGAAGTACGAAAGCATTTAACAGTAAATACAACACTTGACTGTAATTTCAGTGACACAGGTATCATTTAACTGTAAAATTACAATACAGGGTTGTAAAATCTCAACATTTTTCTGTAAAATCTCATAGAGCACTGCGAATTTACAACAATTTACTGCGATTTTACAATGCTGTTCCCCAACATAAACATGTATGATGGTAAAATCCCAGTGTTTTATTGTGAAATACAGTGTCATGCTGACTGGGGCTCGCACCTTTTGCTTGATATTTTGATATTTGTTTGAGCAGGGGGGATATATCCAAACTGTAGGTACACATTCAATTGATATTATACAGTTCTGCAGCCCAACAGTGACCTGCCCGATCCAAGAGATGGCGCTTCCAGTGCAACCCGACTGTTTATTGCTCTGCTGACATCTGTTGACCTCCCTATAGACAACGAGGAAATAGTGCTTCTGAAGTACACCTTGAAAAATGAAGGGCAGGCTAAGAAAACTTGTGGAAGCACCTTGGGCTCCACGCTGCAGATGGCAAAATAAAAAACAAGACTGTCGATAATGTGCAAAGCAACTGGATCATTGGCGGTGGTGTAGCTCAGTCCGTAAGGGCTTGGTTTTGGGACTGGAAGGTGGCTGGTTCAGGTCCCAACTGTAACATACTTAGAAGTTGGTTTGGTGGCTGGATAGCTTGGTAACTGCCGCCAGTTACGGCAGTTGGTAACACAGCTGAAAGAGGCTGGTGTCCCTTACCTTCTATGCCCTTGTTTGCACCCTTGCACCTTTGAACTTCATCACACATAAACCTCTAAAGGTTCAGTGTTGCTGGTGGTGCAGATAAATTATCAGAAATGGTGAATGGCGAAGTGCCGACCTGGCATGTGCTCCCAAAACCTGAGCCCTGAACCTGCGAGCCCATTTGTTGGCATTTCACCCAAGTGTGGCAGTGGAGGAAGAGAGTGCTCAGGCCAGTTCGACCGCGTCCTTGTCAGCAGGCATCCCGCCAGTGGTGTGGCAAAAGGTCGTCCCAGACAAGACTGTAAGATTCTTATGCACATGCGCCCCACTGGTCTGGCCTCAGGAGAAGTAGGGCCTTTTCCAGACCAACGCCTACACCCTCCCCCTCTGTGACAGAGTGCTCTTCATCAGAAGTCACACTCGCTGCTGAAAGAATTTCACTTCATCAAGGTGTAGGGTATAAATACAGCGGCAAGCTTTGGGACAAACTTCCCTCTCTCAGGCGGAAACAGGAAGTATATGTTGCCGTGGTAACGCAGCGGCATCTTGAGGGAGCGGCAGTTCTTGCCTTGATCCACCAGCAACTGAAAATGAGCGGATTAGATCCTCCAGAAGGCGCAGACGTTCAAGGCGTCTTTTACTTTTGATTATGCAGCAGCGAAAAGTGAGCCTCTGTTTTTTTGTTGCTAACGCATTCTGTAAAAATCATTCTGGATATTGATTATATTCATCTTTATTAAATTATATGAGATTGAACCAATAAATCGTCCTTTAATCTGTAATTTAATGTAAAGTCAATTAATTAAATTCAATTAAAAATATATACTCCAGAGTTTCTTTGGCTGCATCTCTTTTCTTTTCTTTTTTTTTTACAGAAGAGCTTTTTGTTTTTAATTTTTGATTTAATGAACTCTTTGGTTTTTGTAACAGTCCCAGTAAATATTAAGCACTTAATCAAAAAACAAACTGTTTTCTGGACTAATGTAGGCCTTAATTTGATAATCAATACCGTGTTCATCTTAAGTTGTAAACATCTGTATGACAGTCATTCAGTATTTTTCTTAGTTTAACAGGGTTTGTGCAGGCACTTGCGTAGACCTTATCCTTGTGTGTTGGTTCCTCCATGACTGAAACCCGACTCAATTTAACGCTGCACGTGTTCAGCGTCGGCATAGGTGCAGACTCACTTGTGGAGGGTTTTATAGCCCACTACCGCTCCCCGCGAATCGGTTTGGATGGACTTAATATGGCGGCCCCTCCACGAGGACGCGCAAACGAAGGGGTAGTGGGTAGGGAGAGTGTGTAGTGGAAAAAAACCCCGTAGAAAGTAAGATAATGGCAATGCCACATGTCTTTTGTGCAGCCTGGGCTGGTAGGTGGGGATCTAAAGCCAATTAGCTTGTAGTGTGTACCCCCTTTACACCTCAAAATTAGAGTTTGAGATAGAATTAACCAATAATCCATTTAAATATATCAGAAAATGAAACCCTAAGACTAGTACACACATTGAGAAAGGTCAATTAAGGACAATGCATGAGTTACATGGTCACTCCCTGTCCCAGATAAAAGACACCATTTTACAAAGACATGGTCAGCAGTAGTGGTTTTAACATAATGCCTTTCTTTTACCATATTAAGCTGTGAAACTGAAACAGTGGCACTCAATTTTAGATTCCTAACTCGGATCAAAGCTCAGAGGCTTTTGAAAGAAGCCTATTACAAAGTTAGCTCTGGAATTACTGGGGTAAAAAATAATCCTTACTTCACGGCATTTGACCTCAGCAGATTAAACAACCAGTGAAATCAAAGAGTGACACTTATCCTGAAGTTTTATGCTGTTTGAGTACTCGGCAAAGCAGGATTTGTAATTTTAGGGACATCAAGCAAGAGGGGAGAAAGAGAGGATTAATGTGGTGAAAAATCATTAATCAGTTCTTAATTTTACATGCCGGATTATAAATTCTGTAGGTTTGTATTCAATCACATGAGCTCAAGTTATTTCAGGGTTAAACTTTCAGAAATATCAATTGGGATTTTCCCAACATGGCTCAGATCAACAGTGCTTTGGTTTCCTTTTGAGGATTGTGGTGAAGTTTTTGTTGGCATAGTACTGCTTACATAGTCATTTACTTGAATGACTTACTTTAATCTTTCTTTTGAGCTGAAAGAACTAAAAATGCTTCCAGCCAGAGTTCCCATAATGCTTGAATTCTTAACTTAGATATGATACATGACGGAGTGAAACAATAAGTCTGTTCTGATACCACAGCAGCAGAAGTCTCAGGATCAAAAAATGTAGAAAAAACTTATGCACACAGACTAATTTACCTTTATTACCTTTTTAGACAATGGTCTGTTTTATAAACACAGATTTTAGTTTTAAAAATAAGTAATATATGAAGTTTGCTTTTATTTTAGTAATGTAAATAAATGTGTATTGTATGTGACCAAAAGTAGTTGATGACCCCTGACGTACTTAATCAAGCACAGTAGACATGTTAAACACTAAACAGTACATTAAACTCCATCTATCCGTCCATCATCTCTACTGGGATGGAGCCTATCTCAGCTGACATTGGACGAGAGGTGGGATACACCCTGAACTGTTCACCAGTCAATCACAGGGCCACATAGAGAGACAGACAACCATTCAGGCTCACACTCATACCTACAGGCAATTTAGAGTCACCATAATCTACCCGGCATGTTTTTGGAAATCGAAGTCCTCGGAGAAAGCCCACGCAGGCACGGTGAGCAGTGTTAATTTTGTTGACTAATTATTTTCATCATAGTTTTCGTCAACAACCTTTTTTCCCCTGACGAACTGACAGTAACTAATAAAAGCAAGTGCACATGGACAAAAACAAGAACTAAATTAACTGACATTTTCATCAACAAATAAAAACTAGACTAAACTTGTCCTTACTTTCTACATGACCTAACTTGGTCATGTAGAAAGTAAGGACAAGTTAGGAATACATCCAATCACAGCTACTTTGGTTGTGTGAAAAAGGTTGGATGAGTTAACAGGGACATCCAATCACAACTGCCTTAGCTTGGTGGTGATGGGATAAGTTGTGGAGCGATCCAATCAGAGCTACTCTCTTTATGAATTGATATATTCATGTAGAGCAGGTTCACTGTTTGTTGTCAGTTCTGGTATTGTAACTGAGATGCTCTGCCAGGTAGCCTAAATAAAGGTGACTGCATTTCACACAAAAGTTCAATTTGTTTCTGTTAATTTGTACATTCAGACTTTACTAGCATTCAGTAAAGGGTTATTAGATGTTTCATTTTATCCAAGTGTAAAACATGACTTCATAAATTCAAGGAAACATAAAAAATGCCTTACCCTTTACACTTCATATCTCATCAACTAAAACTAGACTAAAATTGAAACAATTTAGATGACTAAAGTATGACTAAAACTAAAAGATATTTTAGGCAAAAGACTTGAACTAAAACTGAATTAAAAAGTGCTGTTAAGTTAACACTGTTAAGCATAATATGGACTCTTCAGAAATGTGATGATTGTGATATCCCCGTGGCCTTGCCTGCCATAAAAACACATGCGGCGTAAAGATAAAATTGGAGCTGTGGACACGGCATGGTTTCATCAGTTCTCACCACTGAGTTAAAGTCTTCATGAGCCGACCTTGGAGGAACTCTTCCTTTGATTCTGCCCTGACGTTTGCTGCATGGCCGCCCTTTAACGTGACTCCTTTGTGGTGCAGCTGTGAGGCCTTGTTGCCGCGCTCCGTGTTTGACAGGAGCTTATATAAGAATGTGGACGCACACACCTGCTCCACTGAAACCACTCAGGGCCACAGGGCATGGAAACACGCTGTTTGTGATGGCTGGAGATACTTGGCAGTGCCAACTGTTACAAGCTTGTGTTACTGTCCCCTCTCACTGCCCATTGTGTCCTCTTCACGGGCAGAGCTGCAATATTGTGAGACCTGACAAAGGAGATCTAATCACAGGTGAAGTTCAGAGGCTTTAGTTACCAAAGTAAGAGTTGAGGAACAGTTGGACTGTGTGTGCCTTGTGAAAACTCTTCCCTCTTTGCAACTTTATCTGTTTTTGCTTCCGTTATCTGCCTGCTGAAAGACAACACACAATAGCTGTCAGGCTGCGACCTCTGTCTGCGATCCACCAAACCACTGAAACCATACTCTGGGGTTGACTTTCCCCCTCTTTGTCCTTGTGTTTTCCAGCTGGACTGTTCCTGGACTCTGTGTGGTTTTCAGTCACGACTTTCCACAGCAGAGTGACGCTAAAGATAATAGACATGGCTAATGCGTTCACCACCGTGTCTGCAGTAGCTCTCAATGAGAACAACAGATGATTCATCCGCCTGCGTACATTATCCACAACCAGTCTCGATTGTCACATACTTAGCAGCGAAATCATCCAAACCAGTGCGGCACAAAGTCCAGCATGCAGTCGTTGGATGTAATTTTGGATTCCACTGATGGCAGGAAAGCAGCTTAGCTCGAGCTTCTTTCCATGGAAAAAGCTGATGGTTATTTCAATTCATAAATCCATCTCCCCTTGATTTAAATGCAACCATATCTGGAAGATTTGTTTGTCCTTTCCCCTGAGCTGAGATCAGTTCACGGACGGTTTGTCATGCCTGGACCCTCCCCCACTCAATCCTCTAGTCTCTAATTGCCCCACACCACAGCTCAGCAGCCCCTTTCCAACATAATAACAGCATAGCCGCCCCAGGGGCATCCTGCCATCCAGAGCCGTCTTTCGCCCTCCTTTTGTTATCTCTCCCTAGATTGAATGTTGGCTCTTTGTGATTGCATAGTTTCCCCCTCATCATCCCCTGCTGATCGTATTTCTAAAGCTGAATGAAAAAAGACACAGTGATTGATTCGTGCTTCAGACTGTCTGCGCTCGCTGCAAATTTGAACCCTCATCACCGACACCCCCTCAAACCTATCTCCTTCAGGATATCAGCTCCATCCATGAGTGGCAGCACTGATTTGATGTAAATTTATTCATAGTAAGAATTTCTGTCTTGACAAGTTTCCCCCCTGGACAGTGACCCCTTTTTCCTTCCCTGTGACCGGCAGGTAGAACAACCATTCGTAGGTGCTCTTGCCGCTTGTATCCAAAGAGACTCTGTGCTGCTGTGTGCAGCATGGCATGTTAGCAGCAGCCCTCTGCCTTGCCTCCAGTTAAGCTGTTGCTTGTGACAAAGTGTTTTTATCTTCCAGCTGACAGGCATGCTCTGTGACAGCATAAGAGACATGTTGCTAGATTTTTTTGCCATTCTGTAGCTTCAGTCAGACTGTATGGGGATGCTGTGTCCGATCAGTGTAGAGGGGGAAAACAAACTGCTAAAGACAATGCTCCAAGGCTGCTTCTTGCCCACACTGCACTACAAACACTATTAACATTACCTTTTTCATACTTTTTAAAGCACAGAACTGAGCAGAGGAACACTGTGAGGATATTTTTTCTGTAATAAAAAATTTGGACATTGACAGTGATTTTAAGGCTTGCCATTTGCTGCCTCTTGATGCCCTTTATGCTCATAATGCTGCAACATTTTTTTTAATGCAGTAAAACATTATAAACTGTTTAAATTAAATGATAGGGCTTAAAGCTGCACTAAGTAAGATTCCAGCTTTCAGCTCTCTAGCGGCCTCTATGGTTGTTGAGTGTAACTGCACTGTCGTACACCAACATGCGTTTGTTGACATACAGAGGGAGGAGAAATGAGCCGACAGGACTTCCCAAGAGACAAATGAACCATGTGGACTGATAAAGTACAGTCTGATCATGTTTCTTTTTCGAATAAATCATCACGTACTTACAAGTCCAAGCAATACCAGGGCTAAATCAGCATCAGTCGGACATCCCTCCTCATCTTCCAGCTCACACTAGCGATTGAACGCCGGGTCAATGTTTGTCCCTGTCCGGGCATTTAGCTTGTTACTCTCCCTCTTTCTTTTTTTTGTGTCCTCCAATAAAACATTTCTTTTCTTCAGGTATTTCACTGCTTCCGCCATGATACAACTCTACATTTAGCTTTCTTCTTCTTCTTCTTTTTAACGGCGGGTGGCATCCAGCATCAGAGGAGCATTACTGCTACCTACTATGCAGGAGTGTGAGCCAGAGGTCCCTATTTCCATTAGGAAAATAAGTGCATATTTACTTTAAACTAAATTCTGTTCATTAAATCTGTTTTAAAAAATCAAAATTAAGTTATAGAGTCATAATAATCAGATAAAACTGATGTAATAATTTAACTTTATATTGTCAATAGGTTGGATAAAAATTGAGGATAAACAGCAAAGTAAGCTTAATATAAAGGTAAAATTGGTTAAAAATAACCTGGTAAGGGACACTTCACATACAGACAAACAGATAAATGGTTTAAATATCTAGCTCCTGTCACTCCGATCTGGATGAGCTTTTAGCTGGTAAAAAAACCTTACCATATCATTTGATTTTCAGCATGAGAGAAGCATTTGACCATTTTCCTGTGTGTACTTTGGCCTGAAACAGAAGGTAAACACTGGTATCACGACAGGTGCTGTTGATCGAGGGATATAGAGGTATTTTAGAAAAACAGGGTTTGGTCCATTAAGTGTGTTGCTCTGATGTACGGAGAGCACCAGTAGCTGTGTGGCTATAAAGAACGAGGATAAAAAGAAATGGTAGTCCTTGCCTGAGGCTAACAGAGCGCTGTATGTGGATGGAGAAAATGCTTCACTTTGCTCCATTGAGGTTTGTGGGTGTCTAAATGCTGCATGACAGAGGACAGAACAGCATCCAGGCCACATCTTTAAGGGATTAAGAAGATATACAGTAAAAGCCAAAGCCAAGGCTGTGAATCTTTTTTATTGTCCTTCGCTGTAATCTCAGTGTGGGATTTTAATAATGTTGATGGATTTGTGAGACAACTTTATGTGATTTTTCCATACATAAACTTTAATCACAATATTATGGATAATGACTTTTGGCTTTTTTTTTCTACTTCATAACCTTTTAAGAGGACAAGCTGTGGAAAATTGAAGTTTTAGATAAGAAGAGATGGATGAAGGGCTTTAGGATTTATTTTTGGGCTGTAGTGCCTTTTATTAAATAAAGTGGATAAGCAAAACTAAAATGAGGGGGAAAGAAAAAGAAATGACTTTATCAGGGCAGGGAGGCTGTGGGGGCATAGGCCTCCTGAAATTCTGATTGACTAACCCATGTTCCGATCCAAAATATTACCAGGGCAAATAAATGCTGTTGATTTCTGTGTTTGCACTTTACGAAGAAATAAGTATTCACACCTTTAGATGTATTTACAAAAATCGAAAATTTGTCCCATAACTTCCTGGGTGGTGGTGGTGGGTTGGGGGGTTAAAATGACTGACATATCCTGCAAAAAAATATTTTAGTGACAATTCTTTCAGATTTAAGGTGCATTATGGTACTCCTGTTGAGGAGTTGTTTTGTCCATGCACTGTTTATTCAGAGGCTGTTGCCCTGACAACAGTCTGCATGGATTCCAGTCTGGATTCAAGCTCCATTTTATCACGTCATTTCACATTCTCTCCTTTTTACCCCATTTCTCCATCTCTGCACTGTCCTACCTAAACTAGACACAAAAGACCATAGATAAATATTTTTATAGATAACTTTTAAAATATTTAAAGGTTTTTTTAAAAAGAAATCTAAATCTGGTCAAAAATAGTATTACAATGCACATTTTTATGTGTTTGACTTAAATTACACGTTTCTATCATAGAATGTAAAAATCAGTTGGACGCAGCCATGTGATGTCAGCCTTGGATTTTCAAGTGAGCCTTTGAAACATTATTAAAATCTAGTAACGTTAATGTATGCTGGGATTTCGAAGGCGAGTCCATGAAATTGTGAAGCCATGTCAATCATGTCTCATACGTCTAAACCAGTGATCTTCAATAAAATAAAAATGACCTCATGTAAGATAATTTCCCCTCCCTGTAGAATGAGATCATGGATTTATTATACATTTAGACTGAAGATGTTTTTGAACCAGGCTGTAAAGCTGTTTATTCAGGCTGTAAAAGCTGTCCATCGTAAACCCTGCAGCCAGCCTCAAGTGGACACTTGAGGAACTGCAGCTTTTGGCACGTCCTCCAGTTTCAGCCCTGGAAGTTGCCTCTTGGTTGGTACTGATTTTTATTTTCTCCGCCATGGAGGTTATTCTTTAGCCAGCATTTGTTAGTTTCTAGTTAACAGGATAACTCAATAAGTTATGAACTGAATTTGATGACATTTTCAGGGTAGGTCAGAAGAAGGCCAAGGACCAATTGATTTAGGTGGTGATCCAAATCTGGATGCAGATCAAGGGTCCTTTTCAAGGATTTGTTTACCTTCATAGTTAACCAGATTTTTGCCAATAACTCTGTAATTTCCCGATGGATTTGGATGACGTTTTAAGGCAGAAGGGAAAATAATTAGATTTTGGTTGTGGTCTGAATCTGTATTTGGTTTCAGGAATTTACAAAGGATTTGTTCACAGTCCAAGATTGTACAGTTTTCCACATTTTTGGCGATAACTCACTCGACAATGTTGGAAATGCCTCGTCGGAGCTTTGTGCTTGTGAGCACTTGTAGTTGTATTGTGTGTTAATGCCATCTTTAGTGAGTGAATACGTATTTCAAATTTGTACATCTCTGACCCAAGCATTAGAAGTAAACATAAACTGTTTTGTTATTGGTCAAATTGTTATTGCTCTGTTTATCAAAGAGAAAGTTGAGAGTCTTGCTGCGGCACATTGTTTTTGTAGGAATATGTATTACCATAAAACGCTCTAAATCAAAACACATGTTAAAAACTTGATTTTTTTTCATAAATAGACCACAGCCGTCCAAAACAATTGTGTCCAAACTCAGGCCTCAGCTCTGTTTAAAATCCGCCCCAAACAAAACTTGCCTTTTTATTGTAGTTGGACAGAGTGTAGTGTGTATGTAAGTTCATCTTGTTTTGTTCACCTCAGCTGCCAGAGAAGTAAACAAGCATGGATCTTGACCTTGCTGCTGAGAAACACATGGAGGCTGCATAGCATACAGAGCTACAGGCCAGATGATGCACTGATGGCAGCCCATATGGAGGCACTGGCAGTGGAGCTGGCTGCAACAGAGGGAGAAATTAGAAGGAGGGCTGACAGAGGCCGGGTAACACGCCACGCTGTCATGGGAGGTTCTGCTGATTATGTGAGCCAGATGATTCCCTTTGAATGCTCTCTTGGTGAAGGAAAAGCCTTGGATTCATGCTATCAGTGGGCCTGGAGTGTTTTTCCATCTTCTGAGGCTTTCTTTTCCGTACGTTTCCTCAGCTGTCACATCCCATTTAGGAATCAACAACGCTGTGTCTTTGTTTAATAAAAACCTCACTGCATGCATTCCACACATATTACAGCTCGTGTAGTCGCTCAGAGGAATGTGTTCGTCTCACAAATCATCAGACACTTTTAGTTGTGGAGGGAGTGGACCCCCTGCTGAGGCGGCGCTGCAGCTTAGCTCGGCCTCTGCGTTGGAGGCTAATCGCTGTTTTGATTAGTCTTTTTTTGCCCAATCTGTTTGCACGGACCAGCGATCCCACGGCCACGTTGAATGAAAGGGTTTATCAGCTTAAGCCTGTTGTAAGGAGCACGAGAGGTCTCATCTTTTCACTGAGGAATGAGAGAAACCCCTCGGACACAAGTGTCCAGGCAATTAGAGATGCCGGGGCCTCAAAGAGAGAGATTACTGGCACACAGAGTCGCGGTTGGCTTCTTTTCTTGTCCTGCACGTTATTCATGCGGTGCTGAGACACATGATGATCACTGCTGTGTTTTCTCTCAAGGGAAGTGGAGGAGGAGATAACTGAGCACAGACTCAAAGGTTTTATGGGGAAGATTTGTGGATGCAGCATCATGATGTAGACTTGGAGTGTGTTTCTCATTAGGTGATTTTCTTGGTCTGTTGTGCGTCTTAATGTAAGAGTGATAGCCACATTTTCTTCAAGTTTGATCAACAAACTATCCTGAATTCTACTGTGAATTATGGCTGAGTGATTTATGGATTTTGGATCGAAATTGCAATTTCAGACAACGCAATCATGTGATCGCCAAAGCTGCGATTTTTTTGCAGCCCTCCTGATTGACCCAGGATCTGTTGTGTCAGCTAATTTACACATGCTATTTCACAAATTTGCAGGCAATTTGCATTTCTGGAAGTGCTGGTAAGCAGGTCAACACTGCAAATCCTCTGTTTAGGAGTAGAAGCTGGAGTTTCCCTTAAATAATAATAGCAGATATTGCAATTTCAATTTGATTTACGATTTTCTTCAAATCAAGCTTCAGTGCAATTCTTACTGTGTTTACAGTATAGACAACCGTAAGGAAATCAGTGATCAAAAGCACATAATACATTATTCATCATCTAATATTGATAAATAATCTGCTTTCATTATTTCAGGGATACTCCAACTTCTACCCCTAAACAGAGGCTTTGTGTTGTTGACCTGCTTACCAGCACTTCTGTAAATGCGAATTTGTAAAAAAGTTGACACAACGGATCCTGGGTCAGTCAGGAGGGCTGCAAGAAATTGCAGCTTTGGCGATCACACGATTGCGTTGTCTGAAATTGCTGTTTCGATCCAAAAACGATAAATCTTTCAGCCCTAGCACATACCTGGACTCTAACCAGCACTTAACAAAAGCTCTTGTGTTGTATAACATGGTGAGGCCTCCAGTTTTGGCACATTAAGTCATGGATTGAGCTATTTTCTCAGCTTGCCAAGAATTGGTCAAGAATAATCATCTTTGACAAGCTAAGCATGTCAAGAGTTGGCTGGTTTTTCAGAAGGGTTAGTTTAGCATTTGCTTTGCTTTTGTCAGCATTAACTTCCCTTAAGTGGTGCTAGTGAGTTGAGCCATATTTCCACAGTTTTATTCTCATGCATCACTCCTACAAACCCCATGTGTAATTTCCACCTCTTATGTTCCTTTCAAAGTCCAAAGAAAGTTCACACAACTGATTTAAATGCTGACGGTACATGCCTTTTGTCTCTCCCCTGTGCTCCCATGTTTGTTTATTAACTCTTCTGATCCTGCCTGCAAAATGGCACAACAGCATTGTGTGAACTTAAACAGTAGTTGATTTTATTTCTATAGAACCAAAAGCTTCATTAAATGTTAAAAATGAATTCTTAAAAAAATATTGATATTGACTAACCACTATTGCCAAGCCAAATATCGCAATACTATGGTGTGTGTATCTTTCCACCTACTCCTAATGCATGGACATGTGACATTTTTGGCTGAACGGACACCTGTTATGGCATGGTCCTGAATTTGGGGGGTGGTATCCACTTATGACATCATTAGGGACAATATGCAAACAGTTTGAGGATGAGGAAGGACATTTCTCATGATAGAAGGAAGGATTGGTGTAGACAGGCCATGGAAAAATACTATTTTGTATTAAAAAATTGAAAAAGTGTATCTTACATAGTGTGTATTACCCTTAAAAGCAGGAAATTGAATGTTGAATGGATGATGGGTTGGTTGAGGAGAATTAGCTTAGCATGAATTTGGTGAAGCTGAAGAAGAAGATAAAAAAGAATGCTAGCTACCTTTCTTATTTTCCCTTAAAGATCCTTTAAAACATATTCGGTTTGTTTGATTATTGCTGCCTTTTGACTGAGGCAGTATGTCTCTTCTGTAGTCCAATAAACCATGTTTGCTTTGGAAAATAAAATTTGACAATACAAAGGCAGCTATACTTGTTGCTGATGGTGCTGTTTGCTTTTGTAGGTCATATAGGGCTATTAGGTATTGATTTCATAACCCCTTAATCTCTCCTCACATGAGCTGTGTGCTGCTTTTCTTCTTCCCTTAATAGGATTAGTCTTACAGTCTTATTTGTAACCAGTGATAGTAGGGTGGATTTATTGTAATATAACCTTGCAAAGCAGCACGGTACGCCCAATTCCCTGTGTCATCACGGCAGATCCATCTTGTAAGGCTTCAGGCTGAAATGATTCTCCTCAGTCATAAATTGATCTGGCTTATTAGCCTCTCTTAAAGGATAAGTTCGTGGTTTGAATTTGTAGCACTGGGAAAACACACACCCCTATCTAGTTATGAACAAAAACCATTACATATATTAAACAACACACAGCTTTCCAATATCTAAATTATTATGTAACGTGTTAATATGCATCCCGAAGTATTTTGTAAGTTTCTATGTTTCACAAGTTAAAGATAAGATTTTCAAATTAGTCTCTGGATCTGTTTTTGATGTCTTCATCTTTCCTAATATCACTAATAAAAAACATCTGTTTACACCCACATGTACAAACTTGTATGAATAAATGATGAATTAGATCCAGTACCAGTGTGATTCCTGTGGCCTGAAGTCAGGGAGGATGTGACTCACGGTTTCATTACTTCAGCTCCCGTGGCTATCATTTAAAACAGTCCTTGAGGAGAAGAGCGGATGTTTTTTTTAGCACACAAGTCCTGCATTACTGGCTGAAATCAACATTTTTCTTTTTTAAGGTTTTCTCATGGTGTGAAGAATGGCGATAGTGAATTTGAATCGGGTTGTCCTGATCAGCTTTTTTGGTCCCCGATCCTGGCCTTGATTTTTTTTTTTCAGTATTAGTATCTGCAGATACTGAGTCCCAAGTCACATTTACCCAAACAATATAGCTACTGTTTTTTGTTTGTCAAGCAAATTAAGTAAAAAAGCGACAGTCTACCATTATGAGAACTTAAAATGCCCCCCAATCTTCCCTGCACTCATAAGAAAGTCTGTGAAGCTGTGTTGCCCTCATGAAGAGTTGGAGTGAGTGTGCAGTGCAGCTCTCTCTTTGAACCCCCATATCATCCATTGTCTTTTTCATATTTCTTCCATTGTCACAAAGAATGACTTGTACCTGTTGCTTGTTGATCTCCCATGTGCTCAGCAGCTCCTTGAAGTCCTGTTTGACATGCTTTAATTGGAAAATGAAGTAATCGATATAGTATTCTGGTAGAGCAGTGTCTGCACTATGGTGATGAGAGGGCATACTGTAAATCTAAAAGCTCCAAAGTTATGACAAAACCCTTCACTCTCCACCACAAAGCTGGGCTAGTTGTCCAAAGCAATGAATTCAACCGCCTTCTTTGTTATCTTTTTGGCCTTGATGCTTTCTGTAGGATATTTATCCTTCTTTTAAAGTCTGAAGTTTGTTGTTTTGGCACTGAAGCCTTTCCCCTTTCCTTGGTAGCTTCAGTAAATGCTCTGTATTCTGTTGCATGCTTCATTTTTCAATGTCATATAACTGGTTGTATTTAAATCATCTCTAACACTACCTTCATGTAAAACAATAGTCGTATAGACACTAAGTGTGACTGTTGGACTGTTTTCACTGTCTGAATCAAAGGATTTCCTCACTGCAAACATGTTAGCCACAGGACTACAGCTACATCACTCCCATATTTACAAGTTATCATGAAGTGTGCGATAGTATAGATCCCTATCCCTGATCAATTAAAATAAGCTAATATCAGACCTGACCCAATACTTTTGTTTGGTATTGGGACATCGATGGAATTTTACCTCCCATGTTCTGTTTGGATGGAGTTTCAAAACTCATGTACGATTATAGCTTCCCATAAAAATGTCTAGTTTGAATAAGCACTGCTGCATGCTGTGTCGCACTTTTTCTGTCCACAATTAAATATTAAAGTTTTAAGGACTGTTGTGTTGTTTGGGTTGTGGTGTCGCCTGCCACACACTTAAGGACCAAAACTGTGAACCCTAACCCAAACCAAACATCTGTTTAGAGTTAAGGCTATCTTTGAAGTATTGTAAGTCTCACATTTGATTTCTTATGCTTCTTCTTTGTTCATATTGTATTAATTTTCATAAAAATCTATTTAATTGCAAAGTTTAGGGCCTGATCCTTTTCTACTTGATGGCCCCTGTCTCTGCAGAAATAAACAGCAGAGGCCTAAAGTGAAAACATTCTTGTGGATGTGTCTTTTAACTTTTTAGTTGTTAAACTGAGTCAGGAGACTGTGCGAGCCTCGGGAGAAGATAAACACAGAAAAATACTTAACCTTCACTCTGCTCCATCGTGTCACTCGTCACCTGCTCATTTGACGGCGCTGACGCAGCAGGTGTGCTCCTAAAGTCGCATGCAAGCGGCCTCAAAGTCGGTGTGTTGTAGCGGGGCAGCCTGCTCCTTCTAACACTGAAATCTAGATTATCCTGGGATTGTTCAGTGCCTTTCGAAGGAGCTGGATCAATAGCCAGCTGTTTGTATGCATGCTCCTTCACAGAAGCTTACAAAGCAGACGAAGTGAGGCAGAAAACAAAGATGAAGGTTTCATGTCAGGAATGTCGGCTGTTTGCCAAGTAATACACCTATTTTCTTCTCTCTTTTCATCTATCCTATAATTATGGCGTGCAGTAAGAGCCACAGGTATGTATGATGTTTTAAAAGGCTGAAAAGACAGGGAGAGTAATTCTTACAAGAAAACAGACTTTTTTCAAAAAAACTGAGTCAGTATTGTTCCATCGGAGCACAGCAAGGAGCTGAAACCCTGACATGTGGAATCATTTCGCTCCGTACGCCGCTCAGGTTCACCGTGTTGCTGAACCCTCCTGAGAAACAAAGGCATCTTCATCACTTCATCGCTCTCCTCCTCAACTCTTTGTTGCTCCAGGTGTTCACTGTCTGAGCTGTGGAGATGAAGCGCGGATAGAAATCCAGTCCAAGAAAAGTTAAAAAAAAAAAAAAGAAGAAGTCTGAGGAATAATATAAAGCAGAAGTTTTTACTCTCACAGGTGCTTTATGAAACTCTGCTTTTCTTCAGACCTCATGGAGGAGTGCGAGGAGTCCTTCTAACTGTGTTGTGGTGGGAGAAAATATGTGGGTTGGGCTCTGCCAGCGGGTCGGAGGTACGTCCATAACGTATACTGTAATTACTCCCTCTAATTACTAGCATCAGAGCACAATCACAAAATACCAAGGCACTATTTAACATCACTTGTGCTAACAGGCTTTTATTTGTGGTCTCTTCTCTCAGTTATATCCACTCCCATGAGGTAGAACTGGAAGATTTGACAGCTTGGAGGCAAAAACAATGTCCACTGCTGTGGGAATAAAAAGGAAATGTAACTGGCTGTACGCTCTCCACCTCCCTTTTTTTTTTACATGTTCCTTCTCTTTTTCTGCAATCTCAGAGAGAGAAAGCAGAGCCAAGCAAAATATCTGGCGTGGCCTCAAAGCTCTGGATGTTCCCGCAGAAAGCAGAGTGGTTTATGGAAGTTCAGGGATAGAGATAACAGATTGTGTGTCTTTTGTGGCCTGTTGGTCACCCTTTTTCAAAGCAAGGGTACAACATACTGACCTGGAATATAAGGTCACAAAGGTCACAGGGCACAGTTTGACAATGCCTGTTTTTTTATTTAGCATTAGTTCAATAATTAAATAATAAGTCTCAGTTTTCTTTATAATTTGTGACAAGGATGAAAAAAAACATCCATTTAACTTAAAAAAGTAGGGATGCCAAGTTCAGGCTTTTCTTGGCCAATACCTGACGCCAAAGTGCTTTGTTTAAACAACTGGTTGAGTGTTTGCTTAACTTAGCAGTTTGATGCCTGATGCTTCAAACATGTTACAAATAGCGGGGACAGGGGCATTTTTACCACTATGTTACCTCACGTCCTCTTATAGACCACCGTCAGGAAGGCAAATACCGTTGAACATAATATACAGACAGAAACCAGACCTAGTTACCAGGTCTGGACTGCAGGCAGGACAGTCTAGTACCTGCACTCTTTTACTATCAGCCAGACTGTTGAAACACCTGGAGAATGTGTCCTGGCGTTGTTGCTGATGCCACCACAGATGCTGGCTTTTGAACTTTACTCTGGTAAGAAGCTGGATGGTCCTCTTTCTCTTGACCCAAGGACATGACATCCATGATTTACAATTTAGAATTTGGACTCATCAGACCACAGCCCACTTTCCCACTTTGTGTCAGTCCATCTCAGATGAGCGCAGTGCCGCCTGAGGGTTGAAGGTCACTGGTTTTGGGCTTGCTGTGATCTCTCAGGATTCTCTGAATCTTTTGATGATATTATGAACTGTAAATGGTGAAATCCCAAATTCCTTGCAACTGTACATTGAGAAGTGTTGTTCTTAAACTGTTGGACTATTTGCTCATGCAGTTGTTCACAAAGTGGTGAACCTCACCCCATCCTTGCTTGTGATTGACTGAGCCCTTCACAGCCTTTGTTGCCCTTTCCCTGCTTTTTGGAACATGTTGCAAGCATCACATTCGAACTAAGTGAATATTTAGAAATAAAGAATGGAGCATATAAGTCCAAATATCAAATATCTAATCTTTTCAGTGTATTTAGTTCAATATAAGTCAGTTATGGTTTTACGCGGTGTTCCAGCTCCATTGCAAGTGGAATTTTGAGTTCTTTTTTAACATTTGATGCTTTCATTAGTATTAACCATTTCATAAAAATTGCAAATAGCTCATCAATAATGGATAGATTTTCACCACCTTACCAACTTAAGTTCTTCTGTCCTTGTCATGCATTAAAGAAGTGCCTGAATCTTGACAGATCAGTGCAAAAATGCTCTTTTTGTCCAAACTATCAAGTTTCTGCAGATGTGTTTCTCCATTTGCTTGTGTCTCCTCTAAGTTGTCTAGCTTTGTCCATTATTCTTCCATCATAGACTCCTGTTGAGGGTGGTCTTTTCCACTCTTCCTTTATCTGCTCAGTGAACCTCCCTGTTGTGATCCTCTTGAGTTATTCAGTCAGCCCCAAAAGCCAAAAATGCTTGCCCTGAAATCGTCTATTAATCAAACTGCATCCTTTTTACCTTCATGTTGTCTTTTTAGAGTATCACTCATGAGACATCAAAATGATCCAGAGGAGGCAGAGGGGACCCTGCAACCTTTCTTTTCATCTAAATTTTTCCGTTGATGAAAAGCAGGAAGGAAGCGTTGCCTTTTCCAATGACGTACTCCACCTTTTATCTTCAAAATGCTGCTGTTGAGTGTCATATAACTCCTCAGATTACCATGTGTTTGATGTTCATTCAGACACTCTAATTATGAATATAACCCCTGATTTTGTGCAGCATTTAAACCATACAATAACGCTCCCTGCTGCTGATTATTATGCCAATATGCAGATGACACCCTTCGTTATATGAATGAGAGGAATCTGTTCCAGTCACAGCGTGTTCTTCCAGACACCAGAGGGGAATTTGCTGGTGGTTTTGGGGTTTTATACAGTTTGTGTACTTGGCACTAAGTGAACAGATTGAGAGACAAGAAAACAAGAGCGAGGCTTCTTTCAGGATCCACAGCTTGTTTTTTTTTTGTTTTTTTTTTGTGTTCGCCAGCGGTGAAGTGTGAGCAGCTGTGCGAAGATGCCAGCATGAGCACTGAAATAATTACTGCAGTATGCAAGCGTAGTCAACACCATGCAAGTGCAGCTGTTTCCTTTAGCTGGTGAAAGAATTTCAAAGGGGAAATGTAGCTTTTTTAGCAAGCAGGGCTTTAACTACCTCGCAGGGATTTTGAGGGCCGTGAAGCCTTTTGAAAAGCAAATAAAGCCTCAAGTTTAACAGTTGGAGGCTGTGACACAGAGTGGGAACTGACACTTGAGTGCGGACAGGACTACACCAGAGATTTATGGTCAGTCTGTTAGGCTTGGACACACACTTGTGCGTTCACACCATTTTGCTATGTAGCTTTTTATAGGCTCCGCCCACGCTGCGGGTCCTCTTCCCATCAGCACAAAAGAGCTGGACGAAGAGACTGGGTCAGGTTTCTCCGTGTTTATGACTGTCATTGGTATTCACCTTCCTGATGGTGGTCTTTAAACACTGGCATGGTGAAAAGTGAGAAACATACTCTCGAAGCTGTCGTTGGACTATCTTCAGTACCCAAGAATTTTTAGAATTTGAGTTTCCATTTCATTTCTGTTCCAGTGTCATGGGCCAAAAATTAAACTCAACTCTTGTAGCCTATTATCTTGCATCAGGATTAGTTAGGTGTCTGTATGTGCTTTACAGATGTAGCTACAATGGCTACTTAAGTATTTGTGTATAATCAACCAATATCCTTGCCATAAAAGCAATGTTCCAACAAATTCCTGGTAGTTAGGTGAATTGTTTTCTCACTGTTTCCATGAACCCTAAGTGCAGTCTTAAATTTGATTTTTTTGGTTTGTGCAAGACTTAAAAGTTCCAAAAAACTTTTATTTACAAAACAGAAAATATTGATAGAAGCTGCAACCAATGGACATCTCAAGAGAGCATGCACTTCTGTCACCAAATATATCCAAGTAAAATGGTTGTTTCTTGTGCTTGTCAGCTTCCCTTTAAAGTCAAAGAGGCAGAAACAGCAAGGACAGGTTGTCTTACCTGTTTATACTCTGGTGTGAGGTAAGATAAGAGTTATTTTGTCTGCTCAGATGAGGACTGGGGGATGTGCTGACTTGAAATTGGATTAAATGTGGAGTGCACCACGGACAGTCGGGCACGTTCTCTGTTCTTTGTCAGGTGGAACTGAACAAAGCCAATCAGGGAGCAAGCTGACTGAATCAGGAAGCAGACGTAGCCATGATAATGAGAGTACCGACGAAGCATACAGTCAGACAAACACCAAAAATGGAGAGCAACTTGTTGATTTGTGGCAAAACCCAAGCATCTATACAGCGTGATCTAGGGCTGAATGATTTTAGGAAAAGATCTAATTGTGATTTTTCTGGCAGATGTTGCGATTTCAATGTGATTCATGATTTTCTTCAAATCAAGCTTCAGTGCAATATTCACCATGTTTACAGTATAGACAACAGTAAGGAAATCAATGATCAAAAGCACTTAACACGTTATTCACCATTTAATATTGATGATAAATAATCTGTTTTCATTATTTAAGGGATACTCCAACTTCTACTCCTAAACAGAGGCTTTGTGTTGTTGACCTGCTTACCAGCACTTCCGTGAATGCAAATTGCCTGTAAATTTGTAAAATAGTATGTGTAAAATAGTTGACACAACAGATCCTGGGTCAGTCAGGAGTACTGCAAAAAATTGCAGCTTTGGCAATCACATGATTGCGTTGTCTGAAATTGCGATTCCAATCCAAAAACAATAAATCTTTCAGCCCTAGCATGATCTGTAAATTATGTATGACAAACTGATAAGGAGAGGAGCTGGACAGAAATCACAACCGCCAACGGTGTCATAGGAAGCTTCAGTTTCTCCCGATGTTGTCCTCCATTTGCCACTTATTGGTCTGTGATGAATATGACAGGCAAAACATTTGTTCAATCGCCTTCAAATTTTTCTTGAAATTATAAGTTACAAGTTAGATGTTGATTGACTTTTCCTCCACACTGACAGGCCCCAGCCGAGATGGAGAGTCAAACCATTCATGCAGTGACATACGAGCACTATCCTGCTCTACCACTGTGCCACCTGGTTACAGAAGGATTCAACAAAGCCAAAAATATGTGATGAGATATTTAAGTTTCTGGTAATATGTGATCCATCTGGATCAGATTAACCAAGAAATTCTGGTCTTCTCCTGTGCTTACCAAACTTTAGTTGATCATTTATTCAGGCCTAACTGGCACCAGGAAGCACCTTTTTAATCTTATTTTGTAATATTTCATCACTTCTTGTTTAACTGTGGTGGAGGCCTCAAAATGGAGCCTGCAGCGGAGGTGCCTGAGAGCAGAGGTCTGCATCCAGACTGTCATTCACATTTTAGTATAAACCTTAAAGTGTTTTCACACCTGTATTTACTCATCTCTCATGACTTGGACTTTTTCTTGATAATTGCAGTAACAGACGTTGATGATTTTGCTCCTCTGAAACATCCCCCTCCTCCGTTATTTCCCAGATGACACACATTTTGTCTCCCTTGTCCGTCAGACTGAAACAACGGAAATAACCCAGTGTAACCTGGAAACAAATTCTGATAAACAGAAAGATTGCTGACTTTTGCATCAACCCCAGCTTGTTTATTTCATCCCTAACACAACTTAGTGGACGTCTTGGTAAACATTCTGAGCATGTTTCTGTGCACAGGATGGAGAGTGAGCACAACCTCAGAGGTCATCGACTGTGCAGACCTGTATCTCACACAGATTCCTGTTATTTATCAGAAGGGCCCCAGTTGTTTCCAGAGTGTGTGCCTCTCTTCCTGCACACTTTCTCAGGCTCCAACAATGGCCCCCTCATCGCTGCTGGCCCCTGGTAATCCTCTTTACCGCCTCCCCTCCTGCTGCTCCTCCTCCTGCAGCCTTTTCCTCTCTCTAACCTCTGTGCAACATATTCTTTCTAAAGGAGAGGCATCCCCCACTGAGCAGCCAACATCAGCCAATCAGGCTGAGGGCTGCTGCAGAACTCAATGTTTGGAAATAATGCAAAGCTGTTCCTGTGGAGTCAAATACTTTGAAACAATGAGTGCTTGAGATGTTTAGCAGAAACTTGTAGGACATGGTTATTTCCAAATTGAATGTTTTAGATCAATTTCACCTGATGCATTTCAAATTATAGGTGCCATTCCGTTAATGCAGTCTTTAACAGTTTCCAGTATTTTTATTTACAGTATTTGGTGACCTTTTGTCCCTGTTTGGAGAAAATTACTGTTGTCTTATTAAAAGGATGCAATATTTGTCTAACCCCAGTTAAATGACATCGTTTACCCATAAATACAGACAGACACCTTCATAATCTGCTCTAATCCAATTTGAAACTAAAATGTTGCATACATTTGTGCAGTTTGTTGAGTGTGCAGGAGTTTTCCATCGGTGTAATAAATACAGCCTTCTCTAATGCACCTCTCATGATTTTTTTTAATTTTGAATGCTGCCTTTAAGGGGTTTACAATATGACCCAAGTTGCATCACAATATTTTACAAACTCTGTGATAACTGGGGATGCACAATATTATTAGAGCAATATTAGTATCGACAGATAATTGCCTAAAAAGTTGATTATTGGTACCAGCAGATATAAAACTTTGAAACAGCTGATATCTTAGCCACACACATTTGCCAAATATGTCCCATATTATGGCTGTAATATATGTCCATATATATCATAAATTAACCTCATTATCAATGAACACCCACTTTTGTGACTCAAAAGTGCCATGTATTTCGATTAAAATAATGTTTTTCTTGATTCAAATCTGTTTCCAACACAATTAGACTATCATCATGCCAGAAACAGGTCAGTTATAGTTGAGTAGAGGCTTTGTGGTCTTGGTATCTAAGCAAAAAAGAGTTTGTAAATATCTGCAAATCAGATATCAGAAAAAATCCAATACCGTGCATCCTGAGTGATAACAGTAGAGTTCTATCACTTTTTTCCAAGACAAGAATTCAGAGCAAAGGCATATTGATGTTTGCAGCTTGCAGACAGCAGCATTAACCAGTAAATAAAATGTAAAAATTTTGTTGAAGTAGATGAAACAATAGTGCTACAGCCAAGAAGACGATGGTTTAACATGGGTTAAAGTTCTTTTTGTGTTGCCAGCATCCTTTCCTGGACACTGACTGCAGCATGTGAGCATGCACCGTGTTGACATGCTGTCAAAACCAAACCAAAAACTGTTAGCAAAAATCATGGACTAAGTGTATCGCTGCATCCCTAGTCTGAAGTGACCTTATAATTCTTTTTTCAACAAACTGTCCAAATTTATCTCGGGTGTATCACCAGTTCAGGGGGAAATGAGGTAGAGGGTCATGCTTAACCCAATCAAAGCTCTCCTTCAATTAAGAACATCTTCCTACACGTATTGAACAAGATTTCATAGAAATGTGTCACACTTTGGATACATTCACTGAGACATCAGCATTTATATTATATTATTTGTCAATTACCAGCACAAGAGTTGTGCCTGTTGATTTAATTTAAGGCTGTATTTGGCCAAAGGGAGGCCCTAATAGGATTTTTTATGGAATGCGTGATGCTGTCTCAACAATAAATACATTTAAAGAAGACTTTTGTTTGATCTTTGCAAAACTAGTTAAGGTTGCCGCCTTTACCATAAAACACCGTGGGAACCACTGATACCTGTTCTCTGGGAAAGGCTGTGCTCAATCAGGCTCAGTAGGGCTCCAGACTTTCTCTTCCTGTCATTGATATTGCAGTATGAGGATTTTACATTGGATGAAGATTTATAGGGCTGTACAATGGAGCAGCAGGTAGTAAAGGTGCCCCACAGCAAGAAGGTTCAGCTGCAGGTCAGGTGGGGCCTATCTGTGTGGAGCCTGCATGTTCTCTCCATGCATGTGTGGTTTTCCTCCAGGTACTCTGGTTTCTTCCCACAGACCAAAAACCTGTCCTGTGGGTCAGCTGGTGACTCTAAGGTGGTTTTCACAACTACAGCTCAGCTGCTTTGTTCCAGTTCAGTTAAAAAAAACAAACTCCAAATGTGCATATTTTGGATCATCTATGTTCACTCTGCGTTATGAGAAGGAAGATAGAAGGCTAATTTACCCACAGAAGAACTCAGTGATTATTGGTGGAGGTTGAATGTCCTATGTTAGATGATATAGATGAACATATTTATCAATGTGTGACACTTCTTATGATATAAGTGTAAATAAACTCTGCACACAAAGAAGAGGGTCTTTTAGCACTCTGCGGTGTCAACAGTTGACCTTAAAGGACATCAGATAGCATGGTAACTTATTACACCGTAAGACTCGTTTAAGTGTCTGCAGAAAAATTGTCATTGATGCTGAAAAGTTGAGAGCAGCTTTAAAAAAGATCAATTCTCCTTCTTGAATGAGCTGGATTAAATTCTGGGAACTAAACCAGGTTTTGAATCAGTCCATGATCTTAAGTTCTGTAATCTGTGAGTAAATAACCTATTGACATTCATGTATGTTGCAGTGCACACATAAAACATTATTATTTAGTCGTACTTCATTATCAGCCTGGTTGCCTGGTAGCCATAATACAATAATTACTACGGCTTATACTACAGCATGATGAGTTTATTCAGTACCCTATTTGTGTTTATGATATCCTCACCGCAAATGAACCACTCCTGTGGTCGAAGCGAGTCGAGACCACATCTTTCAGGTGAGCTTGGCGCGTTGTTTGCACTGAAACAGGGGTCAGCTAATGTGTTCATAGATAGTCAAACAAACCTTGCCGTATATGGATTGTGTATCAGGAAAAATATCCCAATCAACCTTGGTGTGAAAACAATCAAAATTTCCCTTGAGTATGAATGCTTGTCTGGCTCTGTGTGTTGGCCCAGTGGTTGGCTGGCATACTCAAGTCAGCTGGGATAGACTTCATCTCCCCCACAATCCTGAAGGGTATAAGCAGTACAGATAATGGATGGATGGATGGATATTTGAATATACATGAGGTCTGAATTATCCCTGCTTCTTGTTTTGCCTTATCCCCAAAATTTTACCTCAACATCAGAAACACAGGAAGTCGTAGGATGCTGGAAAATAATGATGTAAAATGCTTTTCTGTTTTGTCACATTCTCTTTCTGTTGCTTTTGCTTTTTGAGGCCTTTTTTGTCCTGAAAACCAAAGCATGCTTCATTCTACATGTCCTCCATCATGACACAACAGAGAGATTTCTTGGCTGAAGCTCTCAGGGTTAAATCTCAAAGCAGAGATGAAGCATGTTGTCACAGAGGGGGGTTCTGCGGTTCTTTCATTTTCCTTCCAAACTGAGCAGATCTCTCACAACTCCCTTGTTTTATCATGTAAGTGGTTCTTTCAGCTTGATTAAAAACATAATTATTCATCCATTTATCCCTTTATCCATCAAACAGCCTTTTTTCTTCAATGCGATGGCAACTGTCTGGTGGTAACTGCAGATCAATGTGTAGCAGAACCGGACATCGACGGAGGGGGTGGCTTTGCAGGCTTGGGCTTTTGGCGATCGACTTCCTCTGGTATCGCCGACATGTTGCTCACGGTGGAAACTGTTCAAAGGAGCGGTCCTCCTTTCCTGTACCAACTGAGGCCGGCTGTTCTTTTCATGTGAGCCCTCGACGAGTGATTCCTGCCCTCTGCCCCAGGTCCGCCACGAGAGCCGTTGTCAGTCAAGTTGAGTGAGAGCGAGTGCTGGAGGAGGGCCGTGACACTCCAGAAATCCACTTCAAACAAACAATTAGAGCATGCTGATACATGGGGCTAATAGGCTTTTATGAGCATGCTTAGTGGCAGCTTTACTGTTGAGATGGTTTTAATTATCAGCCGGTTTGGGGCATTTTTTTTGCTTTCAGGTGATGCATGAAAAGTACTTAGCGTCCGACTATGTGCATGCTTGATATAGTGTTGTACTGTGAATGCCGAGTACTGGAGCGGGCCCTCATCAGCTCCCACAATGCACCTCAATATATGCAAAGCCGTCTCTAGACGGGGCTTGTTAAGCATCAATACTCCGCTCACTGCTCCAGAGATTTATTTCAATATGGGCCATTACTGGTGATAAAGTCGCTGCTCAGCCAACTGCTCGCTCCCTTTGTGACGGAGCTGCCCTTAAAGGAGCCACGTTTTCCAGCTGCAGAGGTGAAAAATGCTCCCATTTTCTCATCACAATGAAACAATCCAGCATTGACACAATTACCATCACTTCATAAACTGCTGTGAGACCATGGAGACGACAGAATGTTAAACATTTAACCTCAGAGTTCAGTGAAGCATGTCTGGAAAGTCAGATTTCATCTTTCAGCTTGAGGTGACATGGACTAAATATACAAAAAGGAAAAATAGTGCAAGGACGGCCTGATTATCTTTCTTACTGTTCTCTTGAGTGTGTTTGGAAGCAAAAAGAAAACTCACCAAGCCATCTTGATCAGCTATCCAGATATTATTACCTCCGCTGCGGAGGTAGTTCCTTTGTTTGTTGATCAGAGTAACTTGAAAATTCTTCAATGGATATCAGTTATTAATTTCAGGGAATGTTGGACATGGCACAAGGAAGAAATGATTTGATTTTGGTGGTGATTCAAATCTGGATGCAGATCCAGGACTTTTTGAATGATTTCTCAACATAGTGAGAAAGGGCAGTTTTCTACATTTTTACTAATAATTTAGGTTCTTAGTGGATTTTAATGAAGTTCTCAGGAAATGTTGATCATAGCAAGGAAGAAGTGAATTGTGGTGGCAAAAAAGATTTTATTGACACCAACGGCATTATCAATTCTGCTTTTTGATCCAATTCTTAATTGACTCGCTTATTGATTTTCTGTGTGAAAAAAGTCAACTAAGGTTTTTTGGGCCAACAATGCCAAAAACATGGCACTCCTGATAGTGATCACTATTCTGCAAAGAAAAATGTTTACTGTATGTTGTTGGTGTTTCCAGTGTTGTTTGAAAACCCACGGTACATTGTGTAGTTGGCATCGTATCATCTTAAATTAAGCCACACCATTGATTCTATCCTCTGTCTGCCACGATTGCTTTTTAACGTCCTTTGGGCCAACTGTCTGTGACGAGAGCATGACATCCTCGATTTGTGAGAGAGCCAGATTCTTGTGAAAGGAATTGATTAGGGAATTGTGAAGCAAAAAGACGAATGGTATCAATTCTCACCTTGAATTGATGTTTTATTCCCTTACCTTCTCTCAGAGCACTTCTAGTTTTATTATTTTATTATTAGTTTAACACCAAAGAATGGTTGCGGAGGTTACATCATGGCCCATGGAAAATGGTGCAAAGGCCTGCTGTTTTTAATTTGTCAGTGACTTTGTCAAAGTTTGACAAATGAAACTCATTTAAAATTCCAAGACTGCTACGACAAGACACTAACCCCAAATGAATTCCCTTAAGCACTTTCGTAACAGTCAGAAATAACCAATACAACCTTTTTATCCTTATTGCAATGATCATGTCATGTTCTTTTTCCATTTAGAGAAGTATTTCTGTGCCTAAGATTTCAGACAAGCCCTACATAAACTGCAGGAAAAAGAATCTTTATTTGTCCAAATCACATCTTTAAAGCTTCTCTATTTTATCCTACAGGCTCCTAAAGTCTAAGATATCATTAGCACAATGAAAGAGATCTTTGACCAGGATGTGCTCTTTAGTTTTCATTCCCCAAAGCCTCCGCTCTGTGCCACTCATCACGGCCCTAATGGCACACAACGCTGCAGCAATTAAGCAGCTGTTTGGGATGAATCAAATAAACCTTCCATTGCCTTGTTCTAGGTCTTCCCAGAGAGTGGAGAAGAGCCGTTTTTTCTGTATTGAGTGCTTTTAGGTTCTCAACCAATTAGGAAAATTGGCTGTGATTTTAATTTGATCTGTGCCTGCGACTTTTTCTTTCCTCTCTGCTGTCCAATGGCTGCAATTTGAAAAGAAGTAAGATTTTCTGTAGGAGAAACTTATTTGTCTCTCTAGTGTTGAAATAAATTCCCTAATTGATAGATGTATTGATCGGTGTGGTTTTATGGTTAATGGTTGATGTGACCACAGGATTACATTAAGCAAAGAAACTAAAATAATGATCTCAAACATTGGCTTTTGTTGAGCAATGGCTGCTAATCGTGTGTGGTTCTTTGTGTGGATGTTAGGACTGAGAGGCGAAGTGATTTTATTTTACTGATTGAAGAAAATCATGTTCAGCCCAAGTGTCAGGATATCAAGACTAAGGGTCAGTCACAGTTTTACCCCTTAGCCCTTGGTTTTCATTCACGTCTAGTGAAGGGGTGTCCCATCTCCTCATAAGGTTAAGGGGAAGGGCTACATAGCCCTTGAAATGAAGACAAACCGGGATCTCACTTGAAAGAAAGGGGGATGAGAAATTTCCCATTATGCACCGTGCCCGCTGACAAGATTGCAGAGCAGAGACCAAAGGAAGCACATCAATGTAAATAATTAAGCATAATTATTGATTTTCATAGTAATGATACTCGTATTTTTGTCAGATATTCAGTCCTTTGCTTAACGTGAACATTAACCATGATGCCAAGACAGCATCCCAAAGTTCCCAAACGCTTAGTAAGTGTTGTTTAAAGAAAAAGTGATGTAATACAGTGGTTAACATGCCCCTGCCCCAGCTTTTTGAAACATGTTGCAGTCATCAAATTTAAAATGAGTGAATATTTGCAAAAATCTATTAAGTTTATCGTTTTGAAATATCTTGGGTTTGGTAGTGTATTCAATTGAAACTAGGTTGAAAAGGTTCTTCAAATCATTGTGTTCTGTTATTTTACACCAAGTCCCAACTTAATTGGAATTGGGTTATATATAAAGATAGTCTGATTCCCTTAAATTGGTGCAGTGCTTTTTTTAAGGCAAAATAATTATGCTTCTGTGATATTACCCTTTATTTTGAATGTCATGGTGGTGTCATTCAGTAATGAAGTTCACTGGCTTTAAGGCTCGTACCAGATGTATCACAGCCATGGGGGAAGCACAGGGCTGTGTGTTTGTAAGCATGTTTGACTCTTTGTCTGTGTGGAGCTCCCACTGCGCTGTGCTCTCTTGCACTTCCACCATTATTTCAGGTCTAAAACACCAGGATTTGTTAATCTGAGAGGGCATATCATGAAGAAAACTTCATCTTTGAAAGTACCTGCCAAGACCTGCTGTGCCAGTGAAGCAGTGTCATTCATCATGTCATGGTGGAGCATCTTATGTTGGATGAAGCTCTTGAATGTACAGTAGCTGCTCAGAACAAACTGTATGATTCCAGTTTTACCAACACAGGAAGCGTCTTCAGGCTGCAGATCTCTGTTGCTAAGGGACCAGCGTGGTGGGCTTCTCATGGTCGAGTGGACCCTGAGCAGTCTGAGGCAATTACATCACTTAATCATTAAGATCTAAAAAAAAAAGGGAGGGGTGCTGCTCTGTGAATTCATTACAGGGTGGAGGCACGAGATGGGCTGTAGTTATAAAGACATGAGGAGGGAAAAAATGATAGCGAGAGAGACGTGCAGTCATTACCAGCCAAGTGCTCATGTTTGGAGCAGCAATTAGTGGTTATTGGATTTCTGTAGACCATTATCGAATGGACTGTGGAGCAAAGTCAGTTATAAAAGCAGCATTGCATCATGTCCCTTTTGTCTTCTTATTCCATGGTAACTCCTCACAGGCGTGGAGTGCTTTTTTTTGTTTGTTTTTGTTGTACCGAGTATGAAAATTGCAGACTGATTCTCCCTGTGGAAACAGTGAGGCAATTCAGGATGTTTGTGAGCTCATTAAAAATGACAAAAATGGCACCATTGTCAGGTCCGTGGTTTCACAGGAGAGAAGTGCTCTAGTGGGGGAAAAAAGAAGGTGTCCCATACAAAGGTCCAATCTGGGTTGAACCAGTCTAGGCTGGCCCGTTTGGGTGGACCACCCAGACGGATCTGGTGGGAGACACAAGTGAACATTGTTCTCCTCTGGGAAAAAGATCATGTAGCAGAACTGCTTTCATGATTCATTTCTTGTTCCAGACAAAAGGACTAATCAATGAAAAGCCGAACACGGAGAAAGATACCTAATTGCCTCTCATGCCAAATGATGGTGATGGGTAATTATAAAGAAGCACAATTGTAGAGTGCACTCTCACTCTCGAGAGCTTGGTCTGGATCAGGTTTAAACATTTGCCCTTTTGACACCACTGTCAGGTCAAAACTTTCCCTCTGGACTGTGCAGGATTGAGTCCAAAAATGAAGTGAGTCAGCAGTTAGCACTACTGTTTCCCAAGGCTGAAAGTATATGGGATCTAAGAATAATGGATCAATGCATGAAATAAGACTTGGGATGAAACAAGATTTTAATGTCTAATTTCAAATAATAAAATACATCTGATATTGCCCTGCTTTTGGATTTTAAAACGTTGTGGGTTTAAATGTAAGGTTGCTGCTAATAAAGACTGCAAAAATGGATGGTGACCCTAATTAAAGCATTTCTGATTGTTTTTGTAATTGTCAATTATTCATACATCATTGCCAGAACTATGAGGACCAACTTGATCAGGTCACTCGGTTTAGAGGAAACTCTCAAACCAGAGGTCACAAAAAGAGGTGACCGTTGGATGATGTTGATTAGTAAGTTTCTTCTTGGATTAGTTCGATTCCTGTCTTCTGCAGGAATCATGTTGATATCATTATTAGTTAGACAGTTGTTGAGCAAAAACTACCGTTCGCTAATGGCAGTTATCTGGATCACCACCAAAATCTGATCATTCTTAAGTTGGGCCATTACCAACATCTCCTAAAAATTTCAGCAAAATCTGTCAGGTAGTTTTTGCGTAATCTTGCTAACAAACAAACAAACAGACGAACATACACCGACAAAAACACAACCTCCTTGGCGGAGGTAATAAAAATAAATAAAAAAAAAAGTCATTCATCTGAAAAGAGTAGTTAGATATGTATCAAATATTGCCATTTAGGTAAAAAGTATTGATATATGAAGTTTTGTCCATATCGCCCAGCCCTTTGTTGCAGTATTATGTTTGGATCATTTATGGGAGGACCTTGGGGCCATTTCCCTCATACATCTTCTGGTTCCTCCGGTGAAGTCAAAGTGAATTCAAGCTGTTTTCAAGTGGCCAGTTATGGAATGAGGGTAAATGAAAAAGCAGGAAATATTTCAGGATCATAAATCTGGGGTTTAGCAGGACTGACGCGCAGCAGCAAAGCCCCAGCTGTGCGGTCTGCTCGTGGTAGGTCATCTGCCAGAATTTATAAATATTATTTGAGCAAACTCGCCTCTTGGCTAGTCATTGCACTTTGTCATTTGGAGGAGCAAGCATTGAGATCTTGACCAGTTGTTCTGTTGTCTCAACAAACGTGCAAGGACGTGTAAACTGAGAGCAAGGACAGACAGCCTTGCAACAGGCTCTCTATTTTTAAGAAATGCTGTTTATATCTGAAATTGCTGAGCTCCAATATCATCAAACTGTGTTAAACAATTTAACTTAAAGTCCTACAGCTGGAACTGAGCAGAGGACATAAAGTCAAAGTTATATTTAAAAGTCTCAGAGCGCTGATTTCATGCATGCTGCTTCTCAATTAGCATGTAGCTCATTATGTGTTAACATATGGACATGCTTTATCAGATTACAAGCAAACCCACATTCAGCACTCAGATTTAACTGGTCGTTTACGTTGGGAAATGCAACCACATACAAACTGTGTTCTCTGTAGGCCACTACACATACTGTGTGTTTGACAGACCACAGCTTCCTGGTTGGGATTTGGCAGCAACCAGAGCAAAACATGAGCTACACGGGGTTTGATCCTGAGCTCTGAAACTCTGCGACAACAAAATGACTGCATTCAGTGACTAAATTCATTCAGTCCCGACGAGAGAGATGAAGCTTAAGCTGTAATTACACTGAAATAAAGATTGACACCAAAGGTTACACCTCTTAGATATATCCCCAGAGCTACAAAATCACATTCCAAACTAGTTGGGACATTGTGTGAATTTGAACAGAAAATAGTGATTTGCAAATCCTCTCAGCTCACATTCTGTTGATTGCAGCAAAGACACAGGATATTTAATGCTCAAACTGCTAATCCTCATGGTTTTGGGAATATAGTGCATTCTGAATTCAGTGCCTGCAGCACACTTGGGACAGATGCATCTTACCCTCTCTGATTACCGCTCTTTTAACATCTCTAAGGTTTGGGGACTGAGTACTCTAATTGTCAAGGCAGCTAATGTTGAATTCCTTCTTACATTGCTCGGCGTACATCTTTAGTTACTCAACAGTACAGGGTGTCCATTTTCATGTTTTACTCCTTATGATATTCCCCACATTTCCAACAGGTATAGACTGCAGAACCTGCTTGGCAGATCATTTAATCCAGTCGAATTCAAAGTAAAAAAAGGGTTTAAGTGACTAGTTTGTAGTTAATAAATCACCTAGAAAGTAGTCAAAATTAAACACTATTGCTCCCAGGATCACAGCATCAGGGTGTAAATGTTGTGACGTTGTTAAGTGGAGCGCAATGCTATTGTTAGCAGTGCTAAAACTACTAGCCTTAGGCCTTCCTCTCGTTTTATAAGTCAATATTTCTGTGCCTAATGTGGTTATTCTCTTCTTTGATTGAGTGGTTATATGCAAGTAAAACCTGACACAGCCTACATACAATTCAAGATCGATTTTTTTAAAATCAAAACCCTGCCAGACCGTGTTGTTTCACCAAGAACCTACGAATGCTCTCTGTTCATCCTATAGTGTTCATTCAGTGTCACTTGTTTACAACTGAGTTGAAGAGCGTTATGGCAGCAAAGCAACAGCCATTGAGGGCTTTTTCTCTGTGGCATCAGCACGACTTGGATTGACTTTACTTGGTTGTTTTGGTTTACTACCCCTCCTATCTTAAAGAAGTACTGACAAAGTCCAAACAGTAATGGAAAATGAAGCAGGTACCATTAAACCATGCAGGGTTAAGCTAAATTGAGGAAATACCACCATAAGCTTTAATTGTTGCTAATGGTGGGCAGCTATGCTACAGTTTAGACAGAGCTTTTGACTGGGATTTTGAGCCTGTATTGATTAAAAGAAAGAAAATAAAACATTAGATTAACTGACTGGTAAATCAGGTAGTGGCCATTTGATCAACCTCTGTAAACCAAACCAGCTAACCCTACCCATCCGTACCCTCCTTCTTACTGTGAAGCTATACTGTTGCCACTGGTACAGAATGTAGCTTGGCATAGTCTCACTGAAATAAATCATGACTACCCCTGCATAAGATGCATCCAAATGGAAACATGTTGCTCCTAAATAAGCATGTGCCTCTCTGTGTTAATGTCTTAGTGTGTATTTTGTTAAATACGAGTTAATACGGGATCAAATTGGGTTAAAATGGATTTGTAAAGCACTGCGATCTTCTACTCACATACTACACAAAATCCTTACTTATCTGTAGCTGGTGTTTGCACATTAAAACCCAGAACAATCTCACTGTATCAATCTTCACTTGCCTATTATGTGTCTTTAACGCCACCGCCACGCCGCCATGTTTAACCACCCCAAAGGCACAATGTATGCTGGTCATCTGTGTGTACGGATGTCAGCTTTGCTTGTGTCCGGCAGGATGTGTGTGTATTCTAGGAAGCTCTCTGTCCGCTTCCTGCTCGTATCCATTACACCGCGTGCCACTCACAGGCCGCAGGGAGCAGAAAAGAAATCTGTAGGTTCGCTCAATCCTGTTATTGTGGAACAGCATTTAATTAGATCCGCTCCACATCGAGCAGCTGCATCTGTGTCTGCAGTGTAACAACACTGTATGTGGCAAAACACGGGTGTGAGGGTGCCAAGCACTTTGAATAGACCTGTTAAAGTACAAGTTAACACGCCAGTGCTGAGAGTGGGAGGAGAGTGGGAAGAGGGGCATTTAAAAATGACTTAATGTGATGTAACAGCATGAAGTCATCTAACCTCTGCTTGACTCAGGATTTTTAAATGGTGCATTAGGGCTGTAATGACTACTAATATTTCAGCTCCTCTTGAAGCCGAGATTATATCTTCAAATACTTTTTTTGTGTTAGATTTAAAGTTTACAGAAATGTTGTCAAAATAGTTGATGCCAGAACTTTTTGAGAAATAAAAATCCCAAATGATTTAAGAAACATTTTTTGCTGATAAGCACTGAAGCCTCATCTTAACTGTATATATTTTATTGCATAACTGTCTCATAGGACTGTAACTTAAGCTCAATATTCGACTATCACCTTCAGATTAACCCCATGTTTACCTGTAATTAAACTGTGATAGAATCTCCAAAACATTTGTCAGTCTTTTAGTCGAAAATATTCACCAATTGCTGAAGTCTGTTAATAGGTAATCAGCTGAGGTACACTGAGCAAAGTATTTCATGAGTCCATCTCGTAAAGTGCCCATAGAAAGTGTTTGAGAATGGACAGAACCTTTTCAATAGAATATCAGGGGATTGGACGATTTCTTTAATCACATTTATTACTGCCCAATCAGATAATAGGCGGGCACTACTGCTGCAGTGTAAAATACAAAACATAAGCCACTTAGCAGAACAAACTCTCACCAAAACATGTTTGAAAAGGAGCAAATATATCCCTTCTATCAAGATTTTTTTTCAGTGTTGTTATTTCTTCTTCATTGAATAAAGAAATAAGGTCCAGATCTGATTAGCATCTATGCTAATCTCTGAACAAGCAGTCACTTCCTGCTGTCATCTCACTCGTATCTTCCACCTCTTCCGGCTCTAACGGATGTTGACATGGGAGGATCCATCTGCTGCACAAGTTTCAGGTATCCAACATATGCACTTGTTTAGTGATGCGTTCAAGGTCCAGTCTGTAACACTGTGATGCATTCAGGTTCACTCTGTAAAATGAGGATTTGACAAAGCCAAGAAAATTATGTGTTTAGACTTAATTTTAAGAGTTGTAGATTTTGGCTGAGCCTTAGATAAATGGTGTTGGGTGGAGGTGAAATTTTTTTTCTTTATGAAATCATTGCATCTGTTACATTTTGTGACTCAGTTAATATTCTTTAATATATTGCCTTTTTATGAGTCTTTTTGCCTGTTGGATGAAATAAAAAATCAGTCTTAAAAATTTTTGTTTTTTTGAGGTTTGGAGCTGCAGCTCACCATTTTACATCGTCATCTTGATTTTGTACTTTGTGGTGCTTGTGTGAAATCTGGAAAGGATTCATCCTGCTCAAGCTTTTGGCACTCACACTGGTGGTTCATCCATTTCTATTTTAGTGATCTAAATAATACTGTCTAAGCTCATATCTTGTTTGAAAGTATATCAAAAATTTTATAAAACTCAATATATCTCCCAGCCCTAACTGAAACCACATGTTTGTTTTAGTACTTTAAGGAAAACCTGCCATAATGGATGTTACCATGAAGTGATGGATTGTAAATATCAAGTTTGGCTCTTTGCTGTGGAAGATTTTCTGTCTTTTGACTTATAGTGAGAAAAAGATGAATTGAAGTGTTAACAGATTTGATTAATCATCTGCAGACTCATCCATTTTGATTGCCTGTTGTTTTAGCTCTATATCATTGTGGACTCTGACTTTGCACCCTAAATGGAGAAGGGGAACCTTGTGTTCTGGCCAGAGAAAACAAAGCTGTTTGTGATGATGTGTTTTATTTGCAGTATTTTTTGGAGAAAAAAAACCCTTCACTGACAAATATCACCATGGAGCAGATTCAGCATCACAATCAAATTTTCCACAGCGAAAAGAACAGGACATACATATTGTCCAGCTCTCTTCACTTTCCATTTCTACTGTGTCGGAGAAAAGCATTTAAATGTGGTGTGACTGGCCATTGTGCAGCCCATCACCTTTTCACCCCTTCCTCCCTCATTCCCTGCCTCTCTTGTGTGCTCAGGCGTGCCGTTACAGTGCTCACAAAAAAAGAAGGGGGAGGAGGGAAAGTGATGGAGGACAGGGAAGGTGACGAGAGGACTGAGAGATAAAAACCAGACTGATTTCTATCTTGGTCGAGCTCCAGGCGCAGACAGACAGCATCAGGCTCCTGCCCCTCCGCCACCAGGAGAGAGAATGAGGGATTGTAATGTGGCAGCACGGATTGATTCTCATCATAATCTGTTCCTATCAGCTTAGGCACAGCGCCTACTATTGTCACAGAGGCACCTGGCTGTTTTCTAAAGGACTGGCTGCTCACTTTTCACGCCATAATGCCATGTAACCACATCCTTTCAGCCACATTGTCTCATTATTTCTAAATCTACCTTATCGCGGTTGGGGCTGATGGCTGAATCCCAGAGAGGTCCCAGTCAGATGGGTTTTCTATCTAGATGTTCCCTGGGCTGCTTTTCCAGGTATTAATAAACCCTGCTATTGAGAGCGTGTCCAAGTGTTCAAATCAGTGTTGAATCATTTTAAGACCTTTCAAGGAACTTATGGTAAAAATTAGCCAGTTTGTGGCAAAAGCAGAACCCACTTTGTTCCTAATTATCCATCTACTCACTGTTGGGCTAGATTTAAATGATCTAACAGTAGGTCATCTGAACTTTAGGCTGATAGATATGCAATTTATTAAATTAATCTTTGGCTAAATGGCAAACAAATGAAGCAGCTTTTCTGTTGACTGTGACATATTATTTTATATATTTTTTTAATTTTTTTTTTTGTAAAAGTCAAAGACATTAGCTTGCAGAGATTACAGCAGAGAGCTGAAAGTTAAGAAAGCAAACATGTTAATGATCTGTAAAAATAATTATGGGTGTGTATTTCGTGTTATCTAGTAGGGCTGTCACTTTTCCCAAAAATGAGGTTTTATTAGTTTTTGAACATGCACGCCAGCCAAAAAACCACAAGGCATTTCAATTACATAACTTTTTTATCACATGAATATTGCAATCTTGTCTGGCAGGGCGGCCACCAATAAGGACGCTGTCGCACAGGGCAGAGCACTTCTCCACTGCCACACCTGGGCCAACAAATGGGCCTCTAGCCTTGTCGTGGATGAGGAGTCAGCCAGCTGCTTTGCACATGATCAACTCACAGCCCAGACTTGGTCTTTTATTTTGCCATTGGTTGCGTGGAGCCCAAAGTGCATCCACATGGCACTCCTAAGATGTTTTGTTTTCTGCTTGGAGTGGCTTTGCCTGTCCTCCATTTCCTCAAGGTGTACTTCCTGTTGTTGAGGTCAGGAGAGCAAAGGACAGTCGGGCTGCACTAGGAGCGCCCTCTGTTGGAGCGGACAGTTCACTGCTTTAGGGGCCCTTTATGTGCTGCAGAACTACATATTTACCTCCGCTAAAAAGGTTATGTTTTTAATTAGTATGTTTGTTTGTTAGTTTGCTAACAGATAACTCAAGAAGCTAAGAATGAAATTTGACAAATAAGAACAATTAGTGAATGTTGATTATGGCACAAAGGAGAGGTAATAATATTTTGGTGGAGATAAAAATCTGGATGTGGATTCAGGCATTTTTCAAGGATTTGTTCACAGTGTGAGAGAGAGCAGATAATCCACATTTTTGACAAAACTCGCCTGACAATGTTTGTGATGTCTTGGCTGAGATTGGTGCTCTCAAAGTACTTCTAGTATATTTACAGTTCGAAACAATTTTTTACCCCCAAGTAGGAATTTATATTCAAATATAGAGCATAAGTGACAGCCCTGGTAGCCGTATAAGATTATAAAGTAGAAGAACTTTGAGTGCACAGTCCCCTGCCGAGGCATTTCTAACATTGGTGAGTGAGTTATTGTCAAAAATCACCCACCACCAAACAAATCACTTCTTCCTTTTGCCATGACTAACATTCCCTGAAAATTTCATTTAGGTCCATTCATTACTTTTTGAGTTATCCTGTTAAACATAAGAATGCCAGCAAAACATGACCTCCTTGGCCGAAGTAATGAATGGTGAAAAAGTTAGCAAATGGGGAACTAGGGTTTTGCACCTAACAGCAATAATAGAACCAGAATCAAAACAGTTCAAATTAAAACACTGAAAAAATATTTGCAAATTACTCCTGAACATGTGGTTGATAAAGGTAGTTACACCTTGTTTTAAAAATGATTGAAAACTATAAACATGATCAACAGTGGACTAAACATTTTTAAAGTTCAACAGTCCAGAAAATTTGTTGAAAATACCTCGATGGCTTTCATATGACAAAGCTGTTTCTCCTTAACCTTCATTCTCTAAGACACTACCGCTCTGTCCGGTCTTTGACTGTTCCTCTCTGTGTTCGGCCGGCGCTGCTGGAGCTGCAGAGAAACAGAGGCAGTGCGGGCCGGCTGGGTGGGTTCAGGCACCGGTGCTAAGTGCCCCGGTGTGACGCTGGTAGTAAACACGAAGGGTGGAGAGGGTGCTCTGTCAGAGTGGTCCAGTTTAGAACAGCAGAGCCTTTTGTGTCTGCGAGTTTCTGACGGTTATTTATAAGCCCAGTAAACCCCACAGCGCATTCCAGGCTGCCACAGACGCAGAGAGAGAGAGCTGCACCTCAGCCATGTGTGTCCTCTTTGTCTGTGCGCTCGGCTCGATCCAGAGCCGTCAGGATCAGGGATGACCTTATTCACATCTGCTCTGATGAAGCACAGAGAAAAAAGAGACTGACTTTCTTCTGTCTCCTCTCTGTGGCTGCATGAGAAAGTATCTCTCTCTTTAATTTTCCTTGTTTTTATTTGCTCATGGCTGTTGCTTTTTTATGACCTCTGCTTGTGGTCTTCCATGAGTCATTTTAATGGGAGGGCGTCCTTCCTTGGCAGTGGATTCCTCAGCTTAATGTTAGCCTATTACCGAACTTGACTACTTAAAGAAGTGCAACTCATTTTCTCTCCATCTGTCGAAATCCTCGGAGACGCTCTCCTCTGAGTTTGTGGAAAACATTAATCACATTTCCCTGGACGGCTTTTCAAAACCAGCTTTGGACAATAATGCATTTAGAGTTTTCCTGTTAGCACGGCGCCATTTCTTCTTTTTTTTTTATCTTAAGACTGAGGATCCCTCTTGAGAATGTATAAAGCATTTGGCTCTCTCATGTTCTCTTATGCAAGATGCTTATTAAACAGTTTAATCTGTATGCTTTATATATTCCACTCACAGCTCAGGAGGTTTGTCAGAGGGTCATCCTGCTTGTCTTTTTCTTTCATTTTGTTCTGGCTGCAGCTCGGTGCAGGTTTCCTGTAGCAAAGTCCAGAGCACGGCTGGAGGAAGTCCAAGCATGAATGGATACCCCTTACATTTCTTACTTCCTACAAAGGTCCCACATAAGGAAATAGTCTCAAATGCATAGTTTGGAAACAGCAGAGTTGGTCTGTAGTTCAAGTTCTGGATTTATTTTTCTGTTTAAAGAGTTTTCATGACAAAAGTACAGATAAAGATACATTTCTCTGGCAGTCATGTGTCTCTTCCTGTCTGAAACAGATCTTTAAAGCACAAAGCAGCTCTGTGTTTTTTCTCTTTACCTTCCTGTTTATTGGCAGGCTATTTAAAGAGTTTTCCCCCTCTTTAAATGTAAGACCTGATTATAAATCTCAGTCTCTGCTTTGCTTTGGCTGGCAGCCTGAAATGTTTGAAACACAGAAGATGGACTGATATCAAAAGGAAGAGTCTTGCCTTTTTCTACAGAGGTCTCTGAAGAGCTGCAGTCACTGAAATGAATCACTGATGAAGTCAGTTGAAGTAAACATTTCTGAGATGTAAGCTTTATTTGAGGGGAGAGGCCTGCAGTGTTTGCTTGGAAGTTGGCATTGGCTTGAATAGTTTCAACATATTGCAAAGTTGTAATTATTTAATTCTGGTGTGTTTATGTCTGTGGAAGTAGATGTTGTTTCAAGCTGAATTTTGGTTCATTAAGTGGGAATGCAACCACTAAAAAGAAAGAACTTAATTAATTCTGAAGGAAATTCTCAAGTATAAGATAATAAGTGACGAAAAGAGCATGAAGTGTAAACAAAATGTTGAAGTAAAGTGGTTAAATATGAAATGACTGAAGGTTAAATCTGAAGAAACAGTGCCAAAAAAAGGAAAGCAGAACGTAAGATAGAAAAAAATGCAAACGTTAAATAATGCCTAGTAGGGCTGAATGATTTATCATTTTCTGATCGAAATCACAATTTCAGACATGATCATGTGATCGCCAAAGCTGCAATTTTTTGCGGCGCTCCTGACTGACCCAGGATCTGTTGTGTCAGCTATTTGCTAGTGACGATTTTGTCACACGTCAGCGCTCATGTCCAAAACCATCAACGGTTGACATGCTGGTTTGGCATCGCTGGCTTTTTTCCTTTATTGGAATTGTTGAATTTTGTTTTTCTCATTATTACTTATTTAACATTTTTGCATTTTATTCAACTTTTTTAACTTAAAACAATTAAGGATTTTTTGCACTACATTTTTTTTAAGTTAAGACAGTCAAAGATGGCTCTTTTAGTTCTTCAGTTGTAATGACTGCCATTGGTCAAGGACTTTAAAGAGTGTACGTGCATGTTTCTTGTTAATACATACATTTGGGAACAATTCTTACCTTTAGTTTTCATCCTTGGTATGATGTTATTTTCTGTCATGTTTGTAAATGTTACTGTACACATTGTGAATATTGCATTGAAGCTTGATTTGAAGAAAATCGTGAATCGAATTGAAATCTGCCAGGAAAATTGCAATTAGATCTTTTCCTAAAATTGTCCAGCCCTAATGCCTAGCCATAATAAGATGTTAACATGATGTGTTTTCTAACATTACCCCAAGGTATAGCCATGAAGTTATCATAGGTCATACTTTTTCACATCACAGCGGTGGCAGAGACAGAGAGCTTGGGAGTAAAGTCGGCACAGTCTAGCTACACGGAAGGATATGTCGGGATCTGGTCATCCTTTTAAAACAAATCACCCTTTGGCCTCATTTATTAACCTTGCGTAGCAGCTGGATCTGCCTAATTCAATATCCTTAATTGGGCAGATCCATCTAGCAAAGCTCCAAACTACAAAGATTGTGAGTGGATTGGGATGGCCCAGTCAGCATCCGTTAGGGCAGGAAGAGGTGGGAGATACAAGCGAGATGACAGCAGGAAGTTACGTCACTTACAGAGATTACCATAGGTACTAACAACTTAGGTAACAGTATTTTGAATAATTTTGAATAAATGAGTAACTTGACACACCAGATGGACCGTTAAATATATTTCACCAGTCCACCTGGGAAACAGCCCATAGGAAGTGTTTGGTATTGGGCAGAACCTTGCAGAAGCATATCCAGGAGGTGATTGGATGATTAATCCATCAATCACATTCATTAAGGGCCAATCAGATAATGCAGGTATGCACTACTGCAGCAGTGTCAAATCAGAATGTAAGCCCCGCCATAGACTATACTCTCACCTAAACATGTCAGAAGTGTGGTGAAAATATCCTTTCTATCAATAACTACTTTCAGTGTTGTTTGTTTTTCATTTAATTTATCTTTCTGTGTTTTCTGTTTTCTCTGTTTTGTCAGCTCTCGTCAGTTTCACTGCTAACACATATGCCTGTGATTATGTGTGCTGAGTAGGGCAGGGTGAGCTGGTGTGCAAGAAACATCATTATGACAAGTACCAGACAGAACAATGACAGTATAGACATCTCAATATTAGAACAAATCGAGCTAAATACTCATTTCTTCCTGTGGCAATTACACAACTAAACAAGGCATGGGCAGGGCTGTGATGTGAATTATTACCCAATGAAAAGTGCATCTTAAGCAAAGGAAAAGTTTTTATGGTTAGACTATTTGTTTGATCCGTGTGTTAGGAAATTTTATGTCTGATAGCTCAGTAAAATCATTGTTTGTCATTGTATCTAGATGTAGGTGTCTGTGTATGTGCTGCAAACAAAATTGCCCCCGGACATTAAAGGTTTTCCAAGTCTAAGAACAGTAGGATTGATTGCTTGTGAACTATCAAAATGGCAGCTCTCTAATTTTATGACAATTATAAAAAAATAATCATGCATCATGGAAAAAAGTTAATAAAACTTGTCCTTTATTCCAAAGGATTGCAACCGTTCATCAGACTAACATCAGCGTAATGAGGAAGTATTCCTCCAACTGCCTTTCGTTATTGGTAACCTTGCTGCCTCTAGAGATTTATGGCTTATTTTTATGACATTCAAGACCTTTTTGAATTTACACAGACAGGAGCTACTTCAAACAGTGAGGTTTCTCGAAAAAGGAGAAATCTGATATGTCCTGTTGGCTCTCTCGTCTTGAGACACTTGCCAGCCGGTTGCAGTCCCGCCAAGCTTGTAATTTCCTCCACATTGTCCTTTATTTCCTTTCCCCACAGTATAAGGCCGCTGCTTTCATCCACACTCCATGCCACCAACCCGGTATTTTATTGCCAGTAGCTCAGACTTTTCCAGCCATTAACAGTTAAAAGTAAATGAATAAAAGGGATGTGCTGGACTGAGTGTGGAGAATTGGTGCCTGTGGATTACATCATCTCTGCTAAAAAAACACCACTGAAATAAGATATCAGAAGAGTCTCTAGGAAACCAAGGCTTAGCGCAGGGCTGCTGACCTCTGCCTGCATTCGTGGGAGACCTCAGATCTGTCGTTCAGGCTGGTGGAGCTGAATTACAAACCGAGCGAGTACTTTCTCTCTGATGACTCTTGTTGCAGTGGATGCAGGACCGCATCGGGTATTAAAACATCCCTCCATAATCTTTGTCTGTTTTTACTTCTGAGGGTCTTTACAGGTGGGTACCAGACAAATCCTTTTAAAGAGGCCCTCAGGTCTACGAGATGGTAAGGTGTTGAGAGGGGAGATTATACGAATGTTTATGTACGAGGGAGTTTTCTTTGAAGAGTAGATGTTTTGGAAGTGTCGGGGAGGATCAGGCGTGAATGGATGACATGAGGGCCATGCTGATTTAGCCGAGCTATTAAAGGCTTGAACTTTGAGCCCCTTCAGTCAGGCCTCCAACAGGGTGACATGACCCTGAAAATTGACCCTGGAGTCTCTCTTCCTCTGTCTGTCTCTGTTTGTCTGTGCTGCCCTTGTTTCATCATCTCTGTCCTCGCTGTTTGCTCTCTTTTACCGTCCCATGTTTGTTAACAGTTGTCAAATCTTTGTGCTACTCTGAGAGCTACCTTTAACAGCATGTTACAGTGACGGACTTAATGGTGCTTAGGTTATAAAGTGCTCTCATTCATCATATCAGCTTTTTCAAAATAAGCTTTCCAAGTTTCTGACTGGAGTTAATCGATTTGGCAGAGGAAAAGCCTCCCAGGGCAGAGAAGTTCTGCGAAGGAGGCAACTGTGTTATTTTTGGCCCGTTTCATATGATTTTCATATCAACAGTTTACAGTAAGCAGATGCCTGGAATGAACTTGAACTTTTGCTGATTATTTAGTTAATCAGTTGAGACTTGGGCTATGTTTGAGGTCACTTTCACACCTAGAGGTAATTTAATTCAGATTCAGATAATGCACTTTGAATTGTTGTATTGTTCAGCCGTTTCTTCACCAAGGAATGGCCGTCCTTTCCTAATTATATCACAGCCTGCTATTCCTCTTGCCAAATAAACAATGCCATGATCACTGGTTGCTCTTTACATCACTGGGTTTCAAACTTTTTTTGGCCAAGGCACACCAAAAATTGAGCCAAAATCTCAAGACACTCCGCATGCCCACCATGCAGTATAACATCTTTTACACATGCTACTATATCAATCTGTACATGTATATTCATACTTCCTAATGCCTAACATAATCTGACAAGTACTTTAAAATATCTTAACAAAATGTTTGCAATAATTAATTCAAAGCTTGATTAGATTTCATTCATAATATTCAGCAAAATCATTACTTGCTAAGGTAATAATTCCCTCCGCTTGCAAATTCTGTAAGCTACAAAAGACCTCTACCCCTCAAAGGTTTTATAAGATTAGCTAAGAAAAGTTACAGAAATTGTTAAATAAAGAAATGCATTCTAAGGGAGTTAATTGGGAAGATCATTTGTGCCATAGTTTTAGAATAAAAAGTTATGGTCTTACAAATTACCATGTAGACTTGAGTTAAGGCACACCAGTGTGCCCCACCACACCTTCTGGGAACCTCTGCTTTACATTATGGGATGCTAGGGCTGTCACTGTTTTTGCTGGTTTTTCAGACGTGGGTCTTTATCTTTCCATTTCTTTATCGATTCCAGTGAGCTTTCTTCACAAAAAGCAGGTCTACAGGTCTTCCTGCTCAACAATACCAAAGACATGGCTCTCTTAAGATTCAGTGTCATTCTTCCAAGAGGAAAGATTCCAGCGTATTGCTGGTGTTTCCGCCTTTGCTTACAATCACACTCGGTGTTGTGCAGTCAGTGCCATGTTGTGTTCTGTATCCATGTTTCTGATGAGAGCATGGCATTCTTGATTTGCAAGACAAATTCCAGGAAGGAATTGATAAGGGATTTTTTTTTTTCTAAGATATTATTTTGAGCATTTTTGGGTCTTTATTGACAGGAGAGGGAGACAGTGGATAGTAGGGCTGAAAGATTTATCACTTTCAGATCAAAATCGCAATTTCAGACAACGCAATCATGTGATCACAAAAGCTTTGCAGCGGTCCTGACTGACCCAGGATCTGTTGTATTTTACACAAACCATTTTACAAATTTGCAGGCAATTTGCATTCACGGAAGTGCTGGTAAGCAGGTCAACAACACAAAGCCTCTGTTTAGGAGTAGAAGTTGGAGTACCCCTTAAATAATGAAAACAGATTATTTATCATCATTATTAGATGATGAATAATGGGCTATTGATCATTGCTTTCCTTACTGTTGTCTATACTGTAAACATAGTGAATATTGCACTGAAGCTTGATTTGAAGAAAATCGTGAATCAAATTGAAATCACAATATCTGCCAGAAAAATCGCAATTAGATCTTTTCCTAAAATCGTTCAACGCTCGTGGATAGGCTCGTGAAAGCGGATGAGAGAGATTCGGAGAAGAAACTCTGCAAACAGACCGCAGGCTAAATTCGAACCACAGACCAGCAGAAGCATGTATATAGGTGTGCCTGGTCACCAAACCAGCACCCCGCTTGTTAAGCAGAAAGACTAATAATATTAAATTGTTATGGATTTTTAACTTGAATTGGTTTTTGATTTCCATCCCGACTCCCCGGTGAGGCTTTCAAGCTCCTCCTTTGACATTCTGAGCTGTTCCCAGGTCGGATAAGATATATAATTCCTCCAGCAAGTTCAGGGTCTGTCCAGGAGTCTCCTTCCAGTAGGAAGAACCTGGAAGACTTTCAGAGGGATGTAGCCAGGAGGAGTTTAAATCAGCCGCCCAAATCACCTTAACAGCAAAATTGCATGCTTTGCCATTTGGCTCCGCTCTCTTTTCACTTTGACTGTACGACAACAACACTGTGAGTGCTACACCAGTCCACCTGCCAATGTCACGGTCCATTTTACACTCTCTTATCAACAAAACCCCGAGATACTTGAACTCCCTCACCTGCAGGCAAAGTCTCACTCCCCTCCTGGATTTCCTGTATATCACACTGGTTAGTTTTAACAGTAAGGCAGTAAGATAAATGTTATTTTCTGAAAACTTTTAAGATGAACCAATTAGAAAAACACTAAATAATAAGTTGCTGCTGCTCTGTAGTCGGCTTAAAATGTAATGCAACCTTTTTTATTGGAGCCTGGCATTTTCCTTTTGGTCCAAGCGAAGTACAAACACTTGAATTTGTTGGATGGAGTGCCAGTTGAGTCACCTGATAGAGACTCTCGAGATCCCTGCAGCCTCTCTGCTGAACTCAGCACTCTTGGAGATCCCTCAAGAGAAGCTGGAGGAAGTTGTAAGAGGGAGAAAAAAGGACTCTAAGCTCTCTGTGCTGCCACCACAGTCCTGACCTAAAGTATCCAGAAAATTGATGGATGTTTATTTTGAGGCTCAGCGGGGGTTTGGCTCCGAGCTACACGTCAGACCTCTTTATAACGGCTGTGAGGGGGAGCGTAGCCTGGGGTCTTTTGGCACAGCACTACAGGTTGTTCCAAGGACTCCGCTCATAACAAAAGGTGACCTGGTCTCTGCTGTCGAGGCTCCCGGGGCCTCAAACTCTTGCTGACAGAGCGGAGGCTTAGCCAGATCAGTAGCATCTTTTAAAGCACTTCTCAAACTGGGTGGTTCTGGGAAGCGTTTTTACAATGTGCTTTTATGGCTGCTTCAAGCCTGTGTGTGTCCTCTCCATAGAACATTTATTTCTATTGTCTTTGTTTCCCTTTCAGCTTCTCTTTTTATTATTTTTACACTCTTTTTTTGGTAATGCTCTCTGTAGTTGATGTAAAAGCTGTGAAATAGTATCCCCAATTGTCCAATTAAATTCTGGGAGTCTGATTTAAATTTAAGGACATTCAAATGTCAGCTTTTTTCCCCCTTTTTTTAAAGTTCACCTGCATAAATAGAAACATTTTGTAGCTGGAACTATGAGCTTGTGTTTGTTTTTTCTGTATCCCAGCACTTCCACAGACATGCGGCCCAGATTTGATGTTTATTTGATTTATCCAGTGTTGTGTGTGCATCACTTAATCTGCTTGAAATGAAATCTCTACCCAAGAGTCCCTTCAGCAGGCCAATATGGACCCATTTTGTTAGAGAGGGAGCTTATGGGAGACTGAATCTGTCGCCACTGCCGTGGAAAGCATCAGGGCGGAGGGGGGTGGGATAAGCCGGTGCTAAGGCAAGGGGGGGACGTGGGGGCTTGTGAGAGATACGAGAAGGGTCCAGATGCACAGCTCGGCTATTAAATGCACGGGGCTGGTCTGCTGCGGCAGCTAAACAGATGTGACTTTTAATGGGTGTAAGACTAGAAGGGAAAGGGCTAAAGGGTGGATATACAATGTCACCATCATACTGAATGTCACTGTAGAGCTATCTGCAGTTCAGGTGAGAGCCAGAATTAGAAAGAACATCCTCCCCCTCAGGAATTTGGGACTATTGTTGTTGTAGCTGCAGACGAGGCTGTTTTTGTGTGACTTTTAGACGTTGGACTTCCTCAAGCAAGAGGCAGGTCTCCTGCTCAAGTGCCTATTTTTAGAACATGCATGTATGTGTTAGTGTATTCACACGCTGAGGCCTAAGGGTGCTACCTCTGTCAGGGGTCTGTGTGGTTTTATGAGGCAGAGCAGACGAAGGGTGTCATTGTGATTTATGAGACGCCTCTCACTCTGTGGAAGCTACAATTGGAGCAAAATACATTGTACATTACCAAGCGTGCAGTGGTTTGACAAGAAAGCACTTATTTTGTATCTGAAGTTAGTTAAGTTTGTGGAATTTGGATGGAGGGTCTACAAGGGAAAACAAACAGTTTTTCTCTGTGTTTAAAAACTTGTTGAATTTATGAAGAATCTAAAACACATGTACTAGACTACACTTACCACACTACCATAGGCCTGCTATTTATGCACTGTAATCGGGACATGCTTTCCTCAAATCTATCAGCTAGAACTAGAGAGAGCGCAAACCCCCACCAGGGCATTTTTGACATTCTTAGCTGAGTTATTACTGAAAATGTGAAAAACTGACCTGTCATGAAATGTTAAAAAATGTTGTAAAAATTCCTTGACTCAAATCTGGATTCAGATCATCACCAAAATCACTTCTCCTATTTGCCATGACCAACATTTCCTAATTAATCTAATCCAAGTCCATTGAGAATGTTCTGATTTATTGTTGAAAATGTGAAAAACTGCCCTATTTTGAAATGCTAACATATCCTTTAAGAAAATCCCAAATCAGTATTTGGATCACCACCAAAACTGAATAATTTCTTCCTTGCTCCATGGGCTCCAAGGGACCAACATCCGTTGGAAATTTTATCCTTTTAGAACTTGTTGATTGTTGGTCCTGCTCACTGACGAACAATCCAACAAACTAAAAAACTAACAAATGGACAAATGCTGGCAAAAACGTAACACCCTTAAGGAGAGGTTGTGCAATTTCATAAAGTTGATGGGCTGACAAAAGCTGGGCAGATAAAAAGCTTTCTCTTAGTTATTACTGTTTCAAAGATCCGACTTGGAAGACACATAAAAAATGGAAAAAGAAGAAGCTCATGTATCATCTTCAGCTTGGCAAAAGTTCATATCCTGGTTGCCAGCATATCTGTCAGTATGATTGTGTCAAACTTGCCCTCATTGTGTTTATTACGGTAGATCTCAGAGGAGATGATTAATCATTTGAATGAGTAAATTATTTGAAAATACAAGTTGAAAAAGTATCTTTGTGTCTTTCTTTTTGATTAGTGGGCCATCTTTCTGATAGAAAATAGAAAATAACAAATCAGATGTACATCTCTCTCAGTCTCTTTAAATCTTTGACTACCTTTTGTGACTTTGAAAGAGTAACACCGTGTCCTAACTGAACACATTGCACAAGAGCATCCACAACAAAATCAGGCTAATTACATTTAAATCATGTGCAAGCAAGCAACACTGTGCGATGCTGTGTAACACAGCGCAGTGAAGCATTTTAGCCTCAGCTTTTCCTTATTCGGCTCACAAAGAGTCCACCACTCGTCAAAACAAAACACTACACACCCACTTTTCCACCTTTACAATTAAAGCACTGTGTTGACACCAGGTGTGCACTGCAGCACAATGCAACGCAATATCTGAGGCCACATCAGATGTTCATGTTCAGTTGGACATGGTCTAAAATTCCTTCTGGGCACTTGATGCCTCTCTGAAAGGCATCTGTGTGTTTTTAGAGTTGGTCTGCATCTTATTTGTACCAAAAGGGAAATGAGGAACAATTACAAAACACAGAACTGTAAAAGTTGTTTAGGTCTCTAACAGCCACACATAGTTTGCCACTCGTTCGTCAGTGTTTTGGTCTGAGATAAAACAGGACAGCTAAGGAAGATTCTGTTGTAATGAGCAATAATGGGGCATTTTGGCACCTGCTGTCCCGCTGCTGGATACACTAAGGTCAGTAAATGAATTCTTTCACTCTGCTTGTTTACTGAGATGGGGACAGTAATCCAATAACTGGCCAAATTCAGTCATAACTGAAGTTTTAAGCTATGACGTTCTAAAGTTAAAAAATGCCTTTTGGCCACATGAAATTTAAAATTCACAAGATCTAGATAAAAAAATCACAATACCAGATTGTGCTACTTGCAAGGTATTAAAACTGAGCCGCCATCTTGGAAACAGTTGTCTGAATAAATCCTATCAGATTCCAATTGACATGATTCATAACAGAGAGCTATAACATCCCTACTGCCAACATATTTTGCATTTATAAATCTATAGAGACAGCATGAGTTACATTTACCCTGATTAAATTCTGCCCTTATATCTTTTTTAATCTCTCTTAACTCTATTTTTCCATATCTACTTTTCTTTTACCTGAAAATTTTGATAATGAGTAACTTTACAGTTAAAACTTAGAAGAAGTCATACTTTCATCACTCCTGGGGAAATTACACAAGCACATGCACCAACAGGTCCTATCATCATGTAATTATGGAAAGATTTCAGAGCAGTTTCTAGCTGCTTCTGAAGAATGCTACCAAACGTTTTTTTTTTTAAGTTCAGTACCTAGCTCAAGGACACTTCTGCAGTTCCCAGGAAGTCAGCCGGTACTTCTTCAGCTACCAGACCTTTTAGGTTTGTTGGGACTTAAACTGGCAACCCTCAGGTCTCTAAACCAAGTCCTTTCAGAGCTACTGTCGCCCCTCTTTATCCACTATATCAACTCTTACGGATGCAATTTTCCTCTTCCGGCCAAAAGCCAGCTGAGTTCCATCCAGTTACCAGCCAACAACAGGGAACCAACAGGAAGTCTGAGGGTTACTTCTGGTTTGATTTTGTTCTAGATTTCTTCATAGTAGCATTTTCCAAGTTAAGCAAAGTGTTCCTTTATGTATCCTATAAAATATAAATGTTAAGGGTTATGTGTTTATCACATTATTGCATCAGATCTAATTACCACCATCAGGGTGGGCAGATCTGAGACTAGCCAAGACTTTGCCAAGGAAATTGGGGAAAATTTAAGTGGCTCGATCTGTGTACTTAAAGCATGAGTGCTAAGTCACAGTGAACTCTGCTTTACTTCTATTAGATCGTCTCACGGCGCCTTTATTTTGACTTTGTGTTTTGTGTGTTGCTTGGCTGTCTGGTTTGCATATGTTGTTTTGTTGCAAATTGCAGTGATTTGGTCAGCATATGGATATTTTATACACTTTTCATGACTGAGGGGTATGTAGGGATGGAGTTTGTTTTCTTCTTATGATTTGGCGTTGAGTGTGAGCTTCACAAAAATACACAAAGAAATGCTAACAAGTCATCTAAATGTAAAGATGTCAGACTGATTGTTGCATGTCGAGCGGCTCTATTATGCACAAAACGCAGATAATGTGTCTGAAATGTTCCTTTCAAATTAGCATTAATATTAATGTGTTGTGTTGTGATGGGGGATTGTGCCACGGCTCCGGAGAGACTCCCCTAGGCCGTGGTACATGGAGGAGTGGTGGGAGTTAAATGTGGGGTCAAACAGAGGTCACAGCAGGGAAGCTGTCTACACCCCACAGCCCCAGCCCTCCCCCGGTACCCGGGGAAATCGAGGTACCAGAGAAACAATGATGGGGGGGATTATGGGTAGAATTAATGCACAGTTGCTCTGGGTCTGTTTGCTGAGTGAAGCAAATTGAGCAGAGAGCGTAAAAGGCACATGCATGAAATCATGTTGAGCTGAAAGCTTTATTCTAATGTGTGTTTAGTCTCATTATTAATATGTAATGGCCTGAGATTTCTGACTTAATGAGGCTACACTTCCTCTCTGTCGTTCTGTGCATGTCCTTACTTTATTTGATTCCAAATTCCCGACATAATGTATTAAATTACCGCTGAGAGGGGGAGTGTGTGTTAGATTAGGTTTTGCAGAAAAGAGGAACACAAAAATGCAGCAGGCTCTCCAAGTCATGAGTTGGCCGATCTCTGGGAGAGTAAAATACCAGGCTGAGTGGGTCATGCTAAGGTAACTGATAAAGCGCGTCCAGCTGGTCGAAAGCCAGACCAGCTTCATATCGTCTCTATCTCTCCGTCTGTCAAACCCTGCAGGTCTCCACTTGATGAAATGCAGGCTCATGGTAGAAGATGTGAGTTACTGCTAACCAGAGACACAATAATTCACATAAGCTTCTGGAAACAGAAATGAGGTAAATCATCACTGCTGAGGCTTGTAACGCCAGTACAGTTTCTGCACAGTTCAATAGTCAGCTTGATCAAGAATTAACCCATTTTATATGCCGGCTTGTAAGTAGTTTTATGATTGTTATTATCTATTGCGAAAGACAATACAGGTTTCTTTTTATAAGTGAAGTCACAAACTCACTCTCCCACAAACTGAGTGTTGGTTGTAAAAAAAAACAAAGTTAATACTGCAGAAAGAGGGTAACTTTCAGCTCTGAAATAATAATATTAGTCCTTATATGGACCCTCTCTCTCTTAGTGCTGCACAATCATGTAAAAATATTGCACTGTTGATCTTGCGGCATCCATATGATAATTTTAATTAAGTAAATATTAACCAGTGCATTGCAATACAGCTACAGCTGGGGAACAATTCTGCAAATGATTTTGCTTTGTCTGAAAAACTGTTTTAGATTAGTTATGATTTAATATACTAAGACAGCCAGTTAAAGAGCAACATAATCAACTTAAACATAATTGTTGTATTAAATAAACATCTTTTACCACATTCTATTTTACTGGTAGAAAATTGAATTTAAAACGGTGTATGTCAAATCTTAAAAAATGGTGCTTTAAGGCGTTTTAAAGGTTTTCAGGAACTCTGCTTTGATTACACAATCTCAAAGACATTAAAACGTAGAACTAACATACAGATCCAGCCGCTCCAATTTTCCCCTCCCAGCCCGCTGCCTGTCAACTTCCAGCCAGTTACCAGACAATTATCAGCCAACTTCCAAGTGCTTTAATTCCTCTGAAAACATGCTCATTCGTGCATTTGCAGGAGACATCCAGGAAATGCACGAATGGTGCTTCCATCACAAGATTTCATAGCCTTATCCTTTTCCTTGGCTATTCGAGTAACCGCCAAAAGAGATTTTGATAGCTGGCCTGGAAACATTCAGAATAGAAGAAATGCGTAACTATTAAACCTCCACCAAGGCATTTTTCAACATTAAGTTATTGTCAAAAATGTGGAAAACTGGCCTATCCCAATATGTTAATAAATACCCAAAATCTAACTACCAAAATCTAATCACAACTTCCTCAAACTATAAACAACATTCTCTGAAATTGTCATCAAAATTTGTGTTGCAGGTTTTGAGTTATCTTGCTCATAGATGGACAAACTCCAGCTAAACCATATCCTTTTTGGAGGAGGTAAAAAATAAAGTAAGACCAATATAACCTTCATCGCGGGTGCTGATAATTTGTGAAAATTACTCCAGGAGATGCACCGAAGGCAACTTACCTGTCGACCCCTTGTGGCAACGAAAGCATTAATTAAATGTACTTTTATAATCAAAGATCCCTCAGGTCATTACAGTCCTCTGTGAGACCACTTGTGTAACCTCTGCACACAATACTGCATGAGATGCAACCTATCAATAAAGGCTGTCTTTGAGTTTTTTTTCTTTTTTTTTATCTCCAATATATTACTTAAACTAAATTAAAAGTTGTCATCTAGGTGTAAGTCTAAATTCATTTGGCACGTTTTTAGTTTGACCTATGCACTGTTTGATAACATGGCAGAGGCAGAGCTTAAATAATACACAAAGCATTCCTGTCGTCTGATTGGATTTTTTTATTTGAGTTTATTTCCACAGAGAAACTTTACTAGAGTGTTTGCTGAATTGTTCTCTAGTGAGTCAAGATGTAAACTTCACCCCCACTCGTCAAGGTACTTTTCACCGTAGACTGAAAAGCATGTAGTGAATGCAAGCACAAATCGGGATTCTCAAAAATGAATCACATGACTGTAGCAGATGCCTCAAATCACATGATGTCTGCACATCTGTGTCAATGGGACTGTTGTGCTTCACTTTTATTCACACTTGGTGTGGTCTCTAAAGGATTTACTTCTGGTTAAAATAATTTTTGAGTTAATTAAAAACTAAAGAGAAGAAAAAAGGACGCAACTGAAGCATTTTTTTAACAATAGTGTTGTATGCTTGTGTTTTCTTGTGAGTGTTTCTCACTTTGCTGTTTGTTGTCTATCCTCAGAGAAATAAACGACTTTCACCCCTGGATTTCTCTGTTCAGGACAGGCTGCCCCTGGATTACAACAGCTTATGATATTCACAGAGGTGTTTTGTGACATTTACGCTCTTCTCCTGCAAGATGTGAAGAGGGAACAAAGTGAAGCAAGACAGAAACAACATTAAGGGAATGGTGAAGTCATCCAGGAAGCTAAGGGCCAAGTATATATTAGAAAATGTACTAAATGAGCCTTATTAGAGCTTAACAAGTGGATGTTGATGCTAACATTATGATGTGTTTAATGACAGCTCAGACAAATGACAATTAGACAAAAAAGTAAAAAGTCACCCTGATGTGTTTAAGAAAACATGAAGAAAAGCATTTTTTTGTCTAAGAATTTTGATAATTCTAGTGAAATTTGTTTGTTTTACTTCTTGAGCATTAGAAAATAGATATGACAGATGTTCCCAAGGAATAACAAGTTTTCGAAAAGAACATTTTTTAATATGTTTATTTGAAAAAGTTATATATCATAAACTGCATCAAGTTTATGGAGATGCATATTTTGTTTTAAAGTAAGATTAAAAAAATGTTAAGGAATAAAATAAAAAAAATCTTGTTAATAACCCCTTTCTGTTCTGAAAAGATTTGCCTAAAGCACCTCAGGATGAGAAATAATTCTTTTAGGAGTAAGCCAGCTGCTTTGCACATAATCAACAAACAGCCTGGTCTTGTTTTTAATTTTGCCATCGGTAGTGGGGAGCCCACAGTGCTTCCATAGAGTGGCTTTTGCCTGTTTGCTATTTGCCAAGGTGAACTTCATGTTGTTGAGGTCAAGAGAGCCTTGTGGAAGTACCCTCTGTTTGATCAGGTGGTTCGGTGCTCCAGGAGCCCTGATGTCAGGGGTGTCCAAACTATGGCCAAATACAGCCCTCTGCCCATTTTGAACTGGCCCCTGAAACAGTTGAATGAATAAAGACATCTCAGTTACAGCAGCAAATACCATCAATGATGCACATTTTCTAACATATTTACTTTTTCACAAGGTCTCATTAACAAAGTATATTGCAATATTCATCTTCAAGTACCAACATTCTTGCAGTTTACTCTTGTTTTGTGTCTGACAGTGACCACAAGCTTTCAGTGTCTCCCATCTCTGCTGCTCAGAAGGTCAACCTCGCCCTGACTAGGTGTGAATCCAGTGATAGCCCCGGGGTTACAAGGGCCCCTTGACATGTGATAACCCACTTCTGAACCCTAAAACTTTAACTTAAATACACTAAAAGCGAGGTGCAGCAAGTGGCTCAGTCATCCTCTTTATGCAGCCCTCGATGTAAAAAGTTTGGACACCCCTGCCTTTTGTGCTCCTGACATTGAAGATATTTACAGTTTAACCCTCATGCTGGGATTTTTAAATATTGAGTATAAGGTGACAGCCTTATTCTGTACATGTGTAAAGCAGCAATAAAGCACTGTTATGGAGGCAAGCAGACTGGGTCCAACACCGCTGGGAGTGCAGAATGTTCCCCCCCCGTCAACCTGATCTTTGACCTCTCTGAATGTCGGCCTCGAGGGCAGCTCACGCCTGTAGAGACACAATGCAGCAGAAACCCATTGAGCCTTTGCTTTTTACTCCTTTACAATCCCCTCTGCTTTTTTTTTGCGCTCCGGCCTTTACTACATAAAAACTTCTCCCTGTACACGGTCCAAGTTTGGATTTAGAGCCTGTATTCAGGGGGACGCTTTTGTGCCCCTACACAACACTGCAAGGGTGGGATACACCCACACGCCTCCCTCTCTCCTTCCTCTTCCCCCTCTCTTTCACACTCGCTTCTTCTCCCTTATTTTTCCTCTGCTGCGTTATTTACCCTAAGCCCTCTGACATTCTGGCACCTGTTTCCCTCACAAAACCCTGTTAATTTATCACTGAATTATTAACTAAGAGCCCACAATGTGTCTGGCACTCGGTGACATGTCCTGACTTCATTGGAGGGGGTCGCGGTTGCCGTGGCAACAAGGGGGGCTATAATCGTGAAGAAGGGGGGAGAAAAAAGCAATTTAGCCACCACGGCTCCCCTGTGCTTCCTGGAGGAGCCATCTCCAAAATGGCTCTGCTGGTGAATGTTGGGGATTAATAAAAAGCGTGAGTCTGCAGCAGAGCATTTTGCATTGAAAAGGCGAAGATGTGAAAGCCTGCTGAGGTCTTTCAGCGGCACAATTTTTGGGAAAGTGCATTTACGCACCACAATGGAGAGCAGGATGAGACTCTGTAATGGGCGTAGTGGAGTAGCTTGGAGTGAGTGGCCTGTGCTTTATATTTTAGGAATCTGACACTCGAGTAGGGAGGGTAGAAGTGGATGGAAAATAGAGAAATCTGGTAGCATTTTTGAAAACCATGTGGTGAAGAAATCATTGGTATTTAAGTAATAAAGATGAAAGCATAGTTCTTGCGGTGCTTTTTTGTAAGCCAAAACGGCATGCATGAGAAAAGAGAGTGTTGATCAGTGTAGCGCAGAGAAAGGGCTTCGACTGTGCAGCTGTCACAGGCTCTGAGATGTGTATTTCACCGTGGGGGGCGAGGCTATGGCAGTGAAGACTCTTCAACGAAGTAAAGCGATAGTCTGGTCAAAGCTGCACAGATGGAAGTCACACACACACACTAGCCTGCATGGCGTTTGGCTGAAGTATGGCTAAGAGGTGGGAGGGAGAGGAGGGCTTCTTTTGTAGCCTTGAAGAGCAGCAACAGGGTTTTTGAAGTGGATACAGGCAGTTACTGAGAGCCTCAGGAGCAGAGGCGGGCTGCAGCATGGAGGAATGTAAGTCTGAGCCGTCTGCAGGGGCCCAAAAAGAGAAGAGCTGCAGAGATGAAGGCAGGAGATGTAAAGCAAAAGGAGGCTGACAGAAGTTTGTTTCCTAACAGAAAATGTCACCGATTTTAACCAGGAAGCAACTCGAAGAGATATTAACAAAGGAACTATTCTCTGTGTCAACAAGCTAAGCATGCAAAGCTAAAGAGATTGTTTATAGTAGCAATGTTGCTTTGTTTGAATTAAAGGACTTCAGGGCATCTGAAAAATCTTCACAAATCAATTTAATACCTCAAAAAAAAAGTTTGGTAATGTCATTTCGGTCAATTATTTCTCCCCTTGGATGATACTGACTGGTATTATATTTCAGGAAGGCACAGGAGGTAGTGTGTTTGACTCTACTCATGCTGGTAAGGGTCTTTCTGTGTGCAGTGTTAATTTTGACAGCACTTTTTAATTTAGTTTTAGTTATAGTCTTTTGCCTAAAATATCTCAATTTTAGTCATAATTTAGTCATCCAAATTGTTTCCATTTTAGTCGAGTTTTAGTTGATGAAATTTCTTATTTTAGTCGACTAAAATATGATGTGTAAAGGTTAAGGCATTTTTTATGTTTCCTTGAATTTCTGGAATTATGTTTTACACTTAGGTAAAATGAAACATCTAATAACCCTTTATTGAATGTTAGTAAAGCTTGAATGTATAAATGAACAGAAACAAATTGAACTTTTGTGTGAAATGCAGTCACCTTTATTTAGGCTACCTGGCAGAGCATCTCAGTTACAATACCAGAACTGACAACAAGCAGTGAACCAGCTCTACATGAATATATCAATTCATAAAGAGAGTAGATCTGACTGCATCGCTTCAACTTATCCCACCACCATGAAGCTAAGACAGCTGTGACTGGATGTCCCTCTTAACTCATCCAACTTTTCCACACAACCAAAGTAGCTGTGATTGGATATATTCCTAACTTGTCCCTACTTTCTACATGACCAAATGAGGTCTGATTGGATTAAGTCTCTGTCAAACATTTCAGTCTAATTTTTATTTGTTGGGGAAAATGTCAGTTAATTTCGTTTTAGCTTTGTCCATGTGCACTTGTTTTTATTAGTTACTGTCTAGTTTTTGTCAGGGGAAAAAAGGTTGTTGACGAAAACTACGCTGAAAATAATTAGTCAACGAAATTAACACTCTCTGTGTGGAGTTTGCATGTTCTCCTTCTAATGGATGGATAGTATTGTGTTTCATATTGTTGGAAAGTCTGATTAGTTATCTTAACAACGAGGGATATCTTGTAAGAATCATGCATTCATGGAATAAGCAGCTCATCTAAACATGAGGTTAGTGCCCCAAAAAAAGTGTTAAAATCCCATCTTCCCCTGGAAAGAAGGGTTACAGTTTCCCAGTGAAGCAAGGGGGAGGAACTGGTCTGCTTGGAGTGTTGTCGTCCCTTTGTGGTCTGTCTTTGACTGCACTAGTCTCGAACTTGGTCCTGTATTTAGAGATGGTACCAGAGCTGACACAAGATAATGCTGCCTCTCTGCATGCTGGAACACCAGTTTCAGGGGGTTACAGTTGCAGGGGATTTTGGCACAGTTTTTGGGGCCCTACCAACATGTTTAAACAGGAAATTGTGCTTTTTGAACACAAAACTTTGTCAAGTAAAAGGGATGCTATGAGAATATAGAAAATCTTTGCTGCTGCAGTTTGCCAGCAATGAAGCTCAAGTCTACGTGTTTGAGGCAGGCAGATATCCAGATTTCTAGTTAGTGGTCAGCACCTGCTGAGAGACAAACCAAGACCCCAGTCCAGTCTGCTCCTCTCTCTACACCACTACAGTAAATCTTTACGGTCAGAGATCACCGTGCCTGCGGGCAGCATCAATAAAAAAGTCATAGTAAAAGGCGAAATGCTTTTGTAGAAGAACATGACTGGAGGGGGCCTGTTAGTCTGACAGACAAACAACCTCCCACCTCGTAACAAGCGGTTTCACACACCAACAATGAAGACCTGTTTGAAGGCTCTTATTATGTCACAGTTGCTTCTTCAGCAAAAGGATCATGCTGAGAATTAGATCTTAAAGGGGTAGTTTGGGATATTTGAAGTATAGTTGTATGAGATACATTAGCTACAGTCACAAACCTCTAAAGTTATAAAGTTATGATGGAGGACAGGGCTATCGATTGCTGCAGATGGTGCCTCTGACTCTGTAATTAAAATAATTGTGGTTGAAACATAAAAACAGTGTCGGGATTATATGCTATAAACAGGTTATCTACAACGACTTACTTTTCCACCACCACTCCATTTTATCCATTTTCAATCCAAACCTTTTGACCCTCCATTTACAGAAGTTTCCCCTATGTTTACTCATTTCACACCAGTATTCCCATGTGTCCAAGGTAAATGGTGGTCATATTCACTGCAAAAATAATCTAAGAATTATTCTAGTTTGGAGGCAGAAGTTTATGCTTTTGAAGTAAGCTGGACAGCCTTGCTGGTAGAAGAACACAAAGGCTGTGCCGTGCTGTAAAGTTGTACCAAAACAAAGCGACTTGGTGGTGGAGAAGTAAGTAAAAATAGTGCTGTTTTGAGGCTTGTTTTCTCTCAGAATTATTTTAATCACACAGAGTTGGTGGCACCATTTTCAGCAATGTATAGCCCTAGCTTCCATGCTGACTTTTTCTGCACTGATCAAGAACTGACCTTAGTTAGTTAGTAAGTTTATTTGTTTATCCCTGTAGGATAATTGAAGTGTGGTAGGAATCACAGACATTTGGCAATGAAATACAATGTCAACACTGATATAGTGTTGAAAATAAATAAATAAAAACACATTACCATCACTAAAAAACTCAAACAATGCACTCACACATAGGAGAAAAGCAAAGGAAACCCAGTGGTGATGGACAGGCAGATTGTTCTAGACCAGCTAGACCTATTTAACTTTTTCTCATTGTTCATTTAAAAATTGGTTCGCTTGTGAAACAAAAATGTGGATCTGTTTTTGGTTTTTGCCTTCTACCTCATAAGGCCACACTTAAAAAATCCCGAACTATCCCTCTGAATTTGCCAACAATGAAACATCAGTTTGTTTCTGATCTTTCCTAAAAGAACATGGATCAAATTAGTTTTTCTTCCAATCTAAGCTGCGTAAAATGTGCCCTTAAAGGATTGTACACGAACAAAATAATTACACGAGGAATCCTTTGGCTTTTCATGTAATAGCCTTGATGAATTCATGAGCAGGGTTAAATGAAATCCCATAAATCTTTCTGGTGGAGATATGAGCACTGTAGGTTCATGATCTGGTTGAATAACATTAAAGAAATCCTTTTAGCCTCCTCTTTTTATCGCACTCAGATGTGTTATCACCATTTGTCCCTCATGTAATACTGGCAGATAAAGGACTGAGCTGCTATCAGCATCACAGCAGGGTACCTCTCATGTCCTCCATTATAAAGGCCTCACTCCTTTGTAGTGCCACTGTTGTAATGAGGCAGCGATGGGAGCGTCTGGCAGATGCCTCGGGCCTGACCGTCCCAGTGAAAGCAGATCCGTGAGGAGATAGGGCTCCAACAATGGCAGGTGAACTGAGGCTTTGAGTGATGAAATGTTCTTCTAGTCTAGTTCTCTCAACACACCAGCGTGACTGCAGAGGCCAACCCAAATTTTATGGATCCGCATGCGAAAGGCCTCAAAACGGACCCGGTTAAAACTGAAACATATGTGTGGAGGTTTAAATCTCTGAACCGCCGAATCTGTGGGGGATTCTCAATGTAAGCCAACCTCCTCTTGAAGTGCAGAGTGTTGCCATAAAGTGCAGCAGTGCAAAGAGGCATGAAAGTGATCACCATGCATGACAGTTAACACAGACATGAGGACATATCTGGGAAGGGGGCTCATATTCACCTCCTCTTTTTCAACTTTTTATTGAGAAATTATATTTCAAACATATTTATTCTATACATTCAGTATTCATTTTTATATTTTAACATGTATTTATATTTGTAGATATACATTTGTATATGAAAATAAACCAAAAGAAATAATAAAATAAAAAAATAAAGGGCACTTGTCTGGTCCTCTGCGTCCAATCCATCATCCTTCTCTGATTCCACTCATCACCCGATCCCAGTAGTTCTCCCTCATTCCCCTCCCGGTTATTTTATGTGTTTACTCATATGTTTTTATGTTTATTTTCATCGTTTAAGTTGGAGATTTAAGATATGTTAGAAGAGGCATCTAGGTATTAAATAGGGCTGGGTATTGTTAAGAACCTCACAATTCGATTCAATTTTGATTCTTTAGGCTGCGATTCGATTCAATATTGATTTATATGTGTTGATGTCGATTCAGTAAGAAGCAGAAATACACAAATAATTAGTACCTGTTGACAATTGTTGAATATTTATTTTCATGCCAAAGTGAACATATGTGGTATGTCACCCAACATTTTTGAACAATCTAAAAATAATAAATTTGAAAAGAAAGAATAACTTATTTGTGCATATGGGGTGCAAAAGTAAAAAAGATGACAGTTCTGTATAAACACTGAAAAAGTAAAGTGTACGTAAACTTAAATAATATTTCTTTCCTCTTGGAAATTGTGATAAACCTCACATAACATTTTATTTTCACAATATCACATCTGAACCCTGTCCTTTCATTTCTGGCTTCAAACTAAGTGTGCACATGTAGATTTTGTTTAGGAAAAGCAGCTGGTCTACATGTTCAGCGCCCCCACTGGCCAGGATGTGAATCAATTTAGAGGATTTGCTGATTTGATATTGAATTTGGGGGGGGGGATATTGCAATACATTGATGAATCGATATTTTTACCCACCCCTACTTTTAAAACCTTTTCTTTTCTTGTTAGCTTGCCAGAAAGGTGTTTATAAGAAGCCAAATCTACCATCCTTCCATCTATACTTTTTAAAATACACATCTTTTGAGTGAGTTAATCTTTATCTCTCATCTGTTCATGCACACTGGTCTACGGGCCCCCAGTGTGTGCTGATTTGTTCCTCTTCTGCAGCCATGCGTGATCCAATTAGCATGATGAGCACTGGGTGTAGTGTGAGGCTAATGCCTGCATGTCCAAGAGAGTAAATGGATTGTTAGTATGGATTTTCAGCCTCTCCCCAGAGTCTTAACAGTTGGTGGTCTCTCTACAAGGGTTATTGGCCTCCTTAAACCAGTGTGTAACTATATATCCCTAGCCCACCAATTGGCCCTATAGTTGCACACACTGTTGGTAATGAATAGAAGTGCCCTCGGAGTAAGCTGGGAGTGGCAGGGTGCTATTTTGATGCAGTGAACACAGTCTGCAAGCTGTTAGCATGATAATTAGCTACTGACTATGTGCTGGACATTTTAACGTCTTGTTAATCTCCTCAGTATTCTTTCAGTTTGTCTCTTAGACATATTAAATGTCAGAAAATGATAACTAATGCCACAGCTTCACACAGCCTATGGTGATGGTTGTTTTGCCTGATATGTAAAAGTATTCAACCAAGTATACTTTTTCTGGCACCATATAAAAATGTAGCAAATCCACATCCCAACTGCTGCTGACATTTTTAACTGGCTCACACCTAATCATAAAAATAAATGGAAATATGGCTCACAGTAAAACAGAAAGCCTTGGCTTAGTGGTGGAATACAGACCAATGGACCACAGTACATAGCAGCAACAATCCTGCTCATGTTCCCACTGTCTGCTCTGTCTTGAGGTCCTGTGAAAAAAGAATATTACATAAATCATCTTCAAGTATCAACACTCGTAAGAAGTTCATCAGCTTTATGCAGTTTGTTCCTGTTTTGTGAAGGTGGTTTTCACACTTAGAGCTTGGCTGCTTTGTTCCAAAATAGATAAAATAAAAGCTAAACATGTGCTTAATTCCCTCAGGGGGTTTCATGTTCATTTTTAAAAATGGAGTCCAGGCCAAGTCGCAACAGCGCCGTTCTTAGTCCTTATGTCCTTATGTCCTTGTGTCCTTGTGTCCTTGTGTCACAACCAGCATTGCTTTGACTATGAGTTGCACCATGCATTATGGGAAGAAACTTAGAAAGCTAACCTACCCACAAAACCACGATACAGTAATGATAATAGTGGAGATTAATGGCCTATGTAAGATTATGAGCATATTTATCAATATGATATACGTCTTAAAATATAAGTGCACAAAGAGAGGCTTTTAATGCTCTTCAGTGTCTACAGTGGACACCAGATTGCATGATAGCTTATTATAACGTAACACCTGTAGAAGTGTCTGCAGAGGAACTGTCAGGAACTGTCTGGACACTAAAGGACTTTTGGTCTCAGTCCATGTTGAGTCCTGTGATGATCTGCTGTAGAGACGGTGAGTGATTTTCTGACTCTGTGGGATCTAAGTAGTACTTCATCATCAGCCTGGTTGCCTGGTAGCCATAATGCAATTACAGTTACTACTACTGCTGCTGCTGCTTATTCTACTGCAGCAAAGTGATGAGTTAACTCAACACCCTGTTTGTGTCATTGCTTGGTTAATTGTGTCAGGGGCCGAGACCACGTCTTTCAGGTGAGCTTGGTGCGGTTGTTTGAACTGAAACAGATCGACTGCTTTGTTCATATATTCTAACAAATTGTACCAAACATGGAACGCCAACTTGTATCGAAGCAATTCTCCCAAATGATCTAAGTTTGAAAACAACCTCAATGCAACACGGCTTCGACAGATTTGTAGCTTAAGTCGAAATCATTGATCTATAATAGATTGTCAGGTGCAGTGTTATGCAAACACCTGTTTACTGAATCACTGTAGGATTCCTGCTGGTAGGAATGATGGTGGTTTAGCAGTAAGGTGCTCATGTATTGAGGCTGTAGTCCCCAAATGATCAGCAGGGTTCAAATTGTACTTTTGGCTCCTTTTGTCATTCCCCATTTTTTGTATCTTCTGTCCTATCCAGATAAAGGTTAACCAAATCAAGGCAATGGACTGCTTTTTCTGCACACACCAAAACCTGCTTGTCAGTAAAGGATCAGTTCATGAAATGTGACACAGAAGGAAAGCTGAGAACTGCAGTTTCATGTCTAGATTTGCATTCATTCTGCTAACAAGGAATTTAGCTAACTTTGCACCATGCAAAAATTAGTTAATTAGAAGTTTGAGACCTTTAAGGCCCACCTGTTTTCATAATCAATATTTCAACCATACAAATAGATAAAAATCAAGCTAAATATACAATGGATGTGTTCAGAGTTTCTGTGGATCCAACCCAACAGTTTTCTACCCCAAGCCAAGCTGAATGGCTGCTGACATATATATCACACAGACATGAGTGGTATCAATCTTCTCATCTATCTCCAGGCAAGAAAGCGAGTAAGTATTTCCCTCTGAACTGTAAATCTTCTCTACACACAGCAGCACATAAGAAACGCTTTGAACCAAACGAATCATGTTACAGACTAATAAAACCTGACAAGATGACTAAAATATCTGTAACACTACTTCTTACACAGGCAGGCTGGTAAGTCGAGAAATGAGGGCGGATTCCATATCAAGATTTATGTGTTTGTCGGTCTAACGCATCGTGTCACATTCTGTATTTATTGTCTCGGATGTAAAAGACGGCCTGCAGGTCTTAACAATGAAACATTGATTGGAGAAAATGGATCTCCGCAGCATGTGATCCTCATGTTTTGTCTTTACGAAGAGACTGAGGAGGAAGTGTGAGGCGCTGTTGTTGTGAGAACTTTTGTCTTCAGTGCTTTTCGAGAGATTTCACAATGAAAGATGACGGACAACAGTCCACCCCTCCTGTGCACAAGGACCGTTCGTCTTTCAAGGTGCTGAAACCCACATAATAAATGCATGTTTACGACAAGCTCCACAGCACGTTGCTTTTGTAGTTACAAGGTCGGTCATCCTCCCTGAAATCATAGTCGTCCTTTTATGCTAAAGGGAGATGTAGACTCTCGAAGGATTTAACACTCAGAGATACTCTGATCTGCAGCCAAATCTTCACACAGACGATGTTCAATGAGCTGTAAATTACTGCAGATACGAAGGAGAGGGGTTGGTGCATAAATCTCTCAGCTGTTTCCTTGATGCTAAAGCATGAGAGAGACGTGCATTCAAAAAGCTTTGATTTGGTTTAGAGCCATCAAAATACCTTTCCTTAGGCATCAGATAGCCTAGATAGTGTTTAATTGATGTTTGGAAATGGGCTGTTTTCTAAGATTATTTCTAGGTTGTGGTTGTTGTTTGGAGTAGGGAAAATATTGCATCTCAAGTTTTTTTTTAAGGATGTATCTCTACTTGATGTTTTCAAGATTCTTTTTTAGCTCGTAGGTAACACCTACTGGCAATTAACCAACCAGAACCGAATTCACATCCATACATTGTATTTGAAATGCACAAAAACTTAACTTAGAGAACAAGTTAAAGGCTATTCATTTAGAACTTTTATTTTTCTTCTGCAGTAACATTTTGGTCATGCATTTAAATGTTTGCCGTTTAACAGTCAAAACCAATGAGTAATTTGGGGTGTGAAGGCCTACTATGTAGGAAAACAGCAATAAAAAGTATGATTTGCTGCTTTCTGAAAAATTTTGTTGAACAAATTTGTGTGTTTTTGGCTCAATTATAGGTTTATGATTTGGTTGTGTGTCCTCTTTTGTGTTTTTAAATCTATACTATTCACAAATTGTTGGAGTTTTGGTAGATTATTTCTTTATTTTAACTATGCTTCTTGCAATACATCTTATTCTGTTGTAAAGCCTGTTTATTTCCCTGGTAAATCGTGTCTCAGTTGTGATAACCATGCATTTGTGGGATGTGCGCTGTGCCCATAAAAAATTGCCAAATGCAAAAGATTTTTTTTGCCCCCCAAAAAAGATTTATTTCCAAGAAGCATTGTTTCAACAATAACATAATCTAAAGCTTTTTGTCATATAATGGCTATAGTATCAGCAGAATGTCCAAATGTACCGTAATAGTTGACCTCATTATCACCAAATATCCACTTTTGAAAATCAAAATGATGATTTATTAATGAATAAATTGTTTTTCTTGCTTTAAATTGTGTTTGTTTTGCTTCAAACACAAATAGACTGTCACCATGAAAGAAGCAGGACAATTTTAGTAAAATGGAGGCTTTGTAACCTTCACAGCAGCTGGATCCACCTGATTCAATGTCCATTATCAGGCACATCCATCTTGACAAGCTCTAGTCTACAAAGAAAATGCCTGACCCAAAGTGGCAAGGCCCAAGCATGTTTTAGAGCTGGAGCTGAGAGCATGATGACAGCAGGAAGGGATTAGCATGGATGCTAACAGCTTTAGTAGCATTTTTATCAGATCTGGACCACATTTCTTTATAAAAGGAAAAAAATAAGCAACACTGAAAGCACTTCTCAATAGAAAGGATATTTTTTGCTCCACTTCTGACATGTTTTGGTGAGAGTTTGTTCTGCAAACTGGATCATGTTTTGTTCTTTAAAATGTGGGCATTTTCTGATTCGCCTATACTAAATGTGACTGGTATGATCGTCCAATAAACCTGCCGGATATGCTTTTGAGGGTTTTTGGCGATTCTCAAACACTTTCTATGGGCTGTGCGGAGATGGAATAGTAAAATAGGTGCTGTATTTTATCAAAAGGTCTGTCTGGTCTGTCAGGTTAGGGGCTTTGTGCACTTGACAAAAATAACAGTATTAATATAGGTAACAATAACGTGTATGGAAACACTGGAATATTGGAGATCAGCAAAATCCAGTATAATATATCCCTGCTTTTAAAGATGTGTTATGATTCTTTTGTTGCTTTTGTTGTACATTTGTTGCTAAGATAGTGGAAAGGATCAGAAGCTGGGGAAAGAGGGAGGAATGATGTGGAAAAGGAGCTACTGTCTGGATTTGAACCCAGGCTTTCCTCTTGAAGATGAATGCTCCTGCACATGCAGGCATACACAACCACAAGGGTACTGGGCTGGGATTACAGTTTGTGAGTCACAGATTTGAGTCTATTTTCTCAACCATCTGAGTCATGACAACCAATAAATCATTGGTGTTAGCTGAATTTAGTGTGTCAGCAAAGATGATTTCAAAGGACAGACAGACTGAAATTAAGTCATTTGTATTCAGCACCAGCCTGAAGAGTACATACAGTATTACCCTGGAGAAAAACTCAGTCTGGATCACTCTGAGCCTCGACATGGAGTGCATTACGTGATCTTTTCATACCAGAGCAGGACCAATCACCCTAACACTTCTCTTTGTCTCTTACGTCCCTGTCACACTCTTCTAGCTAAATCCGGCTCTCAGTCTCACTTCATCAGTTGTGGGCTGATTGAAAAAGCTGCCGTCGCACAGATGTAGTGTCAGGGACTTTGGTTTTTGGGAGACAGTCACTGTTAATGCCTTTAACCTCAGTACGTGAGCTGAGTGTCCAGAGCGACGTGGAGTGTGTGGTGAAGCTTTGACAGTGGCAGATGCTGAAGTTTGCTTTTGACAGACTTCCAGATCAGAATTGTCAGGAGGCTCCTGGTCGTCTTTTGGGGAGGTCAGACAGTCTGACCCCTGGAGTCAGGGAGGGCCTGTGGTCGACCTCTGGAGAGTTCGTGACACGTGTGACTTGACAAATAGGAGACATTCAATCTAAGTAAAACACTCTCAGAGGAGTCCGTTCTCCCTCTTTATTCATCCCAGTTAACTGTTTCTGATCCCAGCCCCTCATATGAAGGCACAAAATACCCGATTACTGCACAGATTAATTCTGAATATCGTCATATGGAGTGTGTGTTACATCCATCAATCCATCCATCTTTGTTCGTTTACCTGGGCCTGACTCATGGAGGCAGTGGGCCAAGCACTTCTTGCAACACTCTCCAGTTCCTCCTCAGAATCAGAATCAGAACGCCCTTTATTGTCATCATACAAAATATACAAGAGATTGGACAGCTTCTCCTTTTTCGGTGCAATAGATAATTAAGTAAAAAACAAAAACTGAAGTAAAGCATAAAATAGTTGTAAGAAGTATAGGTACAAAATATATACAAGATAAAATCCTACAGGACAGTACAATTGGAAAAACTCTATATACAAATGTAAGATAGAAAGGATAAATATTAAGAATAAATATAAATATTTCCATGTATATAGGGAAATGTATTGCACAGGATAGCTGAATATTTACTGAATACTTATTGTGCAAATGGTTTTTAGTACTTTCAGATGATTATGTATCACATGATTGTATTGCACGGGATGAATAAATATTGAGGTAGTATTTAAAGCAGTGACAGTGATAGAAATATTGCACATTTTACATTATATTGAAGGCTGGGGTTGTTGCATGTGAGAGTTCAAAGTGGTGATGGCTCTCGGGAAGAATCCTGGGGGATTCCAAGGCCAGAAGGGATATATTATCCTTCCAGTGAGTTCTTGGTCTGCCCCAGGTTTCCTCCCAGTTGGACTTCCCAGTTGGACTTCCCTGGGATCAGAAACAGGAAAACCTCCACAGACAGATGGTCTGGAGGCATCATACTTAGATGCTGGAACCACCTCAGCTGACCCCTTTCAATGTGAAGGAGCAGAAGCTCTACTTTGAATTCCCTCCCTGGTCATCATGTTATGGCTTATTGGTGTACTTTTACAGCTGAATACAAATTTTTAATTTAGCCTGAGTACCTGATAAAGTGATCAGATGGTGTATTTCACTCGTCCATCTGGACAAAAACCCTCGATGTTGTTCTGAGAGGGAGGAAACAGCTTCTCAAGAGAACAGAACTGTTCAGAAAAAAGCTTTTTAAAGGTGATTGGACAAAAGTTGACGATTGCAGATACAATTTAAAGCTGACTGGCACACCTAACTTCTTCGAACTTGAGTTCTTACTATTGAGCAGATGAAATGACCTGCTGGAAAAATTCTCATGGTCAAACAAGACAGGATATCAGAATCAGCATTTGTATTTACTGCCAAGTACATTTGCACCAACAAGGAATTTGACTTTGAATTGGTGCAAAAACAATCAACATGTAATTAGAATAAGAATAAGGGTCAACAAAAGGCAATATACAATAGGCATAAAAAGAACAAAAACACAACCCGACAGTATGTACGAAAGGTGTGGTGAAGGAGCTGTGCAGAGGGGCACTGAACTTTATAACAGTATTAATATGATATAAATACAGATACAGTGCATGTAAAATAAAACATTTACAGTCTGTTTTATAGAAACAGACAAAACAAAGCGCACCAACACACCGAGGCAGCCATCCACAGCACCATCTTAGATTCAGTCCCACATGTTGACAGGATTAACGCCAGAAGTAAGAAAAACTCTGGCATCTGCATCAGCATCGTTATGCATCACCAAGTTAAGGATCATATCACCACTCAGGAGATCTTGCTAACCAAACTCCAAATGTGCTTCTGGAAGCTGAAAGAAAACTTTCTCTCACTTCATTGGGCACACAACCCATTACCTGTCCAAGCATCACACATGTATTTCATTACTTAAACGTTGGAATGATGGAGCACATAAATTTTAAGGAGCCATTTCAGTCTTGTTTTTTTCATTTATTTTCCCTCCTCGATCCGTCTTTAAATTTCTCTTCTTAATGTCCATCTCTGCGCAGTCATTTTTGGCTTTTTCACTCAAGATGAAGATTTAATAAAGGTACACTGTTCCTCACTTTTATTCTCAGACCTAAATTCTCCAAGCTGCTGTGGGTTTTCAAGGGATCTCCTTCTCCCTCTTTTCTTTTTCTCTGTCTTTTTCTCCTTCTCTTGTACTTGCTGAAGCAGCAACACTGCGCAGTTGCAATTGCTGCTCTTCACAAGAAATGGCTATTTTCTATTCACAGCACACGCTGTTCCCTCTGATATGGAAAGTGAGCCTCAGATATGTGAAATGCTTGATCTTCTGTTTGATGTTACACTGATGGCTGAACTCTATAAATAGCATTGGTTCATGCATATTGCTTCCTTTTGTAACTTTACCAGGGAGTATTGATATCATGTCATCATTTTTCTAGGATTTGCTTTTGAATGTGGGGCTAATGGGTGCTTGAAAATGCTTCTAAAAGACTGAGTCCTCTCTCCACGAAGCTCCAATAGTTCACACGCTTCAGAAAGACTCTGAAATTCCTTCCTCTTCTTTCTTTTTTTAGAAACAGACTTTCCTTTTAATCGTATTCATGGCACAGCAGGGACAGCACGGGTTTGCTCCAGTTCAGTCTCTTTAAAGTGCAGCAGCGTGCTTCTCACCCTCTGCTAATTCACCTCAGGGCTGACTGCACTCCTGTGTTTTTTATTCTGCCTTCTAGTCCCCTGTGTCTCTTTAAAACCACTGAGATTGTTTGTCCTATAAAGCATGTTTAGTGCTCTGCTGACATTTGTTTCTCTTACTCCAGTTTTATGCGAGTGCACTGTAGCTGGAAAATGAAAAAAAGCATATAAACTTTAAGGTCTTCTCTTCCACTTTTTCCAACCTCTATGTTTCTCTTTCTTCAGATGAAGCTGTGGAACAAATACAAGGTAACCAGCATCCCGTCTCTGGTGTTCGTGGACGCAGCTACGGGGAAGGTGGTGTGTCGAAACGGTCTTCTGGTGGTCAGAGACGACCCAAAAGGTAAAAACCACAGCCACATACGCATGTACTATCTGTTACATGATTTATTTCCAGTCTTTGACCTCAAGCTCTGACCTTCATTCCCTTTACTAAACGGTTAACCTCAACCTCTGACCACAAACCAATCAGCCATAAAAATACCACTCTAATGCGGTAATAGGAGGACATTTGAGGGTCAAAAGGACAGAACAACAGCAGTTTATGGCACACTTTGTCATACTTGAAATCTCATTCAGTCCTCATTTAATCACCCGCTTCTTTGGCCTTTCATGATAAGTGGTGACATATATTTTCTGGCATGAAAGTAGACAGTAGCATTCCCACTTTTATACTGAGGCCAGAAATAGACTTACACATTTATGATGCATGCCCCTAATCCCTCGTGTCAGTCTGAAGTATGGTCTGTGCGTGTCCTCAAAATTTAACGTGACAGTGATGCACGATACAGCGTGGGGCAGTGTAGAGGGAGAGTTGAAGTAGAAGAGTCATCACATGGCAAATATTATGTCTATGGAGAGAATAACATATATCCTGAAAAAGAGGAAATATGGAAACCATTTGAGGACTTTATGAAAAATGGGGACATAGGAGAGCTTCTGGAAGAAGGAGATTGAGATTAGGATAGCTGGAGAATGGTAATTTACCAGAGAGATTGGAGCAGGATTTAAATCTTTCAGTTATGGTTTATATTTCTGTATGTATGAATAAATACATGCACAGATTTTTTTAAATTTTGTTTCTTGTAAGTTAGTGTTTGAAAAGAATATCTGATGTTCGGCCTGAAAGAGGGTGGGTGGGGTGGGTGTTAAATGTATTCTTTTGTTACTATATAAAATGTAAACTATTTACAATATGCTGCCTGTAAATTCATTGAGGACTATGCTACAAAAATCAATAAAAAACATTGTTGAAAAGAAGAGTCATCACAGCAGAAGGAACAACAGTGGCAGTGAATTAAGAGAACTAAATCTGCAGCATCCTCATCAAGCATGCTTGTTAAAACAGCTAGCAGTTGATATGTTCACAAGGTTAAAGGGATACGCCAACTTTTTTTTCTTTTTGTCTCTTGCCTCACTCCTGAGTCCATGACAAGCAGAAAGACACCATTTTTCATGTCTACCATTCTTACTTCCAAGCACATCGTTGGTGGTTAGTGCTAGAGATGTAACGTTCGCAAATGAGTCTAGTCTTTTGAACCGCGCCCTTAAATGTTTGGGAGCCATTCTTAAATGCAAATTGCCTGTGAAAACAAACGACTCACTCACAACTATGAATCGGTTGTCAAAGTTCAGTTGAAATAGCTGTTCAAAAGACTTCACTCATTTGCAAACATCACATCTCTAGCTCAAACCACCATGGAGGTAGGTCAACAAAACTAAGCCTCTGTTTACGAGTAGAAGAAGATAACATGAAGATAGCAGAAGGTAACGTAACATAACTCGGTTAAAAAAACGGGTCACAACAAGCACACAGAACCATTTAGAGTTGCTGAAAAGTTTATCAGATGACTGTAGACACAGACAGGCTAACACTACCCATTGACTTCCAGTGTTTGAGCTAAGCTAATTAGCAGTGAGTGAGCTTTGCCCGTCTCTTTCTTGTTACTGTATGCACAGTCAAAAGAATGGTGTCTATCTGCTTGTAATGGACTCAGGAGTGAGGAAAGACACGAAAAGAAAAAAAAAGTTGTTGTATCCCTTTAACATGCAACTCTGTTAAAGTGATAGTTCAGGTTTTAAAGTGGGATTGCTCAAGGCCTATGGCACCAGTAAGTATGATTACCCATAAAAACTTTGTCACTGAGGGGAGATAGCTGGGTATGATGCAATGGTGCCACTGAAGGCTTCTTAATTACCCACTTTTAGGTTAAAACTACCAAAAAAAAAAACATTGGCTCAACTAGATGCTACAGTAAGATCTTGGGTAAATACAAGAGGGACCCACCTTTATAATATCCAGGAGAGTTAGATTTATATCAGTTTGTGCTTCAGTGACAGTTTGCTGCACTCTGATCTGAACAGCTAATGAGAAGAAAGCAGCATGCTGCAGGCAGAAGGATACATAACCCATATGAACACAGAGGCTTTGTCTAGAAGAAGTGAAATGCTGTAAAGAATCATACTGTAGCATCTGGTCAAGCCAGTTTTGTTTCTTGTGTGGTTTTTCCCTAAAAGTTGGGTAATTATGATGCTTTAGGTGGCACCATTGACTGCTAGCATCCGTACCCGTCTGTCTCCTCTCAGAGACAAAGCTCACAAGTTGCTAAAGTGGCAGTCATATTTTCTGGTGTTATAGGCCTTGGGTAGAGTTGGGTATTTCATGCAACCTCACGATACGATACGTATCCCGATACTGAGGATACAATACGATATGAAGTGTAAATTATGGACATTTCTTATGCCTTTGTCAGAATTCCTCTTTTATTCAGGTCCTCAAAGATTTTAGATCTAAGTTAAAATTTTGAACATGTGCTTCATTCATGAAGTTTGGCTTCGTTTTTGAACTGTGCCATTGATAACATCACCCAAAGTGTATCGACAACAGCTGTCACGGCATCTGAGGCCGTATTGATTCTGTAGAATCAGTATTGATGCATGTATCGGTGAAGAGTGCACAACGATATGTGTATGTGTATGTATATTTTGAGCACAGGCCTAGCCGTGAGCAACTCCACTTCTTAAACCTAAACTATCCCTTTAATATATTTAGTCTGAAGTATTCCGACTAGACTTATCTTGTGGACAGCTGCAGTTTAAACAGCTGTGAGCCTGGTTTCAGAGCTTTATTGGGTGAGATAATCTGTTTACATGATTGCAGTGACTGAGGTCACACCTGCAGACACAAACACAACACTCTGATGTTTACAACATGGAGCGTCCTGAGAGGAGACGTCATTGAAAACATTTGACTTATTTTTCCTAAGTTGATTTTGTTTATGCTTTCATAATTACAATGCTTCATGATAATTGAAGCATATTTTTGTCACATTCCCTTGTCAGCAGTACAAACCCTATAATTTCTGGTTTGTCTTCAGTTCCTGAGCATAGGACGTCCTCTGCCGAAGATCTCATTTTTGTGCATCCTCAGATCCTGTTAGCTCCGTGTGGAAAAAGCCATTAGTCATATGAGAGGAGAGGAAAACAGGACAGTGGCGGCGCTGCAATGAGGCAGAATGGATTTTGCATGATTGTGACAGATTTTGTTGCCTGGTTAATGAAGCTGCTCCAAGCCTGCAGCATTATCCATGATTCATTAACTGTCCTTCCAAACTTCTTGTGGCTGCAGAACAAATTAATCTCTGACCTCACAAGCAAATATGAGTTAAGACATCTGATTATCCCCCTTCTGGTGCGATTTTTGTACCATTTTAGGGGGAAAAACAACCTACGTTTGCTTTATTGCACATTTCAATATAATTTTGTGTTAATATTGTATGAGAGCCAGACATGAAGTGTTTCCAACGAGGGAAATTCATTCAAATTTGCTTCAGGAGAGGGAAAATCACACTAAACTTAGTTGAACACGAAAAGGAGGGGCGGTTGCATGATTCAGGACTCCTCTGCCTTTCACTCTAATGAAAGGCCGGGCTTGAGTGGCGGTAGACTCGCCCGCAGCGTAAAGATGGAGTGCACTTTTACAATCAGCACAACAATAAAAAGGACGCAGCATTGAGTGCGGACGTGTCATTCCTGCCTAATGACGCCCTAGACAACCGCGCTGGAATAAAGAGGCCATTATGAACGAGCCGTATGAGGTTTAATTCATTATTACCTCCTTTACAGCCCTGCTGAATTAAATGTATCTCCAGAGATCAGCAGTAACAATGAAGACATCTTGAAAAGGAAGTAAAAGTGTGAATGAGAGAAAGAAGAGAGGCGTCTCCGTTAACCTCGTCTGCTTGAGAGGCATCACTTTCATTCAGTCATCATTAAAACCGTATTTTAGAGCTGCTTTGTATCTTCAGCATCTTGCAGGTAATTTATGCAGAGTAAGTGTGTTTTGTTAAAGAGCAGCAGCACAGATGAAGTTAAAGCTGCAGCACTTAATCAATAAACCATTCAGGCATTTCACAGGAAATCTGATCTCCGGCTATTTTAAAGCTCCTGTGAGAAGTTTTTATGGATGAAGAATTGACTGAAATTCATTTGGTGCCTCTATGTGACCTTTAAAAGGAAACAAGACTTTGGGGCTGGGGTGAAATAAAGCAAAATCAGCTGCTGGCTGTTGTGCCTTGGTTACAGTGTCAGCTGCATTTGAGTGTTGTGATTAATTCAAGTTATTTTTTGGATTAGATTTATAAATGTTAAGTCCAGACTTTTTTTCCTTGAATAGGACTTGTCCTGAAGAGAAAACAGACCCATTAGCTTAAGAGAAGGTACAAAGTCAAAGCACAACAAGCAATACAATTACACGGTCAGAGTCAAATATGGGTACATGGAGCTTGATTATTCAGAATATGCAACTCGAAGACTCGGTGTAGTACAGGAAGAAACATTTGATTGTGTTTTTCAGACACTGACCTCAGATATTGACAAGAAAATACTGCTAAAATCTTTTTGCCCTGAACTGGGAATGCAACTGCTTTGTTTCAGTTAACAAGCAAGCCGGTGTCAAAGGTAAACAGATGTTAATATTCTAATGATGTTAGGTTTAATTGTGACCATTATCTAATCTGACACACCAGATGGAATGTTTTTAAAATATTTCACTAGTCCATCTGGGAGAGAGCCATAGAAAGTGATTGGGAATGGGCTGAGTCATTCGTAAGCATATCTGGCAGGTGATTGAACGATCATGCCGTCAATCAACATTTACCACAGGCCAATCAGATAATGACATACAGAACGTGAGCCATTTTTGTAGAACAAATTCTCTTCAGAACATGTCAGAAGTGGAGCGAAATGTCCTTTTTATAGAGAAGTTTGTAGTGTTAATATTTGTTTTTCATTTAATAAAGACGTGGTCAAAATCGGACAAAACTGCTACTGAAGCTCAATCAATCGATCTATCTTTATTTTTATAGCACCAATTCATAACAAGTGTTATTTCAAGACACTTTACAATAGAGCAGGCTGAAGACAAACGCTTCATTTTATGGATACATATATATGCATAGATGCATAAAAATACACATATGCGTATACAAATACATACATCCAACACCCAACATGAATCCATATAGCCAATCATGAATCCCTCCATCGTAGCGACAAGAAATAACCTCTGTTTAACAGTAGGAAATCTTGAATGTGGATCCCAGTCTCATGATGAACAGCCATCCTCACTAAGCTGTTCGCATCAATGCTAATCTCTATAAGTGCAGTCACTTCCTGCTGTGGTCTCGCTCCCTTCTTGTACCTCTTCTGCTCTGATTTGTCCGTGCTGCTTTGGGCCGAGCACAAACAGTGTAGATTGGAGTTTGGCAAGATGGATCTGCATGATTACAGACAATAAATCAGGCTGGTCCTGCCGCTGTGCAAGGTTGTGGGACTATGGGTGGGACTATGCCTGTTTTTTTTTTTTTCTTTACTAGTGCAAGAGAGCAGCCATGACCTCCTTTGTTCTTTGCTTGCGTGCCTTTATTGGTAGTTAATCATGAAACACAGATATTTGAATGGATATTGTCCCTCTTTTGCCTCCATGTACTTCATGCCCATGATGCATCTCATTGGTTTTTTGATAAAGTTTAGTTTAGCCAAACTAATTCTCAGTTCCCGGGGGTGCTGGTTTGGTGGAGTGGTAAGCAACCAATTTAACTACAGGACACACCTTAGTTTGACATGTCCCTATGGTCAAATCATTTCCAATCTTTTCTAAGGGGTACCCTCATTTTTTTCCAGGCCAGTTTCATCATTTTATTTTTTAAAATAATTCTGTTGAACTACAATTCAAAAGCAATGTCTGATTTTCATTAGTTAATTTTCTAGGGATGATATTATCGGTTTGATATTGGTATCGGCTGATATTGAAATTTTTGCAAATATTTATAGCCGATATATCAGCCACACGTATCAGCCATATATCAGCTGGAATATCGGCAAATTATACAAATGTAAAATATTGACACACCTTCTCATCACTGCATGGGCACATTTAAATATCGAGCGTTTCATTTTTGCAAGAGTTACATGCTGTTTTTCTTGTTTTACATCTGTTCATGTGATAATATACTTTAACACTGAAAGAACCAAGTCCAATTTTGTTAAGTGCAGAGCTTGTGCTCTTGACCTTAAATATCGGTATCAGTATTGGTATCAGCAATAATGAATTAAAAAAATATCGGCATATCGGATATCGGCAAAAATCCAATATCGTGCATCCCTATTATTTATTATTACTATTGTAAGTTTCAAGTTGTAATGTGAAGGTTACCAACAATTTTGTCCACATGTGTACAGTATGTGCTTCTGCTAGTCCGGGTTCAAATCCAGCCTGTGCCCAGTTTGCAGAGTGTCCTCACTCTCTCTCGCTCCCTTTCACAAGCCACTGTCTCTCTCTCCTGTCAATAAAGGCACAAAATGCAAACCAAGTCATCTCTAAAAAAAATTATAATTATAATAATTCTCAATTCCCACCCCTACTCATCAGTATGTTCGCCCTGTCATTGTGAGCATGTTACCCTGATGCTGTAAATTCTAATTGTTTTACATTCCTGCCCCTGATTTCCTTTCCTTTTTCATCCTCTTGCTCCACTTTCCCTCCGTCTCCCAGGCCTGGAGTTCCCCTGGGGTCCAAAGCCGTTTGCAGAGGTGGTGGCGGGGCCTCTGCTCATGAACAACAGGCAGACGACAGACAGCAGCTCTCTGGAGGGGCACTACGTGGGAGTGTACTTCTCTGCACACTGGGTGAGTCCAGCCAGCGGAGACAGAGAGGGACAAAGACAACCTGGGCTCTTCTTTTTCTCTGTTCTTGCTTCCTGAGTTTGTCAAAACACTGAAACATGGAGGAGAAGAAAGGGCATCGGCAGCAGAGCGGAGCAGGAAGAGACGGAGCGTTTAGTGCAGGCAGATAAGAGGGAGCAGCAGGAGGGTGGAGGCGACTCCATTGTGTTTGTGTGTTTACATTAACGGTGGTTAACTTTCCCCGTCAGCCCTTTTCACCACCTTTAGACCTTTGTTACTGTCAGAGTCAGTCGCCACACCCCTCTGACATCATCACCATTGTCTTTCTCTGCTGGACCTGCTCGTATCCAGTGAAGGTCGTGACTCAGTGATGCATGCATGGGCGTTTTCTTTCTTTTTTTTATTATTACCCGTGGACCCTTTCCTGATGAGATGCAGCTCAGACTCAAACTAAAGCCAGTCAGCTCAGCTGCTGCCAGAGAGCAGCTCTGCAGAACCATGACGCCTTCTGGCTGGCTCGCACCCCAGACCCGTGATAAATTGAAAAGGACAAGTCACAAAAGCCATTACAGGAATTTGATTTGTGGTATTTCTACACTAAATTTCCCCTGGTTGCTCTTGTAAATCCAGCTGCCATTAAAGTAATTATGGTAATGCGAAATGCCAGCAACTTGCCTTGGGATGCATTTACACAAAACTTTATGATGTTCATATTTTTCTGCTTTTGTTTTGAGAGACCTGAAATGGCCTGCTGCTGAAAATCATGACCTCAATTCTCCCACAAATGTCTTTTTGACTGCAGTGTTAATGGAATATTTTTATATTATTGTGGTAAAACTTAAAAAAGGAAGTGCACAGTTCATAAAAGAGTCAAACATCATCTTCCAAAGGATTACAATATTGTTATTGTTCTGTCCTGACAAAATATGATGTACCGCAGGGGTCATCGAGGCCATTTTTAAAAGAGTCATTATTTTTCTTGATATACTGTATGCGATGGGGGCGGGGTTTAAAAATAAATGAATAAATATAAATATGTAAAATCAGTCACTATCATTAGCTAAATATCGGCTAAAATTGACTGACAGGTAGATTTCTGTAAAACAGATCAAATTTGAAGTCATTTAATTTCAGTTTAATTCAGTTCAGTCAATTAATTCATTACATAACTTTAAATTGGGCACACACAATCATGACTTCTCATGAAATAGCCATTTGTGCATTGGGGCCCAAAAGCTAGCCAGAGCTTGTAAGGAGGGGCCTAGACATCAAATAAAATACATGATCCAAACAAGTATTTCTAATGCACAACTTATTATTAACCCAGAAATCTAAATTATCCAGAGTTACCAAAAGATCTCACCGTATAGAGTTACAAATACACTCAGACAATACACATCAATTACGGCAATAAAATTCCCTTAATTCGTTAATAATGCTATTTTGACTTAGTTTTAAAATCTTTGTTATCAAAGGTACATTATGTTGTTTGGAAGTAGGCAGGCTTGTCAATTCGGATATTGGAAGCTTCATTTTTTTCACTGTTATTTAGAATTGATATTGATATCTTATTAGTAGTAAATCTCTTTTAAAAACAAATAAAAGCCTAAAAATGTGCCTTTACGAGAAAAAGCAGGGGGTACCATTGTAGAAATTAAAACATTTTTTTAGTATTTCTGTCCCCAAACTGTTTCTGTGTCTCCCTTGGAAGGAAACTTGGGGAATGGTTTAACTTAAGGAGTGCAGGGGGTGCATTTTCCCCTACGTTTTTTTAATTTCAATATATTCTGGGGGCCGGATGAGAAAATGCTATGCTGAATAACTGTGCTGCACTGTGTAAGGCACACATCATACTCAATTTGTCAGAATTTTCAATACTTAATAGCTTTTTTAACCCAAGTGTTTCAAATGCTGACTTTTGTGTTATTTAAATGACAATCCCAAAGTTTTAATACAACACATTTAAAGTCATATTTGAACAAAAAACACAAAACGCAACTCAAAGCGAGTAGAAATTCATTTATATTATGAGGCCATTTACTCTATGTCTGTATCTACTTTCCCTGAAACATTCAGTGTCTTTAAAAATGAAAAACTACGTTCAAATCCCATATAAAGCAGAAAGAGAGCAGAGGAGATGACGCTGTATTTAATTGCACAATTACATCGACAATGTTTCAGAAAATACATTAAGATTTGTGCAAAGAAGACAGTGTGCAGGACATTCACAATTCTGCATGTAAATTGTCTTTTTTTTTCTACGTACAGTGAAGGAAGAGGTCAGTTAATGAGCTGCATATTGATCAGGGCCTCTTTCCCATCGTCCCTTTGTGTTGGTATGATCAGTATTCATGACTGGATCAATGAAAGTGTTTGACACACTGTAACCAGTGTGGGTGGTAATGAACTGCTGTCTGCACTGAATCGATAAGTTAGAGTTGATAATTGACCTCTGTGCATGTTCAGTCATGATAATTGGGATTTCTTCACATTTAGTTTGGCAAATAATGAACAATGGCACTAAAGGGAGAAAGAGGAAACAGTGATGTATAATAATGCAGACGTACACACATATTATTCACATTCTAGTGTAAAAGTTTAATGTTACTGATTTATTATTTACACTGGTGAATGAGCTGACGGAGGGGAAACAGAGAGCATTCAGAGACCGAAGCCTGAAGTTAAGACTTGTTTGTTTTGCTTAACGCTGCCATGGCACGCTGATGTCATCCTAATGCCAGCCATCACCAGCCCCCCTTCTGCCTGGAGAGAGTTTGCTGTCCAAATATACAGACGCACACACACATAAACACGAGTGCACCTTTACACACAGTCAGGCCGGACTATTACAGCAGGGTTAATGTTTAAAGAGGTCCAGACTTCATTGGAAAGCAGCAGGATACAGCACAAGCCAGACAAAAGGTGATGCAAAGTTTGGAAACACTCGTAATATCTGAAGACTCAGCACACTCATTTGTTCACCCTTTATTTTTTTATCCCTCTTTTTTCTCCTATAGTGCCCTCCGTGCCGCAGTCTGACCCGAGTCCTGGTGGAGTCGTATCGAATAGTCAAAGAGTCTGGGAAAAAGTTTGAGATCGTGTTTGTCAGCGCTGACAGGTGAGATTTTGGAGCAAGAACATGGACAAGATCAGATTTATGAACATACATATTTGTCTCTGTTGAAGCGTTAAGGTGGGATGTAAACAACACGAACAGGGTGACAAGATCACTCATCACACTGCTGTAGTAGCACAAGCTTTAGCAGTAGGAATGATAATGGCATTAAAAGTTGCTAAAATGTTTTTGATCCATAGACTCACTTTCCGTACACAGGCACAACAAGCCATGAAAATATCAAAAGGTTCATATTACTCACCATCTCTACAACAGGACTTAGCCCTCAAGTGAACATGAAAAGATCCAAAGGAAATATGCAAATGTAAAGTGATTTTTCAACTGGATCGGTACAAAGCAACCGAACTATAGGAGTGAAAACCCTCAGACTGTGGATACAGTTTCATCTGTTTTGCATGATTCCTAATTATGTTTTGTTATAATTATTATTAGTATTAAATAATGCTGCAGTTTGCACTTTGGCTTGGTTTTATCTTATATTTACTATTTTAGCTATATGGTGGGAAAATATATGCCCTTAATAACTGATATCAACAAAAAGTAGACAAAAAATAACAAGACAATGGCTGCATCAGTCTTCCTTCCACCTCAAGACTGAAGAGGAAAATTTGAGGTAAATCCTGCCCAAGTGCAAATGAGAAAAAAATCATACTGAACCTGTTAGAACAAGTTTCAATTTAAATTGCGACAAGTGCCTACAACAATGACAAATACTGTATAACGGAAATTAAAATAATGCTATGCCACGTCATCTTCCACTTATTTTGTCTTTATACCATCTATCATTATATTTAGGTATTAGTATTTTTATATATATTAACAATAGTTGCTTTTTTATAGTTCAGGATGGTGTTAAGAGAATTTAAGTTAAATGATTACATTTGGTTTGTGCATTTGGTTTTATGACCAGTTTGTATTTGTGTTTTATAATAAAGATGTCAATATCTATCAGATTAATTGAGATCATAATTTTTGACATACTCTAGCATAATCACACTGTAACATACATTTGACACTTATTGATCAATCTTTCAATCAATCAATCTTTATTTACAATTCATAATAAGTGTTATATCAGGACAATTTACAAGAGAGCAGGCTGAAGCCAAACTCTTCAATTTATGGATAAGCATAGATACATATATAAATATATAAAATAGACATATACATTTACATACACATACATACATCCAAAACCCAACATGAATCCATCATGGCGGCAAGAAAAAACCTCTGTTTAGCAGTAGGAAATCTTGAATGTGGATCCCAGTCTCATGATGAACAGCCATCCACCTTTATGGCTCTTCCAAAGCCAGATTAATCATTTATTATATGTCTTTTTATCCCGCTGCAGGTCAGAGGAGTCTTTTAAACAGTACTTCAGCGAGATGCCATGGTTGGCGGTGCCATATTCAGACGAAGCTCGGCGATCGCGACTTAACAGACTCTATGGAATACAAGGTACTAACAGAGTTAAAACAAAACTACACAGTCAAAGAAAATCAGTCGGGCCTGGTTATGTCACACACTCAGACCCTGTCAGAGCGGCTGACGGCTCTCCGTGCAGGCCAAACAAACAGAGACACAGATCGCCCTGCAGCCTGAGGAATGTGGGCAGCTTATCAACTTTACAGTCTTGTTCGTTACGGAAACGCTGCACCTCTCTCCCCTACCGATGCCCCGCTCTTGTCTCCTAATTCCCCCCTCTGTGCTTGTGCAGAGGGCTGTGGATGAAGCTAGCAGGAGCTCGGCCTCTCCTGTGAAGAATGTGAGGAATGTACAGAGGACGAGTCAACACTGCCCCGCGCTCATGCACCAGTGCAGCTCATCATGGCCCCCACCTCTGTGTGACCGACTGCACTCCACATGCGCAGACAGACTCTGATATCACATTAACCCCTGGATGGGGTCATTTCTCTGATAAGACTGTTTATACAGCAGAGTGATTTAATCAAATGGGTAATGTGAGACGATGACTTTGGCAAAATTGCAGATAGAAGTGATTAAGTTTGGTCTGTGCTCAAGATTTTTCCATAACAAAGAAAAACAGAGCAAAAATATGCAAATTACTTTTCCCCAAGGGAATACACAAAAATAAATCAGACATATCTCAAAAGGTTAAGACTTTACACATTCATATGCATACACTCCATGGCCACTTTATTAGGTACACCTTGTTAGTACCAGTTAGGACTCAAGTTTGCCTGCAGAGCAGCATTAAATCTTCATAGATTCAACAGGGTGCTAGAACATTCTGTGGAAATTTTGTTGCTTACTGACATGTTAGCATCACACAGTTGCTCCAGATTTATTAGCTGCACATCTATGGTGCAAACCTCCTGTTCCACCACATCTCAAATGTGCTCTATTGGTTGATATCTGGTGACTGTGAAGGCCATTAGAGTTTAGTAAACTTATTGTCATGTACAAGAAACCAGCCTAAGATGATTTGAGCTTTACGACAAGGCATGTTGTCCTGCTGGAAGTATCCATCAGAAGATGGGTACACTGGGATCATAAAGGGGACAGAGATAGTCAGTGACAATACTCGGCTAGGCTGTGGCGTTTAAGTAATGCTCAGTTAGTACTAAGGGGCCAAAGCGTGCCAAGAAAATATCACATAACACCACCAACAATCGTCCAAATCCCGTTCAGTGTGAATGAGGCATAAGTCTTCTTCTGCAGTGGCCCATCTGCTTCAAGATTTGATGAGTTGCTTATTCAGAAAGAAAAATAAAAGCTCTTGATTTTTGCAACATGGTGAGGCCTTGAGTCTTTGCACGTACAGTCAGCCATGGATTGAACTAGAATTGTTGCACGCTCTTAGCTCGCTCAGAATTGAGAGGCAGCTTTGACAAGCTAAGCATGTCAAGTGTTGGCTGGTTTTCCAGTGGGGTTATCTTAGCATTAGCACTGCTGTCATTGGCTTTCCCTGTTCCTGGGTGGTGCCGAGTGTGATGATCTGTATTACCATGGTATTTTTTCTTATATTAAGATATGAGTATGATTTGCTTTCGTTTATCCATAACTACGCCAGCAACTCGGTGTGATATAGTGATTGTATTTTCAACAACTTTTAAAGTATCTGATTTGGACTTTCCAGGAGAACTCTCACACAATAAAAAAAAATAATAATTCTTCTTCCAATGTGCTTTTGTTTAATTCATTTTCCCAATTGGTCATAGCTTTAAGTTCTGCCCCCTTATCACTTTGTTTAATTCCAGCAGTGAAAGCATACAGAGCGGAGGTAATTTTCCCTCTTTTTTGTCCCCTCTTCCCTCTCCAGGTATTCCCACGCTGATCCTCCTGGACACAGAAGGTCACATGATCACACGACAAGGCCGTGTGGAGGTGCTGAACGACCCGGAGTGTCGCCTCTTCCCCTGGCACCCTCGACCTGTGCTGGAGCTCAACGAGTCCAACGCTGTGCAGCTCCACGAGGGGCCCTGCCTGGTCCTGTTTGTGGGTGAGTAGACTGTTCTGCTCCGGTCAGTGTGTGATTGAAGAGGTATCTATGTGGACAGTATTGAATGTCAGACTGTGTGGAAAATTCTGGAGCAGCTTAAAGGGCAGAAGGTCTGTTGGAGACGATCTTGTGGTTATCTATCTATTTATATGCTAATTAAGGAGGTGCAAAAATGAAAAGCATGAAAAAAAGGCTTGGACAGGAATGATGGATGGCTTTGTGAGGACTGAGAAGATGTGAAGTTCACCGTAAATGCTCTTCTTTCTTAAAGTAAACTAGATTTAAAAAAACAAAAGAGAGAGACCACCGGAGTAGATCCTTTTATGTTACCATTTATCTTCCACTTCCCTCTCATCCTTTGCTCCAAGTTGCAATCATCTGTGTAATTCTCCTCTGTCAGGTGGCTTCATTTCCATACTTTAAACATCTCTCTGTATCTCTGCCCCGGTTCATATAGACGCAGAAGAGGAAGGTGAACTGGAGCCAGCAAAGGAACTGATCCAGCCAATAGCGGAGAAGCTTATAGCGAAGTACAAAGCAAAGGAGGAGGAGACGCCGCTGCTCTTCTTTGTGGCTGGAGAGGTGAGATAAGCCTCTTGAGTCAGAGTCAAACGCTGGTTCAAAGAAACTGCAGACCTAAAGACGGGTTTGTTAGGAAAATACAGAAAAATACCACCTGTGGGTGTTTGTTACTCTCTCAATAAAAAGTTAGCCATAGAATTCATATATTTAGGTAGAGGGTAAAGTTCATTTGTGGGTGCTAAATATTCCAAAAAGGGAGACTTTGTTCTTCCTTTTGCTACATTAAAAGCATATCTCAAACAGTTTAAATGGTAATGCACAGAGCAGGGGCTGGGATTATGAATTTTGAGCTCTCAAGTGGACAAATTGTCTAGTGGATTTTTCTGGCCTCTTTCCCATTTAAAGGGATAGTTGGGAATATTTAAAGCGGGGTTGTGTGAGGTACATTATATTAACCTGAACAAGATGAAGCTGTTAGAGTGCTGTGTCAAATTCAGTTCAAATGATAACTGAACTCGAGCTTACATAATGCTTTTCTAGTCTTTCTGATGACTCAAAGTGCTTTTATGTTCACTTACTGATGTTGAAGTTCTCCATCCGTATTGGCTAACACATCCTTGCACTTTCATACCCATTTTCACCCCACTGACCCAGCAGTGGGAGCAAATTGGGGCTAAGTTTCTTGCCCAAGGACACATTGACATATGAAACTGGAGCTGGGCTTGAACCTTCAAACTTTGCATTACTTGAGGACTGCACTACCAGACTGAGCCACTGACACCCCTGTGCTCTCCATTAGTGATAGTATAGAATTGCCCACCTTTCTGACAGCTTTCTAAATGTTTTCTTACTTAAGACCTATTGACTATCCTGATTTTTTTAAGTGTTATATCTACTATCAGCATGTTTCTGAAGAACATGCTGAACTAGGGTGGTCCAAACTAGGGCTGAATGATTTTAGGAAAGATCTAATTGCAATTTTTCTTGCAAATATTTCATTCAAATCAAGCTTCAGTGCAATATTCACTGTGTGTACAGTAACATTTACAAACCTGACAGAAAATTGCATCAAACCATCAAACATTAAAAGCTATTACTCTGAGGCAATAGCTGTAGGATGAAAACTAAAGGTAAGAATATCTTCCAAATGTATTTATTAACAAGAAACATGCATGTACACTCTTTAAAGTCCTTGACCAACGGCAGTTATTACAACTGAAGAACTAAAAGAGCCATCTTTGATTGTCTTAACTTGAAAAATATAGTGCAAAAAATCCTTAATTGTGTTAAGTTAAAAAAGTTAAATAAAATGCAAAAAAAAAAACATATGTTAAATAAGTAATAATAAGAAAAACAATATTCAACAATTCCAATAAAGAAAAAAAGCCAGCCATGCCAAACCAGTATGTCAGCTTCTGATGGTTTTGGACATGAGCACTGACATGTGACAATATCGCCACTTGCAAATAATTGAAAAAACAGATCCCGAGGTAGACAGGAGCGCTGCAAAGAATTGTAGCTTTGGCAACCACGTGATCATGTCCGAAATCGCAATTTCAATCAGAAAACAATAAATCGTTTAGCCCTAGTCCAAACCTTGTCACTGAGGGCCAGTATAAGAAAAGTGTCAAGATGGCAAGGCTACCTTTGATACATCTCAACTTTAAGGTCGTAGAGTTTGTAAAACAAAGTAATGAAACAGCCAACATTGCAACTTTTCATTCGTGGCTTGACAAATCAAATAGCCAATTGTTGAGGGATTGGGGGCAGCGAATCAGATCTCAGAGGGCCTGTCAGGGTCGTGCAACAATTGGTTTCTTAAGAGGAGAATTACGCTTTCTGCAGCAGAAGACACAGGGTCATCACCACATTTAAACTCAAACAATAACTAAATGCACAATGCTGATAAACTTTGTCAGATTATGCTGCTTCAAGAATGATTGGGCAACATGTTTTGTAGCTTTGATTTTGAGATGGAGCTGGAATCTTCAATAGAGCACAGTCCATGGTGCCATGATCCATTGGTCTATATTCATCAGGGACTACATCAGCCTTGTGATTTAACAAAGTGGTACAAAACAGTCAAGCACAAACTTTATATCTGTGGGCCATATTTCATTTATTCTTAGATTTAGCCAAGGCTGATAAAAAGCAGACCACAGGCCATAGTTTGGACACCCCTGTGCCAGACTATGTTGACCCTACACTTCGTAAAAATATAGTTCTTTAAAAATTTCATTGAGGGACACTCAAAGATACAATAAGGACATTTTAGCTGGTAATAAAACACCCTACAATAAGTAACAGTCGTTTTATATCCTACAAAAGCAAACAACAAAAAACCATCTAGGAGTCTAAAGTTATAAATATTTACATGCTTGTAAAATTTTCTGTTGGGCAGGTGGCAAACAGTGAGTCACAACATGCCGCAGATACAACCTTTAGACATGCACTTTGCTCTTCTCAGGCTTTGTTGGTGACACTTCTTAATAAAAAGTTGAAGATATTTTGTCAGAAAAACATCACTTGAATCACAGTTAGCCAAGAGTGCTTTTTCAAAGGGAAGTGCTAAAACAGACACCAACTGTCAGTGCCTCATAAGATCTCTAAAGAGAAAACACTTCAACTTCCATAATTCAACAAGGACACTGCCATTTCAATACCCTCCTTTCATTACCACGGCCGAGGAGGTTTTGTTTTTTCTGGCATTTTTTAGTTTGTTAAGAGCTTAACTCAAGCAGTGATAACAAGATATTGATGCAATTTTCAGGGAATGTTGGTCATGGAAAAAGGAGGAAGTGATTAGATTTTGGTGGTGATGCGGATCCAGGAATTCTTTCAAGAATTTGTTATTAGTGCGAGATCGGGTTATTTTCCACATTTTTGACAATAGCTCACCCTGCAGTGTTGGAAATGCCTTGGTGGAGTTTTGTGTCCTCTGAGTTATAGTTCTTAATCTGTAATCATCAGCCATTATTTACCCCTGCCATTTTGTTACTGAGGCACCACTCACATGGTGTTAGTCCCTGGTTTGCGTCTACTCTCAAGCCTCTACCATTATGAAATGACAGCATTGAGCCCCTTATTGAGCCTCTTGAACCTACAAGAGTCCCAATCCCCCGTCCCAGACCAGAATCCAACCTGCTTTCTTTATCACGATGGTTAGACTGGGAGCGTGCCAGCTAAACTCTCTCCCTCTGTCCAAATAATCCTCCCACCTACTTATTTATCTTCTCCCACATCCTGCCTGTGCAGGACGGCCTGTGGAGTTTTGTTACTCTTGTTATCTCGTGTTGTTCTGTCTTGACCTCTGTAGTGCCGGAGGCGTAATTACCAGATTAGACACCTCTCCAAAGATCCCTCCACCCTCCAGCTCCCCTTCCTCATGGTTTTTCCCTGCCCAGCAGTCTGGGAGGACTGTGCTGGCTTCTCGTGTCACACACTCCCGGGCAGGCTCGGGTTTCGGGTGTTGGACTTGCACATGTGCTGGCTGTCTGACCCTGAGTGTGTGTGTGTCCAAGGCTACCCCACCCTGACTTTAGGCCTTCCTTGAAATGTCACTGGCACACACCCCAAACTAGGAGAGCTTAAGTTGTCAGAAAGGGAAGAGCTGACATGTTTTGTGGTGCCAATATTTATTAACCCAACACAAAGAATCTTTGTTGCCCTGGTGCTTGCAGAGATCCTGAAAGTTCCTGTTTTGTAACTGTACTCTTAGCTTGCTTTGTTTCCCTTGTGGCACACATGCTAAGGCAGATTTTCTTACATCCATGCCGTCCAGGTTTAATTTCCTGGCTTGAGCCCAACCGGCTATGAAATCAGCAGGTTTGATTCACAAAAGAGGTTCACAGTAAGATATCACTTCCTGTTTTGGGCGCTCAGAGAATAAAGCTTGCAGGTTCTGATCTCATACTCCAACACCTCAGTGAGGGTTACCCTGGTAGTAACAGGCTTCCTGCCAGGCCAGCTGCTGGGTTTTCTGTGTCCATGAGACAGCAGTATGCTGGCAGTGTCTCAGGGGGAGGTTGAGCAGAAAGACATGAGATCCTGTTACCCTACTGAAAGAAACTCGGAGTATTAAGCTGACTGATTAAAAGCAGAAAAAGAAATCTTCTGTTCTTTTATTTCAGATGTAAACCAACTGATGCATACAAAGTGGGCAATCGTGGTTTTATCCATTCATAAAAGAATTTCTCTTATTTTGTGGCAAACAGAGACTGTCTTTGTTCTCCTGTGCTTTTTTCTGTGGACATAAATGAACAAATATGATATTTGAGGCCTGGCTTGAGGGTTGATCCTTGTATTGTTCCAGTAGTGTCATCATGAGGTCCTTGATGCTTCTGGATGAATGATCAAGTACTTTCATTGACTTGAATTGAAGAAAAATGTGCTAGGCTATTGTTCGGTCAGACTTTTACTTTGTATGGCCAGAAACTGAAAAGGCTTGATGCATATGAAGCTTGCTTTTGTTTGGTTATACTTTAAGCTCAGGCTTTAAAGGGCATTTATTATCCTGCTAAACATGTTAGCATGGTAGCATCGTTATTGAGGTGACACAGAACTCTTAAGATTTAAACATTAAGGATGGTTTAGACTTCTTAAACCAAAAAGCTTAGAGGAGAACCAAAGTGAAAGCAACTCCTGTGTTGTGTTGAGGTCCATTCTGCACCACATACACAAGAGACATGTCTTCAGCAAACACTCTGACACAGTCATGGTCTATGGGGACGCCCACAAAATGTCACGTCCTGTTAGCGCCAGTGGGGAAAACAATCTGCTCAGGACAATGTTTCAAGGCTGCCAGGTGCCCATTTTGTGCTAAATTAATATTAAACATCTTACTTCCAACAAAAGCACAACATTGAGTAGCCATACAAATCTCAAATATTTGCACGTCCGTATTCATGAGTTGGACTCTAATATTTGATTTTTGATGTTGCTGTTTTATAGTTATTGCAATTCTGTTGTCCCATGATGCTCATAATACTAAAACAGTTTTGTTTTCAACTCAGTAAAACAAAATGAAGGAATAGAAATAGATCTGTGTAACAACTGGCCTTTTTTTTATCGATTTCTATTAATTTGTAAAATGGGTCAAAGTGCTCCACAAAGTTAAAAGCAACACATTTTAGCTTTATATCCACTAAAAGGCTGCAGAAATTCATCATAAATAAAATTTGCATGTTGGAAATAAAATATTCATACCCATTCAGCTAAAATAATGTTACCTATTCAAACACTGTTCAATGGCGTAAGGGCCACTACTGCCACTTATTCATTGATTATAATATTCAGTTTGTTTCATCATGTCTTACTAAATATGATATTGTCTCTTAAATGAGATTCAAACGGCTGCAAACTGATATCTGGAATAACACTTCAGCCACAGAGAGGCATTAAACATCAGGTCTTTTACAACACATTGAAAACAGTTCAAACCTATTATTTTTGTGTATTAAGATATCTTTCTTGAATTTATAAAAAAACCCTCCAAAAGCACTCTCTTTAAACAGTTAAATGCCTTTATTTTTATGGCACAGTCATGAAGACCATAAAAGCAAACCTCAAAGCATTATGGCCTCAAAATTTCATCAGGAAGTCACTTAAAAAGCCGACAAATGAGCCTTCAGATTTGTCGTAGATGAGGAGTAGGCCAGCTGTTTACATCCACACTGTGCTCCTCAGCTGTTTCGGCTTTGTTGTTGTCAGTTCAGAGTGCCTTTGCCTGTCCTCCATTTTCTCAAAATACACTTCCCTTGTTGAGGTCAATGGATGGTCAAGTTACGCTGAGTGCGCCCTCTGTTGGATCAAACCGTTCACTGCACCAGGAGCCTGAATGTGCTGCTGGACTGAATATTTTCAATTTAAATGTAAACAATGATTTTTCTCAATTTTTGGAACAGATATTCAAATGCTGTGTATGAAGTGACAGTCCTAATAGATTAAATTAGAGTAGATTAGATTATAGATTAGATAGAACTTAAGAACTTTAATAATTAAAAGTGTATCAATAATAGTCTCTTAACATTGCCTTAGCAGATATACTTTTGTTGTGTAAGTTAAATTAAATTCACAAAATAAGGGGCTCATTTATGATTATATTAAGATTGTTCTTTTTTTTAGGGAAAAGTTAGTTACCTCTGGTTGGCAGACCATGAAAAATCTGGAGCAGTGTTTTAGGAAATCAGTCTTTTCAATGCAAATTATATCTCCAAAGCCTGAAAAATGGAAGAATAAAATGTTTAAAACTAAGCTGTGAAAGAAACATGACACGTTATGGATATTTGAACCACTGTGACCATATTTCTGGTGTCACCTGGATTCTATTTCATTAGTGGGTCATGCATTTAGTCAATATAGCTTTTAAATTAAAGATAAACCAAGAAATTTTTATTTAAAGGTAAAATCAGCCTCTCAGTGCTGCTAGCATGACCTGTAGCCTTTTGTATTGTTATATTATAAAGCTATGTCTCAAACGACAGTCCAGCTGTTTAATTTCTATTCAGAGTCTTGTTGCGTCATGTGCACAAAGTTTGCTTTCCAACTGATGAAAACTTCATGTTGTTTTTCTCATAATTAGCACACAGCCAGGCAAAGCTGTTTTCACTCTGTCCTGTAAACTGATGAGCAAATTGTGGTCAGAATACCCAGAATTTCACAATGCAGGCTTTTTCTTCAGGACATCAAAGCTGGACGGTGAGATGGATGACGCCCCTCGGCTTGCGGGCCAGCGGTGAAAGAGGGGAGGGGGTTCGTTACCATTCTCGGCTCAGGTCTTATCAGATGGTCCTCGCCTATGAAATGCCACAGTGCATCAATAGTCAGAATGAGCCTGACATGGCCAAGCAGGGACCACACAGTAAACACACACCGAGCCTTATCACGGCTGAGCGTGGGGCTGCAGCGGAGAGGGCCTCTCTTTTGTCTCCTTGTTGTGATTTGAGCTGCAGAGGGAGAGCGAGGGGCCTCAGGAATGGCTGCACCTCAAGAGAAGCCAAACAAAAGATGATGCATGGATTCCTATGATCCCTGTAATATATGAGACAGAAAAATTGAATTTAGCCCTTTTTGTGGACTCAGATGATCTATAATCTAATCTGAAAGCATGCATTTAGGACAGATGGTTTATTTTTATTAGCAGGATCCAGTTGTATTTCACTCATAACAGCTTTGTCCTCAGTGACAGCCAACATCTGTGCATATTAAGTGGTCATTGTTTAGTGATTTGCAGGGTAGAAAAAGGGAGGAAGTTAACCGCCTGCAAAGAAATACCACACTGCAACTCATCTGTCCCATCTGTTAGCAGTTTTGTTAGCAAAGCAGAGTTCACAAGCCTTCGTCTTGGCATACTTATCCCTTTTTAGGTAGTAGCACAGCCTGAGAGAGTGGCCTGAGCGCTGATTGTGTGGTTTGATCCATTTAGCAGGAATAGCTGCGGGATTTTCTGATAACGTTAGAGAGACCAACAAAGAGGCCGGAGCGATACCAGGGGGCAGGAAATCCAGCCAGAGGGGCTTTATCTTTGACTTTGTTTGGGCTAAACTCACATTGGCACATGAATCAGTAACTGTATTCACATCAGAGGCCCTGCCTTTATGAGAGGTCCTGCTCTCTCTTACACTGCCCCCCGCTGGTGGTTTACGGTTACTTCTGCATTTCTGACCTAATCTCTCCCAGATGAAACTGATCTGTAATCTTGAGAATCTCCCTCAGAGCCAGAAAGTTTTTACAGAGGGTAACTGAGGTCACGCCGTCTTAAGAAGAGGGAGAAAGTCTCAGAAGATGGTGGCTGTGAACATCTAATACGTGAACTCTGCCCTCACAAAGGATAACAGTGGAAATCCTTTTGGTTTATCAGAAGTAAGACGAGTAATGAGGCTTTGTTTTGGTAGGGACAGGAATTTTCAGACTGGAATAAAAGCTGAATAAGAAAATTATTCCTTGAGCTGGGAAAGAAAGCATTGACTCTTAAACCCCCGGCTAGTGGTGTGTGATATGACCATTTTAAAAGAGAGGAATGTATCAACGATCCAGTGTTAATTTTGTTGTCTAATTATTTTTGTCATAGTTTTCGTTGACAGCCTTTTTTCCCCTGATGAAAACTAGACAGTAACTAATAAAAACAAGTGCACATGGACAAAGACTAAAACTAAATTAACTGACATTTTCTTCGGTTGTGTGGAAAGGTTGGATGAGTGAAGAGGGACATCCAGTCATAACTGCCTTAGCTTCATGGTGGTGGGATAAGTTTGGGAGCGATCCAATCAGAGCTCCTCTCTTTATGAACTGATATATTCATGTAGAGCAGGTTCAGTGTTCGTTGTCAATTCTGGTATTGTAACTGAGATGCTCTGTCAGGTAGCCTAAATAAAGGTGACTGCATTTCACACAAGTTCAGTTTGTTTCTGTTCAAACTTTACTAGCATTCAGTAAAGGGTTATTAGATGTTTCATTTTATCCAAGTGCAAAACATGACTTCAGAAATTCAAGGAAACATAAAAATGCCTTACCCTTTACACTTCATACTTTGGTCGCTAAATTTAAAGAAGATTTCATCGACTAAAATGTTGTGAAATTTCATCAAGTAAAACTAGACTAAAATTTAGATGATTAAATTATGACTAAAACTAAAAGATATTTTTGTCAAAAACTATACCTAAGACTTAATTATAAAGTGCTGTCAAAATTAACACTGCAGTGATCTGTCAAAGCAGAGAGACTGTAGTATTGTCTGTAGTGGAGGGCATTTCTAAAAAAGTCAAATTTATTTAATAAAGTGTTACAGAATGCAGAAAATAAAGAGTTCACACTTATTATTGTTAACCCTCTTTGTCCAATGGTTCCTACTGAAAGGGCAAACATTTTAAAACTCCATGCATTAACCGACATGTTGTTATCAAAGAAAAGTTAAAGATTTTTAATATATAATGTATATTTACAGTTCAGTGTTTGTACATGCAAAGGATATTTTTGGACATACAGTGCTCAACAAATGTATTAGACCACCACCCAATGCTGCCCTGAATTAACAGCTTTGATACTGACCATTTTTATGTTTCTGTGATGGTTAATACAGCAGTATGTAGAAGCTCTTTAACAGAAATGATATTTTTAATGCTTAAATATAATTACTATTGTCCTCCATGAATTTTCAAATTTACTGTTTCCCAAAAAAACGGAAAAAATATTCAAGCAAATTATTATTTCTTGATTAATATGTCAAATTCTAGTTATTTACTTGCAGAAACAGAAAAAAAATAGTTTTAGTGTTGAATGTTCTGTTTGATTAATTTCTGTTCATAGAAGCCCAGCGAGCGGCTCAGATTTGGGTATAAAAAGGTGAATTCAGTTTGGAATTCTCATTCCTGTGCAAACTGGTAAAAAAATTAATAACATTTCCAGCTTTAAGCAAGTTCTTGAAAGATTTCAAAGTGGTCTATTAATTTTGTGAAGCACTGCACGTTTGGCTCTGGTTGGTAATTTGCAAATCAGTGTCAACAATGAGAACAAAGAGAATCCTGATAAAATGGAGACCCTGATGTTTTTGGTTGTTGTTGTGTTTTTTCACCATATCTCCCACCCCTACTCCCAGCTCAGTTGTTAATAGACCACACTTATGAGTCCCTATCTGTTATTTATTAATTTGTTGAAATGGTATAAACCTGATCAGGCCTCCTTCTGCACATTGCTGCGGTAAGGCAAGTTTATTTGTAGCATCTTTCAGCGGCAAAGCAATTCATAGTTTTTTCTTTACACAAAACACCAGAACACGATAAAAAAGGAAAAAGAAGAACTCAACACAATACAACGCTTGTAAAACAAAGAAATGGAAAAAATATTTTTTAAAAAATAGAAGAAACAGGGAGCTAAAACAAAAGTTAAAATGTAGAAGAAATTTTTTTTGATTAGAATTCTAAGTTATGTCATTTAGTTGCAGTGCAGTGTTGTTTATGAAATGTTAAATTTAATGTATTTTCAATAAGACAACAGTAACAATAATTAAATAGATGATTATAAAAAGCTCCACCAAACAGCCAAAATGGATGTTAACTGTTAGTAATGTTAACCTGTTGATATTTCCTTTTTATGTTGTGCCTCTGTGCAGAAAGTGACTCTGTGGGATCCAAACATTATTCAGCAGAAGTTTGTCATCGGCCTGGGGGCTGTAATATAATTATTATTATCACGGCTGCTGCTGCTTATACAACTACAGCAGTGTGAGGAGTTAACTCTCACACTGTCCTCACTGCAAACCACTTCAGGGATCGACTGGAAGCAAGCAGAGACCACCTCTTTCAGGCGAGCTTTGTGCAGTTCATTGTACTGAAACAGGGATCAATTGCTTTGTTCATATTTATTTAAATGAACTGAG